>CM055117.1:160544460-161144460 GCA_029206835.1 Rana muscosa | reverse complement strand
GAGGTGACTGAACTCCGGCGGTCAGCACGGGGCGGGTAGCGCAGAGCCAAAGACGGCCCTGTGGCAGAGCCTGGGTAAGCTGCGCGCCAGACAAATCACACCCGCGGGCCGGGGTTTGGAGACCCCTGTCTTAAAGCATAGAATGCATTAAGATAAAAAAAACTTCTGACTTTGTTACCACCTTAACAACTGAATTCAGCCACTAATGTTTGGTAAGTTGCAATATATTAAATTTTTGGTTGTGGTTTTAATACCACTTTAATTCTACTTTAAACTCTAAATATTCTACAGTGGAGTTCCAGTTATACACTTTCCATGTTTGCTTTTCTCCTTACATTTGGACACAAAATATTGCTAAAATTAGTAAAGTAAATAACCCTTATGACATTCTAATACTAAAATATAAAACTATTCAGTTAGAATGTGTGTGTGGGTTGCAGTATAATTGCATTGCAGATTCTTGGATTTATGAACAATTAGCGATGATTATAAAGTTGCTTGACATTTAACATTGGAAATAGAGGCCATTGTGCGCCGTCTCAGTAGCAGGCATAAGGCGTAGACATAATGCTTGTTATAGTAATTAGATAATCACTTCATGAGCAATGCTGATATTATGTTAATGTTTGTGTAGATGAGGGCACTTAGAGACAAATACAAACATATTGCAGCTCAGTTTATCTCACCCTATGAACAATGCTTCAAGTAGTTCCATCTGCAGAACTTCATACATATGCTAGTAGACTGGCAATGCAAGCCAGTGGTGATGTACACAGTAAACAGAATTTAATTCATATTTGAACAGAATTGTTCCTGCCATGAGGGAATTTAAAAAAAAAATTTAGGTGACAGCGGGCATATTGAGCACCTCCGTGAAATGTGAAGAAATTTCCATATAGTGCCACCTACACAAAACGCATCAACGCCAATATGGTGAGAGAGGAAATATACTAACGGAATTTATTTAAAGGAAACCTGCACTGAGAAAATACACAAACTGTCATAGGTCAACTCTCATTTTGATATTGCTGATTGTCTCGCTGTCATTTTGAGCCAAAGAATTTAATACTTCTTGAGTCATAGACCTCCTAGAAAAAGCAGCTCTAATTCTTCTCCGACTAGCTTCATGCTTATTCGGGGTCAGTGACGCAAAGTATTGAGGCCAGAGGCAGGCGGGCAGCTGGCATTTTCATGAATTCACAGTGGCAGCCTTCATATTTCAGTTCTGGTTTCATTTAATTGAGCAGCTTAATATGAAATGCATTCTACTATATTTACAATCACAAAGAAAAATTCACAAACATTAAATGCATTAAAATAAACACATTTATTATCAATAGATTTTGTCAAAATAAAAGGTATATTAATTAGGATAACATTATTTGCAATGTGTATATAAATATTGGCAACCCACTCAATATCCATTGCATTTACAACTATAAACTGAAATGTGTATAGAGTTTGCATGTTCTCCCTGTACTTTCATGTGTTTCCTCCAAATACTCCAGGTTCTTTCAGCACAAAATCTGGTGCAGCTCTGCATAGAAACCAATCAGCTTCCAGGTTTTATTGCCAAAGCCTAACTGAATAAGGTGAAGTTAAAACCTGATTGGCTACCATGCACAGTGCTCCAGTTTTAGTAAATCTACCACTCTATCGATATACTGGTAGGTTAAAGCGGAATTCCACCCAAAAGTGGAACTTCCGCTCATCTGATTCCTCCCCCCCTCCGGTGCCACAATTGGCACCTTTCAGGGGGACAGGATACCTGTCTTTGACAGGTATCCTTTCCCACTTCCAGGAGTCTAGGCCGCGGCCCGTGACTTCACTGCGGGGCTCCCTCCTCCTCCCCGCCGGGCCAATAGGAGAGAGGAGCGGGGCCTCGCGCATGCGCAGTAGGGTTCCCGGCGCAAAGCCTAAAGGCTTCACTGCCAGGTTCCCTTACCCGCAATGGCGGCGGCAGCACCCGACAGCTGATGGAAACGTCAGCTGCGGGTGCCGACATCGCTGGACTCCAGGACAGATAAGTGTCCTATTATTAAAAGCCAGCAGCTGCAGTATGTGTAGCTGCTGGCTTTTTTTTTTTTTCGAGTGGAACACCGCTTTAATTGGCTCCTGTTTCAAGCTTGCCATAGATGCCTCATCGGTGCCATAGGGCTGATCGCAAAAAAAAACGGATTGCCCCATCTACACATGCAATTCTACCTGCTGTGCCATTTTATTCTGACAGTGGGACTCCTCCACTGTCAGAATACACTGATCAGCGGTTGAAGCCGATTGGCTTCAGGCACTGACCGGCAACAGTTTTCCAACAGAAACGGGCATAGATGGATCGAAATTTGGCTGGTCCCTGCTGAAACTGACAAATTTTGATCCATCTGTGGGCAGCCTAAATTGGCCCTAGTAGGCTTATGTATGTATGTGAGGTACAGGGACGGTGCTAGACTTTTTTGCACTCTAGACAAGACCAACTACTTGCATCCCCCCCAGGACAGGTGAGAGGCTGTGTGGCAGGAGGGGGACACTGGAGCAGGAGGGGGGCAGACATATGGACCATAAAGCAGAATGGCATTCCTGTCCGGAGCTCCGCCAATATCCTGCAGGGGTCACCCATCCAGACAGGGCCAGCTCTTCCATAACAAGCCAATATGTCCTCTATGGAGGGGACAAAGGTTGGGGGTTCCCCCTTTCCGAATCCAGGCACTCACTGCATGATCGGGACATCTCTGGTAGGAATGGAGCTGGCTCCTCCACGTCGCAAGTGCAAATGGTTGCCTGGCTGGGGATTGTACAGCCCCTCCATCCTGTCGCAGTAAGGCAGCTGCTTAAGCCACCTAATGGAAGCACTGGCCCTGGCTGCGCCCTAGGCGGCAGTGCTCCCTACATGGCAGCCTAGTTCACCTAGCGGTAGCGCCAGCCCTGGTGAGATAAGGACCTTAGATTGTAAGCTCCTTGAGGGCAGGACTGAAGTTAATGTACAAAATGGAAATCACAGCGTAAGTTGCTCTATACAAAAGCCTGTAATAAATATAGTAAATAAATGCTATTGGTCACTATGGTCCATTATAGCTGCCTTCAGAAAAAAACGAACTTAAAAAAAAAAAAATATATATATATATATACTGTATATAATGTGAAGATAGAAAAATATAGAATAAAATGATTTACATTCTATGTGCAATCTTCAGATAGTGGTGCCTTTTGCAGACTCTGTGTTTCTGTTTTGAACTGATTAACTGATGTTATGTATCCTATTAACATCCTGCACACACCAAGGACAAGAACTGTACACAGAATATTAAGTGGAGTAAAAGTAGGGAAATTTACTACATTTATAAAAGTCATTCATGTCAAGTCTGGTTGCATTATGCCTTTTACATTAAAACTATTGCTGAATAATTGTGCCTTACATCTCACTTACCGAAATTTAAGATGAGTGAAATGAAAAAAAAAAGCACATTTTATGCCATTTTCACACATGACAGATTTTCAATACATTTCCTGCATTATCTATTTAAACGTCTGCCTGGTACGACAAATGCTGTGAAAAATTTGAAGTCTTGAAAGTTGTACGATGTCCTACTGCGGTGACTTCTCAATTTTTACTATGCACACAAAGCAATACTTCACAGAGAAAAGGAAAGTAAAGGGAAAATTAAATGGTTTTTATACTATGGTAAGACGTAGAATTTTTTTTTAAATTTTCAATGTATTTGTTCATTTTTTTGTTTGCTAGGTGTATACTTTAATATTGAAAGTGTGACGATGCGCTGATTCTATGTGAAGGGTGGGAAAACCAACAGTGGTATAAAATATAATACACCAGTGGCGGCTGGTGCTCAAATTTTTTTCTGGGGGGGCGCAAACAAACTGAAAAATACTGGAAAAAAGCACCAATTGCAGCTTTACTGTGCCCATCATATGCAGCCTCACTGTTCCCATAAATTGCAGCCAATTTGTCCATCAATTGCAACCTCACTGTGTCCATCAATTGCAGCCTCTGTGTCCATCAATTGCAGCCACTGTGTCCAATCCATCAATTGCAACCACTGTTGCAGCCAATGTGTCCATCAATGTGGTAATTTGGAAACAGGTGTGTGGTCTGGATTGACCTGTAACACATGTGAATATACAAAAATATCTTAAGACTATGTGCATAATGAAAAAATAAACAATACAATTCCAACACAACGTGTATATGATCCTAAAAGGAAAAAGCTGGCAAGAGAGTAAATATATATCAACAGTCTCTCTCCAAATTCAGCAGAGTGAATGGGCTGAACTGGAAACACATCCGATTACCGTATATACTCGAGTATAAGCCGACCCGAGTATAAGCCGAGGTACCTACTTTTACCACAAAAAACGTATTGACTCGAGTATAAGCCTAGGGGGGGGGGAATGTGCCCATTGCCACCTCACTGTGCCAATTGCCCAACCTTACTGTGCCAATTGCCCAACCTTACTGTGCCCATTGCCATCTCACTGTGCCCATTGCCACCTCACTGTGCCCATTGCCACCTCACTGTGTCCATTGCAGCCTCCCTGTGCCCGAGTCAGTCAGTGTACCTGAAAATCTTCTTATTCCGCGGCCGGCATCCATTGTTTAAATCTCGCGGCTTTCTTCTGGTCCCTTCTGTGATAGGCGTTTCCAGCAAACACTGTGTTGAGTGTTGCGCCTATCACGGAGATCCTCTCATTCTAGGACTCCGTTTCCCAGCAGGCATTGTGTTCAGTGTTCCGCCAATCACGGACGTCGGACAAGAGAACGTCCATGATAGGCGCAACACTCAACACAGTATATAAAAGGTAACAACTGCGCTAGCAAACAGTTAAAAAACTTCTAAACATTAGGCAGCAGAAATAGTGTGACAACACCTCAAACAGTAAACAAAGGAATAACTGTGCCACTTTTAAACAAAGTCTATTAAGAATTCGGAACTTATTTAGATGTGTATGGAAATCTATCAGGCATCACACCAGACTAGTCCAGTGGCATTTAACCAATCATCTACATTAGTCCATAGGTCATTAGGGTGACCCCAAGTTTCACACCACCGTGATTACTCAAAGCAAGCCGTGAAAAATCCACCACCAAAGAGAGGGGGAGCAGCTTACCAGAAGCCAAACGGTTAATGGCATTGAACTTTTGACCCAGCTGCAGCCTTTGGTGATGCAAAACGTCCCTTCCACAGCCAGTATTCTCACTCGGATAGTCCGTACACACAGTATCCAAATCATACACCCAGCATGGAATAAAAAAGGGCAGGCCAATAGCGTAATTCCGTATGGTAATTTATTAAAAGAATATATAGATCATACTCACAAAGTAAAATCAGCATGTAAACAATAAAATGCCGGCCGGCATGTCGGAAGCCTCACTCCTCGAACGTGGTGACGTCACTGAGCGTCCTCCTAGACGCGTTTCGTCATTCAATGGACGTTTTCAACACTCAACACAGTGTTTGCTGGAAACGCCTATCGCGGAAGGGACCAGAAGAAAGCTGCGAGATTTAAACAATGGACGCCGGCCGCGGAATAAGAAGATTTTCAGGTACTGACTCGAGTATAAGCCGAGGGGTATACTTTCAGCCCTAAAAAAAGGGCTGAAAAACTCGGCTTATACTCGAGTATATACGGTAACTTGTGAGTCCCTAATCGAACAGATGCCGATCCCAAGGTGTGTAGATACTTTAGTATGAAGATACCCCTGTGTAGTGATGAGCCGAACACCCCCGGGTTCGGTTCGCACCAGAACCCGTGAACGGACCGAAAGTTCGCACGAACTTTAGAACCCTATTAAATACAATGGATGCGAACGTTCGAAATCTAAAGTGCTATTTATAACGACTAATATGCATGTTATTGTCCTAAAAAGGGTTTGGGAACCCGGGATCTGCACCAGGGGACATGTATCAATCCAAAAAAAAGTTTTAAAAACAGCCGTTTTTCGGGAGCAGTCATTTTAATGATGCATATAGTGAAAAAAAAAAAAGTCAAATATTCCTTTAAATATCGTACCTGGGGGGTGTCTAAAGTATGCCTGTGAAGTGCCACGTGTTTCCCGTGTTTAGAACTGTCCCTGCACAAAATTACATTTCTAAAGGAAAAAAAGCCATTTAAAACTGCTTGCGGCTTTAATGTAATGTCTGGTCCCGGTAATATGGATGAAAATCTTTAATAAAAATGGCATAGCTACCCCATCACAACCCCCCCCCCCCCCCACCCCAGCCCATTACCAGCCCCTTTGGGTCTTGTATGGATATTAAGGGGAACCCCGCACACAAAATAAAAAAGGCCCTATATACTCTGAACAGCCGTATACAGGCGGTGCATACAAGACAGGGACTGTAGGTTTGTTCTTATGTAGAATCTGTTTGTAATTTTGAACAGGTACATTGTTTAAGTGTAGCTCCAGCCAAAAAATCTATTTTTAAGCTTTTTGGAAAACATAGGGAAGGGTTATCACCCCTGTAACATTTGTTTTGCTGTCTGTGCAGTGTGCACCTGTTCAGAACAGTTCACCTCACTTTCCGTCCTAATGACAAATGTGTTTTGAAAATTTGGGGTTTTTATTGAAACAAGAATTGGTGATAAAGCATCAGTGGAGAGGAGACATACTGTATGAACTCTTACAGGAGAGAATTTCCATTCCTAGGGGTAGATTTCCTCTCACTTCCTGTTGTATCCTTCCGTTTGCAAGGAGGAGTCGTTTGTAAGTTGGATGTTTGAAAGTAGGGGCCTGCCGTATATACTCAGCTGAAATTTGCCCCTTACATGTTGGTGTTGCCACAACACTGTGAGCCCTCACAGTTACTCTTGGTGGGCGCATGAATGGGCCATGCTGTGAATTATTAGATCAAGAATTGTAATTGCATGCCCCTGTTGAACACGGGCTTAAAAATTAGGCCTTTGGTGGTGGTGGTGGTGGTGGTGTTGACACAACACTGTAAGGCCTCACAGTTAGTCTTGGTGGGCGCAGGAATGGGCCCTGCTGTGAATTATTAGATCAAGAATTGTAATTACATGCCCCTGTTAAAGAGGGGCAGAAAAATTGGGCCTTAGGCACTGGTGCCACAACACTGCAACCCCTCACAGATACTGTACTTGGAGCACAGCAATGAGCCCTGTTGCAAAGTATTGCATCAAAAATTGTAATTACACGCCCCTGTTAAACAGGAGCTGAAAAATTGGGCCTTAGCCACTGGTGCTGGTGCCACGACACTGCAACCTCTCCCAGATACTCTTGTTGGAGTGCAGGAATGATCCCTGCTGCAAAGCATTGCATAAAAAATTGTAATTACATGCCCCTGTTAAACAGGGGCATAAAAATTGGGCCTTAGGCACTGGTGCCACAACACTGCAACCCCTCACAGATACTGTACTTGGAGCACAGCAAAGAGCCCTGTTGCAAAGTATTGCATCAAAAATTGTAATTACAAGCCCCTGTTAAGCAGGAGCTGAAAAATTGGGCCTTAGCCACTGATGCTGGTGCCACGACACTGCAACCTCTCCCAGATACTCTAGTTGGAGTGCAGGAATGAGCCGTTCTGCAAAGCATTGCATAAAAAATTGTAATAACACGCCCCTGTTAAACAGGGGCTGAAAAATTGGGCCTTAGCCACTGGTGGCGGCACCCAGAAACAAAAATGTTCTTCCAAGCTATCATCATCAATCGGATCATTGAGGAGGAGGAGGATAGTCAGTCAACATAACAGGACAGTCTCTCAGCATCAGCATCAGTCTTGAAGGGATGTGACATTTGAAAATAAATTAGTCTGTTATATCAGCTTCAGGTGTTTGGTAGCTGGTGGTGATCCAAGACTGGTTCATCTTTATGAAGGTCAGTTGATCAACAGAGTCGGTGGACAGGCGCACCCTGTGATCCATGACAAATCCTCCAGCAGCACTGAATGTGCGTTCTGAAAGAACGCTGGATGCAGGACAGGCCAGTAGCTCAATTGCATACTGTGCAAGCTCTGGCCAGTGATCCATCCTCAAGACCCAGTAAGCCAGAGGATTTTCGGTGGGGAAGGTGTCCAAGTCTGACCTTGCCCCTAGGTATTCCTGCACCATGTATATCAGACGCTGGCGATGGTTGCTGGAACCGATCATACCTTGGGGCTGCGGACTAAAGAATTGTCTGAACGCATTGGTCAGACGGCCACCTTCCCCACCGCTCCTTCTTTGACTGACCGAAGCCTCAGGAACTCGTTGTCCAGGACCAGGAGTTTGTAACCTCCCAGTCTCTGGGAACGCGTTGCACAGACCTTTCTGCAAGGCCTCCCGGAGTTGTCTCATCCTCTGCTCCCTCTGCGACGGTAAGATAAGGTCCGCAACCTTACCCTTGTACCGTGGATCAAGGAGAGTGGCCAGCCAGTAATGGTCCCTCTCCTTGATCCGAAGAATACGAGGATCCTTCCGCAGACTTTGCAGGATCAGGGAGGCCATGCAGCGTAGGTTAGCTCAGGCATTCGGTCCGGAGTCCTCTGGGTCACTAAGGACGACATGATCCGCAGCCACCTCCTCCCAGCCACGTACAAGTCCACTGGTTTCTTGGGACTGTAAATCATCCCTAAAAGACTACTGCTGATGATGCTGAGTGCCAGGCTCCACCTCCATGCTGACACAATCCTCCTCCTCCTCTTCTTCCTGTGCGATGGGTGGGACAGAAGGAACACTGTTTGGGTAAAGGGGGCCTTGAGAGGCAAGGAAGTCCTCCTCTTCCTGCCTCTGTTCTGCCTCAAGTGCCCTGTCCTTTATTCCATGCAGCGTATGTTCCAACAGGTGGACAAGAGGTACTGTGTCACTGATGCATGCACTGTCACTGCTCACCATCCTCGTGGCCTCCTCAAATGGTGCCAGGACAGTGCATGCATCCCTGATCATGCCCCACTGGCGTGGTGAAAAAAACCCGAGCTCCCCTGACCCTGTCCTGGTGCCGTAGTCACACAGGTACTCATTGATGGCCCTCTGCTGCGTGTGCAGCCGCTGCAGCATGGCCAACGTTGAGTTCCACCTGGTGGGCATGTCACATATAAGGCGGTTCTTGGGCAGGTTCAACTCCTTTTGCAGCTCAGCCAGGCGAGCACTGGCATTATGAGATCTGCAGAAATGCACACAGACTTTCCTGGCCTGCCTCAGGACATCCTGTAAGCCCGGGTACCTGCCCAAGAACCACTGCACCACCAGGTTAAGGACGTGAGCCACACAGGGCACATGGGTCAGTTGTCCCTGTCGGAGAGCGGAGAGGAGGTTGGTGCCATTGTCGCAAACTACCATTCCTGGCTTAAGCTGGCGTGGCGTCAACCACCTCTCAGCCTGCCCCTGCAGAGCAGACAGAACCTCTGCCCCAGTGTGGCTCCTGTCCCCCAAACACACCAGCGCAAGCACGGCATGGCATCTTTTTGCCTGTGTACTTGCGTAGCCCCTTGAACGCCTACGGAGCACCGCTGGTTCCGAGGACAAAGCACAGGAAGAGGCCACGGAGGAAGAAGAAGAGGAGGGGGTGGAGGACAGAGGTGTGTCACAACTAGTGATGAGCCGAACACCCCCGGGTTCGGTTCGCACCAGAACCCGCGAACGGACCGAAAGTTCGTACGAACATTAGAACCCTATTAAATACAATGGATGCGAACGTTCGAATTCTAAAGTGCTAATTATAACAACTATTATGCATGTTATTGTCCTAAAAAGGGTTTGGGAACCCGGGTTCTGCACCAGGGGACATGTATCAATGCAAAAAGAAGTTTTAAAAACGGTCGTTTTTCGGGAGCAGTCATTTTAATGATGCATAAAGTGAAAAAAAAAAAGTCAAATATTCCTTTAAATATCGTACCTGGGGGGTGTCTAAAGTATGCCTGTGAAGTGCCACGTGTTTCCCGTGTTTAGAACTGTCCCTGCACAAAATGACACTTCTAAAGGAAAAAAAAGCCATTTAAAACTGCTTGCGGCTTTAATGTAATGTCTGGTCCCGGTAATATGGATGAAAATCTTTAAGAAAAATGGCATAGCTACCCCATGACCCCCCCCCCCCCTACCCCAGCCCATTACCAGCCCCTTTGGGTCTTGTATGGATATTAAGGGGAACCCCGCACATAAAATAAAAAAGGCCCTATATACTCTGAACAGCCGTATACAGGCGGTGCATACAAGACAGGGACTGTAGGTTTGTTCTTATGTAGAATCTGTTTGTAATTTTGAACAGGTACATTGTTTAAGTGTAGCTCCAGCCCAAAAATCTATTTTTAAACTTTTTGGAAAACATAGGTAAGGGTTATCACCCCTGTAACATTTGTTTTGCTGTCTGTGCCCCTGTTCAGAACATTTCACCTCACTTTCCGTCCCAATGACAACTGTTTTTGAAATGTGGTGTTTTTCTTGAAACAAGGATTGCTGATAAAGCATCAGTACAGAGGAGACACCTTTCTCCCATATTAATTCTTACAGGAGAGAATTTTCCTTCCAAGGGGTAGATTTCCTCTCACTTCCTGTTGTCTTCTTGCGTTTGCAAGTAGGAGTCGTTTGTAAGTTGGATGTTTGAAAGTAGGGACCTGCCGTATATACTCTGCAGAAATAGGCCCCTTAGTTGTTGGTGTTGGCACAACACTGTAAGCACTCACAGTTACTCTTGGTTGGTGCTGGAACGCCCTGCTGTCAACTATTATATCAGGAATTTTAATTACATATAATTGTTGAACAGTGGTAGTAAAAAATTGGGCCTTTGATGGTGGTGCTGGTGCCACAACACTGTAAGCCCTGACAGTTACTCTTGGTGGGTGCAGCAATGGGCCCTGCTGTGAATTATTAGATCAAGAATTGTAATTGCATGCCCCTGTTGAACAGGGGCTGAAAAATTGGGCCTTTCGTGGTGGTGGTGGTGGTGTTGCCACAACACTGTAAGCCCTCAGAGTTACTCTTGGTGGGTGCAGGAATGGGCCCTGCTGTGAATTATTAGATCAAGAATTGTAATTGCATGCCCCTGTTGAACAGGGGCTGAAAAATTGGGCCTTTCGTGGTGGTGGTGGTGGTGGTGGTGTTGCCACAACACTGTAAGCCCTCAGAGTTACTCTTGGTGGGTGCAGGAATGGGCCCTGCTGTGAATTATTAGATCAAGAATTGTAATTGCATGCCCCTGTTGAACAGGGGCTGAAAAATTGGGCCTTTCGTGGTGGTGGTGGTGGTGGTGGTGTTGCCACAACACTGTAAGCCCTCAGAGTTACTCTTGGTGGGTGCAGGAATGGGCCCTGCTGTGAATTATTAGATCAAGAATTGTAATTGCATGCCCCTGTTGAACAGGGGCTGAAAAATTGGGCCTTTCGTGGTGGTGGTGGTGGTGGTGGTGTTGCCACAACACTGTAAGCCCTCAGAGTTACTCTTGGTGGGTGCAGGAATGGGCCCTGCTGTGAATTATTAGATCAAGAATTGTAATTGCATGCCCCTGTTGAACAGGGGCTGAAAAATTGGGCCTTTCGTGGTGGTGGTGGTGGTGGTGGTGTTGCCACAACACTGTAAGCCCTCAGAGTTACTCTTGGTGGGTGCAGGAATGGGCCCTGCTGTGAATTATTAGATCAAGAATTGTAATTACATGCCCCTTTGAACAGGGGCTGAAAAATTGGGCCTTTCGTGGTGGTGGTGGTGGTGGCGTTGCCACAACACTGTAAGCCCTCAGAGTTACTCTTGGTGGGTGCAGCAATGGGCCCTGCTGTGAATTATTAGATCAAGAAT
The DNA here is from genome assembly GCA_029206835.1 of Rana muscosa. Taxonomy (NCBI): domain Eukaryota; kingdom Metazoa; phylum Chordata; class Amphibia; order Anura; family Ranidae; genus Rana; species Rana muscosa. The sequence continues at coordinate 161,132,733 of CM055117.1, read as the reverse complement.
TGTAATTACATGCCCCTGTTGAACAGGGGCTGAAAAATTGGGCCTTAGGCACTGGTGGCACAACACTACAACCCCTCACAGATACTGTACTTGGAGCACAGCAATGAGCCCTGTTGCAAAGTATTGCTTCAAAAATTGTAATGACACGCCCCTGTTAAACAGGGGCTGAAAAATTGGGCCTTAGGCACTGGTGCCAAAACACTACAACCCCTCACAGATACTGTACTTGGAGCACAGCAATGAGCCCTATGGCAAATTATTGCTAAAAAAATTGTAATTACACGCCCCTGTAAAACAGGGGCTGAAAAATTGGGCCTTAGCCACTGGTGGCGGCACCCATAAACAAAAATGATCTTCCAAGCTATCATCATCAATCGTATCATTGAGGACTCGGAGGAGGAGGATAGCCAGTCAACATAACAGCACAGGCACTCAGCATCAGCATCAGTCTTGAAGGGATGTGACATGTTAAAATCAATTAGTCTGTTATATCAGCATCAGGTGTGTGGTAGCTGGTGGTGATCCAAGACTGGTTCATCTTGATGAAAGTCAGTCGATCAACCGAGTCGGTGGACAGGCGCACCCTGTGATCCGTGACAAATCCTCCAGCAGCACTGAATGTGCGTTCCGAAAGAACGCTGGATGCAGGACAGGCCAGTAGCTCAATTGCATACTGTGCAAGCTCTGGCCAGTGATCCATCCTCAAGACCCAGTAAGCCAGAGGATTTTCGGTGGGGAAGGTGTCCAAGTCTGACCTTGCCCCTAGATATTCCTGCACCATGTTTATCAGACGCTGGCGATGGTTGCTGGAACCGATCATACTTTGGGGCTGCGGACTAAAGAATTGTCTGAACGCATCGGTCAGACGGCCACCTTCCCCACCGCTCCTTCTTTGACTGGCCGAAGCCTCAGCAACTCGTTGTCCAGGACCAGGAGTTTGTAACCTCCCAGTCTCTGGGAACGCGTTGCACAGACCTTTCTGCAAGGCCTCCCGGAGTTGTCTCATCCTCTGCTCCCTCTGCGACGGTAACATAAGGTCCGCAACCTTACCCTTGTACCGTGGATCAAGGAGAGTGGCCAGCCAGTAATGGTCCCTCTCCTTGATCCGAAGAATACGAGGATCCTTCCGCAGACTTTGCAGGATCAGGGAGGCCATGCAGCGTAGGTTTGCTGAGGCATTCGCTCCGGAGTCCTCTGGGTCACTAAGGACGACATGATCCGCAGCCACCTCCTCCCAGCCACGTACAAGTCCACTGGTTTCTTGGGACTGTAAATCATCCCTAAAAGACTGCTGCTGATGATGCTGAGTGCCAGCCTCCACCTCCATGCTGACACAATCCTCCTCCTCCTCCTCCTCCTCCTCTTCCTGTGCGATGGGTGGGACAGAAGGAACACTGTCTGGGTAAAGGGGGCCTTGAGAGGCAAGGAAGTCCTCCTCTTACTGCCTCTGTTCTGCCTCAAGTGCCCTGTCCATTATTCCACGCAGCGTGTGCTCCAACAGGTGGACAAGAGGTACAGTGTCACTGATGCATGCACTGTCACTGCTCACCATCCTCGTGGCCTCCTCAAATGGTGCCAGGACAGTGCATGCATCCCTGATCATGCCCCACTGGCGTGGAGAAAAAAAACCAAGCTCCCCTGACCCTGTCCTGGTGCCGTAGTCGCACAGGTACTCATTGATGGCCCTCTGCTGCGTGTGCAGCCGCTGCAGCATGGCCAACGTTGAGTTCCACCTGGTGGGCATGTCACATATAAGGCGGTTCTTGGGCAGGTTCAACTCCTTTTGCAGCTCAGCCAGGCGAGCACTGGCATTATAAGATCTGCGGAAATGCACACAGACTTTCCTGGCCTGCCTCAGGACATCCTGTAAGCCCGGGTACCTGCCCAAGAACCGCTGCACCACCAGGTTAAGGACGTGAGCCACACAGGGCACATGGGTCAGTTGTCCCTGTCGGAGGGCGGAGAGGAGGTTGGTGCCATTGTCGCAAACCACCATTCCTGGCTTAAGCTGGCGTGGCATCAACCACCTCTCGGCCTGGCCCTGCAGAGCAGACAGGACCTCTGCCCCAGTGTGGCTTCTGTCCTCCAAACACACCAGCGCAAGCACAGCATGGCATCTTTTTGCCTGCGTACTTGCGTAGCCCCTTGAACGGCTACGGAGCACCGCTGGTTCAGAGGACAAACCACAGGAAGAGGCCATGGAGGAAGAAGAAGAGGAGGGGGTGGAGGAGAGAGGTGTGTCACAACCAGTAGTAGCATTTTGGAGGCGTGGCGGTGGAACAACCTCCAACACTACTGCACCTTGTCCTGCATCCTTCCCAGCTGCCAAAAGAGTGACCCAATGGGCCGTGAAAGAAAGGTAACGTCCCTGTCCATGCCTGCTGGACCATGAGTCAGCGGTAATATGCACCTTACCGCTGACCGCCCTGTCCAGCGAGGCCAAGACATTGCCTTCCACATGCCGGTAGAGAGCCGGAATAGCCTTCCGTGAGAAAAAGTGGCGTTTGGGAACCTGCCACTGAGGAACCGCACATTGCACAAACTCACGGAAGGGGGCCGAGTCTACCAACTGAAAAGGCAGCAGTTGAAGCGCTAGCAATTTAGCCAAGCTAGCATTCAACCGCTGGGCATGTGGATGGCTGGGAGTGAACTTCTTTCGACGGTCCAGCAGCTGGGGCAGGGAAATTTGCCTGCTAGAATCGGACGTCGGTGTACTGCTAGCAGAGTGGCCGCAAGTACTTGGCTGTGACACACATAATTCTACACCTTCATTCCTCTCAGTGCATGTTTCAGAGAGGACTGAAGTTATAGTGGGGTTGGAGATCCCAGCTGATGCGGTGCAAGGAGAGGTCCGCTTTGTTCTTTGGTGTGGGTCTTTGAGGTAGGCTTGCCAACGAGCTGCATGGCAGGTCAACATATGTCTGGTCAGGCATGTGGTACCCAAGCGGCTGATGTTTTGGCCACGCGATATACGCTTGAGACATATGTTGCAAACAGCAGCTGTGCGATCTGATGCACTAGCCTCAAAAAAGGCCCACACCAAAGAACTTTTTGAATGACGGGCAGAGGCAGCGCCCTGCACAGGCAGAGCTCTGCGGTGTGATTCCGTCGGTGTACTGCCCTTACGCTGGCCACCAAAGGGCATCCTGCCTCGTTGGAGATGTGCCTCCTCCTCATCCTCCTCCTCCTCCTCTCTCCTATTAGGCACCCACATGGAGTCAGTGACCTCATCATCCCCTCCCTCCTCATCACTGGAGCCAATCTGGCAGTATGCTGCAGCTGCTGGAACATGACTGCCAGATTGGTGTCCTTCTTGAGCATCCCCTCTGTCTGCTCTCACGCTACTGCCTTCCTGTAGCTGGGTTTCATCATCAGACCCTTCGAAACGCTGGGCATCCTCCTGGAGCATGTACCCAACACTGTGCTCAAACAGTTCGGGGGACTCCTCAGGAGGAGGACATGGTGGGTCTAGGGAAGGAGTGACTGATGATGAGTCTGACATTGATACCAGGGAAGAGGACGCTTTGGCAGCTGCTTTGCCAGTACCCTGAGCCTGGGTGAGAGAGGATGAGGAGGAGGAGGAGGGCTTGGTCATCCACTCTACCAAGTCTTCGGCATGATGTGGCTCAACATGTCCAGCTGCCGAAAAGAAGGACAAGCGTGTCCCATGGCCATGTGCTGATGACAATGCACCGCGTCCACGACCAGCACTGTTGCCCCCAGACACAGAGCCTGCTTGCCCTCTTTTATTGCCTCCTGACTGTCTGCCTCTCCTTGTTTGCCTTCCAGACATTCTAATAGATGGCCTGCAGGGAGATGGGAAAAAAGCAATAAGGGCTACCTTCAGGTGTCCTTCTCTGTCCCTTTACTTAAGGATTTCTAAATATGGTTGAGGATGATTGCTTTTGCACAGAATAGCACAACGACAATTTCCCTGACTGTCCAAAAAACAAGGATTTCAAAGATGGTTGATGAGGAATGCTTTAGCACACTATAGCACAAGGAGAATTTCCCTCACTGTCCTTCCCTGTCCCTAGAAACAAGGATTATCACAGTGAAAGAAACTGACACTCTTCCTACCTATAGTTTTCTGTCCCTAGAAAAAATGTTTTTTTAAAGCTGTTTGATGATCAATGCTTTAGCACACTATAGCACAAGTAGAATTTCCCTCACTGTCCTTCCCTCTCCCTAGAAACAAGGATTATCACAGTGAAAGAAACTGACACTCTTCCTACCTATAGTTTTCTGTCCCTAGAAAAAATGTTTTTTTAAAGCTGATTGATGATCAATGCTTTAGCACACTATAGCACAAGTAGAATTTCCCTCACTGTCCTTCCCTGTCCCTAGAAACAAGGATTATCACAGTGAAAGAAACTGACACTCTTCCTACCTATAGTTTTCTGTCCCTAGAAAAAATGTTTTTTTAAAGCTGATTGATGATCAATGCTTTAGCACACTATAGCACAAGGAGAATTTCCCTCACTGTCCTTCCCTGTCCCTAGAAACAAGGATTATCACAGTGAAAGAAACTGACACTCTTCCTACCTATAGTTTTCTGTCCCTAGAAAAAATGTTTTTTTAAAGCTGATTGATGATCAATGCTTTAGCACACTATAGCACAAGGAGAATTTCCCTCACTGTCCTTCCCTGTCCCTAGAAACAAGGATTATCACAGTGAAAGAAACTGACACTCTTCCTACCTATAGTTTTCTGTCCCTAGAAAAAATGTTTTTTTAAAGCTGATTGATGATCAATGCTTTAGCACACTATAGCACAAGGAGAATTTCCCTCACTGTCCTTCCCTGTCCCTAGAAACAAGGATTATCACAGTGAAAGAAACTGACACTCTTCCTACCTATAGTTTTCTGTCCCTAGAAAAAATGTTTTTTTAAAGCTGATTGATGATCAATGCTTTAGCACACTATAGCACAAGGAGAATTTCCCTCACTGTCCTTCCCTGTCCCTAGAAACAAGGATTATCACAGTGAAAGAAACTGACACTCTTCCTACCTATAGTTTTCTGTCCCTAGAAAAAATGTTTTTTTAAAGATGGTTGATGATCAATGCTTTAGCACAGTATAGCACAAGGAGAATTTCCCTCACTGTCCTTCCCTGTCCCTAGAAACAAGGATTATCACAGTGAAAGAAACTGACACTCTTCCTACCTATAGTTTTCTGTCCCTAGAAAAAATGTTTTTTTAAAGCTGATTGATGATCAATGCTTTAGCACACTATAGCACAAGGAGAATTTCCCTCACTGTCCTTCCCTGTCCCTAGAAACAAGGATTATCACAGTGAAAGAAACTGACACTCTTCCTACCTATAGTTTTCTGTCCCTAGAAATAATGTTTTTTTAAAGATGGTTGATGATCAATGCTTTAGCACACTATAGCACAAGGAGAATTTCCCTCACTGTCCTTCCCTGTCCCTAGAAACAAGGATTATCACAGTAAAACACACTGACACTCTCCCTACCTATAGTTTTCTGTCCCTAGAAAAAATGATTTTTTAAAGATGGTTGATGATCAATGCTTTAGCACACTATAGCACAAGGAGAATTTCCCTCACTGTCCTTCCCTGTCCCTAGAAACAAGGATTCACACAGTAAAACACACTGACACTCTCCCTACCTATCCTTCTCTTTCCCTAAACTAAAGGAATCCAGGTTAAGCAAGAAAAAAAAATGTCACTGTCCCTGCCTATGCTTCTCTTTCCCTGCTCCGGAACACACTACACTAGGCCGCCGTGCTGGCGGCCTTTTATAGTGTGGGGCGTGTACTAAACACCCTCAGCAATAATTGGCCACAGGCATCCTGCCTGTGGCCAATCATTGCTCTCCTCGCTGCCGGCGCTGTGATTGGCCAAGTCACGGTCACAGTGCATGCTTGGCCAATCACAGCGCCTGGATGACACTGCGATGGCGTAGTGCATTGTGGGCCGTTCGCGTCACTCGAATTAGGCGCGAACAGCCCAAATCGTTCGATCTTCGTCGAACGATCGAACAGCCGATGTTCGAGTCGAACGTATGTTCGACTCGAACTCCGAGCTCATCCCTAGTCACAACCAGTAGTAGCATTTTGGAGGCGTGGCGGTGGAACAACCTCCAATACTACTGCACCTTGTCCTGCATCCTTCCCAGCTGCCAAAAGAGTGACCCAATGGGCCGTGAAAGAAAGGTAACGTCCCTGTCCATGCCTGCAGGACCATGAGTCAGCGGTAATATGCACCTTACTGCTGACTGCCCTGTCCAGCGAGGCCAAGACATTGCCTTCCACATGCTGGTAGAGAGCCGGAATTGCCTTCCGTGAGAAAAAGTGGCGTTTGGGAACCTGCCACTGAGGAACCGCACATTGCACAAACTCACGGAAGGGGGCCGAGTCTACCAACTGAAAAGGCAGCAGTTGAAGCGCTAGCAATTTAGCCAAACTAGCATTCAACCGCTGGGCATGTGGATGGCTGGGAGTGAACTTCTTTCGACGGTCCAGCAGCTGGGGCAGGGAAATTTGCCTGCTAGAATCGGACGTCGGTGTAGTGCTAGCAGAGTGCCCGCAAGTACTTGGCTGTGACACACCTAATTCTACACCTTCATTCCTCTCAGAGCAGGTTTCAGAGAGGACTGAAGGTATAGTGGGGTTGGAGATCCCAGCTGATGCGGTGCAAGAAGAGGTCCGCTTTGTTCTTTGGTGTGGGTCTTTAAGGTAGGCTTGCCAACGAGCTGCATGGCAGGTCAACATATGTCTGGTCAAGCATGTGGTGCCCAAGCGGGTGATGTTTTGGCCACGCGATATACGCTTGAGACATATGTTGCAAACAGCAGCTGTGCGATCTGATGCACTCGACTCAAAAAAGGCCCACACCAAAGAACTTTTTGAATAACGGGCAGAGGCAGCGCCCTGCACAGGCGGAGCTCTGCGGTGTGATTCCGTCGGTGTGCTGCCCTTACGCTGCCCCCCGAGGGCATCCTGCCTCGTTGGAGATGTGCCTCCTCCTCATCCTCCTCCTCTCTCCTATTAGGCACCCACGTGGAGTCAGTGACCTCATCATCCCCTCCCTCCTCATCACTGGAGCCAATCTGGCAGTATGCTGCAGCTGCTGGAACATGACTGCCAGATTGGTGTCCTTCTTGAGCATCCCCTCTCTCTGCTCTCACGCTACTGCCTTCCTCTAGCTGGGTATCATCATCAGACCCTTCGAAACGCTGGGCATCCTCCTGGAGCATGTACCCAACACTGTGCTCAAACAGTTCGGGGGACTCCTCAGGAGGACATGGTTGGTCTAGGGAAGGAGTGACTGATGATGACATTGATACCAGGGAAGAGGACGCTTTGGCAGCTGCTTTGCCAGTACCCTGAGCCTGGGTGAGAGAGGATGAGGAGGATGAGGAGGGCTTGGTCATCCACTCTACCAAGTCTTCGGCATGATGCGGTTTAACACGTCCAGCTGCCGAAAAGAAGGACAAGCGTGTCCCATGGCCACGTGCTGATGGCGATGCACCGCGTCCACGACCAGCACTGTTGTCTCTAGACACAGAGCCTGCTTGCCCTCTTTTATTGGCTCCTGACTGTCTGCCTCTCCTTGTTTGTCTTCCAGACATTCTAATGGCCTGCAGGGAAATGGAAAAACCAGCAATAAGGCCTAGCTTCAGGAGTATATTTTGCAGGAATCACACTACGCCTGATGTAGGTGCTGCAAATGCCTGTTGGTGTAACACACCAGGAAAAAGCAGCAATACAGGCTAACTTCAGATGTAATATGGTCAGGAGGCACACTCCGCCCGCTGTAAGTGCCGCAAATGTCTGTTGGTGTAACACACCAGGAAAAAGCAGCAATACAGGCTAAGTTCAGGTGTAATATGGTCAGGAGGCACACTCCGCCCGCTGTAAGTGCCGCAAAATCCTGTTGGTGTAACACACCAGGAAAAAGCAGCCATACAGGCTAAGTTCAGGTGTAATATGGTCAGGAGGCACACTCCGCCCGCTGTAAGTGCCGCAAAATCCTGTTGGTGTAACACACCAGGAAAAAGCAGCAATACAGGCTAAGTTCAGGTGTAATATGGTCAGGAGGCACACTCCGCCCGCTGTAAGTGCCGCAAAATCCTGTTGGTGTAACACACCAGGAAAAAGCAGCAATACAGGCTAAGTTCAAGTGTAATATGGTCAGGAGGCACACTCCGCCCGCTGTAAGTGCCGCAAAATCCTGTTGGTGTAACACACCAGGAAAAAGCAGCAATACAGGCTAAGTTCAGGTGTAATATGATCAGGAGGCACACTCCGCCCGCTGTAAGTGCCGCAAAATCCTGTTGGTGTAACACACCAGGAAAAAGCAGCAATACAGGCTAAGTTCAGGTGTAATATGATCAGGAGGCACACTCCGCCCGCTGTAAGTGCCGCAAAATCCTGTTGGTGTAACACACCAGGAAAAAGCAGCAATACAGGCTAAGTTCAGGTGTAATATGATCAGGAGGCACACTCCGCCCGCTGTAAGTGCCGCAAAATCCTGTTGGTGTAACACACCAGGAAAAAGCAGCAATACGGGCTAACTTCAGGTGTATAATGTGCAGGAGGCTTAGCAACAATGACACTGTCCCCTGCCTATCCTTCTCTCTCCCTGCACACAAGGTTTATCAAAGTATATGACACTGACACTCTCCCTGCCTATCCTTCTCTCTCCCTGCACACAAGGTTTAGCAAAGAATATGACACTGACACTGTCCCCTGCCTATCCTTCTCTCTCCCTGCACACAAGGTTTATCAAAGTATATGACACTGACACTCTCCCTGCCTATCCTTCTCTGTCCCTACACACAAGGTTTAGCAAAGAATGGATTTGACACTGTCCCTGCCTATCCTTCACTTTCACTGCTCCGGAACACACTACACGAGGCCGCCGCGCTGGCGGCCTTTTATAGTGTGGGGCGTGTACTAAACCCCCCCAGCTATAATTGGCCACAGGCATCCTGCCTGTGGCCAATCATTGCTCTCCTCGCTGCCGGCGCTGTGATTGGCCAAGCATGCAGGGTCACAGTGCATGCTTGGCCAATCACAGCGCCGGGATTACACTGCGATGGCACAGTGTATTGTGGGCCGTTCGCGTCACTCGAATTTGGCGCGAACGGCCAAAATCGTTCGTTGTTCGCCGAACGCGCGAACAGCCGATGTTCGAGTCGAACCTATGTTCGACTCGAACACCGAGCTCATCCCTACCACTGTGCTCCAAAGTAATAAAAAATTGGATGCTTACCAGACCCACATAGGTCACAGGCGTGTGTGCTGATCCACAGCTTAGGGATGCATTCATCTGTCTGCCAAATCTCAGAGATTCCCAATGGACAGCAGCTCCCAGCAGACCTGGGTGGATGAGTAAGCATGGACGCTCATCTGCGGCTAATAAAATGGTTTCCTCTATACCTTCCTCAGGTGGCTCAGGTGGATCCTCATTTAACAGCTCATGATGGATAATAAAAAATTGGAAGAAGACTGATAGTGCATTATCTTTTGATAAAAAATCTATTTATTTTAAAAGGCATTTAACGGCTTGCCGACCGCCGCACGACTTTTTACGTTGACAGAATGGCACGGCTGCGCAAATGGGCGTATATTTACGTCCCCTTTCAATTGCTGCCGCGTGGTCGTGCGCGTGCCGCCGCCGGCGCGCTCGTGACCCTGTCGCAAGCTCCGTGACCGTGCCCGCGGGACCCGCAGACTCGATTTCCGCCGGTGTCCCGCGATCGGGTCACAGAGCTGAAGAACGGGGTGATGTCAGTGTAAACACAACATCTCCCTGTTCTTCCTAGTGATATGTCACTGATCGTCTGTTCCCTCTCATCGGGAAAAGCGATCAGTGACGTGTCACTCGTAGCCACGCCCCCTAACAGTTAGAATCACTCCCTAGCACACACTTAACCCCTTCATCGCCCCCTACAGGTTAACCCCTTCACTGCCAGTGTAATTTTTACAGTTATCAGTGCATTTTTATAGCACTGTTCGCTGTAAAAATGACAATGGTCCCAAAATGGTGTCAAAAGGGTCCGATGTGTCCGCCATAATGTCATAGTCACAATAAAAATCGCTGATCGCCGCCATTACTAGTAAAAAAAAATATTAATGAAAATGCCATAAAGCTATCCCCTATTTTGTAGACGCTATAACTTTTGCGCAAACCAAACAATAAACGCTTATTGCGATTTTTTTTTACCAAAAATTTGTAGAAAAATACGTATCGGCCAAAACTGAGGAAAAAAATTTTTTTTTATATATTTTTTGGGGATATTTATTATACAAAAAGTAAAAAATATTGAATTTTTTTCAAAAGTGTTGCTCTATTTTTGTTTATAGCGCAAAAAATAAAAACCATAGAGGTGATCAAATACCACCAAAAGAAAGCTCTATTTGTGGGAAAAAAAAGGACATCAATTTTGTTTGGGAGCCACGTTGCACGCGCAATTGTCAGTTAAAACGAAGCAGTGCCAAATCGCAAAAAGTAAAGTGGCCTGGTCTTTGGCCAGCTAAATGGTACGGGAATTAAGTGGTTGAAAAATTGCGGACCGCGTACCCTGACGTTACAGCTGGCTCCTTCCGACGCGTTTCCCCTAAGGCGGCGTCAACTGGGATAGGATCTCCAATCTCTTTCAGATAGACTTTGTGGAACCTGAGAGAGACTGTTAATATATATTTACTCTCTTGTCAGCTTTTTCCTTTCACATCTACATATACATGTTGTGTTGGAATTGCATTGTCTATTTTTTGGTTATGCACATACATTACAGTCTTAAGATATTTTTGTATATCCATATGTTACAGGTCAGTCCAGACCACACACTTGTTTCCAATTTACCCATTGTGTTTAGACATGTGCATTCGTTTTCGTCCGAATTTCAGCTATTTTCGTTATCGTTTTAACAAACGAAAACGAAAGCACAGAATCCGAAAACCGAAAGATCCGACATAAACAAATGCTTTATTTTCATTTTCGTTGCTAAAACAGTTCGATATAGATAGGAGATTCGACGTGACGCTGACAATAACAATCTGTGTCTATCGAACCTGTGGTCGAATGTGCCTAACCTTAACTCTATTAGTCCAAGATTATTCTACATAGGAGAGAAAAGATTCGACATTATAGAGAGAAAAGATTTGACATAGGAGAGAAAAGATTCGACATAGGAGAGAAAAGATTCGACATAGGAGAGAAAAGATTCGACATAGGAGAGAAAAGTTTTGACATAGGAGAGAAAAGATTCGACATAGGAGAGAAAAGATTCGACATAGGAGAGAAAAGATTCGACATTATAGAGAGAAAAGATTCGACATAGGAGAGAAAAGATTCGACATAGGAGAGAAAAGATTCGACATAGGAGAGAAAAGATTTGTTATTATAGAGAGAAAAGATTTGACATAGAGAGAAAAGATCACTGCTGGAATTGGGTGGGGGAAGTAAAATAAAAATAAAGTTGATGATGAATGTTATTGGCTGATTGTAACCAAAGAGGAGGAGCAGTAAAATAGCTAGAATGACGAAGATTCGACAAAGCATCGAAAGTTAGAAGATTCGACGGTGCAGCAAAACTGTACGACGCTGCAATCGTACATTTCCGGTCAAATGCATCCGCCCATAGGCTATAGAAGAATTCTAATGTTGGTTGACTAGTAATAGTAATGAATAAATATAATTATTACTAGTCATACAACATTAGAATTCTTCTATAGCTTGTGGGCGGAACATTCGACCGGAAATGTATGATTGCAGCGTCGTACAGTTTCACTGCTCCGTCGAATCTTCTTTGAACATTCGACAGACACCATAAGCCTTCAATGACAGATTCAACCTTAATTAATTCAGATTTTCGGACGAATGCAATTTCTAACGAAAAACGAAATAAATAAAAACGAATTTCGGGAGTAACTAAATAAATTTATTTTTCGGACGAAAACGAAATTCCGAAACGAAATATTTCAGTGTGCACATGTCTAATTGTGTTTACATTGGGCAATATTATTGTGAATTATATTTTATACCACTGTTGGTTTTTCCCACCCTTCACATAGAATCAGCGCACCTTTAGGCTGGATTTGTGCTTTGGGTTTTTGAGCTCCGGTGTCTTTGCCAAGTTCGCAATCAGTCGTTCAGCGGTTCCTTTGCGTTTTAGCTGCGGATTTGCTGACCTGGGAGAGGAGAGGGAAGTGTACAGTGGCTGACCGCGATCTCACCGCTGTTATCATGAGGGGGAACTCCACGCCAAATTTTAAATAAAAAACCGGCATGGGTTCCCCTCCAAGAGCATACCAGGCCCTTAGGTCTGGTATGGATTTTAAGGGGAACCCCCTATGCCGAAAACACGGCATGGGGGTCCCACCAAAATCCATACCAGACCCTTATCCGAGCACACAGCCTGGCCGGTCAGGAAAGGGGGTGGGGACGAGCGAGCACCCCCCCCTCCTGAACCGTACCAGGCCGCATGCCCTCAACATGGGGGGGTGGGTGCTTTGGGGCGCCCTGCGCCCCCCCACCCCAGAGCACCCTGCCCCCATGTTGATGGGGACAAGGGCCTCTTCCTGACAACCCTGGCCGTTGGTTGTCGGGGTCTGCGGGCGGGGGGCTTATCGGAATCCGGGAGCCTTCTTGAGGACCGTGCTGTGGCTGGCGATCAGTTATAGCGCTGATCTCAATTGATTAAACAGGGTCTAAATGGGCCATTGACATGCATCACAATTCAACTTAGGAATGTGTCTTTGCAAAGTTAAACTAAATGAAATCCTTTCTTATTTTTGCTTGGGGATAGAGTGCAGAGGGATTACAAGTCTAGACAGTTTTTGGGGATGTCTGCACCCCTGATAGGGTGAAGACAACTCCCAAATTTGGCCACTTTATCCTTACAAATAATTCACTTCCTGTCACATAGCCACACAGGAAGTGAGGGGAAATCCCTACCAATGTCTTTCCTTGGGGACACACGGGTCAGTCTAAATACTTTCCCCATTATGTACATTGCACTCCAGCATTTTGCGGGTTACACCCCAAATTATTCGTTTTTTTGGACTTTGGGGTTTATTTAATAAAGGCAAATCTACTTTGCACTACAAGTGCACTTGCTGGATATCCGAAATCAAACAAAAAAAACACCATCTTTGCTTTTACATGATTGGATGTTACAATCACCAGTGATCCCTCAGATTTTCAGCAGCTACACTTTTACTGCAGAGTGGATTTGTCTTTACTAAACCCCAAACTACCCAATGATTTGGGGTGTACACAACAAAGTCCTAGAGTGCAATTTGCTTAATGGGGACACTAGTTAGATTGATCTGTGTGTCCCCAAGAAAAGATATTGGTAAGGTTTTACCTTCACTTCCTGTTTAGCTGTGTGACAGGAAGTGAAGCCAATTTTACTACAAGGGGACACAAAGCCCAACCTTTAAAAAAAAAAAAAAAAAAAACACACGCAGGGGTTCTAACACTTACTTTGTTTCCCTCAAAATGCCCACAATTAGAATTGTATTGCCTTGAGCTATTTTTAAGTGCAGTGCTCTAAATCAGTGCTTCTCAAGTACCTCCAACAGGCCATGTTTGCAGGTTTTCCTTCATCTTGCACATGTGCTTTAAATCACAGTCAATGGTTTGGTATTTTGGACAGCAATTCTCCATGAGATAAATTCACAAAACATGTCCTGTTGGGGGTACTTGAGGACTGAGGCTCAGAACCACTGCAGTAAAAATGAAAATTGAATACTTACCGCTCTGTATTTTTCATTTCCTGGTGACTCTCCATGGCAGCACACAATTCATGCATATGCTAGCATGAAGGCACCAGGGTAGACAAATCACACCTGTTGTTTTGACATACCAATCAGCTGTCACATTTGTTGCAAAGAAAACGCAAAACAAACCTCAAAACTTTGCATCAAATTTTATTGGTCAACAAAACAAAGAATAATAAAAAATTCAAAATTAAAAAACAGGGTCAATTTGAAACAGTTAGAGCCCATTCACACAGGGGCGTCTTTGGATCCGACTCTAAATCGCCCCAGGTCGCCCCTAGTCGCCTCAGGTCGCGCTGGCTGAAGAAATCAATGTAAGTTAATAGAGCCGTCCTTATGCACACTACTGCAGTCGCTCCGACTTCAAAAAAGGTCCCTGTACTACTTCAATCCGACTCCTAGGCGACCTGTAACCATTCATTTCAATGGGAGTCGCCTCTCCCTGTCTTAATAGGAGCGACTCTCCAGGAAGATAACATACATTTCTCCTGCAAAACTCTCTCTCCCCCCTCCCTCCCACAGAGTTGATTCTTGTTTGATTGGCCACTGGAATGTCTCTTGTCCTGCAGGCAACTTGGAGTTGCCTTGTAAATAGCTCCAGGTCGCGCTGTGATTCATACTCAGGTCGTGTCTGAGTTGCCTCATAAAATTGCGCTGGAAGTCGTGTTGCCCCTGTGTGAATGGGCTCTTACAGACTCACAACATCTTGATAAAGATTTGGCTAAATAGTGCAGCACAGACAATTAAATCAAAGTGAACAAACGACAAACATTAACAACATCAAAATTATTTCAGGGGAACATTTCCCCCACACAAAAAAATACAATCAACAAAATAAACCAAACACCTGTTTTGAAAAGACATAACAAATAAAATGCATGTGTTACAAACTCGATAAGGACACCAAAATGTACATTTTGACACACACACACACACACACACACACACACACACACACACACACACACACACACACACACACACACACACACACACACACACACACACACACACACACACACACACACACACTTGCCTCTTCTCAGGGCAAGAGAGGGAATCCTAACTGTGAGCTTTATATAACCTATGTTTGTGAGCTAATGAGGCAATTGAAAACACATGCACAGTCCATGAAACACCCAAAATGTAAGTTCACCCAATGTAGAGACTGAACTGCAAAGTGGCTACACCTGTTAAGGATGTCCTTCAATTACTAACCCATAAAAACAATCTCTGAACATGCCCCGAAATATCCAGGTGCTGTTCACACACAAAAAGCACCAAAAAAAAAACTTAGTCCCTGGGCATGCGCATAACAACACAAATGCAGCTATCAGAAAATAACCCCCCCCCCCCCTGTCCAAAATGAAGCACATCATCCAGCATGCTACAAAATTAGGGATGGGACAATCACCCCCCCCCCCCCTTACCAACAAATACCATTGCAGTCTATGGGAACTGACTTGTTAATTTTGCTAGTCCCCACTTGGCTGGCTTTTCTTCTAGTTATTGGCCTTAAAATGGGGGCCCAGGTCCCACCCTAAGGGACATATATCAATGTCACCAATTTGGACAACACCAAAAACAAAACAAAGAGAAGTGCCTTTAAATATGCCAAATTGCTTAAGGGCCATTTCACACCACATGCAGTCCATTGCGTTTTTATGCATCAAAAATGCATGGAAAGTTGGTTATATGGTTCTAAATGGCAGTGTTTGTTCCAGTGCATTCCAGTTCCCCAAAAAAAGTTGAACATGCTGCATTTTACCTGCACTGGACTGTACTGGAACGCAGCAAAACGCATCATAAACGCACATGAACACACCTAAATGCACCAAAAATGCACTGGAACTCACTTGTCCTTCTCTTTGGTTAATAAAAAAGAGGGGTAAAAAAAAAGCACTGGACTGCATCAAAAACGTTACAAAAATGCACGGGAACGCATCAAAAACGTGCATGCAGAAAAGCACCTGGAACACATCCGGATTGCGCTTCTATGGTGTGAACTGGCCCTAGTTCACACCATAGAAACGCAGTCTGGATGCGTTCCAGGTGCTTTTCTGCATGCGCGTTTTTCACACGTTCCAGTGCATTTTTGTTACGTTTTTGATGCAGTCCAGTGCTTTTTTTTCACCTCTCTTTTTTATTAACCAAAGAGAAGGACAAGTGTGTTCCAGTGCATTTTTGATGCGTTTTTGATGCAGTCCAGTGCTTTTTTTTCACCCCTCTTTTTTATTAACCAAAGAGAAGGACAAGTGTGTTCCAGTGCGTTTTTGATGCAGTCCAGTGTTTTTTTCCCTCTCTTTTCACTTAGGACAAGTGTGTTGCAGTGCGTCTTTGGTGCATTTAGGTGCGGTCCGGTGCATTCCAGTGCGTTTTTGGTACGTTCCGTTGCGTTTTTGATGTGTTTTACTGCGGTCCAGTACAGTTCTGTACCTAAAAAATGCAGCATGACCAATTTTTTTTTTCCTTTATGAAACACACTGGAATGGACTGCAGTGGTGTGACCTATGCCATTGGCATTAATGTGATCAACTTTCTTTGTGTTTTTCATGCATCAAAAAAACGCACTGCACTGCATCCGGTGTGAACTTGCCCTAAATATCATACCTGGGGGGTGTCTATAGTATGCCTGTAAAGTAGCGCATGTTTTCCATGTTTATAACAGTTCGAGAGCAAAATGACATTTCTAAAGTAAAATAATAGTAATTTAAAAGTCCTCGTGGCTGTAATGAATTGCTGGTTCCCGTCAATACAGATAAAAGTAATTGAAAGTCTTTGATAACACAAAAAAAAAAAGCGTGGGGGTCCCCCAAATTCAATTACTAGGCCCTTCAGGTCTGGTATGGATATTAAGGGGAACTTTGCCGCAAATTAAAAAACAAAATGCGTGCGGTTCCCCCAAATATCCATACCAGGCCCTTCAGATCTGGTATGGATTTTAAGGGGAACTCCACCCCAAATTTAAAAAAAAAATGGTGTGGAGTACCCCCAAAAATCCACACCAGACCCTTATCCGAGCATGCAACCGAGCAGGCCGCAGGAAAAGAGGGGGGACGAGAGAGCGCCCCCCCTCCCTCCTGAACCGTACCAGGCCACATGCCCTCAACATGGGGAGGATGTCCCCATGTTGATGGGGACAAGGGCCTCATCCCCACAACCCTTGCCCGGTGGTTGTGGGGGTCTGCGGGCAGGGGGCTTATCGGAATCTGGAAGACCCCTTTAACAAAGGGGACCCCCAGATCCCGCCCCCCTGTGTGAAATGGTAATGGGGTACAAATGTACCCCTACCATTTCACAAAGAAAGTGACAAAAATGTAAAAAATGACAATAGCCGGTTTTTGACAATTCCTTTATTAATGTCTTTTCCTTTCTTCCATCTTCTTCCATCTTCTTCTTCCATCTTCTTCTTTTCTCCATTCGGGTTTCTTCCTCCATCTTGTTCTTCATCTTCATCTTTATCTTCATCTTCAACTTCCTTCTTCCTTCGGTCTTCTCGTCCGCATCTTGCTCCAGCGTCTTCCCTTCTTCTTTCTTCGGCCACTCCGTTTGAATTGGAGGTTCCCGCTGTGCGACGCTTCAGTTCTTCAGTTCTCCTCTGGGTCCGCTGCCACCCGGTGACCCCGCCCCCCTCTGACGCACATGAATTTCACGGGGACTTTCCCTGTGGTGTCAGAGGGGGGCGGAGCCACCGGGTGGCAGCGGACCAGGAGGAGAACTGAAGCGTCGCACAGCGGGAACCTCCAATTCAAACGGAGCGGCCGAAGGAGAAAGAAGAAGCCGGAGCAAGATGCGGACGAGAAGACCGAAGGAAGAAGGAAGATGAAGATGAAGATAAAGATGAAGAGGAAGATGGAGGAAGAAACCCGAATGGAGAAAAGAAGAAGATGGAAGAAGAAGAAGGAAGAAGATGGAAGAAAAGAAAAGACATTAATAAAGGAATTGTCTGAAACCGGCTCTTGTCATTTTTTACATTTTGACACTTTCTTTGTGAAATGATAGGGGTACAATGTACCCCATTACCATTTCACACAGGGGGGGGCCGGGATCTGGGGGTCCCCTTTGTTAAAGGTGTCTTCCAGATTCCGATAAGCCCCCCGCCCGCAGACCCCCACAACCACCGGGCAAGGGTTGTGGGGATGAGGCCCTTGCCCCCATCAACATGGGGACATCCTCCCCATGTTGAGGGCATGTGGCCTGGTACGGTTTAGGAGGGAGGGGGGGCCGCTCTCTCGTCCCCCCCTCTTCCCCTGCGGCCGGCCAGGTTACGTGCTCGGATAAGGGTCTGGTATGGATTTTTGGGGGGACTCCACGCCATTTTTTTTTTAATTTGGGGTGGAGTTCCCCTTAAAATCCACACCAGATCTGAAGGGCCTGGTATGGATATTTAGGGGGAACCCCACGCATTTTATTTTTTTAAATTTTCGGCGGAGTTCCCCTTAATATCCATTCCAGACCTGAAGGGCCTGGTAATGGAATTTGGGGGAACCCCCACGTTTTTTTTTTTTGTTTTTATCAATGACTTTCAATGACTTTTCTCTATATTGCCGGGAGCCGACAATTCATTATAGCCGCGGGTGCTTTTAAATGCCTTTTTTTTTCCTTTAGAAATTACATTTTGCTGGCGCACTGGGAAGTTCAGAGCTGCGCCTGTTCAACTTATGCAAATTGGTTTACGCGACTTGACATTTACTAAGATTTTGCCGGCGCAGTGTCTTGGCGCAAGAAAACAAGGAAAATTCCCGCGCTGAGCTAAAAAAAAACTCCCGCAGCTCGAATCGTACTTGCCGGCGCAGCGGGCTGGTTTTGAAAAAGTTACTTTCTCACTCTATTTTGGGCATATTAGTTATTTGGGCAGGTGTCCCTACACTTCCTCACATCACCCCACATCACCCCCATTATATTCTCACTTCCAGCTTCTTTATATTTAGAGTTTAACATGCCGTGCGCCAGGTCCATAGTGGCGCACTGAGCGCCTCCTCCCGTCCGCCGACAACACTATAGTAAATTGGAAATAGGGCTGCGCTACAGGCGCTAATGTTTTGTAAATACCAAAACAGCCATTGCGCACGCAGATGCGCCGATACTCATGGCGCAAACGTTTTGTAAATCAGACCCATAGTAACTATACAGGTCATCTCCGCCATTTAAAGGTAAAGATGAATGTTGAGGCCATTATCAGACCTCAGCAAGTTAAAACAATAAACAATATCATTATTATTTATTTTACTGTTCACTTCAGGTTACACATGAGAATGTGAATATTCCCCCGTGTACACTTCCTCCTGCTGTGTGTCCTATCTTGAGACCCATGCAAGGGGGTTTTTACCATCTTGCCCTCCAACACATGTGAAGGCACATACCCCAGCCAGCAGAGGATCCCTCCCTTTCCCCCTTTGCAAGTCACAAGGTATTTGTCCATGAACTTCTAGAGAGTTTTTCATAATGTAATTTTAATGTTACAATTTCATCAAGAAATATTTTGGTTTGTATCGATTATTACCATATTTTTTGTATTACTGTAGACCTGCAACATTGTTTGTGTCCCTGAAGAAGCCTGAATACAGGCGAAACATGTAGGACCAGCAGCACGCAAACTTTAAGGAACAAATGCATTATGGTGTATTTTTGTATTCCTTTTCTTTTAATGATTTTGTATACCTATCAATAAATATTTTTTAACTGTAATTGGTATGTATCTGCATATATATTATGTATTCCCCGAGTGGGCAACAATACATTTACACTCTATAGGCATCTTTCACAATCCCATCCATACCTCGGATCTGGGGCTCCTCACATACCACTGATGGTATTCGATCAGTCTGGATTTCCCCTTTAATCCTCCACATTAAGATGCTTTAAAATAAAAGGATGAACGCTTATTATGTTTTGTTCTATACATAAAATGATCTCCTTTCCAATAAAAATAGAGGCTTTCAGGAAGACATTCAAAGTATAACCTTGTGCTTGGCAGTTTCTGTGAATCGGAAATACTCTCCTGCCTTCCGTCATCCAGTCATTTGTTATGTGTTTAATATTTTTTACAGCTTTCTCTGCTCTGTCCTCCAAGCCATACACATGACTTTGGTGTTGCCTAGAAAGCCTCAGGTACAGAAATCAGATAGGTAATGATATAATTATGCATCATATTGCAATCTAGCCTAACAAAAGCTGCCTCATTGCAGTACGCTTTCATGACTGTATATTATAATCCACACAAAGATGGAATATAGTTGAAAGTTTTCCATCATTTCACTCTCATCTTCTCCTGTCCCTGTCCTTTCTTCTTATTAATGTGCACAAATCATCTGATTATTATGGAGAACATCACAGACTATCTATAGGATTCAATGGCTTTGTAATAATAAAACAATTACAGCATACTGAATGATGTGCGGCAGTGGGAGAGCAGTAAAATATTATGTTGATTTAGTTTAATTTAAACCTCAGCAATAGGACAGGAGGGCGGTTTCGCAGAGATCGACTGGCACGGTAGAAGGAGATAAAATCACATACTGTGTCAAGAATTAGCCATAGCCATGGTTTGTTTTACATATTAGGTGTATGCATAGCCTAAAACTTTTTTCTTTTAGTCTTTGGATAGGTAGGGAGAAGGATGGGTTAAAACCCCAACTGGGTTATGTTTTGCTGTGTGTGTGCCCCTGGGGAAATTTAACTTCAACAAGAAATTAGAGGAATCTTTCAAAGTGAGAGAAATTACAGTCATTGAACATTTGTCCCATTGGAAAATCCTGTTCTAAAAACTAAAATGTTTGAATCCCCCTCACTTTCCTTCTCAGTGACATTGGTCAACAGTATTGTGCTGGAGGGGCAAATTCTCCTTAACGGGGACACAAACAAAATTTAGAGAGAGTCCACTCCAAAACTAAAAAAAACAGGTTTTGCCTATAGATACTTATGTAGCACCCTGATGTTTAGGCAGTATGGCTACTAAATTTATCTGCCAAGTGATAGTTGCCTTGGCCATTTGATAGGGGGTCAAATTGATTCACCCTAATTCTGGAATTGCTGCACTTCTCTCTTCTGTTACTAGATGGCCGGATATCTGGTGACATTAGATAAGACAAGGGCATTGCAAGGACAGATTAGGAATGAGTGGGGTGTCTCGGTCAATGGGGTTTTCTTGGGTCCCTTGGCCTGCTGGGAGAGCCTATTTATTTGGGTGGAGTCAGGTGATCGGAGTTTGGTGCCACCTGGACAGCTGTCTGGGTAGACGTGTGTCGTGTTGCCCCGGGCTGCTAGGCCAGAGACCTGAGGCCTATCCTGGGAATATCTGGCTGCTAGGCTGTCTAAGGGCCTATCCAGAAGCAAGAGAGCAGCGTAGGTTTGGGACTGCTGTTTGCAGTCCTACCAGAAGTAACGGTTCTGCCGGCCGGAGAACCTGTCATGGTTGGAGGTAGAGGGGAAGCTGTCGCCACTAAAGGACCATCCACCTTATTACCAGGGACCACTGTAAGTAGCTGAAGCAAGTACCAGAGCAGTATTCTCACCTTCGGGGATGGTGAAAAATTGGGAAACTTCAGCAGATGTCAAGTCAGGGACCCAGCCAGTGGAGGTGACGCTTGCAGAGCATTATTGAATGCCAAGCAAGGGACCAAGCAGGCCAGTGGGGTGACGCTTGAAGAGTATCTGTAAGTGCCAAGCTAGGTACCAGCCGGGACGCAGGAGTGACGCTTGAGGAAGATACTGAGTAAGAAGATTGGAAGAGCTCAGGGGATCCAATGGCAGTAGATCAGCAAGTCTAAGTGATAGACTGGGAGCTTAGTTGAGTGAAGATCTACAATAGGAGATTGTAGAAGAAGTGAAGGGGTTTATTACAACCTTTGTTAGATACTGTTTCAATTAAATTGGATTGTCACTATGTTTGCTGTGACTTGGCACCTTTAGTGCCTTTGTAATATTATATTCTGATGGATACTTTATTTTTAAATTGTTGCCATAGGAGACAGCGGAGACATACTCATGCAGATGTGGTGTCTAGCTGGATGCCTTTCCCTGCATGACTGTTTGCCTATAGAAGTCTCGGAGTCTGCCAATGAACATTGCATCTACTCAAGGGTGTCCTGGCCCCAACCCTCTCTCCCACAGTTCTGTTTAAGAGACAATACATCGCTTTGCATTCAAGAAGTGTCTGGCGCCCATCAATCTACTTTGCATTACCCCCAATGCCTTGTAACCCACTCTACACAGAAGGATGTAATCTGTCCCTAACCCTGGAGGTCACCATTAGGTCTCAGGGCCCCCGAGACTTGGCTCCATTTATTTTGAATCTAATGGAAAAAAAATTGCTCCAGATACTACCATGAGCCTGTTCTGCCTGTGCAGAAGAAAGTATAACCGCTAAATCCCAAATCCAAACAAAACTTTTTGTTTAAAAAACTTTTAATTGTTCTGTTGCCACTTCTTGTGTCTGACACCTGGACAGGAAGTGAAATCTTAGCTAAGGAATGTTTTTTCTTATAGTACATTGCGTATAATACATATTATTAGGTTTAACCTCCCTGGTGGTAATCCCGAGTCTGGCTAGGGGTGGATTTTTCATGTAGAAAGCGGTAACCCCGAGCCAGACTTGGGATCGCATTGCAGGATACAGGGGAAGTTACTTACCTTGTCCCTGGATCCTGCGATGTGTCCCGCTGTGTGTGTGAGCCGTCTCCTCCTCCGCTCGATTCACACACTGGTGACTGCCGAGTGCCGCCGAGCTCCCTTCCCTGCGACGTTGCGGCGCACGGGGGCGGAGTTCGGCGGGAAATTCAAAAAAGTAAAAACACATTATAGATACAGTATACTGTAATCTTACAGATTACAGTACTGTATAAAAAAATTACACACCCCCTTTGTCCCTAGTGGTCTGTCCAGTGCCCTGCATGCAGTTTTATATTATAAAAACTGTTCTTTCTGCCTGCAAACTGGAGATTGTCCATAGCAACCAAAAAGTGTCCCTTTATGTCAAAAGTGGTTTTAGACTAGCTAGAAAACAGCAATAATAAATTAGAATCACTCGCAGAATTGACCGATAGCGATTTGTGGGGAAATTCGTCATCAAACACTAAATCTAATGACAGCGACAATTCTGCAACTGAGCAAATTTCAGTGTTTTTGATTTGATTACATTATTGAATAATTTTTATTATAATTACATTACTATTTGTTATAATTATTTATAGTTATTTATTATATTATAATTTATGATTTTGTGTTTCAAACTTTATCATACCCGGGATGTCTACTAGACTC
This sequence comes from Rana muscosa, assembly GCA_029206835.1. NCBI lineage: Eukaryota > Metazoa > Chordata > Amphibia > Anura > Ranidae > Rana > Rana muscosa. Next base: position 161,109,718 of record CM055117.1, on the reverse strand, counting down.
TTGTTTGGACAGATTTAAGTAAGTAATTACTAAGAATTGCAGGCCTACAATACATAACACCAAATTTCCATGCAAAATAATTGTACCGCTTTTTGTACAAAATTCCAGACAGAATCATACCGCCAGGGAGGTTAAATACCTATTCTCATATTCCTGCAAATTATTTCAGCATGTCTGGTGTGCCAAACTGATATCTTTGGAAGGCAGTTTAAAAATACACAAATAAATATTTATATAAATATTATATAAATATTTATTAATGCATAATTAAATGATTTTTTTTTTGTTAACATGCAAGCAGAGTAAGTGTCTGAACTCCTGTCAGCCTCTTGGAATCCCCTGTACAACAGCATTCAGACTTGGGAACAGAAAAGCAGCACATCAAATTATAGCGGTAGCAAAACAGTTTTTGTTTTGTTGTTTTTTGTTTTTAAATCCTGCAAGGCAATAGCATAATGTGCTAGTATGCATTGCATGCTAGCACATTGTGTGAAACTCACCTTAAAATGAAGTCCTCCAGCAACATGCTGTCACCGCTGAAGGCACTTTCATCTTTACCCGGTCTTCCTTCCAGGTTCACAGACTCCGGCTGTGTGAGTGTCTGGAGCCGCAATGGCGTCACTCTCATGCTCATGCCGTTCACGGCACAGGACTCTGAGGGAACATTCCTTCAGAGCAATATGCCGTTCCTTCAGAGTGCACGCACTGGTGATGTCACCGGCTGCATCAAATGTAAATATCTCCCAAACGGTGCACTTTTAGGAGATATTTACTGTACCTATAGGTAAGTCTTACTATAGGCTTATCTATAGGTAAAAGTCATGCATGGGAGTTTACTCCCACTTTAATCAGTTGTCTGCAGGGCAAGGAGCATACTGTTAGGAGGAGGAAAGAAAGAGATGAGCTCATCAGTCTGCTGTTTCTCCTTTAACTGTCAAGTCACAAGGTGGGGGGCGGATAAAGCAGCCATACATGGATCAAATTTGTCAGATTCAACAGGAACTGGATGCATTTGCATTCATGTACAGTATGGGCAGGCTGATTGTACAGAAGTTGATCTACAGGTTGACTTTTGTGCAAACAGCCTGTTGTAAAATTTTTGCACGATCAACACTGCTGGCTATAGTTAGCAGCGCTGATCAGTGTATTCTGAAGGCAGGGAAGGCTCCTTGCTGTAAGAATACAATATCACAGTGGGATGATTCGGGTGATTTTTTTTCCTTCAACCTGCTGGTTGAACAAACAAAAGAAATGACTTATGTATGGGCTGGCTAAGAAAGGTCTTATGCTTTGCTATATTGGGCTGTATTGTGTAGAAGAGCTATGTATGTCTCAAGACTGGATGGACAGCAACAGAGTGTGTGTGTGTGTGTGTGTTTAGCTGTTTTCCTGGAGTCCAGCATTAGGAAAAGATTTTAAAAATTAACCCTCAAGAAGCAAATACACAACAGATACGACTTCTTAACATTCATTTTAATCAAGAATTTGCCTAAAATATATGGTAAATTTGCTTGAGGTATTACTCATCTTCATCCTTTTTTACTGGAAAAAATTGCAAGGAAATGATGAATAATCTGAAAATTAAGAAGCAATCCCTAGGGAAATGTATTTGCATGGAACTGCTTCACATATCCATCTTAAATGAAGTCCTAAATATTCAAAAGAAGCTTCTCTTGTTAAACCATATGTCATAACAGATCTCGCTACCTGTGTTAGTTGCATGACAATTATTCTGTACAAGGCAGTGAGTGCTCAATGCTTAATATAGTTACATGACAACAGTGTATATATGATGTTTTTATAATGCAGTTGTGTACAGTACTGTGCAAAAGTCTTAGGTATGTGTGTGTAGCACCCTGGTGTTAGGCAGAGTTACAGTTTGCTCAGCGGTAAACCGCCTGGCTGATTGTTAGGGAGATCCACTGACCTTTTTCTAAATCTGGGTTTGATGCACCTCTCTCTTCTGTCACTTGGTGGCATTGTTACCTGTGGCATTAGATTGACAAGGGCTTAGTAAATCCAGACTAGGTGTGGATGGGTTGTCTCAGCCAATTGGCAGGGGTTTCTTTGCCCTTGGCCTGCTGGAAGAGCCTATTTGTTTTCGGGAGGGGTTAGGTGATCGGGGTTGGGTGCCACCTGGATGGCTGTCTTGGTGGACATGTGTTGAAAAGCTCCCAGGTGCTGGGCCAGAAGCCTGAGGCCTATCCGGGAGTACCTGGCTGCTAGGAGGTCTGAGGCCTATCCAGGTTGGAAGCAAGCAGCGTGAGGTTGGAGCTTCAGGCTTGGAGCCCTATCAAGTTGCAGGGGTTCTGTCCCCTGAACCAAGTAGTTGCCACAGGTGAAGGAAAGCCATTGCCGTCAGACGACCACTCCTGTCGCCAGAGGAAAGCGAGAACCAGAGTCAGAGGTAAAGGGGACACAGTCACCAGCAAGGGACAATCTCTCCTGTCATCAGAGGCCAGGTTCTGTGGAGACTGGAGAAGTACCAGAGCAGCCTTTTTCACTAGCCGGGGATGGTGAAGAAGTTGGGAAAGCTTCAGCAGAGTCAAGCTAGGGACCCAGTGGAACAGTGTCAGTGACGCTTGCAGAGGATTCAGCAGGATTATTCTCCAAGATGTTTGGAATAATCTACCTTCAAAAACTGTGTGCAAGTGTTCCTAGAATAACTGAAGAACTGATGCTGTTTTTTTGAGGGTAAAAGGTGATCACGCCAAATATTGATTTTGATTTCTCTTCTGTTCATTTACTTTCCATTCTGTTAATTGGTAAAAATAAAATTTTACCTCTTCTATTTCTGAAAGCATTCCTATTTTACAGCATTTTTCACACCTGCCCAAAACTTTTGCACAGTACTGTACTTGATTATATTAAGTCATCTAAAGTGTACTAGTTATAATGTTTTATGACCGTACAATTAGTGCATATTACTGCTTGATGTTCTCTATTTCATTAGAAGTGTGTGTCTTCCAGACTCTGAGAATTAATGTCTGTTACTGGAAAGAGAAGATTCCTGGGAGCCCTGGACTGCTGCAAAACTTCCCAGCATTCCTTGGTGTAAATCTAAATGGAGAAGAGTATGAGGTCTATGGCCTACCTTGCCAAGAATATCCAGGGCTAATTAAGGTAAAGAAACATCACAAGGGCAACTGGTTCTGGAGCCTCAAATATATAAAGGAAGACATGTTCTGTTTTCCTGTAGCCATTGGATTTTTTGTTACATTGTCTCATACAGCAATATATTATATATAACAGAAGCATCTCCTGTTTCTGGTCAGGGTTGTTGGACGACCCCTGCTTTACACCAGGAAGCATGCACCACCCCCTCCCCCCCACACACACACGTTTCTTTGGGTTGTGCCTTACTCCCCGCTCTCTCTCTTTCTCCTCCACTCTATTCAGTACTTGACACTGTTAAAAGCAGAAGCACATAACTAAGTCTTCTACAAGACTTAATTGTAGGAACCACTGTACAGCTGATGTGAAACTGGACTCCTGAGCACAGGAGGGCACCTTGTATGCCTGCCAAGCTAAAGCTGGCCATATACTAGTAGATTTTCAAACCAACATTCAAACAAATATTGGTGCAAACATTCCTACAAAAAATCTATTTACATTTAATTACTGTATGAATATCTTTTGAAAATTAAATTTGCTTTTAACCAATTGTGGAATAAATTGAATTTCCCAAAAGAAAACCACATATACCTTTTTCCTTTTGGATACAGTAAGAGAGGGTTATAAACCCTGTCAAGCTTTTCTTTTCCATCTGTGTCCTGTTGGGGAGACCTGTCTTCACTTCCTGTCCCATCGCCAAAACATGAAGTGAGATGAAAGTGAGGGAATCACTGGATGTCACCAGGTCACCAGAACTATTGTCACAAGATTTCTCCTCTCTTACTGTTTTGGGGAAAACCAAAAATTTGAGATTGAGACAAATATAGAGGGTAACAATTGTAAAAAAAACAGAAGGTTAATGCTGCGCTTGAAAAACAATATTAATAGATACTAAAAAATATTGAATGTGAGAAAGCTGCCTGTACCGAAAGCTTGATACAAAACTCAAAACATGCGGTATAGTGAGGTACGGCGCTATAACGTGATCATTTCCCCAAAGTGAAGGGGAAAATAAAATAATTGAATAAAACAAGTGCAGCTAATTATGCAAATAACATTTGAGAGACTTAATAACAATGTGAATGCCAATTAATCTGTGAAACAAATGAGATTAGTGATATATCAATGTGAACCAGTAGAATCAATAAAGAAAATGAATAAAAAGTAAAAAACCATCAAAAAGTAAACAAATTCAGTTGCTAAAAATTGAAATTATGTTCAAAGTCCCAAACATAAATGTGAAAAGCTGAGAAAATTGTCCCAAAATAAATCCAAGTGTTGAAGGGTTAACAATATAATTCCCTGGATGTGCAGAGAAGAAAGATGCGTGATGATAGAACCTTTATCCACTGAATATACACCCGGAAGTGAGTATGTAGTCTCCTTACCACAAGTAGGTGACCGCTATAACGGCGGTCTCACCAGGCACAACGGTTTAAGGTCTCCCAACAGACCTATACTGATGTCTGGATATCGGAAGCTATGACAGATCCTTGTATCTCAAAAGACATAAGCACAAAAAAAAACTCCATAGTGAAGTACTGTGATGTAGGGTTTAATAAACAAAAATGTTTGCACTTACAAAACTGAAGATTGTAATGTGCGGTACATAATAATGGATACGATCGCGGCGTCTCCACAGGCTTCCTGTACTTGCTGCTCGCTATGACCATCGATCTCCGCAGAGAAAAGGCGTGATGACGTCAGAAACACAGGCCATACCCTACGCTTTTCGTCACAATAGGACGTTGTCTGGGGATTGGCTGCTGGCATTCACATTGTTATTAAGTCTATTGAGTGTTATTTGCATAATTAGCTGCAATTATTTTACTTTCCCCTACACTTTGGGGAAATTATCACGTTATAGTGCCGTACCTCACTATACCAAATATAGAGGGTGAATCTCCCAAACAGGGGCACCAACAGCAAAAAGAACCATACAGGTATTCTAATTACTCTACAATCTATCCAAGAAAAAAAATAACATTCAGTTATACTTTAAAGAACAAAAACTTATTTTCTTATTTGTACTATTTTACATGATAAAATGTTATAAACAAATAAACCAGGTTACTAAATATGAGCGTGTTCTATCAATTGTTAATCTATTTGCTTCTTTTATATTCACATTTATTATTTTATTCTGTTCCAGATTTGTTTTCATGGTGGAAATGAGGCTGATCCTGAGGAGCGTGAGCTTCAAACTAAACCACCCCAAATCCCAGACATCCGGATACTTTGCAACTTCATCAGTAAATACCTTCCTGGTTTGCACCCCAAGCCTGCTGTGATAGAACAATGCATGTATACGGTATGCCCATTCTTGGAGAATAGTATGACTGTGGTTAGCCATTGGTAGAACATATTCTTAGGAATTAAATTTAAAGATATGATTCCAAACCTCAGTTCACTAGTTTTGGAAATGTGCAATGCAAAAATCAATATCTCATGTAGCACTCTCCTCGGTAGGTTGCTAGTATGATAGGTAAATGTAGTTCTTTTTGGCTCCTCTGTAATCCTTGGAGCAGCTGTTGATTTCTTTGGGCTGTTTTAGATCTCACAGGCTGAAGGTTTGATTGCTTCCTTCTGCATTCTGGAGGGGGGGGGGGGGGTCATATGGGCAGCTTGAAGTTTTATTTTGCTGCAGCCAATCCCTTGGAAGGTGTGCCCAGTAGGTAGTGGCGTCACTAGGGGGGCTGAGGGGGCCACGACCACCCCAATATTATAGTGTGCCCCCCCCAACAGGTTACAGGTATAACTCATATAATGGCCACGCCAGGCCACCCACTCACAATTTTTTTTTCTTCTTGGTCGTGGACTGACACTGTCTGACTGACTCGTCACTTGTCCGACTCGAAGCCTTGAGGAAGTTGGGGCTCGCTGACGTCACATGACGGCCGTCACTGTTGCTTCTGGGAGTTGTAGTCCGCGGCTGAACGCTCAAGTGGAGTCTGCAGAGCAACGCAGTCACCCTGAGCCTAGTGAGAGTAAAACTACAACTCCTGGTCACCGCGGTCAGATCTTTCTTGGAGTTGGACACACGTGGCTGCTCTGGGTGCACCGCTGGCTGCAGTACACTGTGCATGCAACAGAAGTTGACCCCAGGAGACTGGAAGAGGCCGTGCAAGGAGGAGGACCTGTCCTGCTGAGCTGGCAGCTGCTGAGATGAGAGACCCTGACACCCCCAGCTGACCCCCACATGATCATCCCATCTATCTCCCCCCCATACACCTAATTTACCCTGCCCCAGTGCCTACCCAGTAACCTCAAAATAGCCCTAAACACTGTCGGTCCACTTCTGCTGGGAGCTGCCCAAGTGCCCATGGCCTGTGTGTCCTGCTGGAAGCTGGCTGCAGACCTGTGGGTCCTGCTGGAAGCGGACAATAGCCTATGGGTCCTGCTGGCCGCTGGCCTGTGGGTCCTGCTGGGAGCTGGCCATGGCCTACAGGCCAGCTCCCAGCAGGACCCACAGGCCAGTGGCCAGCAGGACCCATAGGCTAGTGGCGAGCAGGACCCATAGGCTATTGTCTGCTCCCAGAAGGACCCACAGGACAGCTCCCAGCAGGATCCACAGGCCAGCAGGACCCATAGAATATTTTCCTCTCCCAGCAGGACCCATGGTTTATTTTCTACTCCCAGCAGGACCTACAGGGCAGCAGGACCCATAGGCAATTTTCGCTCCCAGCAGGACCCAAAGGCTATTGTCCGCTCCCAGCAGGACCCACAGGTCAGTAGCGAGCAGGACCCACAGGTCAGTAGCGAGCAGGACCCACAGGTCCGCAGCCATCTCCCAGCAGGACCCACAGGCTGTGAGTCCTGCTGGGAGCTGGCCACGGACCTGTGGGTCCTGCTGGCCACTGACTTGTGGGTCCTGCTGGCCACTAGCTTAGGGTGACCAGAAGTCACAGAGGAATTCACTGAAGAGTGCTTGGTGAGAGCTGGAAGGTGTATAATTGCCCTTAGACTGTGAGTACTGACCTGAGCTCAGGATATGAGCTTAGTGACTTTGTGCTGTTCTACTTTTGGAGTGCCAGCAGTTTACTCTCTAAGACAGCTCTTACAGGGTCTCAGGTCTGGCTTTCCCCTTTGTTTCTGGTTTAAAGACTGTTAAAGAAGTTTCACCTAGTGAAATGTGACCTCCTGTTACAAGTCAGCACTTTTGGCGGATCCCATAACACCCCAACCCCTCTCCTGTCACAAGCTCTACAAGCAATAAGTCATAAAAAGACATCCCCTAGACTGTTATTGGAGCCAGAGTGAATGAACTGTTGCCTGTGTGATTGGAAGCTTCTGTACTGTCTGGGGAAGAACCAGTTCAAATCAGCAGCTCCTACATGGCTAACGCTGCACTCATAACCTAAAATCTCTAAATACCTACAGAGCCAAGATTGAATTTGGAAACATGCATTAGAATGCATTAGATTTAGCAAATAAGTTAGGGTATTTCATATATAAACACAAGGAAACATAATTCTTTTTTTTTTAATTAAATACACTAATGCATAATAAATTCAGCAAATTTCACTTGCCTCCAACACCTCGAAAAGCCTTCTTCTATCATTTTAAAGAGAAGATATACTATGGAAGCCATGCTCTCTCCAGCTAGTCTTTCCCCATGACCAGTTCACCACGCCTCATTTCATGCTGGGTCTTGAAGCAACCATGTTAGACCACCCGTATTTTTTGCGCTATAAACAAAAAAAGCGTAAACTTTGAAAAAAAAACAATATTTTTTACTTTTTGCTATAATAAATATCCCCAATTTAAAAAAACTAATTTATTTTTCAGTTTAGGCCAATATATATTCTACTACATATTTTTGGTAATAAAAATCACAATAAGCGTATATTGATTGGTTTGCGCAAAAGTTATAGCATCTACAAACTATGGGAAAGATTTATGGCATTTTTCTAAAAAAAATGTTTTTTACTAGTAATGGCAGTGATCTGCGATTTTTAGTGGTACTTCGACATTGCGACGAACAGATCAGAAACTTTTGACACTTTTTTGGGACCATTGACACTTATACAGCGATCAGTGCTATACAAATGCTCTGATTACTGTGTAAATGTCACTGGCAGGGAAGGGGTCAACACTAGGGGGCAAACAAAGGGGTTAATTGTGTGTTCCCTCAGTGTGTTCTAACTGTGTGGGGATGGGAGTGACTAGGAGAGGAGACATATCGTTTTTCCTACATAGTAGGAACAAACGATATGTTTCCTTTTCCCTGACAGCACAGGGATTTGTGTGTTTACACACACAAAGCCCCTGTGCTGGCGCTCGTGCACGTGATCACGTGTGGCCGGCGGCGATCGTGCCCGCCGGCCATGCGCATCGGGTTCCCCCCGTCCAACGGGTGCCCGCGCCCTCTGGTGGCCAAAAAAGATAAGGACGTACCGTATGGGATTTCGCCCAGGGAAGCCATTCTGCCGCAGTATATGCGTGAGCCGGTCGGGAACCGGTTAAGCTTGGTATACGCAGTCATTTCTTTTTTTTCGTTCAACCCAACGAGCTCCCCGCCGAGCTATTGCTGTTCTTACAGGGGGACTGCCCCCATGCCAGAACACACCAGTCAGCACTCGCAGCCAGTGGCTGCAAGCGTTTATCGGATGCCGATCAGCTGCTGGTCTTCCAGCATGCCAGTTCAACAGAAGTCTAATGTTAGGCCTCGTACACAAATCCATGGAATTTTGTGCGAAGGGTGTTGGCCGTGAACTTGGTATGCATACAGACGGCAGAACTTTTTCAGCCAACATACACGAAACGACTTGGTTTTTCAGCTCTTTAGCGCCACCCTTTGGGCAACTTCTGCTAATGTTGTGCTATGGTTAGCATTGGTTCGGAGCATGCGTGTTTGTACTTTGGATTTTTTTCCGACAGACTTGTGTACACACGGTCGGATAATCCGACAAGACACATTTGCTGTCGGAAAATTTGAAAACATGCTATAAAACATTTGTTGTCGGAACAACAATTGTCCGATGGAGCGTACAAACGGTCCAATTATCCGACAAAACCCTGCCATCACACATTTGTCGTTGGAAAATCTGATCGTGTGTACGAGGATTTGGACCGGCTTCTATCGGACAGGCTGCTGTACACACTCTTGGAATGTCAGAATGGTTTCTGATGAACATGTCAGGAAGTGTACTGCTACTTCGCATGAGGAGTTCAAGGCAAATGGTAGATCTTCAGGAACCTGTTTAGCCACAATTGAGGTTTCTATTTCCTTTTATAAAAATATATATATTTTTTTAAATATACTATTTTAGTACCATCTTTTAATTTTTTTCAAAAAAATTCATTATTATATTGTGTTTGTGTGCACTAAAATTCAAATTTACATTTGATAAACAGCTGCACAAATATCGTGCAACATAAAAAAATTCAACTGCCACCATGTTAATGTCCAGGACCTCTGCTTTCAGAAAAGATATAATGTTTGGGGGTTTCAATTCATTTTCTAGCAACAAATGCTCATTTTACTGAGTGTGTGAACCATTAAAAATTGTCCAGACACGAAGTGGTTAAAAAAAGTATTTTTTTTTAATTCAAGTAATAGGAAATATAGTGTGTTAATACTTTGCATATGTCCTTTCATCAGGGCTAAACAATATGTCTTTATTAGGTGTGGTGTTATACATGTTTTCTTTATTTATTATGGTCAGTGTTAGAGAAATTACATTTTAAAAAGTATTTTTATACAAGTAATATGAGATATGTTAATAGTGTGCACATGTCCTAAAGAAATAATAGTTTTGTTTATCACAATGTTTTTTATTTCCTTTTTAGAATACTCCAGACAGCAATTTCATCTTGGATTACCATCCTCTTTACAAGAATATAGTCATAGGCTCTGGATTCTCAGGTGAGATGAGAAAGTGGAAGCTGGCATGTTAGCCTGGAAAGTTTAGCTTGCAGAGCACAGTTAACCCTTCAACATTTGCTCTTCTGCTATAGGTCATGGCTTCAAGCTTTCTCCATTAGTCGGGAAGATATTGAGTGAGCTCAGCATGGGGAAGGAACCTGCGTACGATCTTACACCATTCAGCATCGCTCGCTTCAAAACCCAAAGTGCATCTTTGTGAGATGAAGAATGAAAAAAAAAACAGTTTTCAACTTTTTACAGATACTTTATGGACTTTTAGTAACTGGTCACTATGCCATCAGTACAAGCTGAAGAAGGCAGTGGGGTAGTACAGACAGACTGGGGTTAATTTACTAAAACTGGAGAGTGCAAAATCTGGTGTGGCTGTGCATGGTAGCCACTTAGCTTTTAACTTGTTCAATTAAGCTTTGACAAAAGAAAAAATCTGGAAGCTGATTGGTTTCTGTGCAGAGCTGCACCAGATTTTGCACTCTCCAGTTTTAGTAAATCAACCCCAAAGGGTCTTACCTACGTGTTTTGGTACATTGCAGGTACTCTTTGGTGGTGTTGCAACAAAACACTTTTTTAATAGGGATGAATGATGCCTAAAATGCACAGGCGTGACTATAACCTTAAAGCAGTGGTTCTCAACTCCTGTCCTCAGGACTAAGGATGAGCTCCGTCGTGTTCGCAACCCCCACGCGCAGAGCCCGCCAGGAAGTCGGCGCTGCGCTAATCACAGGCAGTGAGACATTGTCCCGATGCACGGCTGCAGAGATCGGGAAATGTCTCACTGCCTGTGATTAGCGCAGCGCAGTGTCGACCTCCTGGCGGGCTCTGCACGTGGGGTTTGCGAACACGCCGGAGCTCATCCTTACTCAGGACCCACTAACAGGCCAGGTTTGCAAGATAACTGCAATACATCACAGGTGAGATTATTTGCTGCTCGGTGATTGCAGTATTCTAGCCTGCATCTCCCCAAGGTAGGGGACAGTCCCCGGATTAAGGACACTGTCCTCGGACCAAGTCTGTCCCCGGCTTTGTCCCCGGATTGGATTTAAACAGGGCAATTTCATAGACAGTCAGTGCAGAATTTAAAAAAAATCTGAATTACACCCCCGCTCCTACTAGCTTAGGAGGGTGTATTTTTTCCATTATCTGTGCCCCTTTCTGATGATCATGTGCTGGTCGGAGCGGAGGGAATATTTCTTCAGTTTCGGGTGCCCATTCAACTCCGCTCGTATGTTCTTCTGCCTTGGCTCAAGTCCCAGCCAGCTGCCTGCCTGCTTATCTCCTTGCCTTCCCTGGCGGAGTGATCTTCCTCCGCTCCCCACCCAGTAGTAGCCAGGGGCCAACTTGACAGGCTGTGAGGCAGGCGGCGGCGGGGCAGAGAGTCGCTGATTGCCGCCATTACTAGTAAAAAAAAAATATGTCCCCGGATTTCATTTTAAAAATCTGGTCACCATACCCCAAGGTAATACTTAAAATCTGGTCTGTTAGTTGGTACTGAGGACAAGAGGTGAGAACCACTGCCTTAAAGGGTATGTAAACCCTGAGAAAAAACTTCTCTTATTTGATATTTGAGCTGTTAAATATACCATTGAAAGTGTTTTTATATATATATATATATATATATATATATATATATATATATATATATATATCTTTGATAAAAACAGATACCTTTTGATCCTGCCAGAAATCTTGTGAGCACTTCCTGTGCCCTTTGCCTCTACTTTATTATTTTAGATACATAAACAAGGAAATGTATGATCATTAGACATGCTTAGCAATTGCATGTTAGGCAGAAGCAGACTCTCAAGCTGTTATATATTATATCTCTCCAATACAAAACAGCTTTGTGCCAGTATACCCACTGTGGAGCGAGTTATATTTTATTCAATTGGAACTTGTCTTTTTTGTATAGTGACCATTACCAGATAATTGGCTGGAGGCAGTGACTGAAAAGGTGCTCTAAATCATAAATTTAATCCATTCTTTGGAGAACCAAAGCCTCACTAATTTAGTTATAATTTTATACTTTTCAAATACTACATTGAATTTTGCAGCCTTTTTTGGTAAAAAATCTTAAAAATATACTTCACGTATCTTACACTTTTATTTTATTATGATATCAAACATTCTTGGGTATAAAATAACTGCTATTACAATTTACACAAGAATACACAGTTTAGAGATTTAACGAGGGCTTATCATTAAAATTCTTACCTAATGTGAATCAACAGGATATTGTCACTAAATCATGATTATTTGTTTAAATCATGCTATTTCTTACCATAATTAGAGGCACTTTAAAACACGTTATCTACATGTCCTAAGGCCTTGTACACACGGTACGAAAATCAGAAGGGAAAAGTCTGAAGACGAGCTGTCTACGGATTTTCGGATCTTTAGAACGGTGCATTCGACAGACGATTTGACTTTTACATCAGACAAAAGCTGGATGTGCAGGCTATTAAATTTTTGTCTGATGTGAACTCAACGTCTGATTTTCATATGGTCAGTACAGAAATCCATCACACAAAAGTCGAAAGTACAAACACGCCTGCTCGGAATCAAGGAACGACTGGGAAGAGTTCGGTCTTGTAAACTACTGTTCATAATCTAGAATTAACATTCGTGACGCAGCAATTGATGACATTTCAAAATTCTCATCTTCTTTAATGGGATAATAATGAAGCTGCTTTGCTGGTGATACTGATGTAGTTATGACAAACGTATTTTAAAAGACATTTGATTTGTACGATCTGAAAATCACAAATCAACGCTCACCAAACTTCTACGAACAGAAGGGGCCCAAAGGGTGGCGCTTGAGAAATGAACTTCCTCTTTATGCTCTCATAGTACGTCACTACGTTCGTGTTTGTCAAACGAAAATTTGCGGATAGTTAGTATGCTAGACAAAATCCTTCACACGCCTTTTTGACAAAAATCAGACGCTCGGTCATCCAACAATCAAACCGTGTGTACGAGGCTTAACTTGCATCACGTATTCCACACATACGGGTTTATATTTCGTTTAGGACAGTGATGCAGATCCCAGAGCCAACGATAAATCCAGAACCACTGTATTATAGCATAGATACAGCCCATTATTATAGTGCCATTTACTCTAAACTGCATACATTTGAATCAGACTTGTTGGCTATCATCAGTGAAATGCATGGAAACCAATCTTTCCTGACAGAATCCATGGCAGCCTACGTGTGGGTTAATCCCGCCCCTCATACCTCATAGGACCCTTCTCCCATAAATCTTTGCTCTGGGCCAGAGGCCGTGTTCCTTTTTTTGTCCTCCTCCTAGGACCAAGATATAGTCTTACCTTTTCATGAAGTTTTCCTGTAATCCAGGCCTGGCGGTGTGCACGGCGATACGTTGGTGGTTAGCGGTGATCCTCTCTGCAGTCCAGCAATCCTAGCTATTAGCAGGTGGACATGGGCGATATGATGTGATACCATGAAGAGCTTACTAACCTGGCCATTGGCAGGCAAGCGGCAATATGGCCAAACGTCCCAGCTATTAGCGGGAGGCTTTGTAAACGCCCGATCGCGCGGTGGGTCGAGCGAACAGCTCCCCAGTCCCAGGTTCTGGTCCGGATCGTGCCGTGGTGGTGGTAATGTACAAAGATATTCCTTTTATATGGCAGCCGTATCTCTGTGTTTTGTGTGTCTCCTTATTTTCTATCAAGCTCCAGTGAGTGGCCACGGCGGCTGGAGCGCAGCTGCGTTCCAGCTCGCCGTTTCAGGAAGTCGCTGCGCATCTGCAAGCCACGAACAAAGATTCCGTGCTTGGTTCGTGCAGGCGCAGTTTCGCCAAAATGGCGGCGGCGGTCGCGCATGCGATTGGCCGCCACCGGATGGCAACCGCTATGGGGCGGTGACATCGTTTACGGTGGCAGATTTAAATAGCTGTCAAAGCAGCTATTACTTGGGATGACTTGCAGGCTTATGCGGTATTTACCCAGGCACTGGGCTCTGGTTTACAAGGTAAATTGTTTGCTGCAGGCTCCCTGGGTGCTGGCTATGTTTTGTTATGTGCTCTCTCATGCCTGTTGTCACTCCTGTTTCTCATAACGCTTTAATGATTCATTTCACTTTCAAACTGCCTTGCCATGGATCTGTCACCGCCCTCTTGTGGCCAACCCTTGCGCTGCAGGTAGGATTTATTTCTTTTCTACCTGTGATGCTTGGGTTCACTCATTCAGGAGCTCTTAACCCTTTCTTTTTCACTCAGCTCTTCTAGGTCTGAACACCAAAGCACGGCAAAGACCGTCCTAGGTCTCAATGTTGTCACTCCTCTTCAAGGTCCAGACGTCAGATCTTCCTTTAGATCTAGGTACCACAGATAGGAGACTAAAACCACCTCTGGGCGTCACTCTCACCGCCACTCCAGCCGCTCTGTGAGGAAAGCCTGCTGGGTATGCGGGGCCCAGGTTCCTAAAGGCAAATCGCTCTGCGAGCGATGCTTTTCTAAAGTCGCATAAGAAAGAGAGGGTGGAGACCAACAAGTGGAAGCACTGGTCAGAAAGGTGGTCCATGAGTCCCTGAGTAAAGGGGATTCTGGTCATACCCACAACCCTGCTGGCGACACTATGTCAGTCCCTATTAGGGATGATCTCAAGGCTCCAGGCCCTTCACAGCTGAGCCATTCCTCAATTGAAGCCTCAGACAGTGAGGTGGAGGTAGATGACCCTGGTGCAGGTTTTGAATTTGCCCTAGTACCACAGCTGGTCAAAAGCTGTCAAAGAAGCTTTGAGATGGAAGAGCCAGTGGAGGCACCCTCCAAACAGAGGAAATATTTTAAACACCTCAAAAAAGAACACCCTAATTTCTCCTTTTTGGGTGAACTCAGCGCAATAATTACAGACGAATGGGGTGGTGTTGAAAGGAAGAATTGCCTGTTAATGAAGGTATCAAAAATGTACCCATTTAAAAGCAAGGATGTAAAACACCTGGAGTCGGCTCCTCTCATTGACTCAGCCCTAATGAGGATGGTGAGGCACGTCACACTCCCATTGGAGGATACTGTTTCCTTTAGGAATTGCCTGGAGTGGAAAATTTATACCGACCTCAAGCGGATCTACATTACAGCGGGTATGACCTGCAAACCAGCTCTAGCTCTCGCAGCCCTTTCTAAAGCGATGGAAGTCTGGACAGATGACGTAGATGCTTCTCTGAGGAGCATCTCGGAAGAACTGGCCAGGAGCTCACCTATTCATGGGCTAAGGTTGACGTTGGCTTTTCTCGTGGGGCTTCCCTAGACATAATTTGCCTGGTGGCTCGGATCATGCTGACATCTGTCACGGCTAAGCGTGCCTTGTGGCTGCGCCCATGAGTAGCTGACCCTGCCTCCAAGCAGGCATGGTGCAGGATTCCATTTGGGGGTTCGTCCCTCTTTGGGAACATATCGGACAGTGCCATCACCCGTGCCACAGGGGGCAAGTCGGGGTTCCTTTCCCAGGATCGCCGTCTGCTAAACCAGAAGAGAACACAGCCCAGGCAAAGTTCAGATCGAGCAAGGAATGCTCGCTACTATAGGCCTGGCCGTGAGTTCAAGAAGACCTGGAAGAAAAAACAGCCTTTAGGCCAGAAGTTTTCAAAAGGGGCATCTTCCGGTGGACAAGAATCCCCTAAGTCTTTATGATATTTCACCTGCCTAAAACAGAGCGAGTCGGCATCCTTGCCTCTCTCGGAAGAGAAAAAGCGAATTCTCCTGTCTCTCTTGTGGCTCAGGGCGCTGCAATTCCAGTTCCAGATGACAAAAGGTTTTAAGGGGTCTACTCGCCCCTCTTCATGGTGTTGAAGAAAAACGTCTCCTGGAGGCCAGTTATAGACCTAACCCACTTGAATTATTTTATCTAGAAGGAGAAGTTCAAGATGGAGACACTACTCATGATCAGTCAAGCAATCCAACCAGGTGATTGGCTTGTCTCTATAGACCTGAAGGACGCCTACTTCCATGTTCCGATAGCGTCAGAATTCCAGAAATACCTTCGCTTTGCTGTCGATTAAATCCATCTGCAGTTCACCTGTCTCCCCTTCGGGCTTACATCGCCTCGTGTGTTTTCAAAACTTGTTGGCTGTCGTGGCTCTGATCAGGACCAGAGGTGTCCGTCTGTATCACTATCTAGACGACCTGCTGTTGTCTCGGGACAAGGAGCAGTTGCTAATCCACAGATCCCAGGTCATCTTCACTCTACTCGAGTTTGGTTGGCTTCTGAATCTGGAAAAGAGCCATCTGGATCCTACGCAGTCCCTGGTATTCCTCGGGGCACACTTCAACGCTATCAAGAGCACCATCTTGTTACCCCTGGAAAAATCCCAGTGATCCGGGACAGAGTTTGGCTTGCAATGTCGTCCTCATCTCCAAGCCTCTCAATGCCTAAAGATCATTGGTACCATGGTGGCAACAACACCCATGGTAAAGTGGGCTCAGTGAAAAATGCGGCCCTTCCAGAAGGGTTTCCTCCAGCAGTATAATCCAGGGCTTCGGGATCACTTTATCCAAATAACCTCATCCATGCGGGAGAGCTTTCCTTGGTGGCTACAACAGAGGAACCTCCTCAATTGTCACTCCATCGCACCTGTGTCTTGGGTCACCATCACTACAGATGCCAGCAACAGGGGCTGACAGAAGTAGCCCAAGGCATATGGAATTTTCTCTCTCACAGGATAGTCTCCAATGTTCTGGAACTCCGGGCAGCGTTCTGCGCTCTGCAGGCCTTTCACCACTTAACAGCAGGAGACCTCCTAAGACTGGACAACACAACGGTAGTCGCATACATCAAGAGACAGGGGGTACTCCCAGTCTCTCCCTGTCAAAGGAAATAGAGCCCATCATGGTCTGGGCCCAGAAAAACCTGGCCAACCTGACAGCTGTCTATCTCCCTGGAGTCCAGAATGTTCAGGCAGATTTTCTGTTGAGAGTTTCTCTGGACATCGAGTGGACTTCCCCCCGAAGTCTTCAGGTGGGTCCTGTCCCTGGGAGTCATTCCGGAAGTAGACTTGTTTGCCTCCCCATGCAACTTCAGACTAGTGAGATACTACACAAGGTCTTGGTATCCCCAGGCTTTTGGGTAGATGCTCTGATAGACCATTGGCGGTTCCACAGGGCCTATGCCTTTCCCCCGGTTCCTGTCATTCTCCGTTTTTTGTCGAGGCTCAGGATGGAAGAAGCAGAGATAGTGGCAATAGTCCCGTACTGGCCAAACAAGCCATGGTTTCCACTGCTGATGCAACTCAACTTCCGGGACCCAATTCCTCTACCCTCCAGACCAGATCTCCTATCACAAGGGGCATTTCTACATCCATGCCCGACCCATCTACATCTGATGATCTGGTTCTTGAGAGGGGAAGGTTGGAGGCCCTAGGCTGTCCAAGTAGGGCCATCTCCACAATATTAAATGCCAGAAGAACAGGCACCAACAGGGTCTACCAGAGGATTTGGAAAAAGTTTTCAGACTACACCTCTTCCACTGCAGGTTCTTGCAATAACCCAAAGATACATGATATCCTGGGCTTCTTACAATCAGGATTGGATCTCTCATTGTCAGTCAGCTCGCTGCGAGTCCAAATCGCTGTAATCTCTGCCTTTACGGGTGTTTCCTGGGCTAGACACCCTCTTACTCAGTAGTTTTTCAGAGGAGCAATAAGGCTCAGACCTCAGAGCCAAGTTTTTCTAATTGGGATCTTCTCCTTGTCCTGGATTTTTTTCTTAGGTAGAGAGTTGGAACATGAAGATCAATCTTCTGTCAAATGACTCTCTCTAATAGTTGTCTTCTTGGTGGCTATAACATCGGCCAAGAGGGTCTCTGAAATCAGCTCTCAGGGATGCAAGGGGCCATTTCTAAACTTTTTAATTCCTATGTTGGGTTCAAACCCCAAAGTGGCATCTGTGTTTCATGACAATCAGGAGATTGCTCTTCCAACGTTCAGATCTACCGAGGATTCCAGTGTTTATCCCTTAGATGTTGGAAAAGCTCTGAGTCAGTATCTTGAAGCTACAGCTTCTTTCCGTCAGACCGACCACCTGCTCGTTCTTTTCACAGGAAGTATAAGGGAATGCGTGCCTCTTCCAGATCTATCGGAGCATGGATTGTTCAGGCCATTCAGTGGGCCTATAAAGCCAAGGGCTTGGCGCCTCCAGAAGCGGTGACTGCTCACTCAACTAGAAGTGTCTTCATCATGGGCGGCATCACGTCACGTGCCTCCAGAAGTTATTTGCAAGGTGGCCTTGTGGTCTTCAATTAACACGTTCATGGCACACTACTGCGTAGTGGTTTACGTATCTTCTCTGTTGATGGTGCCAATTAAACCTTTTTTCTTTTGTCCAGCACTCTGCCCACCAGGGTGTGTATGGCTAGTTATTTCCCACACGTAGGCTGCCATGGAGTCTGTCAGGAAAACGGAAAATTTATATCAAATACTTACCGTAATTTTCCTTTCCTGATGGACTCCATGGCAGCAGGAGTTCCCTCCCAGTGGCTGGAGTAGGCTAAATTATGGAACACGGCCTCTGGCCCAGAGCAAAGATTTATGGGAGAAGGGTCCTATGAGGTATGAGGGGCGGGATTAACCCACACGTAGGCTGCCATGGAGTCCATCAGGAAAGGAAAATTACAGTAAGTATTTGATATAAATTTTCCGTTATTGAGTAGGGCTTAAAGAGCAGTAAAAAAGTAGCCTTGACAATTTATGGTGTGGTGGGTTAAAAGGAACCACAAAGCCCTTTAATGACCCAGTGAGGAAAAGTAATACATAAGGTATCTACATGCTGCAAATCCTTCACAAATTCTTTTGAGACCTTACTGTAACATGAAAAGATGCACCATAAGAAAACCTCTAGATGGGAATTTTAGAGAAACCTAACCATACAGTAAATTAAAATCTTCTATTGCAGGGGATTATTAAAATTTTGACTTATCTTGACATTAAGTAAAGCAGATTTCTGGAGAAAAAGTAAGCCAATCGTAGAAACAAGAAATTCGATTTCTGGGACCATTGTAAACCAGTGTACAGAGTACCTCCATATTGCATGAAAGTGGGATTTTATTTTTTATATACGGTATTTAGAAAATTACAGATTAACAGAGAGATATGGGTTTAAAAACAATCAATCACAAAATGGTGGTGCAATTATTTGTTGTTGCTCTCATAAGCACGGCCCTCCTAGCCCTCTTGTTTGAATTATATTGTACCTAAACTGTCTCTCTTTATTTTGTAAAGTGTTACGCAAAATGTTGGCACTATATAAATCCATAATAATAAAAGTGAAAAAATAAAAGTTTTAAAAGTTTAAAACTAAAAAGTTAAAATTTAAAATTTTGTATGAATTGGCCAGTCGCAAAACAGTTTACAGGTATAGTTGATGGACTATAGTTGATGGACTTCCTTTTTTCACAGTACCACACTGCATTGTACAAAAAGTAAAAAAAAAAAAACTGATCAAATCAGCATACACAAGAATGCTGTAAACTCACAACCCCACATTCCCCAAACCCACTCCCATCCCTGTATCCTCAATTATTCCCAAAATTTCTAAATATAGTTCTTAGGTGGCTAATTTACTAAAGGCAAAAGATGGTTCACTTTGCAGATGAAATTGCATTTTCAAGGGAATTTTCAAAAAAAAAAACTCAGTGAATGCGGTAAGACTAACTTTCATCATCCAATCATGTGCAAGTTGAACATTTTTTACTTGCATGTGATTTGGTATGTTTTTGCAAAGTGAAGTTTTACCACATTCGTTAAACTGTCGAAACTTTCCTTGCAAAATGCAACTTGCCTTGTAAAGTGAGCAGCCTAATTTCCTTTAATACATTATCACCTAGATATGTGTTTTGTGGACATTGGGGGTTGATTTACTGAAGGCAAATCCACTCTGCACTACCAGTGCACTTTCAAGTGCATTCGCTGTAGATCTGAGGGGAAGATCTGAAATGAGGGGAAGCTCTGCTGATTTTATTATCCAATCATGTTCAAGATAAATTGCTGTTTTTTATTTTCCTAGCATGTCCCCCTCAGATCTACAGCGACTGCATTTCCAAGTGCACTATCAGTGCACTTGTAGTGCAAAGTGTATTTGCCTTTAGTAAATAACCCCCATTGAGTGTATTTGAGATACAATAGGCACAAAAATTGTACAGTGGCTGTACAAAACTAAATTAAACAGAGTTGGACGTTAAAGTGTCATTTCCACTTTTGCAGCCAAATTGGGATAACACCTACTTTTTTTTTTTTGCTACATGTCCCCATTCAAATAGCAAAACATATTTGAAAATTGCAGCTTACCTTTCTGGAACTTACATAAAGTAAAAAAATCTACTTAATTTTCTTTGTTATGAGGGGTTAGGAAGCTGTATTTACCATATTTAACCCTGTCTGGAGGCAGATATCTCATCAGTTTTTTAGAGTTGAACACTTTCTGTCCTAACAAAAAGGTTTAAGAGCTAGGCTTTTCAATTGTGTTTTTATTTAATCTGTTTCTATTCAAATATATTTTTTCCAAAATACAGAAAAACACGGATAGACAGATAATGGAGTCATGGTATTAACAATCAATTCCACTGTATTTTAATGAGAACTGGACTCAGCCAGTCCCCAGCCCAGCTATGGGGACAGGTTACTCTGAGCTAGCTCAGAAGTACTTGCAATCATCTAAGACAGCCTTTCTCAACCAGTGTGCCGTGGCACACTGGTGTGCCGTCAGAGGTTCTTAGGTGTGCCGCGGGATCAGGGGAGAGAAGGGCTGTCAGGTGAGCCCTATCTCCCGATCCCTTGCCGAACTATACATCGGCACTGTGAGAAGCTCCATCAGCCACAAAAGTGAAAGTAAAGTGCAGGGGAGTGTGCTGTGCTCTCTACTTCCTTCTAGATCAGTGGTTCTCAACTCCAGTCCTCAGGGCCCACCAACAGGCCAGGTTTGCAAGATAACTGAAATGCATCACAGGTGATATAATTTGCTGCTCAGGGATTTTAGTCTGCATCTCACCAAGGTAATACTTAAAATCTGGCCTGTTAGTGGGTCCTGAGGACAGGAGTTGAGAACCACTGTTCTAGAGTGCAGTACCCGGCTGAATGAGTAAACTGGAAAGGTACTTTGTTAGAAGCTAGATTCATTTTAAAAGGGCTTCATACATGTGTCGGTGTGTGCGCATGTGAGTGTCTGTGTGTGTACATGTACACGTGTGTGTTTGTACGTGTGTGTGTGTGCATGTGCCTGTATGTGTATGTGTATGCATGTGTCTGTATGTATGTGTGTATGCATGTGTGTGTGTGCATGTGTGTATGTATGTGTGTGTGTGTCTGTATGTGTGTGTGTGTGCATGTGTGTTACTTTTATTCCTGACCCCCCCCCCCCCATTCTTGTACCATCAGAACTGCTTTTGTAGGGCTTATTTTTGATAGCAAGGACTGCTGAAAAGCAATCTATGCACAGATCGCTTTTCAGAGGCATTTGACAGGCGGTAAAGAGGCAATATGTTGCCTCCTCACCACCTGTTTTAAGCCCATAAATGCATCATCACTGCACCGCAACCGTGCAATGCACACAGTTGCGGGGTAGTTGCAGTGCAGCCCCATTCACCCTCGGTATACCTCCAGTTGCAGCCACAGCATGTGTACACCCCCAGCTGCTGCCTCTGCAGCTAAAGGGGGAGAAGGTGGGGTAGTAAAAACGGCTCAACCATGTGGTTTTACCGCCCATCGAACCTGACATGTAAACAAGCCCTTGGTTCACATCTGTGTGGCTGCATACAGCGTGTAGGGCAGCCTATTAATTTCAATGGGCTTCCCTACCCACAAAAATGCAGGGAAAGAAGTCCCTGACCTTTTTTTTTTTTTAATTGCACTGCACTTAAAGCACCCCACGTTTTCCAATGTGTGAGGTACCATTAAGAATTAATGGCACCCATAAAGATCAGAGTATTTATCTGTGTGTCAGGAACGAGCGTGATTTTGCACGTGTGCCGCAACATACAGTAACGTGAACCAAGCCTTGGACTGGGGTGCCTCAAGACCGAAAATACTTTTTAAGGATGCCCCGGCTAGAAAAAGGTTGAGAAACACTGATCTAAGACACCTATTATTCAAAAATATATAAAAGGTAAGGATTTTTTTTTTTTTTTTTTTTTTTTAGGTATGCTGTGGGAATAGGAACACATAACAAACATATACAGGCAGTCCCCGAGTTACAAACACCCGAGTTACGAACAACTCCTACTTACGAACGGCCACAATGCCGGCCGCTTGTGCTCCACGCTGGTCCTGGATACCTCCGAGCAGCTATCTTGCCACATCCCACACTGAAGTACTACATGTACTGCATGGCCAGAAGAGCCCCAGGAGAGATCGGAACATCCCACATCCATGCACAGGCAGAAGCCGGAACATTCCACATCCCTGAACAGGCAGAAGTTACTCTTACAAGCATTGTTCCGACTTACACACAAATTCCACTTTCGAACAAACCTACAGTCCTTATTGTGTTCATAACTCGGGGACTGCCTGTAGTGGGGTTTTCTCGAACCTGACTACAAAAGTGGAAAAACTTTAAGCTATAGGGCTGCCTCTAGCGGAAAATAAACAATCAAAACGAGAGACCCGCCCAAGGTCGGAAATCTTTGTCTGAATTTACAAATTTTGTTGCTGACTTACTCACTTTATCAAATATTTGAAACCCGATCTGGTGTTTATTGGGATATTTAAACATGTATCCATGGTAAAATCGTGTTTTAGCCAATTCTGTGACACATACTCGCTATGCTCTATGAGTAGGCACTGATGTGTCACACATTTCACAGAGCCTGCCTTCTGATCTACAGAGGTGCTGAAAGGAGAAGTTTCAAGAGGCCGAATCAGTATAGGAATGGCTGCTTGTAGGCAGCAAGGTACAATAAAATATGTAGTCCTTAGAAGTTGAAAGTAAACAATAGAGGAGAAGCTACAAAGTATGCAGGGAATCCATGAAATTGTGGAAAGAGACTATTGTACAGTATGTATTGCTATTACAATGCTGATGTTACTAAATTAAAGCTTATGCTGTGACGATAGATCTCCATACAAAATCAGTCCTTCGCCTCCCTTTTTTTCTGTACAAAGAGAGTAATAGTCCCCAACTCTAATGCCGCGTACACACGGCCGTTTTTCTCGTCGAAAAAAACGAAATTTTTCCCATTCGACGAGAAAAACTATAGTCTGTGGGCTTTCTGTCGTTTTTTCCGACGACAAAAACGGCATTAAAAACGACGAGAAAAATTAGAACATGTTCTAATTTTTCTCGTCGTTTTTTTCGACATGTTTTCCGCGGCAGTGTTTCCCATAGGGAAACACTGCCGCGGAGCCCACAGACGGTCGTTTTTCTCGTCAAGAGAAAAAATGACGTGAAAAACGACCGTGTGGGGAACAAGCTGTTCCCCCGTTTTAAATGACATTATTCACGGCGGTTTTTTAACCGCCGTGAATAATGATCGTGTGTACGCGGCATTAGAGGCTGGAAAATAATTATTAACCTAAGCACTTTCTCTTTATAAAATAATTTACGCAACTCGAGAAAGCTCACAAAAATGAGAAAATCTTTGAAAAAACTTTTATGGTTGCTGCTTCAGTTGGAACTATAGAAAATTTTATAGGATGACCACGGCCAGAATCACA
This sequence comes from Rana muscosa, assembly GCA_029206835.1. Taxonomy (NCBI): domain Eukaryota; kingdom Metazoa; phylum Chordata; class Amphibia; order Anura; family Ranidae; genus Rana; species Rana muscosa. The sequence goes on along the minus strand of CM055117.1, from coordinate 161,086,066 downwards.
TATTAGGAGCCTATAGGCAGATAATAATGAAGCGCCCCACCCTCTCAACAAAAAAAAAATACAGTGAGACTGACTTTTATTTTCCTGATAATTTACCACAAAGAAATGGCGACATACTTCAGTACCCCATAGAGGATGCCTAAAAAGCCCCCTATAGGTCATCAGTTTCATGTTACGGAGGAGGTCTTGTGCTAACATGTTTGCTCTCACTCTGGCGTGCACAGCGATATATATCATATATATCTCAATCAATGGTTTCATGTGTAGGCACCCCAACGTGTGCATTTACGTTTGTAGGTGCAAATATGTGGGGGTGGGGGGGCCTCAATTTTTTTTAGAGGGGATTTTACGGGCCCACAGATGGACAAGTGGAGCCCAGAATACAAAGCATACTGACCTGGCAGTGAAAGGGTTAACCACTTAAAGACCGCTCACTGTACATATATGTCGGCAAAATGGCACGGACAGGCACAATCACGTACCTGTACGTGACTGCCTTCGTATGGGTGGGGGGTCCGATCGGACCCTCCTCCGGTACAGTGAGCGGTGGTTTTCCGTTCGGAAGCGATCCGTGATGAGGGGGCGGCCATTGGTTTCCGGCCACCCCCTTGCGATCGCTCCCGGCGAATGACAATCTTCCTCTGCCTGTGTAATGTATACAGGCAGGAGGAAGTGATGTCATCTCTCCTGCGGCGCTCACATATACCGAGCGCCGTGGAGAGAAGACATCAAGGTTAGTGCACAAACAGTACACTGACACCAGGACACATAGGCATACGATTCCCCCCCAGTCACCCCCAGATCACCCCCCAGCCCCCAGTCACAGTGTCACTGATTGCAGTGATCATTTATTTACTAATCACTGCAAACAGTGACATTTGTAACTGTAAAAGTGTCAGGGCAGTAAGTTTTAGGTCCAGGGTAGCCCCCTAAACGCCCCCTAATAAAGGTTTAACCCCTTGATCGCCCCCCAGGTAACCCTTTCACCCCCTAGCACCACTGTCACTAAACAATCGTTTTTCTGATTGCTGTATTAGTGTCGGTGGTGCCCCTAGGTAGTCAGTTATTTTTTTAGGTTCGCCGCCAGGTTTTTATAGCGTCAGGTACCCCCATATATTACCTAATAAAGGTTTACCCCTTGATCGCCCCCCAGGTAACCCTTTCACCACCTTTTGCCACTGTCACTAAGCGATCGTTTTTCTGATCGCTGTATTCGTTATGCTGGTGCCGCTAGGTAGTCAGTTATTTTTTTAGGTTCGCCGCCAGGTTTTTATAGCGTCAGGTACCCCCATATATTACCTAATAAAGGTTTAACCCCTTGAATGCCCCCCAGGTAACCCTTTCACCCCCTTTTGCCAGTGTCACTAAGCGATCGTTTTTCTGATCGCTGTATTCGTTATGCTGGTGCCGCTTGGTAGTCAGTTATTTTTTTAGGTTCGCCGCCAGGTTTTTATAGCGTCAGGTACCCCCAAATATTTCTTAATAAAGGTTTAACCCCTTGATTACCCCCCAGGTAACCCTTTCACCCCCTTTTGCCAGTGTCACTAAGCGATCGTTTTTCTGATCGCTGTATTAGTTATGCTGGTGCCGCTAGGTAGTCAGTTATTTTTTTAGGTTCACCGCCAGGTTTTTATAGTGTCAGGTACCCCCATATATTATCTAATAAAGGTTTTAACCCCCTGATTGCCCCTAGAGTTAACCCTTTCACCAGTGATCACCGTATAAGTGTCACTGGTGACACTGGTTAGCCAGTTAGTTATTTCGTTATTTAGGTTCCCCGTCAGGTTTTTATATAGCGTCAGGTACATCCATATATTACCTAATAAAGGTTTTAACCCCCTGATTGCCCCTAGTTAACCCTTTCACCAGTGATCACCGTATAAGTGTTACGGGTGACGCTGGTTAGTTAGTTTGCTTCTTATAGTGTCAGGGCACCCGCCGTATATAACCCAATAAAGGTTTAAGCCCCTGATCGCCCGGCGGGTGATATCAATTAGGTTTTAGCGTCAGAGAGGGTCTGCGTCACACCCCAGGCAGCGTCAGGTTAGTGCCAGTAACGCTAACACCCACGCGTGAAGCATACACCTCCCTTAGTGGTATAGTATCTGAACAGATCAATATCTGATCTGATCAGATCTATACTAGCGTACCCAGCAGTTTAGGGTTCCCAAAAACGCAGTGTTAGCGGGATCAGCCCAGATACCTGCTAGCACCTGCGTTTTGCCCCTCCATCCAGCCCAGGCCACCCAAGTGCAGTATCGATCGATCACTGTCACTTACAAAACACAACACACATAACTGCAGCGTTCACAGAGACAGGCCTGATCCCTGCGACTCCAGTGCTGTAGGAGGTGATTTCACCACCACAGTTAAAAAAAAGAGCATATATGCCGAAGCATGGGGGCAGCAGGGGCGGAGGAGCGATTTTGCTCCTAATGCCGCGTACATACGGTCGAATCTCTGACGGAGGCTTGCCCGTGGAAAAGTCAGACCGTGTGTACGCGGCATAACTTTTGCGGGAGGATGCCTCCATGCTTCGGCATATATAAATGGTGCATGTATGCCCAGCATTAGAAGTGGTTGGATGAAGGGAGGTATTCTAATGGTGGGCATACCCACTGATCAATCTCTTTTTTTTCGTTCAGCCAACAGGCTGCATGAAAAAAAAGATTACAATACATGTCCAACAAAGACCAGCAACGTACTGGTATATTGCTGTACTTTGAATGGTTATACCAGAATGATGCCTGTGGGTTTAGGTATCATCTTGGTATCATTCTTTTCAGCCAGCGGCCGACTTTCATGTAAAAGCAATCCTAGCGGCTAATTAGCCTCTGGACTGCTTTTACAAGCAGTGGGAGGGAATGAAGGAAAAATAGTGCAGCGCTTGGACTCAAGAGTTGCTGGAAGCAGCTCTGAAAAGTGAATAATAAACCACTCTAGGTTAGTGATGAATAAAATTCATAAATAGTCCATTCCAATGGATGTTTTCCCATATGAGATGACTTCCATGAGGACTAGGGAACGTGACACCTTGTAGGTTGAATAAGTGAATTCAAAAAAATCCAAACAACATATATGTGATAAAAGTGAATGTCTTGTTCATGGACAACACTGCCACAGCATAAATCGACCAGAAGACCTCAAAGTATCATATGAGACAAAACCTATTCAATAAACCGTTCAGGTTATATTGACCTGCACCATCTGGAGTTTTTCTTTCTTTTTTTCCCCTTGTGTCTTTCTTGGATGGATTTGGAGCCTGTATGACCGGAGGAATTTCCATCGTGTGAGTTGGTCATCTGCTATCCCGTGGAAGTCGGTCTGAGGTATCCTGGATATCGAGTTCTCCTCACTCTTGGTCACGGTGACCATCAAGCTCGTTTGACCCACTGTCATATGACAGGTGGGTCCACCACGTCCGGTAAGAGTATCCAACCTTACCTTTTGTGCCCTATTGTCAACTCTCATCTGATACTTTGAGGTCTTCTGGTCGATTTATGCTGTGGCAGTGTTGTCCATGAACAAGACATTCACTTTTATCACATATATGTTGTTTGGATTTTTTTGAATTCACTTATTCAACCTACAAGGTGTCACGTTCCCTAGTCCTCATGGAAGTCATCTCATATGGGAAAACATCCATTGGAATGGACTATTTATGAATTTTATTCATCACTAACCTAGAGTGGTTTATTATTCACTTTTCAGAGCTGCTTCCAGCAACTCTTGAGTCCAAGCGCTGCACTATTTTTCCTTTATCTGTTTATACTTTGTTTGTTTGAGTGCTAGCAGCTTTGTTGTAAAATTTGGTTTAGCGCAGTTTTTTCTTACTTTCCCAGTGGGAGGGAATGTCCCCCCCCGGATATAAAAAGCGCCATTGGGAAATTGGGAAAGCATTTTATCACACCGATCTTGGTGTGGTCGGATGCTTTGAGGGCAGAGGAAAGATTTAGGGTCTAATAGACCTCAGTTTTTTCAAAAAAAGAGTACCCGTCACTACCTATTTCTATCATAGGGGATATTTACATTCCCTGAGATAACAATAAAAATGATAAAAAAAATATGGAAGGAACAGTTTAAAAACAAAAAAAAAAAAAAAAAAAGCACCCCTGTCCCGCCCTGCTCTTGCGCAAAGGCGAACGCAAGCGTCGGTCTGGCGTCATATGTAAACAGCAATTGCATCATGCATGTGAGGTATCACCGCGAAGGTCAGATCGAGGGCAGTAATTTTAGCAGTAGGCCTCCTCTGTAAATCTAATGTGGTAACCTGTAAAGGCTTTTAAATGCTTTTAAAAATGTATGTAGTTTGTCGCCACTGCGCGTTTGTGCGAAATTTTAAAGCATGTCGTGTTTGGTATCCATCTACTCGGCCTAAGATCATCTTTTTTTATTTCATCAAACATTTGGGCAATATAGTGTGTTTTAGTGCAGTAAAATAAAAAAAAGTGTAATTTTTCCCCAAAAAATGCGTTTGCAAAAATTGCTGCGCAAATACTGTGTGGAAAAAAAAATGCAACACCCACCATTTTAATCTGTAGGGCCTTTGCTTTAAAAAAATATATAATGTTTGGGGGTTCAACGTAACTTTCTTGCAAAAAAAAAAATGTTTTCATGTAAACAAAAAGTGTCAGAAAGGGCATTGTCTTCAAGTGGTTAGAAGAGTGGATGATGTGTGACATAAGCTTCCTAATGTTGTGTATAAAATGCCAGGACAGTTCAAAACCCCTCCAAATAACCCCATTTTGGAAAGTAGACACCCCAAGCTATTTGCTGAGAGGCATGTTGAGTCCATAGAATATTTTATATGTTGACACAAGTTGCGGGAAAAAAAAAATGTATTTTATTTTTTTTGCACAAAGTTGTCACTAAATGATATATTGCTCAAACATGCCATGGGCATATGTGGAATTACACCCCAAAATACATTCTGTTGCTTCTCCTGAGTACGGGGATACCACATGTGTGGGACTTTTTGGGAGCCTAGCCGTGTACGGGACCCCAAAAACCAAGCACCGCCTTCAGGCTTTCTAAGGGTGTAAATTTTTGATTTCACTCCTTACTGCCTATCACAGTTTCGGAGGCCATGGAATGCCCAGATGGCACAACCCCCCCCCCCCCCAAATGACCCCATTTTGGAAAGTAGACACCCCAAGCTATTTGCTGAGAGGTATGGTGAGTATTTAGCAGATCTCGCTTTTTGGCACAAAGTTTTGAAAAAAGAAAAAAAAAAAGTATTTTCTTTCTTCATTTTCAAAAACAAATAAGAGGCAGTCATAAATTAAAAGCTGTGTAAATTCCAGAAAATGTACCCTAGTTTGTAGATACTATAACTTTTGTGCAAACCAATAAATATACGCTTATTGACATTTTTTTTACTAAAGACATGTGGCTGAATACATTTTGGCCTAAATGTATGACTAAAATTGAGTTTAATCGATTTTTCTTATAACGAAAAGTAGAAAATATCATTTTTTTTCAAAATTTTCGTTTTTTTTTCCATTTAGATCGCAAAAAAAAAGGCAATCAAATACCATTAAAAGAAAGCTCTATTTGTGGAAGGAAAAGGACGCAAATTTCGTTTGGGTACAACATTGCATGTCTGCACAATTTCCAGTTAAAGCAGCGCAGTGCCAAATTGTAAAATCAGCTCTGGTCTTTATGCTGCGTATTGGTTCGGGGCTTAAGTGGTTAAAAAAATGAGAAAAAATAAAACCTCACTGACAGGTGCACCTGTAGGCACATGCACACAACAAAAAACAAAAATGCCCTTGGAACTTTTAAAATGCACACCTCAAGTAAAAAGTATAAATTATTTATTTAACAAACATTAAAAAACAACAATTGATACAGAAAAGAAACCACATATTAAATGTCGACATATAAATCAATATTGCATTTTTGCCATAGACCTTTCCAAGAGATCTGATTGTGTCATGTAGATGATTGTCAGTAGTCTAGAATGACTGTGCTAGGTCTCGACGCGTTTCGGGAGAGGAGTCTCACTTCTTCGGGAGAAGCACAGATAGATGCAGATGATGGAAGACTCCTGGCCTATTAGCTGGTATGAATGACTCTCTTTGAAAATCAAATAGTGTATAAATGAGTATATAAACAAATGGGTATGATTCCCTATACTTATAAAAAAGATTTTACAAAATGTAATGAACTGTCCATAAGAATGAATGGATGAATGCATACACTGCCAACCATGCCACAAAGCTGATCTCACCCCCGGGAGCTGTGGAAGGGCGGAGAGATGGAACCAGTGAGAAACCGCAAAACCCGGAACCGGAGCGGAAGGCATATGTCCCAAACTGGCAAGGCCCACACCCTGTGAGGGAGACACACAAACACAACAGTGACCGGTGTATGGCAGGCTGGCTGCAAGGTGTCTACAGTGCCTAGTGGAAAATGCAGCCCTCAGGATGAGTAGAAGTTTCAGAAAGAGTTGACACCAAGATAACACCATTAACTGAGTTTGTTGCTTATTCATCCAATGTGTTACATGATAACATGCATGACAACATCTGTGCAAAGTAGTGTATAGTCAAGTAATTGCAGTGGGCCTGTTTGCTTTTTATACCTATCTGGTGTGTAATAGATGTCCTATGTGGTATGCCACTTTATAGGTACTCTGTAAAGCTTGGACATCTGTTAGTTCATGTGTTTATTTTAAAAATGAATAAGGCATATCTTTAGGAGAGGATTAGATATGATTAGTGATACCATGAAATCCCATTTCCTGCAATAATGTACAGTAAATATCTGCCTTTTTATAAAAAAAAAACTGTCAATAGGAGATAAAATAAATGATAGAATAAATGCATACGTAAGTTTAAAGACAGTGTTCCCCTACTTTCCATCAGTGGACTGTCCCTCAGCATCCTCACATCCAATGCAAGGCTATAGGCAACATCAGAGAACCTTAGACTGCCAGAGCATAAGAGAGAATAGACTGTAAGGACCAATCTATCAGCACAGAGAAGCCTGCAGCAGTGTAGGCTCAGGTAAAAAAAAACTGTTCCCCATAGAAACAAACAAGCACTTTACCCTCCCAGTGTCGGCATAGCTGCACTTCAGGGGAGAACTTTTCGTTTTCCCGGAGTTCACCATTTAAAGTGTTTTGTTATATCTTTTTTGATAAGTTCAAAGAAAAATATCTGTTAACCATGCCAGAAAAATTGTCAGATTTCTGAAAGGGTTGTCAGTTAAAGGGGTTGTAAAGGTTTTTTTTTTTTTTAAATAACAAATCATACACCATGGATATGCAATTAGCAGACCTCCAGCTGTTGCAAAACTACAAGTCCCATCATGCCTCTGCCTCTGGGTGTCATGCTTGCTGCTGTCAGAGTCTCGCTATGCCTCATGGGACTTGTAGTTTGGCAACAGCTGGAGGTCCGCTAATTGCATATCCCTGCCATACACCTACCTCCACTGTGCAGTTCGTTTTGCACAGAGTGCATCATCTTCTGGGGTCCCTCGGCGGTTGTCTCGGGTCCTCCCCGCAAGAGCTAACCCTCATTCTGGGAATCTCTCTCCCAAGGGGGTTAGCTTGTGGGCGCGCTCCCGTGTGATACAGTGGTGGCTATAGCCGCCAAGTGTATAACTCGGCCCCACCCCCCTGCGCGCCGCATCATTGATTTGATTGACAGCAGCGAGAGACAATGGCTGCACTGCTATCAATCTCCAATGAAGAGCCACCTCAAGCTGAGGGAAACCATCGCGGGATCGTGCCCACGGAGTTTCGTGCCTCAGGTAAATAAAACGGGGGGCTGGGGGGCCCGAGAGTGCAAGGTGTTTTTTCACCTTAATGCATAGGATGCATTAAGGTGAAAAAACACAAAGCTTTACAACCCCTTTAAGGATGATGCTACTACAGAACGAAGACTACAGAACACCATTCCCTATGTTATGGAGATATGGAGAGGGGAAATGTTTTGCATTGCTGAAACACTTCATGTCCTAAAGCGACCACACTACTCCTCCGTTTTACAGTACAGTAAGTGTTATCACTGTAGGGAAAAAAATTGCGGCAGAAATTATAGGCAGAATTAATAGGTTGGACTAATGCAGTCAGCACATCTAAGAACTGGTAAGCTGCAATATATTAAATGTTGGTTCTTGGGTTTCGAAACACTTTAGAGGCAAGTTGCTGACCATAGGTCTAAAATTCGTCCTACCAAGACAACGATTATCATGCTACAGCACGCCACAATATTGGTTGGCGTAATTAAATACAACTAGCACATGAAAATAGAATTTCTGACGCCATCTAATTTCCTGTTCTGATTTTTGATTCATTAGTTTAATCCTGTAAACTTGACCAGTTCGGGGAGGGGTAATTTAGATTGAAAATGAGAAATACATCTCCAAGCTTTGGTCATTTGTAATGCCTATTAATGAATAAATCCGGAAAATGATTTCACCATTAGCATAAAGACGCTTAGATCATTTCAACTGGCAAGCCCTTTTTTTCTGTGCATTCTCCTGACATGTTCTGTTTTTTTACCACTGAGAACGAACATTGACATTAAATCCACATCTTCCAGCTCAGATTCATGAATTTTATTTATAAGACATAGAGCAAGCTCTGATGATAAACCTATATCTCACAGCTTAGCAAAACAGATAGTGTTTAAAGCACATGTAAAGAATTCCCTTTGCTGCCTATTAATTATACATAACAGCTGTGTAGGAATGATGAAAGCAAAATGCAAGTTTACTATGAGAGGTTATTTTCCTGATACATGCAGATTTTTATCCCAGTTTCCTATCCCCATAGCTTTTGCTCTTTTTTACTATTAATTCTCTCTCCACTGTACTATCCGGTATTTGATTCCAAACCTGGATTCATTATTAGTGGTATCCTGGAGTCTCTCATTCTGGGAATTGATCGTACTAATAGCCCCACTCTAAACCATAACTCACGTCGGCTGATTTCACGGCCTAGTCACACTGCAAATGTTCTGATTTCACGCATTGTAGGAAGATGAAAACAAGCAAGTTCCTAATGAAAACTCTCTACTGTGCCCCCATACAAACCAAGACAGGTTATTTTCTCTGGCTAACGTCTGGAATAAGATAATACAATACTGTACATTGGATAAAAACACACACCCCTTGGAAGGATAAACTAGCATTGGCAGCACTTTATGTATAATAATTCAAGAACTTAAAAATGCAGCTACTTACTTGGTACTTTCTACTGCGAGGTAAAAAAAAAAAAAAAAAAAAACTTACAATGTACATCAGATATATCAGAATGTTGTTGTACTCCTTTTCCACATTTACACAAATAATAATAGTAACATATCTCACTTTTTCTTTGTTTTCCTTCCTGTTCACTTTAAATTTAACCTTATACTGTGCATTTATGTATTACTGATATGATCGGGATAGGAATCACATTATTTTTTCATGGCACTCTATATACTCTTTGCAGACATATCCTTATCAAGGTCCTTCTGCCAGGAGTGTCTTTTAGTCAAAGACTCATTTGGACGCCTTCGTCATTTTTTTGTATATATTTCATTTTGATATACACGTTTTACATAATATATTGTGTTTAGATACTTGCTTTTTCACAGGTGCTTGTATTTCTGCATGCATGCATCTATACATCTTCTCACAAGCATATATATGTGTATATTGTTTTCTAAATTCACGGTACAAAAACGACATCACTAGGAACATATTCCATTATTTTATTTCACTTTATTTTATTTCATCTTATTACATTTCATTCACATTATATCCTATTTACTTTTTATATCATTGTATATGATTGTATATACAAGATTTCACATGAATTTCACACGCTGTTCACTCTATATGTAATATGTACACATATTCGTTGTATTTACACTATTTGCATTAGACCAGTTAGGTCTCTACACCTTTGCATGCCATATATACCGTATGGACTTCTATGGCATATGCTATGTATTCCATGCACATTTCTTTTCTTTTTTCCCTAAATTTTTTATGTTTTATATATTTTATATATATATATATTAACTTTTTTTACTTTTTTAATACATATTTGGTCATTTTTTTCACATCACTCCCATATACATTGTATGAAACAATTATATTCTACCATACATACATGGCCACTCATATTACATTGTTCATGGGGGATGACATTATACACTATTTATTTATTATCATTTTTTTATTCTCACAATTCAGGTCAACACTTATATGATCTAGTTCCCATGAACCTTTTACAAAAAGTTCTACTCATGTATGTACATTTATTTGATGGTAGCAATATTCTAATTGCATTGCAGCATTTCAGTTTTGAGTAGTGTTAGGCCCCATGCACACGAGACGCTGTTATTTGCTGTTGAACGCGTGTTTAGAGGCAGTTGGACGCTTTTTTCAACTGCTCCTGAACCCATTCAATGTTATCCTATGTGTCCATGCACACACTCTCGTTTTTTGGCGTTTACAAGCAGTTGCGTTTAACCTCGTTTTTCCAGAAGCAAAAAAATGGGTTCAGACGCAAAAGTTTTCCACGTTTCAGACGCTAAACGCTGCTAAACGCGGCTAAACGCGGTACCGGCGTTTTGCCGCGTTTGCGTTTATAAGCGTTTTTAAAGGTGACCTATTTTTTAACATTAGAAATCTCAAAAATGATGGCAAATGATGAAAAACTATTAAAAAATATAAAAGAAAACTGTAATTGCTTGCATTGCATTGTGGACAATCCACAACTTGTGGCAGGTAACGTGGCAAGTGGACAATCCACAGCTTGTGTCAGGTGATGTGGCCAGGTGATGTGGCCAGGTGACGTGGCAAGTGGACAATCCACAGCTTGTGGCAGGTGACGTGGCCAGGTGACGTGGCAGGTGACGTGGCCAGGTGACGTGGCAGGTAACGTGGCCAGGTGATGTGGCTAGGTGACGTGGCCAGGTGACGTGGCAAGTGGACAATCCACAACTTGTGGCAGGTGACGTGGCCAGGTGACGTGGCAGGTGACGTGGCAAGTGGACAATTCACAACTTGTGGCAGGTGACGTGGCCAGGTGACGTGGCAGGTGACGTGGCAAGTGGACAATCCACAACTTGTGGCAGATGATGTGGCAAGTGATACGCTAAATACAAGTACACTGCTGCTCTCTCAGCTGCTGCTACTCACTCTGGTCTCACAAACTGGCTGAAATGGTTAAAATTTACTGTTTTTTGAGCTTAGGGAGGGTCTATGATGAAACGCTTATAAATGCAAACGCGGTAAAACGCCGCTAAACGCGGCCGCAAACGCGGCAAAACGCGCGTTTATAAACGCCGGTTTCAGCGTTTAAAAACGTGTGTTCAGCAGAGTTTGCACCTGCGTCTCGTGTGCATGGGGCCTTAAACTGCACCGTATTTGGCAGCCCACAGCTGCTTCTCAATTGGTTTATAATTCTTTCTCAATCAATGGTCGTTGAACATTCACCTGATTATGATCACATGTTTGGTTAGGAGTGCTATATGTATTAGAGGTCATTTTTGTATTATTCAGCTATGAGTACACACTGAATTAGTGTGAAACGCGTCAGCTGTCCTGAGTTATGCTGGTTTTTGTAGTGCCTGTTTTCCTTGAATAAACATACGTTGGATTGGAGTGCGGCTGTCCTCACCTGTTTTCTTTATTGCTACGTGCATTGCCGGCACCCTTGGTCCCTTAGAGAAGCACTTTCCTAATCTTATCTGCCTGGAGCGGCAATTTTTGTTTTACATCAGATTTTGGGCTTGTGTAATTCCAAGGCCTGCTTGCAAAATTAGGATTTCTATTAAAGTCTTGGGTGTACCAGGGTGTTGCTAGGTCTACAAAAGATCTGGGGCTAGAGCCCATAGCAGTGAAGTAAAGGAAGGCATACGCTTGGGGGGACATACACATGTATATAATATAAATGTGTGTGTGTGTGTATATATATATATATATATATATATATATATATACACACACATGGTACAGGAGGCGATGCAGAGGCTGCGGGCATGGTACAGGAGATGCAGAGGCTGCGGGCATAGTACAGGAGATGCAGAGTCTGTAGGCATGGTACAGGAGATGTCATAGGCTGCGGGCATGGTACAGACCACCTCCCTCCATCAGTAGAGACCACCCCCCTCCATCAGTACAGACCTCCCCTCAGTACAGACCGCCCCCTCTATCAGTACAGATCCACTCAGTACAGACCACCCTCCTCCAAAAGTACAGACCCCCCTCAGTACAGACTACCCCCTTCATCAATAAAGACCCCCCTCAGTACAGATCACCCCCTCCATCAGTACAGACCCCACTTAGTACAGACCATCCCCTCCATCAGTACAGACCCTACCTCAGTACAGACCACCCCCTCCATCAGTACAGACCCCACCTTAGTACAGACCACCCCCCTTCATCAGTACAGACCCCCTTCAGTACAGACCACCCCCTCCATCAGTACAGACCCCCTCAGAAAAAGACCACCCCCTCCATCAGTACAGACCACCCCCCTCCAACAGTACAGACCCCCCCATTAGTACAGATCACCCCCTCCATCAGTACAGACCCCCTCAGTACAGACCACCCCCCTCCATCAGTACAGACCCCCCTCAGTACAGACCCCCTTAGTACAGACCACCCCCCTCCATCAGTACAGACCCCCCTTAGTACAGACCCCTTAGTACAGACCACCCCCCTCCATCAGTACAGACCCTCCCTCAGTACAGACCACCCCCCTCCATCAGTACAAACCCCCCTCAGGACACATCCTGAGCTCTGAAGTGTTCATTCTGGGACCTGTAGTCCTTCACTTTTGGGGGGCCACACATCCCCAAAAGCTAAAGACTACAAGTCCCAGCATGAACCCCTCCTCTTTGTATGGGTCTCTCTTCAGTGCCCAGCTCCCCCATGACACACATGATGCATCCCCGGTGCTCAGTCAGCCTCACCTCATACCAGACAAGTGCTCTCAAGTCCTGGGTTATTTTTCCCCTCCATTTGAGCATGCCGCCCGTTGCGCCCGAGAAGATAGAGGAGGTCAGGGGAGCTAAACCACTCAGCGTGGAGCTCCACTCTAAAACACTTGTGCCTCGGGTTCATGCTGTGTCACTCAAGTGATGTGACATCACTGGTTGCTAAACACGGTTCTAGCAACCAGTGCGCAGTGGCAGAACAAAGTAAAACGGGCCGACATGTTGAATAATCTGCACAGTGCCCACTTCCACCGTTGATGGCACCGCTGCACCCAGTGAGAGACTCGGGGCTATGGGCCCCAGATCTGGGGCTATAGCCCCAATAGTCACCCCCTAGCAATGCCACTGGGGTGTACAATAATTACTCAGTCTGAAAAGACTACATACATGCTACAATAGCGCTCAGTAAAATGGGAAAGTCACTCTGACAATAGTAGTGAAGACAATTTTTGTTCAGTAATATAGCAGCATTTTGAAACCCATCCTCGGGCAAGTCTTTTTTGCTTACAGTCCACCCATCTCTCTACAGCACTGGGAGGAGAAGCCTTACAGAACATTCAATATGATACAGGCACTTCCTGCAGAGCTATTCAGGGGAGGGGGGTATTAAGGAGACCAGTCACACCAGTCACCTCAGTCACCTATCTGTGCGCTGGGTGATCAGTCTCAACAGGAAGATTTGCCTTACACACACTTAGGGGGCAGTACTTCTTGATGAAGTTCAGATGAAGGAACTGTGGGCAACTTAAAGAGGAACCCCTATAGTAAAGTCGGGGCACACACGTCCTTTGAAAAAAAAATTGCCTTTGGGGGGCGTGGCTTGGGTATGGCGGGGTGAGAGGCTCGCTGTGAGAACGCTCCGGTTCCTCCATACATCCCCTGCATAGCAATCAAAAAAGCAAGGCGAAGAGGTTAACTATCGGTGGGAAGCAATATTGAGCAGATACCGCAGATACAGCTGATCTCGCCGACACCGCAGATACAGCGGGTACAGCAGGCATAGCAAAATACCACGTTATGAACGCTGGCTGTAAGCTCAGGACGAGAGCCGCTACTAAAAAATCCTCGGCAATTAATACCTTAGGCGACATCCAGAGATATCTCATCTCACCCTTACGGACGCCCCAGGACGTAGAGGTGCAGGAGCGGCAAGGCTCGGATCCCATCACAGGCGCGAGGTTAAGCACTACACGGCGATGTTCCGGCTCCGGGTCCTCCGGATCCCCCTCTTTCAGGACTGCTGGGAAACGAGAGAGGGAGACTACCAAACAAACAAAGACCAGAGCGCCGGTCCCCGGAGATATATTGAGAACACCGGCGGGAGTTCAGATGCAGGAAGTCGCAGACATCAAAGCGGACATTAAAGCCATGCTAGCGACGCTCCCTATACGGCAGGATATCGCCGCACTACCTACAAGACAGGACATCGAGGATATGATCCTCCGGGTGGAGGAGAAGCATCATCAAGACCTGCAGGCGGTAAGGGAAGATCTGAAAGTACTATCTGATAAGGTAATGGAGAGGGACGCATCCATGGCATCTATTGAACACAGGGTGGGAGCTATGGAAAAAATGCAGGCTAACCAGGTTAACCAGGAACATTTAGTAGCTGACCTGCAATTACAGATTGAAGTTCTGGAGGATAGAAGCCGCAGGAAAAATTTGCGACTGCGAGGAGTTCCAGAAGCTATGGGGATGGAAGATTTAAGCTTGAAAATAAGAGCAGTTTTTGGCTCAATAATAAAATTACCGCAGGGTGAGATTGACATTGAGAGGGTGCATAGAGCCCAGGGCCCAAAACCCCAGAATGTGGAAAGACCTAGGGACATAATATGCCGTCTGTATAAGTACCAACAAAGAGAGCAAATTCTTAAAGCAGCATGGGACATGGGGGAAATCGTCTTTGAGGGGACACATATAAAGATCCTCCAGGATTTGTCATGGGCTACACTCCAGCGTAGAGCATGCCTGCAGCCAATTTTGGACCTAGCAAAAGAACAGGGGTGTCCCTATAGGTGGGGGTACCCATTAGCAGTGATTTTTCGGAGAGTAGCAGACTCATTTACCCTTAGATCAATGACAGACCTACCAGATTTTTTTCGGTTTGTAGAAGCGACCCCAATTCTAGTTCCAAATTGGTTATTTCACATTACATACGTAGGGAGTCGTCGGAGCACCTCAACCTCCCAGGGACAACGGAGAAGTTCAGATGCAAGATGGCATCAGCAGACTAGGGGACCAGCTCAGAGACCAATGGAGGATTTAAACCCCAACCCAGGGCCTATACCTACAAGACTAGATAAAGTGTAGAAGAAGAAGTGGCATACTAGAGCATACCGGAGTAATACAGGGGAACTTAAAGAATGGAACCTAAAACCCCCTCCGAAAACCCCCTACTCTACTATGGAAGAGAACATTATGGCATCCCCACCCCCCCGCTACTCCCGCTACTCCTCCTTGATTCCCCACCCCCTTTTATTTTTTATTTTTTTTAAGGTTCCAATTTATGTTTTCTTATTCTCCCTTCTCCCTGTGTCGTATGGGTCAAGGGGGTCTAGTATGGTACTGTACGGAATAATATGATGGAATATGAAGTTTGACGTATGGGAATAATAAAGGGAGGGTAATGGGAAGGTAACGGGAGGGTAAGGGGAGACATTGAGGAGATACTGGTCATGGATAGCGGGGGGATTCCTTTTTTTTTTTTTACACTATATTTTGGTACACTAAACATGATTCACTAATTTTCACTCTCTGATAGGAGACTTGTTGTTTTTCACTTTTCCTTTTTTTTTTTTTGGCCTCTTCTCTTATTTTTTTCCTTGACCTCCTTTTTTGTAGGTATTTAGGCTGCAAGTGGGCACATGGGGTACACGGGGTACACAGGCAGATACAATTAATAGGTTGTGGATTTTTGTCTATTTTCTTCTCCCCTTTCTTTCCAAGAGGGAAGAAGAAAGAGCATAACACATACACAAACACACACATATATATATATATAGATTAAAATAAGATATAAGTCACATAATTTAGGGGGATAGAAGCCCCCTTCCTTTCTTTTGGTGTCGGGGCTAGGGTTAAGATGGGAGTTTGCACAATAAAGGGAACTAGGATCCATACTTGAGAGTTTATAACACTATTTTAGTATGTTTAAGGATCCAGGTTCCCCCCCCCCCCCTGTTCATTATCTGTTCTTTATTGGTTTAAAGTTATGTACTCTCCCCTGAGATCCCTCCTTTTTTTTGTGTGTTATTGTTCGATTTTTGGACTATGTTGGTATAGAGGTGGGTTGATTATGGCCTAAAAGAGAACGGAAAACGAACGGTAGCAATCAATTAAAATGAACATGGCTCTGTATGGAGACAGAGTGAGATATACTGAGACTATGGATTTGGGCCTTTCCCCCCCTTCCTAGCCTATAGGGAGTGGGGCATATCAGGGGGGAAGCTAAGCGGGAGAGGAGGGGGAGGAAGAGAGGGGGTGGGCACATGTCTATGGGATCCATGGGCTTTGAATAGAAATATGGTGAGTAAAGGGGCTCTATATGTCCCAAATCTCCCCCTTCTAGTATTATTATCTATGTTGTATTTCCTCCTCGTTTTTTTTTTCCTCTCTCCCTCTCTTTCACCCCCCCTCATGCGTAGGGATGGGGGAGAGAGGAAGGGGAAGGAGCTCATGTCTCCCAAGGGGGAATAAATGAGAGGGGACAGAAGGGACAAGGGGGATATGGGATGGATTGGGGATATGGGCTCCAGAAGGGGTGAAGGTTGGGATGAGAGATGGATTTTAACCAGATTGCATGGAGGGACACAAAAGGGGGAAGGAATTATTTTTAGGAGATATGAATTGTGCAGAAGGGTGAAAATGGATAAGGCTGTTTATAAGTCCAGATTGCTAAATTATGAGTTCCTAAGTTATCCTCTCCTAGGAAGAGAAATAGGAGAGGCCATATACAAGGCCATATATAAGGGAAGAAAGATAACCCTACGTGTTCCCTAAAAGATTGTGGAAGAGATAAAAAGTGATATAATGTGTTCCCTCCCAACTTTTTGACTCATCTCTTGTACCATATATGTTAATTTGAAATTCGCTATAGTTCTCCGGTTTTCTCCGGGCATGCCATGTTGGTTATTTTTTTATTTATTTTTTTATTTCATTTTTTTCCTTCTTTCTTCTTGCCAATGAATGACCTCATGAGATAGAGTAGACAGGGGAGTCTGGAGGGACCCCCCCGATCAACCCAGGTACACGCACCCATATAGGTGGACGCCCAAATACCGTTGTATCGGTGAGCGTCTTTTTTGTTTAGCAGATAGCTAATCGCATCAGTGGAGCAGAATGGAGACTTTGAAAATACTCTCACTAAATACTAAGGGGCTAAATATGCCAGAAAAAAGGAGGATGCTCCTGCATGATATGCGTCGCCTGGAAATTGACATAGCTTTCATACAGGAAACTCACTTGAGAGATGACAAAACCCCGATCTTAAAAAATTGCTTTTACCCAACTGTATATCATTCGACTAACCAGGTAGCTAAATCAAAAGGGGTCTCTATTCTCTTAGCAGGGAGAATACCATGGACTTACATAGATTCTATGATAGATCCAATAGGAAGATACCTGTATGTGAAGGGTAAAATAGGAGATATAGGGATTACATTAGCAACTGTATATGCACCTAATGATCATCAAGAGGTCTTTATGACCAAAGCTATTAAACGGTTAATGGGATTTACAGAAGGTCAACTGATCCTAGGGGGAGATTGGAATATAACATTAGTGCCGAAAGAAGATACCTCCTCAGGAATTTCGTCTATCCCTTTTAGCGTGCGAAACCGGATTGCCCAAACCCTTCATAAAAATCAATTGATTGACATATGGCGGCTTTTACACCGTAAAGAAAAAGACTTTACGTTTTACTCGCCACCTCATAAAACATACTCCCGAATAGACTTTTTCCTTGTTCCACATGCTCAGTTGCACTCGGTTAAAACGGCTAAAATTGGTACGATTACATGGTCAAGACCACGCACCAATTTTTATGACCTATGTACTACAAGATCCTACTGGGTCCAGATCAAATCAATGGAGACTGAATGAAAGTCTTCTACAGGATAAAGAGGTTATGGAAGACGTGATCAAAGAATTACAATTCTATTTTTCAATTAATGATACCCCAGATTGTGACCCAGGAGTTATCTGGGAAGCACATAAAGCGGTCATACGTGGGATATTGATTAAACACGGCACAAGGATTAAAAAGAAACGTACAGAACAGCTAAAATATCTACTGGAGGAATTAGCGATTCTGGAATCTAAACATAAACTGACACGTTCACCGTCCTTAGAGAGAAAACTCATGGACAAACGAACACAAGTTACAGATCTCCTGTATTACAAGGCTAAAGCGGCTATACAGATATGCTGGAAATTTTCTTATGAATCAGGAGATAAATGTGGGAAAACATTGGCCAGAACCTTACAAGAACAGAAACGAAGTAATTATATACCTCACATTAGCTCCCCGAATAAACCTAAAGCAACAAAACCACAGGAGATAGTAAGAGAATTCCAAGAATTTTACCATACACTTTATAATTTAGAGAATAAACCCCCTACACAAGAGCAAATAAATCGGTATCTGTCGGCGTCAGGCATACCA
Organism: Rana muscosa; assembly: GCA_029206835.1. NCBI lineage: Eukaryota > Metazoa > Chordata > Amphibia > Anura > Ranidae > Rana > Rana muscosa. The sequence goes on along the minus strand of CM055117.1, from coordinate 161,067,457 downwards.
AGACTTTCCGAAATAGACAGAGAGAGACTAGAGATCCCCATAAGCAGAGAAGAAGTGGAGGCAGCGGTAGGCTCTATGAAGTTGGGAAAAGCACCGGGGCCAGACGGCCTCACAGCACAATATTATAAAAAATTATTTCCCCACTTAGCGGAATATATGGTGAAGCTATTTATGAATTAGGGTCCTCAGCTACCTTAATGAAAGATACCCTACTAGCATATATTACAGTGATACCAAAAGAGGGGAAAGATCCAGCCTCATGTGGAAGTTACCGTCCAATACCTTAATTAAATTTGGATCTAAAAATCTTTACTAAGGTCCTGGCGGATAGGATCCAGCAGTTTGTCCCGAATTTGATACATCTAGATCAGGTGGGATTTGTTCCCACAAGAGAAGCGCGTGATAACACAACAAAAGTTATTAATCTGTTACAGATAGCGAATAAGACACAGACGCAATGTGTATTCCTGAATACAGACGCAGAGAAGGCCTTTGATAGGGTGAACTGGATGTGGATACGGGCAGTTCTTCATTATGGAGGGTTTGGAGACAAGATACTGCAGTGGGTTGCTGACATATATTCCTGTCCTACAGCCCGGGTACGGGCAAATGGAATATTATCAGAACCCCTCCCGATCACAAACGGGACACGACAGGGATGTCCCCTGTCTCCACTCCTCTTCGCCCTGTCACTGGAACCATTTCTGTGCACAATACGACGGAATCAAGATATCTTAGGGATTCAAATAGGGAATATTCAATCTAAAATATCGGCCTACGCGGACGAAATGCTTTTTACACTTACCAAGCCATTAATTACAATCCCAAATTTGATGAGGGAATTTGAGGAATATGGGGCTCTCTCGAACCTCCGTATTAATTTCAAAAAATCGGAAGCAATGGGGGTTAATTTACTAGGTACATCATTAATACAATTGAAACAAAATTTTAAGTTTAAGTGGACAGACGGAGCTTTAACGTACTTAGGTACCCTACTCCCAAAAAACTTGGCGAAAATATATGAATTAAACTTTCCCCCGTTACTGCAAAGGGTTAAGACTCTCCTGGACAAATGGAGACTCGGTTTCCATACATGGCTAGGATGATGTAACATTATTAAAATGAGTATACTTCCTAAAATTCTATATTTATTACAGGCACTGCCAATACATATCCCCTTAAGCTTTATTAAACAGACTCAGAAGCTAATGTTGAATTTATATGGGCATATAAACAACCCAGGATACAACGGAAACAGTTAATGTATAGTAAGAGACAGGGGGGATTGGCAGTACCAGATATACGGAAGTATTACCAAGCAGTACACTTGAATAGAGTGGTTGACTGGAATAGGCATGCAGAGACTAAACTATGGGTACAGATTGAAAATGCACAGTCCCCGGTGCCACTAAATGGAGCACCATGGTGCCTCGCTGCAATGCCGAGAGAGGTGGTTGCCAGCCCGGTGGTGGGCAATACGGTCAAACTATGCGCGACCTTGCTTCCCACTATGACCTCTCCATTATACCCAATATTGGGCAATCCATCCTTTCAGCCGGGATGTGAGGAGAGTGGATTCCGATATTTAATGAGTATGGGATACACTTGAGCATTCAATTATATCCACACTGGAACCTGGGTCACAACAAAGGAGCTGATGGAACAAGGAAACATTTTTAGACTAAAATTTTGGAATGCCCTACAGATTATCCATTTTCTTAGCACGCTTCCGAGTCCGGGACAGATGCATAGACCATTGACCACATTTGAGAAACTTTGTAATGAGAAAGGAGCAACATCACATACACTATCAATATGTTACGAATTGTTGAATACTCAGCCAGAAATCCCCTTCCTGAAATATATCCAGGATTGGGAAAAGGAACTAGGGAGGACTTTTAGTCTGGAGCAGCGACAGTGGATGCTTAGGCTTACACACAAGACTTCAATATGTGTGAAAACACAAGAAACGAATTTTAAGATCTTATCCAGATGGTATAGAACACCAGAGAAACTTGGGGAAATGTTTCCGGACGCTTCAGACCGGTGCTGGAGATGTCAGGAAGAGAAAGGCACTATGCTACATATATTTTGGGACTGCCCCAGAATAAGGAGGTTTTGGCTGGGGATTAGACATTTCCTTCAACTATGCACGGATCTAACAATACCTGAGGGCCCAGAGTTCTTTCTACTACATGTTAACGTAATACCTGAAAGGATATATAAGGAATCATGCATTCCGTACCTTTTAGATGCCGCAAAGGCATGTATTCCGCTAAAATGGAAATCAATATCGCCACCGACATTAGAAATGTGGATTAGTAAGGTGAGGGAGATTAGCAAACTAGAAGATCTAGTCCTCTCTGCACGTCAACAGTATGAAAGGTACTCCGAGACCTGGTCCGCTTGGAGCGCCTTTCTGGCCTCAGAGGAGGGGGAAACTCTCCGGGGAAAAGAAGCGAGGGGAGAAGAGGTTTATTGAGTATATTTATTTTATTTTTTGGGGTGGTAGAGAAGAGAGGTGAGGAAAGCAGAGGGGTGGGGTTTTTTTTTTTTTTTTTTTGTGTCTGTTTCTGTTTTGTTTTGGTTTATTATGAGGTTATGTTTTGTATGATTATATTGTTGTTTATGTTGTAAAATAACAGATGTGGAAGCTCGAACTGTATGTATGTTTAAAAATAAATTAATTAATTAATTAATTGAAAAAATAAATAAAAAATTGCCTGAATAATAAGTGAACATGTGATTTACCTGTGCAGGCCCACCTTCCTTTTACTAACGTGATAATTCATTGGCTAGTGAGAGTGTAGTGCCGCTGAGAGAAGTATTGTGTTAACTCCAAGTAAACCTGATCAGAGCTTACACAGGGCTGAGCAAACCCCCCCCCCCATTCGCATGATAGGGCTGGGTGACTAATCGGCCAATTGCTACGCATCAGTGACTTAGTTAAAGCAGGTGCACATTGTATACCATCTGTCTAAACTGCTGACCACTGTTTGCTTTTGTTTTGTTTTTTCAAAAATTGGCAAAAAAAAATGTTTTGGGGGTGGGGGCTGGGGTGTCCCTGAATGGCAATTTGGAAATGTGGTCACCCGCGGGGGTTGCAGGGGTTAGTATTAATGCTTTTTTTTTGCAGGTTTGCAAATAAAAGTACCGTATATACTCGAGTATAAGCCGACCCGAGTATAAGCCGAGGTACCTAATGTTACCACAAAAAACTGGGAAAACGTACTGACTCGAGTATAAGCCGAGGGTGAGAATGCAGCAGCTACTGTGAGTGGAAGAGGGTCAACAATGCCCATTTGCATGCCCCACTGTGCCCATTGCAACTTCACTAAGCCAATTGTCACTGTGCCCAACCTCACTCTGCCCATTGCCACCTTACTGTGCCCATCCTCACTGTGCCCATCCTCACTGTGCCCATCCTCACTGTTCCCCTAAAATTGAAATTGTACCTGAAAAAAATTGAGAGGCTGCGGCGTCCATCGTTTAAAACTCGCGGTCTCTTCCTGGTCCCTTCCGTGATAGGCGGAACTGTGTCTGCTTAGAAAACGCCTATCACGAACGTTCTCTCATCCTCAGTTTCCCAGCAGACACTGTGTTCAGTGTTCCACCAATCACGGGCGTCCTCTTGTCCGAGGATGAAAAGGCGTCCGTGATTGGCGGAACACTGAACACAGTGTCTGCTGGAATGGGTGAGGATGAGAGAACGTTCGTGATAGGCAATTCTCAGCAGACACAGTTCCGCCTATCACGGAAAGGACCAGGAGGAGACCGCGAGATTTAAACAATGGACGCCGCAGCCTCTCAATTTTTTTTCAGGTACACTGACTTGAGTATAAGCCGAGGGGGGGCACTTTCAGCCCAAAAAAAAGGGGTGAAAATCTCGGCTTATACTCGAGTATATAGGGTACACTGTTGGTGTATATTGTGACTTGCCAAGAATTTATTCATCCTGTCGTCTTGCACTTGCACTTACTTAAGGTGGTTGTATAACCATTTTTTGATTTTTACCTACAGGTAAGCCTATAATAAGGCTTACCTGTGGGTAAAATGAATATCTCCTAAACCTGTACGGTTTAGGAGATATTCACTTTGCATGCAGCCGCTGACGTCAGCGGCGCATTCGCTGTGAATGCCTGGCTGAAGAAGACTGGGAAGAATGCGGAATGCCGGGAAGAAGACTCCCGCACGCATGCGGGTATACAACCGCTTTAAAGGTTCCCTTTAGAGAATACAGCATGCATCCATTTATTGTCCAGATGGATCCATACACATAGGAATAGATACAGATAGACGCTGCTTAAAAAAGCAAGCAGAAATTCATGAAAACAATATAGAAAGGAAAAATAGCAAAGTTTCATTTATTATCTATTTCTCTTGTTTGCCTTGTGCATCGTGAATATGTATCGGTATAAGTGAGAATATTATTTTAAAGTCTCCTTCCATTTCATAGTGTGTGAACAGAACTCTCTTCAGAGATATTATTGATTGAGAGTTACTGTGTTCCCGAGAGCCTAATTATCTGTCAATGCTCACAAAGGCCTCTCTGACGCTTTTCACCCTTTCAGCCAAATTCAGTACCTTAGTACTTTGTCCCAGAATGTTTTGTTTTTAGCCTCTTCAATATTCATGCCTTGCTCTCCGCTCTCTCTATTCCTAGTACTTTCCCCTCTGCTGCAGATTGTATGCTATTAGCTCTAGCAGACAGAGTTAGATTAGCATGTTAGCTCAGTTAGTGAATACAGCACTTACTGTACTCCAGAGAACAATGCTGACACAATGGTTGGTCGTACATAGCTTATAATTAAGCAGAACATCAAATTATTGCAATTTCTTTATATTTTCCAACTCTTACTGCGGGCCATTTAAAAAGTGTACAGTTCTGCAGTATTAGATGGGGTGAAACGTCTGTAAAGGACTGAATAATCATAAAAGATTGTTTACAGAGCTAAAAATATTGATTGATGCAAATAGTGTTAATTATGTCTACAATCATGGGATGCCGAATCTCAGGAATTGCAATCTTAAAGTGGTACTACACCAAATACCGAAGGTGCAGTATGCCTCAGCTTACCAATCAATAGATGTGGTCGCTGTTTTATTTTTTTAGGCTTTTCTCCTTCTGTTTTCACGTGGTGATCTGGCCGGCCAGTAACACACCTCCTGTATTAGATTGCCCCCACTCTGGATAAAGGAGCACAAGGGGTACCTTTGGACAGCAGCATTGTCAGTCTGCGGTAAGAAGAGATGTAATAGCAGATTTAAATACACTAACAAATTGAAGCTGAACTCCAGCTAGCAGTTACAGTAAACAATTGTTTTCCTTTTGGGATAAAAGTTTTACATAAATAAAACCTGACCCTTATAAGCACCCCTGTCAGTGATAAATGGTTTGTCTCTTTCCTGTAACTTAATACATCTGCAAGAGAGCTAGCCCTTTGGAAAAAAAAACAACAGACTTACTGGCTGGTTTACCAGGTGAAAAGAGAAGAAAGACAGCCTAAAAAAGAATCACGTTTAGGAATTGGTAAACTGGTAAACTACAATATAACAAATGTTTGCTTTTGGGTTTAATATGGCTTTAACGCGTCATACAAGGTTTTTTTTTTGCATAAATTCAAAAATTTCAGTTAGCTTATCTTAGGTATGAGAATTAGTGGTCTTGTTAAACTCTTAAGGTAAAAGAGCTCAATGTTATCAGCAGCCAGATATTCTGAAAATAAAGCTTTCTGCTAATAATATATTTCAGGACAGCTGTGACCAAAAATTTACTAGGCCTTAGCACAGAGTTCAAACCAGGGTGTCTTCACAGTTAATACAAAGACATTCTGGGGAATAACTAAGTTTCATGTGCCAATATAATAGAGACACTGTGCTGCAGCTGCGCTCCATGCTTACACAGGACTCCCATGTTGACATAGTCAATACTGTTAACCAAGAAGGAAATTTGGGACTGTATATGAAGCATGCGATAAACATGGATACCAAGTATGTCTGACAGGTAGTTTATAATAATATAACCGCTATATATCAATGTAAACAAGAAATGATTTGTGTATAAATGAGGGTATGGCCCTCGGCCCTCGTCACATACCCAGATTCCGACTTGATCATAGCAGGGTGGGTTTCTTTCCACTACTCTCTTTTTTGTACCCCCTCTCCCATTCTGAGACCCATTGATAATTATCATCATCTAATACCAATTTTAGATTTTAACTAGGGTTGTCCCGATACCACTTTTTTAAGACCGAGTACAAGTACCGATACTTTTTTTCAAGTACTCGCCGATACCGAATACCGATACTTTTTTTAATCTCATGTGTCAGTATTTTTTTTTACATTTTTTTTTTTTTTTTACAATTTATTTTATTTATTTATTTTTTACAATGCTTTATTTTTTTAAGGGGGGGGGGGGGGTCAGTGTCAGTGTGTGTGTTTTCTTTTATTTTCTTTTATTTTTTTTACAATTAATTTTTATTTTATTTTTATTTTATTCTTTTTTTTTTTTTTATCAGCCCTGTTGTGGGGGGCTTTGGTGAGATATCAGGGGTCTTAACAGACCTCTGACATCTCCCCTTTGAGACAGGGAAAGGGACTAGGGACACATATTCCGCAGTCCCTCTCTCAGCAGCCTCAGCTGCGCTGAAAATGAATGGAGAGAAGACAGCGGCTTCTCTTCATTCATAAACTGAAACATTGTAAACACAGTTTACGATGTTTCAGTTATGTGAATGGACAGAGTCAGTGATGACTCTGTACATTCCGACAAGTAAGGAGCCGGATTTATCGGCTCCTACCTCCGCTCTTCATCCTGAGATACCGAGGGGGTGGAGGAGGAGCACGGAGGGGGCGGCAGCACGGAGGGGGACGGCGGCATGGAGGTGAAGGGGGAACAGCGGCATGGAGGTGAAGGGGGCACAGCGGCATGGAGGTGAAGGGGGAACAGCTCCGGGAGCATTTGAGCAGCAGACAGACAAGGCAATTGGATCAGATTCATTTTACTTACCCGCCTGAAGACTCGCTCTGGTCTCTGCCACGCTCTCCGCCTTGGTCTCCGCCCCCCGCCCCGCTCTCCGCCCCGCTCTCCGCCCCCCGCCGCACACTTTCCGTCCTGCTCTCGGCCCTGGTCTCCGCCCCCCGCCACGCTCTCCGCCCTGGTATCCGCCCCCTGCCGCACACTCTCCGTCCCGCTCTCCGCCCCCCGCTCTGAGAAAAAAAAAGTATCGGACTGGGCATCGGGAGCATTTGCGCGAGTACAAGTACTCGCGCAAATGCTTGGTATCAGTACCGATACCGATACTAGTATCGGTATCGGGACAACCCTAATTTTTACAATGCATCTGCTTCTGATGTGTGGAGCTATTCCATGAAACGCATCGAGAAATTGAATGCTACCAATGTGTTTACATCCCATGAAAATCTCACAACTGTTAATTTATTATGCTGATGTTATGATATATGGCTGTACAATTTATACACATGAATCAAATGAGTCTATTATTTTATGTATTGCCATTTATTATGCTATTATGCTTGTATGAATAACATGTTATGGAATAAACTTTTTTTTTTAATACACAAATCATTGCTTGTTAACATTGATATATAGTGGTTATACTATTATAAACTACCTGTCAGACATACTTGGTATCCATGTTTATCGCATTCTTCATATAGTCCCAAATTTTCTTCTTAGTTAGTCTTGTCTATTCAGGGATGGAGGCTATGAACTGTCCTGTTCTATGCCTCGTATAAAGTCCCAAATGTTTTTAATCCTTTTCAATAGTCAATAATGTTTCACCTCCGCCCACTAGGTGAAGCCAGAGGGACATGAAAGACTAGAAAGATTAACTCAGATTGTGCTGGACTATGGGAGATATAGTTTGCAGAAGGGATTAGGTGACAGACTACAATTCCCAGGCTGTGGGAAAAATGACCCTCGCTTCTATGGGAGGACCAGAGAGACACACATCCATGTTACTGTGTGTGCAGCTAGTGGAAGCACCTTCATCTTGAACTGCAAGCCAAGTCTTTGGCAGCTAGAGGGCAGAGCCAAAGAGAAAATATTCATACTGAGAGCCAAGCCAGAGAGGTTCCTAATTATCAAGCATCTAAGCCAAAGTCTGCCGAGTGCACAGGACTGGTGATTGTCCACTTGATGTGTTCACATGACCACTACTAGAATAAGGGGACTGATCTTTACTAAGGAGCATTAACATCTGACTGCAGAACCTTAAAGGGAACAGTAATTTAGTGCACTACCATACTGGGTCCCACCAAATAGCTGGCAGAATCTTGGAACAAGAGAAAGAGACCAATACAGTATTACCTGTGCCATGGTGATCACCTCTTGAGCTTGCCCATAGCTAGGGACACACCTTGTGAGCTGCATACCGAGGGAACCTTGGCCACTGTTTGACAAGAACCAAGGATTTGCTATAGTTTATTGTACTAGATACTGCTATTTCTGACATTGCTTACTGCTTTTTATACTCCTGTCGGTATACAGTCAGGTCCATAAATATTGGGACATCGACACAATTCTAATATTTTTGGCTCTATACACACCACAATGGATTTGAAATGAAACTAACAAGATGTGCATTAACTGCAAACTTTCAGCTTTAATTTGAGGGCATTTACATCCAAATCAGGTGAATGGTGTAGGAATTACAACAGTTTATATATGTGTCTCCCACTTTTTAAAGGACCAAAATGAATGGAACAGATTAACAATCATAAATCAAACTTTCACTTTTTAATACTTGGTTGAAAATCCTTTGCAGTCAATTACAGCCTGAAGTCTGGAACGCATAGACATCACCAGACGCTGGGTTTCATCCCTGGTGATGCTCTGCCAGGACTCTACTGCAATTGTCTTCAGTTCCTGCTTGTTCTTGGGGCATTTTCACTTCAGTTTTGTCTTCAGCAAGTAAAATCCATGCTCAATTGGATTCAGGTCAGGTGATTGACTTGGCCATTGCATAACATTCCACTTCTTTCCCTTAAAAATCTCTTTGGTTGCTTTCGCAGTATGCTTTTGGTCATTGTCCATCTGCACTTTGAAGTGCCGTCCAATGAGTTCTGAAGCATTTGGCTGAATATGAGCAGATAATATTGCCCGAAACTCTTCAGAATTGCTTTTGTCAGCAGTCACATCATCAATAAATACAACAGAACCAGTTCCATTGGCAGCCATACATGCCCACGCCATGACACTACCACCACCATGCTTCACTGATGAGGTGGTATGCTTTTGATCATGAGCAGTTCCTTTCCCATACTCTTCTCTTCCCTTCACTCTGGTACAAGTTGATCTTGGACTCATCTGTCCATAGGATGTTGTTCCAGAACTGTGAAGGCTTTTTTAGATGTTGTTTGGCAAACTCTAATCTGGCCTTCCTGTTTTTGAGGCTCACCAATGGTTTACATCTTGTGGTGAACCCTCTGTATTCACTCTGGTGAAGTTTTCTCTTGATTATTGACTTTGACACACATACACCTACCTCCTGGAGAGTTTTCTTGATCTGGCCAACTGTTGTGAAGGGTGTTTTCTTCACCAGGGAAAGAATTCTTCGGTCATCCACCACAGTTATTTTCCGTGGTCTTCCGGGTCTTTTGGTGTTGCTGACCTCACCAGTGCATTCTTTCTTTTTAAAGATGTTCCAAACAGTTGATTTGGCCACACCTAATGTTTTTGCTATCTCTCTGATGGGTTTGTTTTGATTTTTTCAGCCTAATGATGGCTTGCTTCACTGATAGTGCCAGCTAGTTGGATCTCATATTGAGAGTTGACAGCAACAGATTCCAAAGGCAAATAGCACACGTGAAATGAACCCTGGACCTTTTATCTGCTCCTTGTAAATGGGATAATGAGGGAATAACAAACACCTGGCCATGGAACAGCTGAGCAGCCAATGGCCCATTACTTTTAAAAAGTGGGAGGCACATATACAAACTGTTGTAATTCCTACACCGTTCACCTGATTTGGATGTAAATACCCTCAAATTAAAGCTGAAAGTCTGCAGTTAAAGCACATCTTGTTTGTTTCATTTCAAATCCATTATGGTGGTGTATAGAGCCAAAAAGATTAGAATTGTGTCGATGTCCCAATATTTATGGACCTGACTGTAAGTGTTAAGTGTGGGTCACCAATCACCATATCTAATTCCAATAACTGATGACCTGTTTAGAGTGATAACTCTTTCTGTCACAAACTGATATTTTCTTGCACTGTTCCCTTTTCTTAATTTGCAACAATATACTTTACTTGCAGTGAACCAGTTCATTGTCCACTTTTCTGGTGCCTTTATCTAGCTGTGTGAAGGATATTTACATTTGTGTATGTGCAGGTGTTCACAGCAGCAATTCTCCACTCAGCCACGTATGTTACAAAGGACAAAGCTGTTCATAGAGCCATGACACCTGAACAGAGGACTTACATCCAGCGGCTCCTCCAGAAGTAAGCGCTAAACAGGGGTGTTAAGTGGAGGAGGATTCTGTGCATTGGAGATCTCACAAACTGTATCAGTCTTATTTTAGTAGAGTGTTAAAGTGATTATAAAGTCTAAAACATTTTTTAATAATAACAAACATGTTATACTTACCTCCTCTGTGCAGTTGGTTTTGCACAGAGGAGCCTGGATCCTCCTCTTCTCGGGTCCCTCTTCACTGCTTCTGGCCCCTCCCTCCTGTTGAGTGCCCCCACAGCAAGCAGCTTGCTATGGGGCACCCGAGCTGAGTCACAGCTCTGTGTAACCATTCAGACACAGAGCCCTGACCCTGTCCTGCCCCCTCTCTCTTATAATTGGCTAACTGAATTTGATTGAAAGCCGCGGCAGCCAATGGCGTCGCTGCTGTGTCTCAGCCAATCAGGAGGAGAGTCCTGGGTGGCTAAGACACTCGTGGACATCCCTGGAGAGAGGTGGGGCACAGATAAGTAATTAGGGGGTACATGCAATAGAGGAAATCTAGACAGCCGCACTCCAGTGAAAAATGTCTTTATTGAATAAAATCAGTCCATACAGCAATCAAGGACAGTGGATAAACAAGTTGATGCATTTCACACCCCTTACTGGTTCTTAGTCATAGCATTAGGGGGGTGCTGTGGAGGCTGCTACACACAGAAGATTTTTTATCTTAATGCATAGAATGCATTAAGATAAAAAAACCTTCTGCCTTTACAACTCCTTTAAAGATAGAGACGAGTTGACAGGGACTAGATGAGAATGTGTTAATGAAAGTGATAAAATAGGTCTGCTTGGCAGTGAGGAGGCAGGAATAGTATTTTAGGAGGGCAGATGTATATTGGTTAAAGTCTTCCTGGGACTTAGTCTTATGCCACAGGTGCTCAAGAGCACGGTTATGTTTTCTGAGGCTTCTGGTGTCGTAGGTTTGCCAGAGTTGTAGTGGTCGGGGCCTGATTCTGCGTGTAGTGAGGGGGGTGAGCTTGTCTAGGGAGGATAATAGTGAGCTGTTATAGTGAGCTGTTATGTGCCTGATCAGTGTTTTTGTGTACTAAGTGTGCTGTTTTTACTAAGGAATTTTCTAGATTTTCTTTCCCTGTGGTCTAGGGGGCCACGATGTCCGCCGGGCACCCGCGATTGCTGGTCACATAACAACACACAGATCCACGTCCTGTCAGGGGAGAGGAGACAGATCGTGTGTTCCTTGTATATAGGAACACCGATCGGTCACCTCCCCCAGTCAGTCCCCTCCCCCACAGTTAGAATCACTCCCTAGGAAACACATTTAACCCCTTTATCGCCCCTAGTGTTAACCCCTTCCCTGCCAGTGACCTGTATATAGTAATCAGTGCATATTTATAGTACTGATCGCTGTACAATTGCCAGTGGTCCCAAAATAGTGTCAAAAGTGTCTGATCTGTGGGCCGCAATGTCACAGTCCTGATAAAAATCGCAGCTCACCGCCATTACTAGTAAAAAAAAAAAAAAAATGCCATAAATAACCTATTTTGTAGGCGCTATAACTTTCGCGCAAACCAATAAATATACGCTTATTGAGATTTTTTTTACCAAAAAGAAGTAGAAGAACACATATCGGCCTAAACTGAGGAAGAAATAATTTTTTTGTTTTTTAAAATTGGGATATTTACTTAAAGGAAAAAATATTGTGTTTCTTTTCAAAATTGTCGCTCTTTTTTTGTTTATATCGCAATAAATAAAAACCACAGAGGTGATCAAATACCATCTAAAGAAATCTCTATTTGTGGGGAAAAAAATTATAAAAATTTCATATGGGTACAGTGTTGCATGACCGCGCAATTGTCATTCAAAATGTTACAGCGCTGAAAGCTGAAAATTGGCCTGGGCAGGAAGGGGGTGAAAATGCCCTGAATTTAAGTGGTTAATCACAGCACAGCTGTGGTGCACGTGCACGCTCCCTACCTGGAAGTGTTGCATCACGTAGTAGGTACGTGATTCAGTGCAGAACGGCCACCCTGCTTTAGTAAAAGTATGTAGGGCGGTCGGCAACCCATTTAAAAAGTCTAGCTAATAAAAAGAAAAAGCACTGTTCAAATGTCTCAGGCATTCACACAGCATCATGAATAATCCCCATAATATGTCTAATATGTTTACTTCCTATGATTGTCAGCCCCATTATTGGCCACATTATGATATTTTTTTAAAATACACCAATCAGGAAGATACTGCATATATGGAGCTGATGATCACAGAGAGTATACATCTTGCACAAATTACAGGGATTGTTGGTGATGGCTGTGTGAAAGCATTAGACATTTGCACAGCAATTTTTTTGAAAATAAAGTATAACATTTAATTTTAGAATTAGGAAAAGTGTTAAACTTTTTTTTCAGTATTGGATAGAGTAGGAAAGGTGTAAAACACCTACAAGACTGTTTCTGCTGTTTGTGTCTTGCTGTGTACTGGTAATGGCCCGATTTATTTTTTTGTCAGAAATGTTATTGATTTTTTAGTAACTGAAGACGCTCACTTTCCAGGGAGAATGATGCCATCATACTTCTGCTGGAACCAACGCATGGCTTCCTTTTTTCCAATCCGATGCTTGGCACCAATGACACCAGTCTTGCGCTTTTTGTCAGCAATGCTGAAGCCTGGACGGCCAAGAACCACATAGAAATCCACCCCGTAGATTCCAATGCTTGGGTCATATTTAATCCCCAGATCAATGTGCTCCTGGATACCAAAGCCAAAGTTTCCTGTTTCAGAGAAGTTATTCTTCCTCAGCTCATATTCTCTGACCTTAAAGCGAAGGTTCCGCGGTCCATACATGTTTTTTCTTTTTGTGCATTCAATGTGACTAATGATGACTGTAATGTACTCACTTCTCCAGCGCTACAAAACATCCCCTGTCCGTTTTCCGATGAAATAAACACTTATAAAAATGTTTCCGTGTTTTTCCATTTTGCTTGTGGGCATCTTGAAGCCCACAAGCATAGACTTCTGGGTAGCGGTGAATGCGCGTCTCCCGGCATTCACCGCTGTATCTCGCTCAAGTGCAGTGTTGACGGCGAGCAGCGCCGTCAACACTCCCTGGTTGCCATCACAACGGCATCAACATTAAAAGTACACGCCCCGTTGTGATGACATTGCGCCGACATCCCAGGACATTTAGGGCCGCCGGGCAAACCAAAGGACCCGCCCACTCCCATGGGAGGAAAAGCAGGAATTACAACAGAATTCCGAAGATTTACTTATTTTACAGCATCCAAAACTTAAAAAGGTTTGTGACATGGCATTGTACATAGCACTAGGATTACAGGAATACAAAGTGTAATTTTAGGGTGAACCTCCGCTTTAGGCCCTTTCTCCAAGATCTCTTTTGCTTTGGCTCCTCTGACAGTACAGTGAACTGCAATCTTTTCATCTCTCCTAATTCCAAAAGATCTCACGGTGTAAAGAGCTTTGGAGAAGACAGGTGTCTGCCCAGTGTGCTGCTCCAGCACTTTGGCTGCCCGGGTCAGTCTGTCACCACTCTCTCCAACGCAGATATTGAGGCAGAGCTTGCAAATTCTCAGATCGCGCATAGGATTTTCTTTCTCGGATTTTTCCGCCATGTTGGGAGATTTGAAGAGATCGCAAGATTTCCGATTCTGCCTTTTATATCGCAATGTGACGTAAGTGCGCAAAATCGCTCTTCTCGTTAGCTTCCCGTAGCACGTGATTGGCGGAAGTTCCTAAGAGTTGACAGGAAGCTGAATGGTGGAGGGATAGTTGTGGTATTTTTAGGGAGATTTTTCTTTACTCCCCTCTTGGTTGAAAACTACAGATGGAGTCAGGTTCTTAGTTTTAGGAATAGGTAAAGGGCTATTTATTAGGGCAAGCTCTGGGCAGTGAGATCTTATATACTGGTGTTATAGGGTGTAATAGGGGTGTTATGAAAGAATAATGCACCTTACTCTTTACAGAAAGCAATATGAGCACACAGCTGGTAATTAAAAGGCCTTATTGATGTTTTCTATCAGATCAAAAAAATTTACTCTTTCATCTACTGTATGTTCAGTCTCAGGGTATAAGTTGGGTTCTCAGCTACCCAAACTACTGTCTGCCCCAGAGCAATCTACAGCTTAAATCTGTAAAAGTCCTTCAGTTTTCCCACTGCCTTGAAAAGACCCAAGATGCATAATGATTTATCCAGGCATCAATAACTTTGGAAAATCGATAACCTTATTTTCCTTCTGGTTCCAAACATCTTTCATATATAAGAAAGATCAACTTATTTTTCCTGAAAACTGTAACATCTAACATAAATTTTTTAAACTGTCCTCAATAAAATGCCATCTGCATACTGATTGGTTAATATGAGAATACCTAGAAATATCGTCTTGCAGTTGCAACAGAAAAAGAATCACTTACTGGGGTTGATTTAGTAAAAATGGAGAGTGCAAAATATTGTGCAGCTGTGCATGATAGCCAATCAGCTTCTTATGCCCCGTACACACGGCCGGTTTGGTTTTCCCGTCGGAAAAACTGCGATGAGAGCTTTTGGCCAGGAATCCCGACCGTGTGTATGCTCCATCTGAGTTTTTCCGATGGGAAAACTGCCAAAAACGGCCGGCAAAAATAGAGAACTAGCTCTCTTTTTTCCCGTCGGGATTCCCAACGGACTTTTTCCCATTGGAAATCCCGACCGTGTGTACGGGGCATAAGACTTGGTTCGCACTAGTGTGGGCCGCACGTTCCAGTTGCGTGAATTGTAACGATTTCCGCAACCACCTGTAATCGAATAACACTGCTATTGCAAGGCGCGCGGGGCTGCCATTCATTATGAATGGCACCCCCATGCATTTCAGCCCACAGTGCGATTGCGGGTGCTGGAGCCGCAGGGAAATTGCATGGTCAAAAAGATCATGCAGTTTCCCAGCCACGTTTTTAAAAGGTGCATGCACCTTTTTTGTGGGGTTCACGCGGCACAGAAGCCCATTCAAATGAATGGGCTTCCGTGCCCTAGCAAATTCGGGACACGCATGTCCCGCACTAGTTAAACTAAGCCTTACTTCAGATTGTTCAATTGAAGTGGAGTTCCACCCAAAAATGGAACATCCACTTTAAAGAAAGGTGACCACCTGACATGTATTTTTTTTGGGGGGGGAGCGGAAACCCTCTTTTTAGAGGGTTCCAGATCCCACTTCCTCCCTAGGTCGCCTCGGTGACCGGAAGTAAGTCACCTCTCCCCCCTCCCTCTCCGCAATCATCTGAGACACGTCACAGGTCCGAGGTGATTGCTCCGCCAATCACTGTGCGCAGCGCGGCTCCCGCATGCGCAGTGCGTGCCCGGCTGTGAAGCCACAGCCGGGCGCCCACAGTGACAATGCCGGCACTGCGGAGAGGAGGGGGAGACAAGCGGGGCTTCGTTCCCCCACATCGCTAGACCCTGGGACAGGTAAGTGTCCGATTATTAAAAGTCAGCAGCTGCAGTATTTGTAGCTGCTGAATTTAAATATTTTTTTTTTTTAGGCGGACCTCCGCTTTAAGCTTTGACAAAATAAATTGAAAGCTGATTGGTTTCAATGCAGCACCAGATTTTGAACTCTCTAGTTTTAATAAATTAACCCAACCGAGTTCAGGAATTGTTGAATGACATTAGATTTGTACAATGTGTGCTTACTGCGTGTGTGTGTGCACAAAGTCTTTGGTTTCGTTTTTTATGAGATTATCCACAGACTAGAGTAGAAAAACCTCCCCTGCCAGTCTGCTTTAGATAGGGACCCTTTCTCTATGTGTAAAAGCAGGGGTCTTTTCTGATATTTTGTTTCACTACAATAGCAGATTGTCCCATTATCCTTAGCTCATCTTCAAATTCAGGAAACATTTAAGTTTCTGAAGCATGGGTGTAAGTAAATAGGCTCTCCATCATAAGTTGTAAAACCCACCTCTTGCAGGAGCAGGCTGCAATTTCATGAACAAATTGCACAGGAAACCCAGCAAGGGCACAATGGCAGATGAAGGTATCCTGTGCATGCACGCACCTATTCACAAACTGTGCAAACAAATGGCAACCTCCCCAACCTATAACTAGCCTTTGCAGCAAGGAGCACAGGGAAGGGAAAAGCACATCAACAACAAACAAAAATTACCATCTCACTTACTAGCTAGCCTGCAACAAAACCCAATTGACCCTGTCTAACAGTTCACATTAAAAACAAGGGGTTCCATAGGGGGGGTGTCTTGCGCGCGTTACTGATGGCCACTTGATCAGCAAGCTCCAGAGCTACGAGGGGAAAAGCAGTGACTGGGGAAAGACTTCAGCCAACACATCACCACAGCCAACAAGCTAGAAACAGCCTGACTACCCGAAGATGACCAGGAAGAGGAAAGACGAACGGCGGCCGCAAAAGCTTATTGAGTTCTTCCTCCGGCCATCACAAGGCATCGGTAAAGATGGCAAAGATCCTTAGCCCTCGCTGCCTCCAGCAAAAGTAATGGTCACTACACAGACCTCCCGGGGCTGCATCGCCCCACACAGCCTCTCCTCTGCCTAGTCCTCTCTGTGCCAGCCCAGCCAAAGCCAGGATGAGACTGGACTGCGATCAGACCATCAGCCTGGTGAGTCATGGGGAACACCCCTCTCTATCACCCAGCACACTGCACGCTTCCATAACCTCCTTCCCCACTACTAATCAGCCTGTCATGGAAACTCTCCAAAAAAAATTTCTAGTGTCCCTGCAGCAATCCCTGCACGCTGACTTTACCTCTCTAACCCAGATGCTTTCTGCTGAAGTATCCTCCATGGGGGAAAGAGTCAACCTAGTTAAAAATGCGGTGAGTGACATTACTACCACAGTTAATGACTTAGTAGATGCTAACGAGGATGCAATAGAAGAAAGGCAGACCTGGAGGATCGCTCCAGGCGCAATAAGGTAAAATTGCGAGGAGTACCTGAATCAATGCAACCCTCAGAATTAAAACAATATGCCTCTGATATGTTCAGCGCTCTCCTCCCTGACATTTTGCCTATTGAACTGTCTATCAATCGTATCCATCGCATCCCATAACCTTCGTTCCTAACAATCCCTAAGGATGTGTTAATGAGGGTGCATTATTTCTCTTCTAAAGACCTAATCCTCAGAAAATTCAAAACCCTGGAGAGGCTTACTGAACCCTACGAAAATGTACAAATATTTGCTGACATGTCTAAGTTCACAATGGATCTTAGAAGGCAGTTAAATACTATAACAAAATCCTTACGTAACCACAACATTGGCTACAAATGGGGCCACCCTACTAAACTGACGGTGGACAGAAACGGAAGATCATACAGCATTTTATCTCTTGAGTTTGGCCTTACTCTACTAAACGAATGTAGGATCATCCTGAAACCTTCGGGCTCTCGGAAAGCACCAGACCCAGTCCTACCTCTTATTAAAAAACAAAACCGCACTTATTGTGTGTAAATTCAAGGAGAACAATATATAATCAATTAACGAGAATATAACAAAAAAATAGACACTTGCCAGCAGCAACAATAATGAGATAAACACAAAAAGTAATAGAAGAGAAAAAGTTGCGCTATGAGTCCAAAATTCTATTATCTGGATAGTGAAAAAGTCCAAATGGAAATGCTTAAAGGGCTAGTGTCAGATTGAAACACTAAACGTAGATCCTATGAACTGGTAAAGATGTATGCTTACCAGAAGATAAGCCAAATTGAACGGATGGCTATAACCCAGCCTAGGCCTTTAGATGCACTTCAAATAAATTTCTCCAATAGTGTTGAGTCACGACAATAGAAGGGTACTCCGCAGTATGAGGTAAATGTTCCAAAAATTGCATGTATTGAAAAAACAAAAAGGCAAAAAAACATAGTGTAATCCTGCCACAAAGAATCTCCCTAACAGGGACTAATGATATAGGGTAGGGGAGACAATACACCACCAGTGAGTGATTCCTATATTAGTGAACCCTCACCGCACATATAGTCTCCTTACCAGAGATACAAAAAAAAAGGAGAGAAAGGGGAGATATTGTGGAGTATGGAAAAGTCATGCAAATCCACCCGGAAGTGCACCGCCACCCAATATGATGTCTGCTTACCAGATTACAAACAATGATATGCAACACAAATCAGCGTAGTTCAGAATTCCTCGTTACCACCGTGATCTTCCGTATGGTCCGGATGGTGTATCAAACCAAGGAGAAAAAGTAGGGTTTTTGTCTAAATCCACGCTTCCATTAGTAATGGAAGATCAGACTGTAGGTCATAAAACAGGAAGGAGTCCTACCTCTGTGGCACAAATCCAACCATAAGTTCCACCCCAAATTCTAAAACTCCCCCTGACTTCAAAACTCCAGCAACATGTTTCCCCCTCCAGATGCTCTGCAGTTGCAGCGCTAAACCAGCTCGAACTCATACCCCCATCCTACGCTATGCAGCTCTACATCAATAACTATAGCTGCAAAATGTTTTCCTTATTTGTTTGTTTCACAGTTTGTTTTTCTTCTCTCCTACCCCTCAGACTCAGTATGCATTTCACTCCACTGGCACTGTGCAGTTCCAACATCGTAATATCACCATCTGAATCTTACGGGAACAGACCAGCATTCCATTCCTCCATTGCCAAAGTCTACCAATTAAATGTGAGTAGGTTTACTATCCAGCTCAACTACACTTAACCATGGGTTTTAAAATATTATCCATAAATTCTAAAGGCCTGAACCAGCCGGCCAAAAGAGCTTCTCTTTTGCAAACGGTTTAAACCCTGAGATGTGACATTGTTTTAGCCCAGGAGACGCACTTCAAATACACAGCAATCCCCTTGTTGAAGCATAAATCCTTTCCCCATATATTTATGGTCTGCATTCCTGAGAAAAATCGGAGAGTTCTGATTGCTGTTAAAAACACGATTGACTTCCAACTACTAGATCAAATCACTGACCCTGACGGCCGCTACCTGGTCCTAAAATGCACACTTAATTCTGCTACATTTACACTGGTGTGTCTATACGCCCCGAACTCTCTTCAAATCCCATTCTTAAACAAGCTTATGAGGAAAACACGTAAAACCCAAAAGGGAGCCCTAATCAAATGTGGGAACTCTCTTCAAATCCCATTCTTAAACAAGCTTATGAGGAAAACACGTAAAACCCAAAAGGGAGCCCTAATCAAATGTGGGGACTTTAACATTGTTCCTGACTACAACCTAGACACGTAAAATAGGAATTTAAGACATAAATCCCCGATGCAATGCTTCATTTAAACGAATGACCTATACGATGTGTGGAGATGCCACCATACTTCAGAAAAATACTTTACCTTCCACTCCATGGCGCACAATTCGTACTCGTGAACAGACTTTTTTCTAACTGACAAGTGGCTTTTGCAGCGGATCTCAGACTCAACTATAGAACTTATCTCATGGTCGGACCACTCACCAATCTGCCTGATGATTGATTCTACTACACCACAAACAGCCACCAAGCTGTGGAGAGCTAATGCATCTCTCGTGCAATCCTCTCCCTACATACTTCAGCGTCAAATGGACGATTTCTTCTTACATAATGCTGGTTCCGTAGATAAAGCTGCTACCCTGTAGATGGCCCACAAAGCATTTGTCAGGGGGGTCTTGATAAAATTGGAGTCCTTGGCAAAAAAAAGGAGGACGCAGAGAATTGATGAGATTCTACTACAAATAGAGTGCACTGAGGCCCTTAATAAACTATCACCTACTCATACCCTCAATCTAAAACTCCTGGTCCTGAGGCAAGAACTCAGATCCTTGTTGCTCGATACCTTCAGAAAAAAACAACGCAGACTAAAAGCTCTTTCATACTCTACTAACAATAAGGCTGGCAAAAGCATGGCAATGCGCCTGCGTGGTCACCGAGCTAAGGCTAAAATACCATACATTTTTCACCCCTTCTCGAAGGCCAAAATCCTAGACCCTCAAGCCATAGCAAATGCTTTCAGCAACTACTATGATTCCTTATACAACCTCAAAATTTACACATCTACCCCCCAACCCTCTCCGGCTAACATCCAGGACTTCCTCTCCCAGATAAAACTCCCAACCCTATCCACCAGCCAACTAAGTGACCTTAACTCCCCCTTCACTGTCTAGGAAATATCCCAAAGCATTGACACTCTTCCCAACTGTAAATCACCCGGACCCGATGGACTTCCAGGGGAATATTATAAACAGTTCAAAAACACTTTAGCTCCATATCTATGCGATTTCTTCAATGAAGCTACTTTTTCTTCTTCATTCCCACAGTAAATACCCTACCTAAGCCTGGGAAGGACCCAGTAATGCCACAGAACTTTAGACCCATATCTCTGCTTAACGCAGACCTAAAATTGTATGCTAAAATCCTAGCCTCCAGATGAATGTCCATCATCCCTTCTCTCA
The DNA here is from genome assembly GCA_029206835.1 of Rana muscosa. Classification (NCBI taxonomy): domain Eukaryota; kingdom Metazoa; phylum Chordata; class Amphibia; order Anura; family Ranidae; genus Rana; species Rana muscosa. The sequence goes on along the minus strand of CM055117.1, from coordinate 161,046,605 downwards.
TAGCTAGAGATCAGCAGTCTTCTGATGCTACTAGGCGCCTGATCAACATAACCCTCCTTGAAACCAATGGGCAGCGCCGCTGAACCGTCGGCAAAGTGCCGCTGCAGCGGCGTTTTGCTGACAGTTTCTACCCTTTTTCGGCTGCTAGCGGGGGTTAAAAGTGCCCCGCTAGCAGCCAAAAAGTGCAGCAAAAACTACGGTAAATCGCGGCTAAAAATAGCGTTGCTTTACCGCCAACGCCTAGCGATGCTCAGGCAGAGCAATCAGATCTTCCAACTTGATATCAGGATTTCACGTAGATAAGACTGAACACAAAATCAGCCTATTCGCTGACAATGTCATCCTGATGTTGACAAACCCACTATCCTCATTGTCAACATCTCAGTCTCCTTTAAACAAATTCAGTGAAGTGTCCTACAAAGTGAATGCTTCAAAATCTCAAATATTAAATCTAAGCATAGATGGTGTTCCCAAAAAACTCTTAGCTATGCAATTCCAATTTCAGTGGTCAGAAACAGGCCTGGGGTACTTCGAAATCACACTGACAAAAACCCAGAAAACCTATTTAAAGCAAATTTCATCCCTTTTAAACAAAAATTCATATAGTCCCTTTCACAAATCTCTAAGCAAGAATTCTCATGGATCGGTAGGTTAGCAGCATCTAAGATGACAACTCTTCCACAACTTCTATATATGTTCCGATCACTCCCCATACCTATCCCATGTTTTTACCTTAAATCTCTGCAATCCCTCCCAAATAAGTGTATCTGGCAAGATAAAAAAAACCTGTGTAGCCCAGACCTGGCTTATTAAACACAGGTCAGTGGGCGGCTCTGGATTAGTAGCCATTACAGACTATCATGCCACTATCCTTGCCCAACTAAAAGAATAGTTTTACCCAGAAGCACACTCTTTATGGGGCAACCTAGAATGACACTTTATCCCTAATAAGAAGCTAAAATTGTGGCTCTGCAGCCTTCCCTCGAAAGATACGCTTCCTAAACATCTCCCTCTGACTATCAAAGCGTCTGTCAAGGTCTGGCGAAAATTCATGTCCATGCCTTGGCAGGATACACCAAAGTCGCTCATAAAACTACCTATCTCCACTTTGCAGTTTTTAATCTCCGGTCTCACTCTCAACACATGGCCCAATAGTACATCCATATCAGTAGATGATCTTATTCTGAATAATAAGATAAAACCGTTCCCCGAGTTAGAAGCAGACCTAAGATTGCCCTCCTAGACATAGTCCCAATACCTCCAAGTTGCTCACTGCCTCCATCGTAACCTTCACCTTCTAACCCCCATTCCTGACCGAGCTCAAGCATTCTTCTCAATGAGCTCCACTTCCACAAAGGGAATCTCATTATTTTATAACATGCTCCAAGAAAAAACATTCTTCCAACACTACCTTGTTCTGCCAATGAGAGCGGGACTTAGGACAAACCTACTCTGCCCACCAATGGGAAAAGGCCCTACACTCCATCTATACAGCCACTAACTGCTCCTCCCTATGAGAGCTCACTCAAAGCATAACCCAGCGCAAATACTTATCTCCACTTAAAATTGCTACTTTTGACCATAATACCTCTCTAGAATGCTGGAGGAAATGTGGAGCCCAAGGTACACTTCTACATATCTTGTGGTACTGCCCAATCCTAACCTCCTATTGGATGGAGGTGTTCTCCCTGATCACTCAGACTACTGAAATAACCATCCTACCTACACCTGACCTAGCACTACTAAACCTAAACATAGACTCTATTCCATACCAACTTCACAAAACTGTGACACATATCCTACTGGCTGCCAGACAAAACATCGCCAGACGTTGGAAATCGCCCACCCCATCATCGGTCATGTGTGTCATAAAACAGGTCCAAGACCACTACGCTTTTGAGTCTACCCTTGCAGTGGATAGACGTACAGGTCCTTCTCAAAAAATTAGCATATTGTGATAAAGTTCATTATTTTCTGTAATGTACTGATAAACATTAGACTTTCATATATTTTAGATTCGTTAAACACAACTTGAAGTAGTTCAAGCCTTTTCTTGTTTTAATATTGATGATTTTGGCATACAGCTCATGACAACCCAAAATTCCTATCTCAAAAAATTAGCATATCATGAAAAGGTTCTCTAAACGAGCTATTAACCTAATCATCTGAATCAACTAATTAACTCTAAACACCTGCAAAAGATTCCTGAGGCTTTTAAAAACTCCCAGCCTGGTTCATTACTCAAAACCGCAATCATGGGTAAGACTGCCGACCTGACTGCTGTCCAGAAGGCCATCATTGACACCCTCAAGCAAGAGGGTAAGACACAGAAAGAAATTTCTGAACGAATAGGCTGTTCCCAGAGTGCTGTATCAAGGCACCTCAGTGGGAAGTCTGTGGGAAGGAAAAAGTGTGGCAGAAAACGCTGCGAATGAGAATGAGAAGAGGTGACCGGACCCTGACGAAGATTGTGGAGAAGGACCGATTCCAGACCTTGGAGGACCTGCGGAAGCAGTGGACTGAGTCTGGAGTAGAAACATCCAGAGCCACTGTGAACAGGCGTGTGCAGGAAATGGGCTACAGGTGCCGCATTCCCCAGGTCAAGCCACTTTTGAACCAGAAACAGCGGCAGAAGCGCCTGACCTGGGCTACAGAGAAGCAGCACTGGACTGTTGCTCAGTGGTCCAAAGTACATTCAGAAATCAAGGTGCCAGAGTCTGGAGGAAGACTGGGGAGAGGGAAATGCCAAAATGCCTGAAGTCCAGTGTCAAGTACCCACAGTCAGTGATGGTCTGGGGTGCCATGTCAGCTGCTGGTGTTGGTCCACTGTGTTTTTATCAAGGGCAGGGTCAATGCAGCTAGCTATCAGGAGATTTTGGAGCACTTCAGGCTTCCATCTGCTGAAAAGCTTTATGGAGATGAAGATTTCATTTTTCAGCACGACCTGGCACCTGCTCACAGTGCCAAAACCACTGGTAAATGGTTTACTGACCATGGTATTACTGTGCTCAATTGGCCTGCCAACTCTCCTGACCTGAACCCCATAGAGAATCTATGGGATATTGGGAAGAGAAAGTTGAGAGACGCAAGACCCAACACTCTGGATGAGCTTAAGGCCGCTATCGAAGCATCCTGGGCCTCCATAACACCTCAGCAGTGCCACAGGCTGGTTGCCTCCATGCCACGCCGCATTGAAGCAGTCATTTCTGCAAAAGGATTCCCGACCAAGTATTGAGTGCATAACTGAACATAATTATTTGAAGGTTGACTTTTTTTTGTATTAAAAACACTTTTCTTTTATTGGTCGGATGAAATATGCTAATTTTTTGAGATAGGAATTTTGGGTTTTCATGAGCTGTATGCCAAAATCATCAATATTAAAACAAGAAAAGGCTTGAACTACTTCAGTTGTGTGTAATGAATCTAAAATATATGAAAGTCTAATGTTTATCAGTACATTACAGAAAATAATGAACTTTATCACAATATGCTAATTTTTTGAGAAGGACCTGTATCTCTCTTAAGTCGTCTCAGGCATCGGAACCCTGGTCGTTATGATATAACGCCCATATTAATTGCTGACTAAATTGCCAACCTTTAAGTACACAGAGCGATCTCTGTAATCCCTCCTCTCCCTAGTTCATCCCTTTCCACCCCCCCCCCCCACCTTCTAAGATAGGTGTTTTGTAATGTGTTTATTGTTGTATAGGTTGCTGTGTATATGTTGTTTTTCACCCATGTTGTGTCCTCAATAAACCTTAATGGCCTTTCATTTTGTTTTGAACGTCCTGTGAACAAACTGCATATTCTACAATCCCTGGGACTCCCATTCCAGTGCTCTACATATGAGAGCTACAAAATGATCACATCTGACACAGACACATACAGGCACAGAGAGATCACCATGCTGGGAGAGATATGTTTTAATCACATTAGCATTTCAAAGTTGCCTGTCCCGTTAGAGCAGGGGTCTCCAAACTTTTCAAAGAGCCAGTTTACTGTCCTTCAGACTTTAGGGGGGCTGCACTGTGGCAAGTGAGGGTGGAAAATGTCCCGAGCCCAGCATCAGTGAGAATAAACATTGTCTCATGCCTCGTACACACGACTGGTTTTCCCGTCGGAAAAACTGCGATGAGAGCTTTTTGCCGGGAATTCCGACCGTGTGTATGCTTCATCGCAGTTTTTCCGACGGGAAAACTGCCAGAAAAAAAAAGAGAGCAGGATCTCTTTTTTCCCAACAGGAAAAAATCCTAGTGGGAAAACCTTTAGTCTGTATGCTTTTCCGACGGGAAAAAAACACGCATGCTCGGAAACAATTTGACGCATGCTCGGAAGCATAGAACTTCATTTTGTCAACTTGTCGTAGTCTTTTACGTCACCGCGTTCTTGGCAGTCAAAAGTTCACCGGACTTTTGTGTGACCGTGTGTATGCAAGGCAGGCTTGAGACAAATTCCTTTGGGAAAACCATCGGTTTTTTATCCAACGGGAAAACCGGTCGTGTGTACGAGGCATTAGGGTTAGTGGTCAGTTACATGGTGCCTGTGGTCAGTGGGAGGAATAGTGTCCATCATTCGTATTTCTGGAAGGAATAGTGCCCCATAATTTTATTACTGGAAGGAATAGTATTACTGGGATGAATACTTCCCCCTCAGTGGTATTACTGGGAGGAATAGTGCCTCACCTTTGATATTAGTGGGAGGAATAGTCCCCCATCATTGGTATTACTGGGAGGAATAGTTCCTCCTCATTGGTATTACTGGGAGGAATAGTTCCCCCTCATTGGTATTGCTGCGAGGAATAGTGCCCTATCATTAGTTTCAGTGGGAGGAATTATGCCCTGCTATTGGTGTCAGTAGAAGAAATACTGCCTCATATCAATGAGAGGAATAGTGGCCCAAGGGCCAGATAAGGGCTAGCAAAGGTCTGCATCCGGTCCTAGTTTTGAGACCCCTGCTTTAGAAAATAGGGACAAGACAGGTGAATGAATACATTGAAATAAGAGAACGATCAGACATGACACTACAAATTGCAGCCGCTACATGTGAGCTCATTATTACAAGGTAAGGCAAACAAACTACACAAGTAATACTGTAAAACTACTCTACTACCTAGTTAAAACAACTAAAACATGTGAGAGTGCAAAGTGCCTTTAAATATAGACCTTACTCTTAAATTTTTCACATTTTGCAGTTGATTTCGTTCATTTTTTTTTTATCTATTTCAAATAGATTTTTATTCAGTTGTCAGTGTCATAGACTTTGAAAAAAAATGCAATCTAGGGTGGAAAGCCTTACTGAATGAAATGTTGTAATGCTATTATTTTTATTCTACAAAGCGTAGACAGCCTTGAGCTGTACAACCACTTAAACTCAGGCATGATATTTAAGTGTGTAAATAAAGATGCCCTTTGCAAGTCTCTGGAGTCTGGAAAATAAAACAACTGTTCACCACCAACTGCTCAGGCCCATCTCCATCCCAGTGACCCCTATGTCTGAAGCGTCACCCAGACTCTGCTGATTTAAATTTGTAGCGCTTCATACATTTATATTTAATAAGCAACCGAAAGCATTGACCTGTTAATAAGCTGCAAGCATAAATTGCAAGGCAACTGGGAGTGAGATGGAGAGAAGTTAAAAGCAGCAAAACTCAAAAGCGGCTGCTCTTACTGCAGGAGGCCTACACACTCGGCAGCTTCCTCTTGACCTTGGCAGACAGTCAGATTAAAGCTGGTGGAGGGCACATGGGGCAGGGCATGATGTTCCTAGACTTGCAGTGCTAGCAGCATCTTCCTGAACTTACAGTAGCCCCCCATTATGCAAACAGCAAGCGTCTCAGAATTAGCAAGGTTTTAATAATTAACATGACAGTGCATCGGGCCTCTCCTCCTGCACAGCTCCCGATTAGCATATTTATTAAGCTTTATAAATGATTCACACAGTAGCCAGACCCCCACCCGCTGGAAAAGTATGCCTAGGAAATCTGCAGGGGAAATGTTTCCACTGGCCTAGAAAACTGGGCACAGGAGCTGAAAGAAGCAAATTAGGATGGATTTTATTTAATGTATATATGGAAAGTGCTCAGTCGCCAGTCATGGAGAAATCTCATTAGCACTTTATTCCAAAGTCATATATTTCTAATGGCACAGATTGTTACATTTTAAGGAAAATAACATTATAACAGAACCCGGTTCCTCTACCTAACACTCACAGTCATGTATGTGAAACGTGCTAAAAGAATTGTTACATTCATTTATATTTAGCATATTATTTGTTCTCCCAATGGCAGATGGTGGGATAAAATAAGGGAAACCTGGTAATGTGTTTTACCTTATTGCTTAATTAACCTTGTGCTTACCTTATGTTATGTGTAATGTTAATTAGCCTTATGCTTAATTGCATAGCTCATTTATAATTTGATCTGATCCTTTGTAATCAGTTTGGAGTTTTTCTATATTAAATGCTTACATACAGTTATTCTATTTCAGTTCATCTTTTTCAAAAGCTGTCAATGTAGTGTGATGTTTGGGGGTTGTCTAGCTCAAGTGTGGCGCTCACCAGTGAGCATAATCCACGCCAGTTATGTTGTTTAATGGCTTTTTGGCCTACTTTTATCCAAAAGAAAGAAAAGTCTAACAAAATGAACAGCTTTCTTCCCATGGGGTTTCCACCATTGTCATGAAATTCAATATTCAGCCTCCTGGCTCTCTTTAGCAGCACCACTGCACGGGCCTTGTGCCCTGGTCCCAACGCAGTATCCTGGCCTAGGCCAACAAGGCCCAGGCCTAGGGCAGCACTTTGCAGGGGGGCAGCACGGAAAGAGTCCCCGCCGGCTTGCGCTACACTGTTATTGTAGTGGCAGTCTTATGGGAGAGACTGGGCTGAATTCATTGCCCCCCCAGGCCCTCAGAACTAGTGTCCCCACTCAAAAATTTCAGGGCGGGTCTTAAACAGCAAGGGGTGTGACCTTGACAGAGAGGGGTGGATCATATTTAAATTAGGGGGTGCACAAGTTTAGTCAGGCCTAGGACAGCACAAAACCTAAATACACTACTGCCTGGTCCTCCAAATCACCTAACACAGCATTCCTGTATTCATGTACCTCTGTCAGTTCTCTCTTTCTTGAAGTTCCCTGCTATTCCAGTCCTCAGGCTTGGGCCCTCTGTTCTCCTATCACAGACTGCGCAATGCAGACATGCACATTTCTGGCTTTTCCCTTCCAACCATATGGACTCCTCAGGAGGGTAGAGCCTAGAACCCTAGTCCTGACTCTACAAAAATCCAGCTCACACCTGCACCATTAGTGTGCCGATTGGATATAGAAAGTATTTACGCGCTACTATGTATGAAACAAAGGGATTATTACAACTGCTACAAGGCACTGAAAGGTACTGAAACCATAACCTGGATAAAATGTGTATAAAGAAATAATGCCGAGCTGTTGGAAATCTCTAAATAAATGTGTGATCCTGGGGGGTGCTATAATTTGAACAATATTTGTATTCTTAGCAAATAAAAACCACAATATCTAAAACAAATATAAAAATGTAAAAGAGTGTGTAAATTGTGACATGAATCACAGAAAAAAAGTGCATACAGTAAAAACCGTTTAGCCATATATTTGTATCCAATAGCTGTGCTGCAAAAGGTCTAACCGTGACTTATAAAATCATAAATAGTAATTCTTGAGCAAAGGTAGTGCAATGGTTAAAATCATAAATAAGAATCTTTAGTAGTGAAAAAGTGCAAACAAAACGTAATGTCTTGCGATAAATAAACAAAGGCTAAAGTGCTGGGTGATGTTGTGACTTCCACACTGTGTTGGTTTTAATGAGTGACTTCTTGATGTGTTATTTTGTGACTCCCACGCTGTGCTTTTAAAGAAGGGTGGCGCCTTACCTCACTGCTGTGAAGTTACAGCATATAGTATAAGCCCTCTGTTGTTCCTGCTGCCTCTTATCCGGATGCTATCTGGAACATGGGGATGTGTGAATGCCTGGCGGGGGTTAATCCTCTGGCCGTGGAGTCTCCGGGATGGTGTGCATATGTGGAGGTTTAAAATATGGAGGCAAGAAATGGCCCAATATAGTGTAGTAATTTTGCTATAAGGTTTATTTGATCGTAGATAGAAGTATAAAGTACTCACATTTAAAAATTCAAAAAGGGTATGTAAAATACGAGCGCCGAGCTCGTCCGCGTCACCTCCGGTGCTTGCTACGTCCCTACGCGTATCGTCAACCACGTGACTTCACGTGGTTGACGATACGCGTAGGGACGTAGCAAGCACCGGAGGTGACGCGGACGAGCTCGGCGCTCGTATTTTACATACCCTTTTTGAATTTTTAATTTTGAATTTTTAATCCACTCGGCTCTGGCGCCCCCACCTCAGGCCAAACGCGGTACCGAGTTAGGATTTTTTTTAAATACAGTGCTCGTATTGCGAAACAATCGTTAACTGTATTACTCGCAACTCGAGGTTCCACTGAACGTGATCTGGCACTTCCAGGTAGGGGGTGCGCCGCGGCTGTGCTGTGATTAGACACAGCACAAGCTGATCAGCGTGTGCCGGCCAATAGATGTCCGCCATCAACTGCTGATCTGCGAGGAGAGACACAGAACAGAGCTCTGCCTATGTATACATGGCAGAACTCTGTGCTGTCAGCAGTCATGTGTTGGATTTTCAGGGAAAGAAAATCCATCACATCCCTTAGTAAAAACAGCACATATAGTACAAAAAAACCAAACACTGGTTAGGATCACATTTAACCCCTTGATCACTCTAGATGTTGAACTCCTTCCCAGCCAGTGTCGTTAGTAAAATGACAGTGCATATTTTTTAATCTTCAGGAGGTCAAATGTATAATCATTGTATGTATGATTAAATATATGTGAATGTGGGACATGTAATGCCTCTCCTGCTATTCTGACAAATAAAGGATTTATAAAACGTGTCTTGTTTTTGTTCAAGAAAAACCCCCCACAAAAAGTCAACATATAAAAAGCTCATCAAGACAATGACTATGGCTAATTATTTATGAACAAAAAACTTTGAGATAATTCTTGGAGCATTAAGGTGCAGACACTATAAGCTGTCAGTAGCAGATTAAACTCTGTGGAGCCCCCTAGGTTGTTGAAACTTTGAGGCCCCGTTCGTATGTTTCTGGAGGTTTCTTGTGCGTGCGCTCTAGTGGGATAACATTGAACTAAGTAGTGTGCACATTGGTCTACTACATGGAATTGACCATCACTACTGTACGTTACACGTACGTAGGTTGCACTAATATTGAGTTGATAAATTTTTTCTATCTTTTGTAAACAATTTAAGAATGCTTCAATTAACTTTTCCTTAAATATAAGTACAAATTAGTTTGATCCATTGTCACAGGGCCCAAAGGCCAGTGCCTAAACTGCTTTATTAAACTAAATTTCATTCAGTTAAGGTTTACTTGTACTTTAAGTTTATTTTATTTTTGAAATACAATGGGGTTGATTTACTAAAGGCAAATACTACAAGTACACTGCAAGTGCAGTTGCTTTAAATCTGAGGGAAACATGCAAAGAAAAAAAAGAAAAAACAAAATTAATTTTTGCTTGCACATGATTGGATGATAGAAATCAGCAGAGCTTTTCCTCAATTCAGAGCTTCTAACAGAACTGCACTTGCAGTGCACAGTATATTTGCATTTAGTACATCAACCTCCCTGTGTAAAATACTTAGGACCTTGCATCCCTATGGGAAAACACTTATCAAAATTGTAAAAAACTAGTAGAGAAAAGTTAGAATATATACGGTACTTTCCTTATACTTGGCTTCTGCGCGGTGACCTCACATCCCTTCTGGCAACTCCTTGGAAACTTTTATTTATTTATTCTTTACAGCTATGATGCAGTGTTTTGGATTCCGGGAGGAGCCTTCATAACATATGTGGACCTTGCTTTTCAGTAAATGGCTTTTATGTCACCCAGGATTCTCAACTAGGCAGGCAGAGGGGTTCCAAGATTCTCGTTTCATTTGGAGGAAGCTGGTTTTTCACTTTCCTCAGTGGTTAGTTGAACCCAGTTTGGGACCTGGAGCCCAGAGATTTCGTAGAAAAGGAAGGGAGGAAATCTCCAATCCTGGGATCAGGTGTTGAAGACAATCGGCACACTAATGTGTATAAAGAAATAATGCCGAGCTGTTGGAAATCTCTAAATAAATGTGTGATCCTGGGGGGTGCTATAATTTGAACAATATTTGTTTTCTTAGCAAATAAAAATCACAATATCTAAAACAAATATAAAAATGTAAAAGAGTGTGTAAATTCACTATTGGCACCGTTTGGGAATGGTCGAAAAGACACGGAAATACTTAGTTCCTGAGCCTTTCCGAGGTTTGCTGAGGTCAGCCGAGATGTCCTCGGGTCTTTCCGGACGTTTCCGAGGCTCTCTGGCTCCCCCCGCCTCTGGCCGCATGTGGTATTGTATGCCAGTGAAGTCGATGCGGAACAAATTATTTTCGTTTCCATTGACTTCAATGGGGAAATTCGCTTTGATATGCGAGTACTTTGGATTACGAGCATTCTCCTGGAACGGATTATGCTCGTAATCCGAGGTTCCACTGTACTAGGTACATGATCCAGCACAGGAGAGCCACTAAGTTATGCGGTTGGCAAGCAGTTAAAGTCCTAACAAAAAACTAAATTTCTAAAGTCATGGTGATATTAACAGAACAGACTCTATAATGAAAAGTGTCAGTAAAACATTTTTATTGCGTAAATTGTTTTAGGACTATTGTGAACTTTAGTTGGCTATACAAGAGTGGATTTTCAAATGAGCATTAGTACAAACATGCATATGAAAATAAATTTGTACGAAAATTATCAGTTCATTCGATGACTTGAAAAATATAATTTAAAAGTACTTTGTTTGTGTAGTGGGTATTTGAATTTAGGGGAAGCATCTGGGGGGTAGTGTAACCCAGATGCACTGATTGTTAGGGAATCTGGGACCATTTTTGTGGTTCTGGAGGACTCTGGTGGTGTGAGGTTCCTTGCGGCCTGCAGGAGGCGCTGTTGCCCTGGACCAGAGTTGAACCCTCACCACAAGACTGCATCTCTTTTGTCCTTTCCTGGCGCTTGTACGGCAGGGCGGGGAACCTGCTGTGACGCAAAGGGAGAGGGGATAAAAGGGGCGGACGCCCTGAAAACGGGGTTCAGAGTCGGAGGACGCGGCCGCGGCCGCGCCCAGGCACCTTCAGCCTGGGTGCTGGCGTTCCGGAGTTCCGGGCCCAGGTGCCCTTGACCTGGCAGGAGCGGGTGATGGAGTCCATCCCAGGAACCTTTAGCCTGGGGTGAGATACTACTGAGGAGACCTGGGACCCAGTACCTTCGACTGGGTTCCGCGAGGGTGGAGGAGTCCGAGGGGCCCTAAGGTGTTGGGCGCCCGAATCTGAGATGAGGAAGCCGGGGAGTGTAACCCTTCCGAACAGCCCGGTGCAGCATTGCCGGTGATGACGGAGCCTCCGGTAACTCTCTCGGAAGGATGTCTTCCCTCTGACAGGGGCCTCAGCCACAAGAAGGTAACTCCTGTTTCATGTTCATTAGAGTTGCTGGTAGAGACTCGAAAAGGAAAGAAGTACATTCACAGCCACTGTGCGTTATAACCATTGGTGATATCTCAATGGTTTAGATTGATTAGGGATTGTGCCTTGACCTACTCCCCACCAATACTGAACTGTTCTTTGGTCACAACCTGTCTGTGCTGAATGACGATTTATTTGCTGCTAAGGAATAAATAAGAGTTGGACCTTTTCAGTGGTGTGGAACTCCAGTTACTGGGAGCAAAGGGGGGGGTCATATCAAGGAAAGACTTGACCCTGGGTTATACACACGACCCGATGGTAGAAAAATACATTCGGGCCTTCACCTCTATCCAAAAGAGGACATGGGCCGTGGTGGATCTCATCCCTCCTCCCAGGTTCCCCAAGACAAGACAGCAAGCCGAGAAGAAGAAAGGGCCCCGCTACATTTGCATTTAACACTCAAATTTGGAGTGAATGGATTCCTGAATGAAAACCACGTACACTGTTAGAAATCTGTTAATTAAAAAAAAAAATGTCCACCTTGCTCCTTAGAATTTTCTATTATTAGAAAATTGAGTGAACATTCTTCAAACTGACAAACTGCATGATCATGTCACCTGTGGAAACCCTTGGCGTTTCTTGTTTTCTATGAATGGGGGTAGTCTAAAAGGGTACATGCAGTAATTAGAATGTGGATGGTGGGAGAGTCAAGGTGTATAGATAAGAGAGTTATGCTGGGTACACATTGGCCTGAATATCAGTCGGTTTGGCAGGAACCAGCCTACTTTCTTCCTGTGTGTACAGCTCCTCGTCCGTCAGAAGCCACTCTCACAACCGGCTTCTGTCAAACGATCATGCTGGAAAACCAGCATCCAATTAGTGTGTCCTGCCGGGGGCAGTCCCCCTGTTAGTAGACAATAACTCAGTGGGGAGACCGCCGTCCCTAACATCGGATGTGTTAGTACAGCGATATGGTAATATTTTTTTTTTCATTCAGCCCACTGGGTTGAATGGAAAAAAACTTATAGTGTGTACTCAGCTTTAGGAAAGAGAAGAAGATTAATGGAAAACAAAGAAATAGGGAATGGTGGGTGCAATAGAAAAAAAGGAGGGGGGCTGGTAGGGTTGGGAAGCTGAAACAGGTAAGATACAGAGGAGCAGAATAACATGCAAGTCCGATGCAGAGTAGCCTACAAGTGGGAGAATGTGTAATAGGTAGAACTTTACCCAGGCAATAAAACCAGGTCTTGGGGAATTTTAGACAGTCCTCTTCATTGTACTGGTAAAGTTATCTAGCTCTATGAATAGGCCCTAGTGGGGTGAAAAGCATCAGAGGGGATGGCTAACAGACGGGGACTAAATTAGTAAGCTGGCTTGGCTGAATAAAGACTTACTTGGTGGTATCATCAGTGTGGAGTTCCACCTTATATTTATGGTGTTTCATGAATTGAGGATGAGCACTTTTGAGACTGGCACCTGACCATCTTATTCACCGGCACATAAGCACCAAAGGTTTGAGCAATGCTGATTGTTGAAAGTTTTTTTCTTCAATTTAATATCATTTATTGTATGAAACCACATTGATATGATTGGTGGGAATCCCTGAGCAGCTGCATTGACTAATTGTACCAAGATTGAGCTTTCATTAGATTTTTTTTTTTATTTCAGTGTATTTATTGAAAATCTGAGTGACAATAAAGTGTACAAAAGTATGTGTCAGTGCCTAGAACGTGAGTTCAATAAACGTGAGTACCATATCTACAGCGAACAGTGTCATGACATTATTTGAAAATGCTCAGACAAAAGAGCAGAGAGAGTTGTGCACTACCTTGTGCACAACACTAACCATTAAAAAGGTAAAGGCATATATGCGGCCAACAGATGGTACATGAAATGGTTTATGGAATGTACATAAGGGTTAGAATAGATAGCAGGCATAAGAAAGCCAGAAGAGAGAGGGGGAAAGCAGAGAATATGTGAAGCAATAGGGAAGGGAAAGGGCACGGCAGAGGGGGATTTATTGATTTCAGGTACTTATATAGCGTTATCAATTTACGCAGCGCTTTACATATACATTCACATCAGTCCCTGCCCTCAAGGAGCTTACAACCTAAGGTCCCTAACTCACATTTATATATACACATATTAGGGCCAATTTAGACTAGGGTGACCAGACATCCCCGGTTTCCGGGGACAGTCCCTGGATTGAGTCTGTCCCCGGTTTTGTCCCCGGATTTGAACAGGGCCTGGGGCAATTTTTCAAAGACAGTCAGTGCAGAATTAAAAAAAAAAATCTGAATTACACACCCCTGCTCCACCGCACCTATTAGCTTAGGGGGGGGGGGGTGTATTTTTTCCATTATCTGTGCCCCTTTCTGATAATCATATGCTGGTCAGAGCGGAGGGATAATTTCTTTAGTTTCGGGTGCATGCCCATTCAGCTCCACTCGCATGTTCTTCTGCTTTGGCTCAAGTCCCGGCCAGCCGCCTGCCTGTTTATCTCCTTGCCTTCCCTGGCAGAGTGATCTTCCTCCGCTCCCCACCCGGTAGTAGCCGGGGCCTGAAGAGTGAGACTTAAGAGGCTGTGAGGCGGGCGGCGACGGGCAGAGAGAGGCAGCTGAGCTCAGCTGACGGTGTCCAGCAGCAGGAACAGAGGGGAAGAGGATCCGATGGTGGGGCTACCAGTGCCTTCAATGCTTCAACACCGGTGTGCTTTGAGGGTGTCTGTGAATATACTACACTGAATAGACTGCACTGTCTGTCTCTCTGGCATAATGGATGATATCATAATTCACAGGAAGCAGGCACTCTATCATGGCTCTGGCTGGCTCTGTCACATTGTTTTACATAACATGGCTGCAGGGTGCTAATTTTGTTAACTTATTGGTCATAAGTTAACAAAATCAGCATCAGTTAACCAGTTGCTGATCGCCTGATAGCAGATTTACTGCTACAGGGTGGTCACACTGCGCAGGATCACGTATATAAGTGATACTGCATTTCTGGGTATGGGAGCCAATCATCGGCTCCGGCGGACTCGATGTCCACAGGTACCCGCTGATCATTTTGTACATAGGCAGAACGGTGGTCTGGCTATATAAACAAGGCAGATCACCATTCTGTCAGTATGAAAGACATTGATCCTGTGTACCTGCAAAGCAGGTACAGGGATCTATGCCTTCCCATAGTAAAGGCATCTCCCCCACAGTAAAAAAAACACTTGTTAGGCACACATTTAACCCTTTGATTGCCCTAGATCAGTGGTTCTCAACCTGGGGGTCAAATGACGATTTGCCATCGGTCACCACTCTCCCAGCCTTTTCACGGCAGCCCAGCAGGGCTGTCCCTGGAGCCAGTGGAAGCCCAGCTGGGCTGTTCCTGGAGCCCGCAGCTGCCCACTCAGCCTCTTCACAGCCGCCCATTCAGTTCACAACATGGGTGGGGGGGCAGAGACTAGAGGTCAGCTGACTGGTGAGGAATGTGAAGTGGGAAGGGCTGGAGGAGACCCCATCTCCTGATTTTGGCATAGGTGTCACTGCTGCGAGACACAACAGAGCTGGAGACACAATGAAGCCAGAGACACAGTGATTAGAGTTACCATTAAAAGTCCCCACTACAGTTCTCAGATCAGCAGATGACCTTGATCAAGAGCACCTAAGTTGGCTGATCAGAACTCCCCCCAGCACTGCCACTCATCTCAACTCCCCCCAGCACTGCCACTCATCCCAACTCCCCCTCCAGCACTGCCACTCCTCCCAACTCCCCGCCAGCACTGCCACTCACCCCAACTCCCCGTTAGTACTGCCACTCACCCCAACTCCCCGCCAGCACTGCCACTCACCCCAACTCCCGTCAGCACTGCCACTCATCCCACCCCCCCACCCCCCCCAACCAATAAGTAAGAGAAGGAATAAAAATAGAGAATACATAGAAGGGAGAGGAAAAGAGGGGGGGAACAAAGAAAGAGGGTGAGAAAGAAATAAGAGAAAGAGCTAGAAAGACGACTAGAGAGAGGGATGGGGGAAAAAAAACAAGAAATTAGGCTAGAGAGAAAAAAAAGGGAAAGAAAGGTGAACAAAGGGAGAGTGGTACATCCTAAAATGTAGCATAAGGGTTTTTAATAATGTACGAGTGGAAGGGACTCAGGGAGCACTAAATGTCCGTGGGTTAGGGGCGCAAATTACTTGTCTCGCCTTGGGTGCTAACAACCTATGCTACGAAAATAATTTTACTGTTAGGGGTCCCCACAACTTGTGAAATTTTATTAAGGGGTCACGGCACTAGAAAGGTTGAGAACCACTGCCCTAGATATATCCCCTTCCCAGCCAGTGTCATTACTACAGTGACAGTGCATATTTTTAGCACTGATCACTGTATTAGTGTCACTGGTTCCCACAAAGTGTCACTTAGTGTCCGATTTGTCTGCCACAATATCGCAGTCAAGCTATGAGTCGCTGATTGCCGCCATTACTAGTAAAAAAAAAAAAATGTCCCCGGATTTAATTTAAAAAATCTAGCCACCTTAATTTAGACAGGATCCAATTAACCAACCAGCATGCCTTTAGAGTGTGGGAGGAAACCCACACAGGCAGAGGGAGAACATGCTAACTCCAGGCAGATAGTGTCGTGGTCGAGATTCGAACCAGCGGCCCTTTTTGCTGCTAGGAAGAAGTGCTAACCACTACACCACTGTGCTGCCCTTACACGCAGCATCATTGGTTGACGTAATAAATACCCGGTTTAGGCAGTAATATTGTGTGGCATTTATATGATTTGTTTTAAAGCAAAAAAGTGCTAAGAAAACTTTTTAGCCAAGTGTAGCGGACCCCCCAAATTTGGGGGGTCGCTATGTTCTAAATTTAGGGGTAGTATGAGCCATAGTTGGCTCAAGTTCTCAAATTTTGCTAGGCATGGACTCTGTTCTGCTATGGTGTTGCCTGGTGTTTAGTTTCCCTTGTCCTGTGGTGGCGCTGTTACACAGGTCTCGGGTTGAACCACGGGTGGCATTGTGGTGTGATTGGGTGTCCTCTCTCGGCTACCGTGTGGTGGGCGGGTTTCGCCTGCTGTGCATGCCGGGAGAGGGTACATAAAGGGCAGACGCCATGATCTGTGGGGGTGTGCTGGGGGGATTCCAAGGAGGACCCCCGGTGGCAAAGTCGTGCCCTTTGGCCCTGCTGGCCAGGGGGTGCGTGAACTGGCCAAGGAGTCTCAGGCACCTTTAGCCCGAGGCTACAACGTTCCAGGTAGGCCCAGTGCCTTTAACTGGGTCTACAGCCAACACACTGGAGTCCCAGGGAGCCCGTGTGAGGGTGACCCGCTCTGAAAAACAAGAAACCAGGGGAGGACCTGTGCGATGGATCGGTGATGGAGTTCACGATGAAGGAGAGGCCTGGTTACCTATCAGAGGAAGAGTTGCAGTATAGACCCTGTAGAGTGTCCCACTGACACCTATGGTCTCTACAAATCTATGGGGTTTTGTTCAGAAGTTATAATTCAATCATTAAGGATTCTGTGGCAGAGGATCTCTAGGACTTGTCCGTGAAGGGGACTAAATTCAAGTAGCAACTGTTCGTGCTTCACTCCGGCTGCTAGAGCTGTGAGAGGGATCTATCTGGGTGAGCAAAATTAATACTCAGGCTTGAGTGAAGAATAGGGTAGCTGGGTGCCACGTGCCTGAACCTATCTCCCTACCTCGCTATTTTCAACCTGTTCCCAAATCTGTTTGAGCAAGATAAAAATAAACTCGGCTGTTTGGAGTTTGAACACTGTTTGGACATTGAGTTTCTTTGGGGAAAGAACACAGACTTTTCCCTACATTCTAGGGACGAGAACCAGTGAACGGGAGGTAACTCGCTGCAGGACCCAAAAATAAAGAACACCACTCAACCTTCTAAACCAGGAGGATCCGGGCAAGTGGCATGGTGTGCCTTTATCCCTGCAAGGAGAAGGTAGGCAGGAGAAAAGGGTCTGTGTGCTACACAAGATAAACCTCTAAAGCCCTGTACACACGATAGGTTTAACCGATGAAAACAGTCCGATGGACTTTTTTCATCGGACAAACCGATCGTGTACGGGCCCCATCGGTCTTTTTTCCATCGGTGTTTAAAAATAGAACATGTTTTAAATTTATCCGATGGTTAAAAAACCGATAGCAAATTACTATCGTCTGTGGGGAACTCCATCGGATAAAAAACCCACGCATGCTCAGAATCAAGTCGACGCATGCTCAGAAGCATTGAACTTCATTTTTCTCGGCTCATCGGAGTGTTTTACGTCACGACGTTTGGAACGGTCGGTTTTTTGACTGATGAAAGGCAAGACTGATGAAAGTCAGCTTCATCGGTTTTCCGATGGAAAAATCCATCGGTTAAAAGACCATAGGAAATCCGATCGTGTGTACAGGGCTTTCAACCAGACAGAAATTCTCAGGCATGTTTAGCGGCTCCTGTCAGCCCCTTGCAACCCTCTCCAGCATTTATCACTCGCTGATAGAGTAGGAATCGGATCATACCTTAACCACCACACAAGTGACTGCGTGTCTGGTATAACTTAGGCAACACTTTATTCCCAGAGAAGTTGGATTTCTGACAATAGCAGGGAGATGACCTTACCCATTACAGGAGAGAAGCGAATGGTGCTGGGTGTGCATTTTATCCTGATTCCCAGTTTGCCTTTTGTAAATTACCTATTTAATCATGTGCATCCTCAAGCAAGAAGATGGAGGACCTGCTTGGCTATGTTCAATAGAAACATGCACAATACTGTCTGTGCCCTTGCCAGAAATATCATCCACCTGACAACGTACCGTAGCCTCCTACATCAGCGACAACATTAGCAACTGATGTCATTCACCTTCAACCATTGCTCTGTGATCTATATGTCACGCTGACAGCCCACACTTCCTCGACACAACAGCAAAGGACAAAACAAACACATTTTTATCAACTTTCAAACTAGCGCAGATGTTTTCTATAATATGCATTTTTTCACATGAGGCTACAGGGCTTGAAATGCTAAATATTTGATTAATAGTTTTTCACTTTGTAGATTGAAACAAATTTAACAATATCAGAGCAATTAGATTTCAAGTGAATGGAGATTTTAACAGAGAAGTATTGACAACAAATAATATTTGCAAAGAGATAGGTCTGACTATTTTTTTTTTTTTTTTATTGTAATTACATGGTTATCATCTGATGTTTGTTTGCAGCCTCATTAAAGCTGAAATCCAGGTGGATAGAAAGCATACAAATGAATGCAGCTTTCCATTCATTAACATCTTTTTAAATGCAAGCATGAATCTGACTTGGTATACGCCTCTTGCAGCCCCCTGTACAGCAGAGCTAAGACCGGGAGAAGGAGAAGCAGCACAAGGAGCCAGTTGTGCTGCAGTACTCATGCACTAATTAGAAGCATGTTGACAGGAGGAAAGAATAGAGTGACAGAGAGATGAGCCCATCAATGTGTTGCTTCTGCTTTGACCTATCTTCATTTTTTAAATTAGCAGTTCAGCCTAAAAACTATCTCTAAAGCCCTGTACACACGATCGGATTTCCTATGGATTCTAAACCGATGGATTTTTCCATCGGAAAACCGATAAAGCTGACTTCCATCAGTCTTGCCTACACACCATCAGTCAAAAATCCGACCGTCCCAAACGCCGTGATGTAAAACACTCCAACAAGCCGAGAAAAATTAAGTTCAATGCTTCTGAGCATGCGTCGACTTGATTCTGAGCATGCGTGGGTTTTTTCTCCGATGGAGTTCCACACAGACGATCGGATTTTGCTATGGTTTTTTTTCCCATCGGATAAATTTAAAACATGTTCTATTTTTTCACACCGATGGAAAAAAGACTGATGGGGCCCATACACGATCGGTTCGTCCGATGAAAACAGTCCATCGGACTGTTTTCATCGGTAAAACCGATTGTGTGTACACGGCTTAAATCTACTCGTAGCCACATTCTAAAGCCTCATACACACAATTGGATTTTCCACGGACAAAGCGTAGGACTTTTGTCCGAAGGGCGTTGGCCGTGAACTTGTATTGCATACAAACGGCAAAAGAATTGTCGGCCAACAAACACGAAACTACGTATTTTTTCAGCTCTTTAGCGACACCCTTTGGGCAACTTCTGCTAATGTGGAGTTATGGTGAGCATTGCTTCTGAGCATGCATGTTTGTACTTTGGAGTTTTAAAGCATACTATCCCACATTTGTTGGCGGAAAATCCGACAACAATTGTCCGATGGAGCATACAAACGGTTGGAATTTCCGACAACAGCCTGCCATCATAACAAAATCCGATCATGTGTGAGAGGCTTTAGACTAATCTATCTAACTCTAGCCAATCCGATCCAGTCTCCAAGGGCGGATGCTGTGTAGAAGAAACAGCCGACAATGTCTGGGAAATGCCTGGGAAATGACATCACCCATAGAGTTACTATGGAGCTTTTGTTGTCTGCTTCCTCGTCTGCACCCCCCTTCCACAAAGAAGCGGCTGCTGACAGCTCAGCGTGGAACTGGGCCAGAGCAGCTGCAGAAAAGGTATGTATAGCAATTTCTTCTTTACAGGTCTAGATAGGTTAGTCTTAGTGTGTGGCTGCGAGTAGATTTAGAGTTAGTTAGTTTTAAGTTGCACTGAAACCACTTCCGGACCGTCCACTGTATATATACGTCATTAGTTTGACGTATATACTGCGGTTGTAGCTGGCAATCCCCTTTCCGATAAAAGTGGTCCAGTCACCGGATTCCCCACGGGAACACTTTTAGAGGAAGTGGGAGAGGTGCCCCTCCTGCCGTTTCCCGGTCATCTTTGGACATTTCGGTAAGCCCGGAGCTGATCCGATCCTCTGTGTGGGCAAGATGGCCCCTACTCAGCTCTATGGCCTTGGAGGAACAGAGCAACCCGCGACGTCACTTCCGCTTTCCGGCCTAAAGGGATGATTTTTTGTTTTTAAGTGTAAATGTGAGATCTGAGGTCTTTTTGACCCCAGATCTTGCAATAAATAGGCCCTGTCTTGCTTATTTCTATTATAAATTATGTTTACATTCTTTTTGAAAGGGACAGTGTAAAAATAAAAAGTCTCTCCGAGCTCACGAGCAGAATGCAAACGTAAGTCGCGCCCACATATGTAAACTGTGTTCAAACCACACATGTGAGGTATCACCGCGATTGTTAGCGTAAGAGAAATAATTCTAGCACCAGAGCTCCTCTGTAACTCTAAACAAGTAACCTGTAAAAAAAAATTCAAGCGTTGCTTATGGAGATTTTTAAGTACCGTAGTTTGTCGCCATTCCAGGAGCGCCCACAATTTTAAAGCATGACATGTTAGGTATCTATTTACTCGGCGTAACATCAATATACAAAAAAATTGGACTACCTTTACTGTTTTCTTATTGTTTTATTAAAAAAAGTAAATATCTTAAACCAACATGGTGGCAGGAAGCCATGTGCTCACATCTACATCTTTTGCCTACAGATGTGAGCACATGGCTTGCTGCTACCATGTTGGTTTGAGGGCTTTGTTTCCTGGCCTTTATCCATTTATCTCCATGGCACATATCCAATCACAGGCGAGGATACCTAGGTCCGGATCCTTGGCTTGGTTATTTTAAACAAAGCGCGGTAGGACATTCTTATTAGGGGGTCACATGTCCTCTGGTAAGCGTGGCTGTGTTTTCTGGCTATAAGATTACACTTTTATGTAATTTTGTGCATGTTCATTTCTTGTTTGTTTTTTTATTTAGTGCTGCACTATCTGTTTATATATTAAAAAGATATATGTAATGTTTGGGGGTTCTAAGTAATTTTCTAGCAAACAATACTGAGTTTACCAACAAATGTCAGAAATAGGTGTAGCGTCCATCCCAAATGGTTGGGACGCTATTTAAATTTAAAGGGATATCTAAACCAGTAGTTGGGCTCAGACGTTTGAATTACAACTTGTTTTGCCTCTGCTTTAGCTGTGGTTTGCCCGATAGTAGTTTTTCCTTATTGCCTGCAGGTGGCGTTTCCACCTCAGGCACCTGATGGAACACGGGCAAGCCATGGTGCATTGGGTGACCCTTCTCTGCAACGGTACAGGGGGAGTGGTGAACCCGCTGTGCCTGCTGGGAAGGGATACTTAAGGGGCAGACGCCATTGATTGGGGTTCTTCTTTGCCTCATGGCCCTCAGGGCTCGGGGTGTGTGTATGGTTTTGGTCCCGGAGCCACTCTGGCCCGAGGCTGCATCGCTGTCTAGTAGGCCCATCTAACCTGGCTGGGGCCTACATTCAGAAAAAGGGATCCCAAGCTGTCCATCCAAATGGGGAGGAAGCATCTTAGTGAAGGAGACCAGGGGAGTATCTACCCGGAGGAGACCGGCAACTTACCGCTGTCTCGGGAGAGGCCTGGAAACTTCATTAAGGAGGGATTCACTATATTACAAGCCCTGCAGTTTGCCGATACGGCTTAAAGGCTCATTGACTGTACGGCTGGAAGTCTGTGACGGGAAATCCTGTGGCAGAGGGTTCCTGGACTATCCTTTCATTTAATCCTTCATCTAATTATAAAGGTCTGAGGCGGAGGTTGTCCCGCTGTTGATTCGTGTGTCATCCGGGCTGCTGGGCCCTGTGAGAGAGGACTATCCGGGTGATCAATGCCGCTCTGACATTGAGAGTGGTGAGTGATTTTGCACTGACACTGACATTTCGTGGCGAGTGCCTGAACCTTCCCCTGCTCTTCTATACCTTCTGCTTTCTCAACGTTAATTGCAAAAGAAAATAAAGCCTCAGGCCTCGTACACACGACCGATTTTCTCGTCGTAAAAAACACGTCGTTTTTTTCGACGAGATTCTTGTTAAGCTTGTCGATTTTCTCGTCAAGCTTTCTATGCGTACACTGTCATTTCCCAATTTCCTCGTGGTTCTCTGCGCTCACGTCCAGCACGTACGACGGCACTATAAAGGGGAAGATCTTTTTTCTTGGCGCCACCCCTTGGGCTGCTTTTGCTGATCTCGTGTTACCGCGTGTGAAGTAAAAGTTTGGGAAGAGACGATTCGCGCTTTTCAGTCTTCGTACTTTTCAGATCGTTTTCTGCCGTTCAGTTTGTGCTTGTGGGTTCGTATCTTGACTTTCAGGGCGTCTAGGCAGGTCGTATCTGTTTTACAGTGCGTTCTTGCCTGTTCGTTTCTGAATTTCAGTTCGTTATTCATAGGCCTTGCTGTTCTAAAGTGCGTTCTGTTCTGTACGTTCTGATTAGACGACCGTTTCCTAGCCATGTCGCCTGGACGTTCTCGTCGTCGAGTTCGTGCTGTGCGTGCGCTTGGTGTTGGTCTGCTTGTTTTGGACCAAGACCAGTCCATGAATGGTGTGAGGAGGAGTTCATGGACCAAGAATTGGTTGCTCCAGCGGGACCAATTCTGCCACATGCCTCTGCTGCGGGAGATCGTCGAGAATAATCCTGAGGACTACAGGAATTTTCTGAGGATGTCTGACCCCGTTTTTCAGGAACTGTTGGCTTTGGTGTCCCCCTATATTACCAGGAAGGACACCGTTATGCGGGAAGCCATCAGTGCTGAGCAGAGGCTCATCGCCACGTTGCGTTACCTGGCGACAGGGAGAAGTCTTCAGGACTTGAAGTTCACCACAGGCATCTCCCCCCAGGCTCTGGGCCTCATAATCCCAGACACCTGTTCTGCTATTATACAAGTCCTGCAGGAGGACTATATTAGGGTAAGTTTTCTCCCTTCACATCACATTTTATGTATTACATGTATGCTAATGTATTGTATTTCTTTCATCCTTTCCTAATTACCATGATTGTAATATGCTGAGAATGTCCCCTTTGTCCCCATGCATGCTGGAAGTTTTTAAATGCCCCTTTTTTATCCTCCCTAAATATTTCCCCTCACTAACTTTTCCAGCAGGGGCGCCTGTTGCTCCAAATGTTGGGGGGTTACAACCCCAATTTCGGAAATAAACTTCCTCCTTTTTTGCTCTGTTGCCTAATAAACGCCCCCAGTTGTCCCCTCCAATGCAGCCATTTAGTCCCCTCTATTGCAGCCAGTTTCCCCCCAGCCCTGCACTTACCTTCTTGTGGTCAGCGCCATCCTTCTTCTGTCCTTGATGTCTTCTCCTTCCCTTCATGTTGCATCAGCCAATCATGTTACCATTAAACAGACTTGGTGAACATGATTGCCAGAGCTGCCTGTCAGTGTTTACACAAGGAATGCCCCCTCCTTGCGTCCCCGATTTTTCTTTGAGGAAGCCAATTACATCCCTCAGGTTGTAATTTGCAAGACTTTTTTAATACCTGTTTCTGCTCTGCAATTTTAACCCCCTAAATGACGCAATTAATCATATGTCGGTCGCTTTACAAGAGGCCATCCACCTGAATAGTGTGCGGCATAGACAATACATAGGTTCATGCAACGCATGAACCTATGTATTGTTCTGAGTGATAGGCACAGGAGAGAGGGGACAGTGCTCCAGCGCCCACTCTGGACGCACCGCCACTGCAATGCTATCCTGTGGCCAAACACATCTCCCCCCCCCAAAATAATTTAGTAATGGCCCATCAGAGGGGGTGATGAATATGATAAATGAGCCTTCCATTATACTTTTTTTACACACCTTAATAAACGTATAATTAGATTGATGTTGGTCTCTAATTTTTTGGTCTTGAATTTGCTTGTAATGTATGCCTTTGTTTTTCTAATATTATTTCATCTTGTTTCACTCCACAGCTTCCTTCAACGCCACAGGAATGGCAGACTGTGGCATCGGAGTTTGCCACGCGGTGGGACTTCCCCAACTGCGGTGGTGCCATAGACGGGAAGCACGTCCGCATCGTGCCGCCACCCCGTTCTGGATCCTACTACTACAACTACAAGGGGTTTCATAGCATTGTGCTGATGGCGGTGGTGTCAGCACGGTATGAATTCCTCTATGTTGATGTAGGGAAGAATGGCCGGATGTCCGATGGGGGATCCTTCATCCAGACGGAGTTTGCCCTCCGTCTCCAGAGTGACGACCTTGCATTGCCACCGGATGCAGGGAATATTGAAGGACTCCCCTTTGTTTTCTTGGCTGATGAAGCCTTCGGACTCGGACGGCATCTTATGAGGCCATTTCCACAGAGGACCCTGACCCCAGAGAAGAGTGTGTTCAATTACCGGCTGGCCAGGGCCCGAAGAGTCGTTGAAAATGCCTTCGGCATAATGGCCAGCCGGTTCCGCCTTTTTATGACTTCCATCCACTTGGCGGACTACAAAATAAACTATGTAGTGTTATGCTGCTGTGTGCTACACAATTTTCTTTGCCGCAAAGCTAATTCATATATGGCCTCAGTTTTGCCAGAGGCTGGACTTTCCCCTGCAAATCCCCTTCCGGGCCTGGAATCTGCCCGTCTTGGCTTGCCCCCCCAAAATGCCCGTGTGGTTCGGGACAAATACATGGAGTATTTCACGGGTAGGGGGGCAATTCCTATGCCAGCCTATGTCTAAGTATCCCAATAAAAATCTTGTTTAAACCTTTAATTATTTGTTCTTTCCTGTCTCCTAGTTTGTCTTTGTGCATTTGTAGTGGCAAGTGTATTTTACTTTAGTAAATAACAACCAATTTCACTATGTTACCTTACAAAAGAACCAAATAAGCTTAGAGTGTATTATAAAAAGAAGCTACACGTTGTTTGTGGTCAAATATTTTACTCTCTGCACATTTTTTTTTGTTTTACTTTGGGGTTGGCCTGACCACAACCCGTCAAATTTTGGCTTATGAAAATACAAAAATACCACTTGCATTTCTAAAATGACAACATTGGATACCTCTGAGCAATCTGAGACATTCAGTTACACAAACTATGTCTCTATGTGCCCGTCCTAATATGGGGTCCTGCCACCCCTTGCCCAGCCAAAAATTCAATATGCACACATTTTTACTTTTTTGCAAATAGGAAGTTTACAATCCTGATCCCTATTGTCAACATGTGCTATCTGCCATCAGGGGTGATCAATGGATGTGTTTTGGGGGTGCATCCCCTTCCTCAGTTCACCGACTTTTGATACGAGGAAGGGGTTGCACCCACAAAAGACGTACATGGATATCCCCTGATGGCAGATAGCACATGTTCACACACTGTGTGCATATTCAATTTTTGGCTGCTTTGTTACTCAAAAAATTAGTAAAAATATAAAAACAAACATGTAAAAACAAATGTGTTTGGATGGCTTATTGAATTCTCCCCAAAACATCGAGAATGTCTTTAAATGTTTGTTCCATCACATGGATTCTTTGTTTAATTAGGTCCAGTTCCGTGCTACATTCCATCACTTGCTGGATGAGGCGGAGGGCACTGTCAGCAGAGAACGGTGTGCTATCCTTCACAACATTTCCATCCCCTAAAAACCATAAAAAAAAATTAATAAAACTCTGCAGGCCTACCTCGCTTACCTTAAGCTGTGGTGTCAGATACTGACCTGTTGTGGTGACCAGATCCACAACGTCATCCACCTCTCCTTCCTGCACTTCTCCTTCCTCCACCTCAACTTCCTGCACATCTTTCGGTTGTGGATCTTTGGGAGTTTGGGGTTGCTTGGAAGTTGTGGGGTGCATGTGCTCCCTGGAGTGTCCTCCTCCCAGTCTTCTCTCCCCTATGAGAATAAAACCAAAGGTCTATTTATCACACTGTAAAAATCTCATTTTTAAACTTAAAACAGGCTAAATTGTTTGGAAGTGGGGTACAAGTGTGTGTTTGTGCGGAATTTAAAGAAAAATGCATTCTTTATGACCCCAAATATGTTTATTATTCACATTTGGATGTAATTTTTTGGACATGGAGGCACCACAAATAAACTCTGATGCACCTGTGTGGGACACCCAAAAAAGGCGGGTCTGGTGGCCCACACTATAGTGCTCCAAAGTACAGATGTGGAAGCAGCTGCTGAGTGTCCTCTCCTTTACACTGATTAAAGTTTGCATTTCATTCTCCTTACAAACACATCATCTAGACTTAAAAATTATCCACAATACTTGATCAAAAATGGCAGATGTCTAATTACTTTTGGGGGTCTTAAATAAGCCAAAACCACGGATAGTGGCCGAACGAAGTGTCGGTAACGTAACGAACGATTACTGTGCCCAACCTAGTTCAAAATAATACATTTTGGAAGGGAGTCCAATATGCTTTAAAAAAAAAAAAAGTCAGTTTCTAAAAAGATTAATAGCAGAAAGGTCGTCATTTTACTTACTTTTAGCGAGCATCCTCTTTATGCTCCTCAACTGGTCTGGCTCCCTCAGTTTGAGGTCTGACCACCTCTTTCTGAGCTGCTCATTTGAGCGTTTCACCCCGAACTTCGCCCTCAGACTCTTCACAACTTTAGTGAGGATTTTGGCCTTCCTTCTATTTGGTTTGCTATACGGCCCATGCTTGGCATCATAATCAGCCTTGACCAAGATGTCCACCATCTCCGCCATCTCCGCCAAAGACATATTCGATGCCTTGAATCTCCTCCTTGATCGTGACGTGTCCTCGGTCTCCGGGCTTGTCTCCTCGCTAGTTGCGGAATTATCAGACACCTGCTGTAACTCCGCCATATCTGTCTGCGCGCCGAAAGAGAAGGGGCGGGGAAAAGATGTTAGTTAGAACGTCATGGGCGGGCGACGTGTGCGGAGCGACGTGTTCGAATTTGGACGCATGCGTGGTGTGTATATAGCAAACACACATGTGACTATAGTACGTTCGGTGTGCGGAGAGAGGAGTTCAAGTGACGGACGTGCGAACGAAGGTATGTGATTTTGTGAGACTTGTTAAAATTGTTGGCCTATACTGTCTTGAGATTGTTGGAGGATATATATGGTGACTAGGATGTGAAGGAGGTTAGACTGTTTGCCTCACATTATTTAAATATAATTTATTTTACTTGCAGATACAATATGAATGTATTTATTAGCGACAAAGAGTTCCTGGCGGAATTTATTGACCGGGTAAGGGAGCTGCCGGCTCTGTGGGAGACCAAAAACCCCATCCATAAAAAAAAAGGGGTGAGAAAAGCAGCGCTGGAGAAGCTGCTCCCATTTGTGCATACCAAGGTGCCCACAGCCACAGCAAAACAAGTGGACACTAAAATTGGGAGCTTGAGAGGTACCTACAGGACTGAACGCTCTAAGGTGCTGGCTTCTCAGAGGTCAGGAGCAGCAGCAGATGATGTTTATGTCCCGGTTTTGTGGTACTACAGCAGGATGTCCTTCCTGGATGACCACATTGAGCCAAGGCCATCACTCTCCACTCTTCCCCCCAGACTTCCCTGCAGCCAACCTGAGCCTTCTCTGGAGCAAGAGGAGGCAGCCATCCTGGATGATCCTGATTTGGCCATCTGGAGCCAGGTATAGTATTAACTGAAAATGTAGTGGGATAAAATTAATGTTTCCCAAATATGTCAGGATGAGAAACATACATTATTTTGTATTCAACAAGTGAAATCATGATCTGTAGACATTATTCTGCACTTAATTGTGTGGTAAATAGTCAAGCTGATGTAGTGGTAAATTTAAAGCAAGGATTTATGCATTTACATTCTAATTGCTTCCATCAGGATTACAAAGTTTGATGCAAAGATTAAACCAACATATTAAACTATGTTTCTTTTTCATACACAGGATGAAATCAGCCAGGAGGAGGGTCTGGAAACTGTCAGGCAGGAGGAGGAAGGGCCCAGTGGCAGCCAGGAGGTGGCAGGGCCCAGTGGCAGCCAGGAGGTGGCAGGGCCCAGTGGCAGACAGGAGGTGGCAGGGCCCAGTGGCAGACAGGAGGTGGCAGGGCCCAGTGGCAGCCAGGAGGTGGCAGGGCCCAGTGGCAGACAGGAGGTGGCAGGGCAAAGGAGAAGCACCAGATCCCAGGTGCCTCCCATCAGGCTTCACAAAAGAGGCAGGAGGGACAGGACCACCAGTGAGGCAGCAACGGCCCTTATTAAAGAGGCCCATGCCACCCTCAAGGAGCCCACATCCCCTGAAGAGGCCATTGCCGGCCTAGTGGAGGCTAAGTTCAAGGTGATGAGCATGGAGCAACGCCTCCTATGCGAACCCCTGCTCATCACCTTGCTCAACAAGGGGGTGATGGAGCAAATTACCCCCAATACCGCCATATGTGAGGTGGCCCAACTGACCCAACCTCAACCTCCACCTCCACCTTCCTCTTCTGCCCCACCCCCTTCTGCTACCCCTCCACCTTCTGCCCCACCCCCTTCTGCTACACCTCCACCTTCTTCTTCTGCCCCACCCCCTTCTGCTACACCTCCACCTTCTGCCCCACCCCCTTCTGCTACACCTCCACCTTCTGCCCCACCCCCTTCTGCTACACCTCCACCTTCTTCTTCTGCCCCACCCCCTTCTGCTACACCTCCACCTCCTCCTCCTGACAGGAGTACCCCTCCAGTGGGCCAGCCTCCAGCTAAACGAAGAAGGAAGGCTTCAGTAAAGGCTGCAGGGAAGGTTGCCAGGAAGAAGAGGAAGTGATGGCCTTGCTTCATTGTGGTCGCACTGGTCGGACAGAAGGCAGCCTGTTGTAGTACCACACACTTGGGACATATATCTCACCTGCTGCTGTTCCTGACCTCTGGGAGGCCAGCATCAGATTGTGTTCAGAAATGTTGGCCTTCTCAAGCTCCCAATTTTAGTGTCCACACAGGGTTGCTGTGTGCTCTGGGGTCCCTGGGATGCACAAATGGCAGCAGCTTCTCCAGCGCTGCCTTCTCTTTATTTAATTTATAAACATGAATAAATGTGTTTTTTGTTTAAGTTCATACTTGACTATGTGTATTTTTAAATTAAAAAAAACAAGCTTTGGAGTAAGCAGATACATTTGACTGACAATAAAAGGCACAGATATCACCCCCCCAAAAGAATAACTAAATCTGATTAGCTCAAAAACATGGTGTGAAATTTTAAAAATATAGTTTAGAAAATTAAATGGGAGATCGCTATCAAAACATTGAGAAATTATAATTAACATCATTTTGAAAAATCTAACCATTTAAATTATTCCTAAAAACTTGCACGATATAATACACATAAATCTTATAAAGAGCAGCATGAAAAAGGTTAAAAATAAGGCATAACTCTGTGTGAATATCAGCAGCAAAAGAAGGTCTCTCGTTTTGATTAATGTAACATTCTAACGAAGAATTCAATGCAGAACATTTAAACGATGAAATATTTATGAGCGTGACGAATGTGCTCTCTCCATTATGAAGGCTTGTTTTACCAGAAGATGCGCTCCCGTCTCATAGTTGCTTGTGAGCATGCGCGCTTTTGGAAGAGTCGTAAAAGCATACACACGAACCATTTTCTCGTCACAAAACAGGCCGACGAGAAACACGACGAGGAAATCTGGACTCCTGACGAGAAAATAGAGAGCAGGTTCTCTATTTTCTCGTCGAGATTCTCGTCAAGTTTCTCGTCGTAAAACCATACACACGAACGTTTTTCTAGACAAAAAAACTCTCGCGGCACTTTTCTTGACTGTTTACGACGAGAAAATCGGTCGTGTGTACGAGGCCTAACTGTTTGAGGTTTTACATCTGTGTGGACATTGCCATTACTACAGACTTTCCTATCCGGATAACCCAAAACTAATCAGCGGCCTTCTAGGGGGTATTGCTACATAGGCCTGGTCCTTAACCTGCCTAGCAGTATTCCCAAGTCTGGCTCGGGGTGGAATTTCTGTACCGTTAGCGGTAACCCGAGCCAGACTCAGGATTGCATCGCAGGATACAGGGAGAGTTACTTACCTTGTTCCCTGGATCCTGCAATGTCTCCCCGCTGTCTCCTCGCTCGATTCACACAGAGCCCGAGTGCCGGCCGAGCTCCGTTCCCTGCGACGTTGCGACGCACGGGGGCAGAGATCGGCGCCAAATTCAAAAAAGTAAAAACACAAAACACATACAGTACACTGTAATCTTACAGATTACAGTACTGTATAAAATAATTACACACCCCCTTTGTCCCTAGTGGTCTGTCCAGTGCCCTGCATGCATTTTTATATTATAAATACATTTTTTTCTGCCTGGAAACTGGAGATTGTCCATAGCAACCAAAAAGTGACCCTTTATGTCAAAAGTGGTTTTAGACCAGCTAGAAAACATAATAAATTAGAATCACTCGCAGAATTGAGCGATAGCGATTTGTGGGGAAATTCGTCATCAAACACTAAATCTAATGACAGCGACAATTCTGCAACTGAGCAAATTTCAGTGTTTTTGATTTGATTACATTGTTGAATAATTTTTATTATTATTATATTATTATTTGTTATAATTATTTATAGTTATTTATTATATTATAATTTATGATTTTGTGTTTCAAACTTTATCATACCCGGGATGTCTACTAGACTCTTGTTTGGACAGATTTAAGTGAGTTATTCCTAAGAATTGCAGGCCTAAAATATAAAACGCCAAATTTCCATGCAAAATAATGGTACCCGCTTTCAGCACCTAAAATCTGAAATAATCATACGGCCAGGGAGGTTAAGAGGCTAACTGCAGTAGAAAAATATCTGGTAGCTTACCTATTAAGTAGGCAGAGGCGGCCCTCTAATTAGGCCAATTAGGCAATTGCCTAAGGCCCCGCGCTTCCAGGGGCCTCGCAATCTGCCTAACCTGTGTGGGAATGTCCCCCCCCCCCCGTTAGTGTCCCCATCTCTAAAGTTACGCGGGACAAAAGCCTGCGCTGCGGTGCCCGCAACTTTTTTTTCCTGGCCAGGGGCGGAACTGACTGACTGACCACTTGACTGAGCACTGCCTGAAAGTCTCATGGTCAGTGGATGGCTGCACGTACTCCCCTCCCCCGCCCCCCCCCCCCCCTTCTGCCGCGCTCTGCAAGTCTCCTGCCATGTGCAGTCAGCGTGGATAATGGCCGTAGCGTAGCGGTTGTGCTTTCTCTGCTCTCTCCTCTCCTCTGATGGACGGTGTCAGAGCTGGCGCCTGACAGTCATCGAGGAGCCAGTCTGCCTACAGGTACCTTCTAATGGTCACTCCTGCGCGACACTGACAGCATCCTGTAGTGTAGTAATGTCACCTCCCGAGAGACCTTACACACACAGACACAGCCCTGGTATTATGCCATCCTCCGGCATATGATGCCACCTACTGACCCCCTGCCATAATAATTCTCCTCATCATCCCTTGTTCCTGGCATACCACCACCCTACTTCCTGTCACCATACTTCCCACTGTCGGCTTCCTACCAACTTACCCCCTGTCATCATCTCTATCCTCATCATAAACCCCTGTGCCTAGTATCCTACTACCTCACCCCCTGTCATCTTCATCCCCCTGCATCTCTCTGCCAGCCTCCTACCACGCACCCCCTGTCATCTTCATCCCCCTGCATCTCTCTGCCAGCCTCCTACCACCCACCCCCTGTCATCTTCACCCCCCTGCATCTCTCTGCCAGCCTCCTACCACCCACCCCCTGTCATCTTCATCCCCCTGCACCACTCTGCCAGCCTCCTACCACCCACCCCCTGTCATCTTCATCCCCCTGCACCTCTCTACCAGCCTCCTACCACCCACCCCCTGTCATCTTCATCCCCCTGCACCCCTCTGCCAGCCTCCTACCACCCACCCCCTGTCATCTTCATCCCCCTGCACCGCTCTGCCAGCCTCCTACCACCCACCCCCTGTCATCTTCATTCCCCCTGCACCGCTCTGCCAGCCTCCTACCACCCACCCCCTGTCATCTTCATCCCCCTGCACCGCTCTGCCAGCCTCCTACCACCCACCCCCTGTCATCTTCATTTCCCTACATCTCTCTGCCAGCCTCCTACCACCCACCCCCTGTCATCTTCATTCCCCTGCATCTCTCTGCCAGCCTCCTACCACCCACCCCCTGTCATCTTCATTCCCCCTGCACCGCTCTGCCAGCCTCCTACCACCCACCCCCTGTCATCTTCATTCCCCCTGTACAACAAGCTCCTTCCACCCACCCCCTGTCATCTTCATCCCCCTGCACCGCTCTGCCAGCCTCCTACCACCCACCCCCTGTCATCTTCACCCCCCCTGTACAGCCAGCTCCTTAAACAAACACTCCCTGTCATCTTCATCCCCCTGCACCTCTCTGCCAGCCTCCTACCCCCCACCCCCTGTCATCTTCACCCCCCTGTACCACCAGCTCCTTCCACCCACCCCCTGTCATCTTCATCCCCCTGCACCGCTCTGCCAGCCTCCTACCACCCACCCCCTGTACCGCTAGCTCCTTCCACCCACCCCCTGTCATCTTCATCCCCCTGCACCGCTCTGCCAGCCTCCTACCACCCACCCCCTGTCATCTTCATCCCCCTGCACCGCTCTGCCAGCCTCCTACCACCCACCCCCTGTCATCTTCATTTCCCTACATCTCTCTGCCAGCCTCCTACCACCCACCCCCTGTCATCTTCATTCCCCTGCATCTCTCTGCCAGCCTCCTACCACCCACCCCCTGTCATCTTCATTCCCCCTGCACCGCTCTGCCAGCCTCCTACCACCCACCCCCTGTCATCTTCATTCCCCCTGTACAACAAGCTCCTTCCACCCACCCCCTGTCATCTTCATCCCCCTGCACCGCTCTGCCAGCCTCCTACCACCCACCCCCTGTCATCTTCACCCCCCCTGTACAGCCAGCTCCTTCCACCCACTCCCTGTCATCTTCATCCCCCTGCACCTCTCTGCCAGCCTCCTACCCCCCACCCCCTGTCATCTTCACCCCCCTGTACCACCAGCTCCTTCCACCCACCCCCTGTCATCTTCATCCCCCTGCACCGCTCTGCCAGCCTCCTACCACCCACCCCCTGTACCGCTAGCTCCTTCCACCCACCCCCTGTCATCTTCATCCCCCTGCACCTCTCTGCCAGCCTCCTACCACCCACCCCTGTCATCTTCATCCCCCTGTACCGCTCTGCCAGCCTCCTACCACCCACCCCCTGTCATCTTCATCCCCCCTGTACCGCCAGCTCCTTCCACACACCCCCTGTCATCTTCAACCCCCTGCACCTCTCTGCCAGCCTCCTACCACCCACCCCCTGTCATCTTCATCCCCCTGCATCGCCAGCTCCTTCCACCCACCCCCTGTCATCTTCATACCCCCTGTCATCTTCATCCCCCTGCACCTCCAGCTCCTTCCACCCACCCCCTGTCATCTTCATCCCCCTGCACCACTCTGGCAGCCTCCTACCACCCCACCCCCTGTCATTTTCATCCCCCCCTGCACCGCTCTGCCAGCCTCCTACCACCCCACCCCCTGTCATCTTCATTCCCCTACACCGCTCTGCCAGCCTCCTACCACCCACCCCCTGTTATCTTCATCCCCCTGCACCGCCAGCCTCCTACCACCCACCCCCTGTTATCTTCATCTCCCTGCACTGCTCTGTCAGCTCCTTCCACCCACCCCCTGTCATCTTCATCCCCATGCACTTCTCTGCCGGCCTCCTACCACCCACCCCCTGTCATCTTCATCCCCCTACACTGCTCTGTCTGCTCCTTCCACCCACCCCCTGTCATCTTCACCCCCATGCACTTCTCTGCCAGCCTCCTACCACCCACCCCCTGTCATCCTCATCCCCCCTGCACCGCCCTGCCAGCCTGCTACCACCCCACCCCCTGTCATATTCATTCCCCACTACCCCACTGCCAGCTTCCTACCGCCCCACCCCCACCATCATCATTCCATCTGTGCCCCATTGCCAGTTTCTTACCATCCCACCCCCTGTAATCTTCATCCCCCTGTACTCCTCTGCCAGCTTTCTACCACCTCACCCACTATCATCATCATCCCTATACCCCCCCTCTGACATCCTATGACCCTGCCTCCGGTCATCAACATCCCCCTGTAGCCCACCTCTAGCATCCAACCACCCTACCCACATCATTATTATTATCATCATCATCATCCCCCTGTACCCCACTGACAGCTTCCTACCACCCCACCCACTGTCATCATCATCCCCCTTTGCTGACATTCTACCACTCCGCCCATTGTCATCAACATCCCCATCATTCCTCTCTACCCCACCTCTGGCCTCCTACCACTCCACCCCCTGTCATCATCATCCCCCTGTACACCTTCTCTGGCATCCTACCACCCTGCCTCCTGTCATTATTATCCTCATCCCTCCTGTACCCCACCTCTAGCATCCTATCACCCTACTCCCTATCATTATAGGGGAGATATGATCTCAGCCTCTCACCCCAATGCTGTCACATCACCCCAAACTGCATCCTGTCATCCAACCATCTTTAACCCAACATTTGTATCACACACCACAATACTGCCCTGCCACGCAGTGAGCGGTAATGATGTGCTGTAACATCTAGCAAACAATCAGTGAGCGATAATGATGAGCAGTAACCCATAGCAACCAATCAATGAGCAGTATAAATTTGTAGTAACCTCTAGCAACAAATCAGTGAGTGATAATGATAAGCAGTAACCTATAGCAACCAATTAGTGAGCTGTAATAATGTGCAGTAACCTCTTGCAACCAATCAGTGAGAGGTAATGACGTATAGTAACCTCTATCAACCAATGGGTAAACTGTAATGATGTGCAGTAAACTCTAGCAACCAATGGGTGAGGGGTAATGATGTGCAGTAACCTCTAGCAACCAAATATTGAGCGGTAATATTGTTCAGTAACCTCTAGCAACCAATAAGTGAGCCTGGAGCAATCAGTGAGTGTGAACCATTTTTTTAATTTTTTTTTTAGATAAGTCTATGTGCATGTTTGTTTTTTGGGATGTTGGCGTGGAGAGGGAAATTGGTAGGGGTGGAGGGGAGGGGGGGGCAGGAAAATGTTTGCCCAGGGTCCAATCAATATTAAAGATGCCCCTGGGTGTCACCAGGCTGGCGGAGTGAGCAGACCAACACACACTTGGGTAAATTCATGGAGGTTTCAGCCAGCTGTAACACCTCCCTCAAACGGAGAACATCTCATCAGCTGCAGCCAACAGCAGGCTTTACTGCCATCCTAGCCTTCTCCCAAAGCCTGCCCCACATTGCATGGCAGGAGTTGTAGTTCACCACACCTCACACTAGACTTGCCCCGCCGGTGCCTGTGCTCTGCAGAGACTACACCTCCCAGAATACACTGCAGGGCGCTCAAAGCGAATGTGTCGGCTTCTCCTGCTTGTAGGGGATGGAGGAGTGTATAGAAGGATCACCTGTCTGCACTCTGTCTGTGGCTCTAGTTTTTGGTGGCTGCTGCAGCAATGTGGTGTTACCCTGTTAGCCAGGTGACATTTTGCTTGTCATTACCGTAAGACCGTCTCTTGTATCATGTTGCACAGTCTTTTCCCATTGTGAATGTGAGTGGGGCCTCATGACCAAGATTTGCCTAAGGCCTCACAAAGCCTAGAGCCGCCTCTGTAAGTAGGACTGTGGTGTGTGGCAGTGCTGTATGAATCTCAAGGTCCAGCTTTAAAACCTGCCAAAATGCAGCAGATGTAAGAAATAATAAAGCAATTATGTCTTTATCCAACAAAAATCAAGTCAAATTTAGAAAAGCTTAAACCATTACTGCACCTAAAGTAATAATGTTTAAGTTGTATGTACCGTATATACTCGAGTATAAGCCGACCCGAGTATAAGCCGAGGTATCTAATGTTACCACAAAAAACTGGGAAAACTTACTAACTCGAGTATAAGCCGAGGGTCAACAATGCCCATTTGCACGCCTCACTGTGCCCATTGCAACTTCACTAAGCCAATTGTCACTGCCCATTGCCACCTTACTGTGCCCATCCTCATTGTTCCCATCCTCACTGTTCCTCATTGTTCCCATCCTCACTGTTCCTCATTGTTCCCATCCTCACTGTTCCTCACTGTTCCCATCCTCACTGTTCCTCACTGTTCCCATCCTCACTGTTCCCATCCTCACTGTTCCCCTAAAATTGAAATTGAACATTGTAAATTGTACCTGAAAAAAAATTGAGAGGCTGTGGCGTTCATCGTTTAAAACTCGCGGTCTCTTCCTCTTCCCTTCCGTGATAGGCGTTTTCTAAGCAGACACAGTTCCGCCTATCACGAACGTTCTCTCATCCTTAGTTTCCCAGCAGACGTCCGTGATTGGCGGAACACTGAACACAGTGTCTGCTGGGATGGGTGAGGATGAGAGAACGTTCGTGATAGGCGATTCTCATCAGACACAGTTCCGCCTATCATGGAAGGGACCAGGAAGAGACCGCGAGATTTAAACGATGGACGCCGCAGCCTCTCAATTTTTTTTTCGTTACAATTTACAGTGTTCAATTTCGCTGACTCGAGTATAAGCTGAGGGGGGGACTTTCAGCCCAAAAAAAAGGGCTGAAAATCTCGGCTTATACTCGAGTATATACGGTAGGTATTTCCTGTCTTATTTACTCCTCCGCTTCTTAGTGGCAGTATTGCTGCACTTTTTTTTTCTAAAGTGTAAATGCAGGTAAAACTTTTTTCATTTTGGATAGAGTAATGGAAGGTTATTACCACAGGCAGGTTTTTTTTTTCTTTTTGCCATCTTTGTCCCATTGAGGCGATATTCCTTCACTTCCTATCCCACAGCCAAAACAGGAAGTTAGAGGAAATCCCTCCAAAGTGAGGGAATCCTGGTATGTCACCAGGGTCACCAGAACTAGTGTCCCTATTGGAAGATTTCCCCTCTATTAGTGTTCTGATGTCAACCTAAAATTGTAAATTTTCTTTTACTTTCACTTTTGATGATAACAGTAAACAGGACAAATAGAGAGGATGAATCTCCCTATTAGGAGCACAGACAGCAAAAAAAAAAACTGAAAGGTGTTCTAATCCATCTCCACTCTATCCAAAACTAAAAAAGTTTTGCATTTAGTTACACATTAAGATCGCCTACCCAGATATAAGTGTAAAATAATAGAATGACCTATTAACCTAAACCTTCACAGACATATTTCCCACCAGTTTTCGCTCCAGATGTAGATCTGATGAGCCAAGCTGTCTACCAGCCACAGGACATTTTGAAGAAATTCTGATTTCTTTATTGTTAAAGCAGAGTTCAACCCAAAAGTGGAACTTCTGTTGATTTGTCTCCTCCCCTCCTTCTCCGGTGCCAAATGTGGGGAAGGGGGGAACGAGGACCTGAGAGGGAGGAGGAGGGGGTACGTCAGCAGCTCAGCCAATGAGAGAGCGCAGCAAGCTTCATGTATGCTCAGTAGGGACCTGGCTGTGAAGCCGAAAGGCTCCACTGCCGGGTTTCTCTTACCAGCAATGGCGGCAGCAGCACCCGCCCATCCAATGTAAACATCGGCTGGTAAGTGTCCTAATGTTAAAAGTCAGCAGCTAAATTATGTGTAGCTGCTGACTTTTAATTTTTAAAGGGGTCAGCAGAACTCCTCTTTAAGTGATTGGTCATCCTGCTGTGAAGTAATGTTGACCATTGGGCATATGTGAAAGGCAAGGTGTGGGAAGGTATGCATGACAGACGAGCCTTTTTGTAGTCCCTTTGTGAAGCCTGTAAACTCAAATTATATACAGCATCTCAATTAACTGTCCTAGTTTGTCCAATAGCAATGGGAAGCAAAACCTTAGGTCATCTGCTTATATTTAGTAGCACTCAGCACCAAAATCTTTTACTACACAGAGTAATGTAATACTGGCAACCAGCGATTGTGTAGGTGTGCTCTAAGCCAGGGCCTATGTTAGTTATGCAGAAAGCTAACCATGGCAGCATCTAAAACACAAACTTGTACCTGATATAGTTAAACATATGATAGTGGTATGCTTATGATACAAAATGCATTAAATAAGCAAGCATTCCTGAAACAAATTCAGAACTAAAACTATACCAGCTTATGCTTTGCAACCTGAAAGAGGAACTTCACTACTCCCACTCCCCATCCTATCCACTTTACTTTTTTCCATGAGTAATCCACAAAAAACATCTTTACATACCAGCAATCCAGCCATTGTCTTCTGTGATGCTATCAGGGGCTGGATGTTTCATCCGGAATTTTGCTGCTGGCCTCCTGATGATTAACATGTGCTGTGCCCCCCCCCCCCAATGATACAGCATGTGCATGCCTCCTGGGATATGTGACGTGGGTTTCTCAGGGGGCTGTGGGCAAGAGAAACTTTATTGAGGATCAGAATCCAGGAGGTGGGGGAAAAAATTCCCCAAGAATGGTAAAAAAAAACGTGTAGCGGCCTCACCCCGACCTCTTTAGCTAGGGGTATGTCGAGCGACAGAGTGAGGTGCGCTACGGCCCATGTCCTCCCCATGGCTGTGGGTGAGGTGAAGGCCAGTACCAATCTTTTCCTCGGGCCAAATGTGTGCTGGTTATGAGGGTCAGTCCTTCCGTGCCAGAATCTCCCTTTGTTCCCATCAACAGAGTCCATACACCCATCAAAGTCCAAACTCAGGTTTATTGCGTATCTCCACATACAGTCAAATGCAACGGCATGATACGATGGGGAAGCAGGTCGAGGCACTGTACAGGTTCCTAGTCCCTACACTCCCTGTGCTATGACCAGGGGTTGCAGGAGTCTTGATGAAAGCTCCTC
This sequence comes from Rana muscosa, assembly GCA_029206835.1. Lineage (NCBI taxonomy): Eukaryota > Metazoa > Chordata > Amphibia > Anura > Ranidae > Rana > Rana muscosa. The sequence goes on along the minus strand of CM055117.1, from coordinate 161,007,522 downwards.
CGCTGCGCTGTAGCCCCTATCAGGGGAAGATGTCCTCCAAGGGAGTTACCGAAGGCCCATCCGTCACCGGGTTGACACTGCACCGGGTCTTCGGACGGGTGACCTCCCCAGCCTCCTCACCTCAGATGCGGGTCCCCTCGCAAGGGGCGCCCTGGAGCAACTTCACCCTCGCGGGACCCAGTCGGAGTCACCGGGTCCCAGGCCTCCTTAATAGTACCTCACCCCAGGCTGAAGGTGCCTGGGATGGACTCCATCTTCATTCCGGCCAGGGCTAGGGCGCCTAGGCCGGAACCTTGAACCGCCCGCACCCAGGCCTAAGGTGCCCGGGTGCGCGAAGAGATGATCCCCCCCAAAAGACCTCGTGGCGAGGGCGTCTCCCCCTTTTATCTCCTCCCATCGACACCACGGCGGGTTCCCCGCCCCAGCCGTACCATCTCCAGGCAGGGACAAAAAAGGGTAGCACTGTGGTAGTGATTCTACCTCGAGCCTGTAGGTACGTCGCCACCCACAGGCCAAGGAGAATATTGCACCACCCAATCCTCCACGAATAACAAAAAGGGGTCTAATCCCTGACATAATTACACACCTGGGTCTCTCTACCCCCAGGTGTATCCCACTAACTTTGAAGACCCCGCTACAAACGTAAAACAAATGTTGGGATTTTGGGTGGCAAAGGATGACAAATGGTGGCTGGGAAGGGTTACAGTCCACTTTAAGGAAGGGAAGGATTAGACCAGAGTGCAAGAATTAGTGGTTGTAAACCCACTTTCTAAACAAACACCTACAGGTAAGCCTAGATTAAGGCTTACCTGTAGGTGCATGAAATATCTCCTTATTTGCATTTAAATGCGGCGACGGTGACATCACGCGCATGCGCATGGGGTTAATCCCATTCACAAATTCGGCTAGGTCGCAGTATTCTACGACGTAGCCGAATTCGACGGGTCATGCGCGCATGCGCAGAGTCACGTCTTCACCGCTCCGGCCAATCACAGCGCCGGAGCGGCGCTGTGATTGGCTGGTGCGGCGATACCCGGAACTAACATTCCGGCTATCGCCGCAGCGATGGATGCGTCTAGATGGAGGGACGCGGACTGCTTCGGGGGCCCCGATCTAAGGTAAGTGGTACATAATGAGCTAATATGCTAGTCATACTAGCTCATTATGCCTTTCTCTTGCAGGTGGGGGGAAAAAAACAAAAAACGAAAAGTGGGTTTACAACCACTTTAATCACACAAACTATTGAGTGTTAACAAATCTTCCATGAACCAAATACACCATGGCACCAAGAAGCCACCCACGGACATACAGTAGGCATAGGTAACCACAGACCAGGGTTGGGTATTTCCTTTTTAACCATCACAACAAAGAGGGTGAACCATTTGACCTTTGATGCTCTAAATAGCCCAGGACATTTTCTCCTCCAGTAAGGTTAGAAAACCATAAACACGCTTAATGCTTCACCCCACAATCAATGACCATTTTCTGTGCTCTAATAGGCCTGCATCAAAGCATTTGTAGATTGCATTGTGACAGATTAACAGTCATTTCTATGTAAGATATCTATTTAAATAGTGTAAAAAAAAGAAGAGGATATCAAATTGCTAGACAGAAACATTACAAAATCATTACAGTGTCCGTCAGCCATATATAACTGCATTCACTCTAAGGGGAAGCCACATAGCCCCTTGCTGTTATGGCTTTGTTTTCCTGTTACAATGAGGTGTGATTAGCGTTCATTAAAGCGTTTGCTAGACAGCCTGCCATGCATTGTAGAACAAATGTGTTTATCTTTCTGCCTGCCTCACATATCACTCTCATTTCCATACATACACCGCATCACTTCAAGGGATTTGTCATTATTTGTTATGTATGTTGCAGATCCATTTAATTAATTTATGTCTGGACTTGCAGGGATGATCCTGCTACAGCACATGGCAATAATAGATACGGTAATCATGAACAGCTTCTAATTTTTATAGACAGTTTTGGATTTTATAGATTTAAAGCCACCTTAATGTATTTTTGTTATTTTCGTGAAATACTGTATATTTAAACATTAGCCTTTAAAACAAAAAATAAATAAGATGTAATAATTAACTCTTGTAGATATGTATTCTTGGGGAATCAAAAATGTGGTGTTATACCGCGCTAAGTGAAATAGAAAAAAACAAAAAACTATGAAACAGCAGCAATTAATCCAAGTGACATAATCAAGGAAAACATGTGTATACAAAAAAAATAATTGCGCTAATCATGAACAATAAAGTGCATTGCATAAACTGATACACATAGCAAAAACAACATGGAATTACATGCAAATATATGTACGAAATTTCCTTATGATAGAAACATAAAATAGATTACATGAATAAAAAAATGTCCATATGTAGAAAGAAGAACATCAAAGCCAGTAATCCACCACCAAGTGATAGTGCAGGACTTCAAGTGACACTTCCACACCCATGGAGCAGGAACGCTTACTAGATGATGTGGACCACCTATTGCTAGGATGGTCTAATGAGCAGGCAGGATATACCTCTGCAGGGTATAGGACGAGAAAACCTCTGTAAACCCTCCAATACATGGCCAAATCTTCTAAAGGGATCACACTCAGACAGACCGCAGCAGGATCAATACGATCAGTTAAGAATCTAAAAGAAAGAAAACTCCAATAGTGTGATATCGTTCAGATAATTTATTGAAAAGAAAACGCCAATAGGATACTTACAATGTTAAAAATTCTATCTCTCATGGATAAAGCAGTTTTGCCGGCAAACTCTCAAGGAACGAACACCTGCACTTCCAAGTCACATGGATCGGGATGGCGTCAGTGCGTAGCTCCGCCTGACATGTTTCGCCACACGTGACGTCTTCCTGGGGCACTGACGAAGCACTGAGCCATTGCATTAAATAGAACAACCAGGCCTCGTTTTCGCACAGCGCCCATAATGTATTCTCAGGGAATCTAATGTTTACTGGTTTTACAAGACAATATATAATAGGCTAGTAAAATTCTTAAAGCTGAACTCTAGGGTTAAATGATGTCCAGGGGGGAAATAAAAATCAATTAGACTCTCGGCATCCCCCCTTACAATGCAGGGCCACTGGTTCTGCATTGTATGTGATGACGTCTGAGTGCCTGCAACCAGAGGAGCGGTAGAGAAGTGCCCTCAGAGGACTGGCCATGCAGGTGAGAGGAAGCCTGAGGGTGCAAGGGATAAGGTGATATAATTACTTTTTATGTGCCCCCTAGACAAAACAGACATTTAACCCTTACAGTGCTGGATGAACCCCACTGCAAGGGTAATTTTTACCCATAGATTAGCTTTGAATTGTATCTCTAGCTACCTAATTCTGCCTAGCTTGTTTTTGTTTAGCTACATAATATTAAGAGTTGTCATTTGAACAGAAGTGAAGGGCAATCTTTCATTGACTACACCTTTTCCAGTCACTGCTAAGAAGGGATTTCCACTCACCATAGAGACATTTCCTAGCATGGGACTATTTTATTTTGCATACTTACATTGGTCCAGCTTGGACCAATGTAGGTATGTATATGCCATACCGGACAGAACCAGGTAGAAGTTGGAAAATACTGTAGTAGGCACAAAGTGTATATACGGTACAAAAAAACACATTGTTGCCCGATTAGAAAGATTCACCCATCTCTTCCCCATTATAAGGGTTCACCCATCTCTTCCCCATTAGAAAGATTCACCCATCTCTTCCCTATTAGAGAGATTCACCCATCTCTTCCCCATTCGAGATATTCACCCATCTCTTCCCCATTAGAGATTTTACCCATTTCTGCCCCATTAGAAAGATTCACCCATCTCTTCCCCATTAGAAATACTCAGCCTGTCTATTTTTCTTAGTGGCCATATAGAAATAGTTACCGATATAGAAAGTGAATAGAAGTCCTCAGGGCTGCTGTTAGAAATCACAGGGCACCATACAGCCTACCTAGCAGGGTCCCCACCCCCAATATATCAAGAAGACCATATTTTCGCTAGAAATACACTAAAATCATTATTAGCGAACACAAACTAAACAGGGAACCCATGTGAATTAGTCTTTTTTTTTTTTTTTTATTATTATAGATTTTTTTTAAATGTTTAACATTTTTACAATTATTTTATTTTACAATTTTTTTATTTTTTATTACAATCTTTAATTATTTTTTTTTTACAATTTGTTATTTTTTTTACAGGACAAGGAAAACCTGCAGCGCTGCTGGGGGGGGGGGGACAGTGACAGGGGAGCATACGGGGGTGGATCAGAAGCAGGCAGAACAGGGAGGGGGATCGGTGTCGGTGAAGCAATTACAGGAACGATGCCCTGTGTCTGTGTCTCTACCTGCAGCAGCTGAAAGCCGGCAGGATGGGGAGAAACTGGCTTTCCGCTGCTGCACAGGGCATCCTCTGTAATTCCCCCTGCTGTTTGGGCCCCTCTGTGTGCCCGGGCCCCCTACAGGAGGACTGGGGGTCCCCCCCTATCAGCGGCCCTAAAAGTCCTTATACGTAAGGGTAAAACTTTTTCTGGCAGCTGCCTACAAGGGGATTTACTCTTCTTATGGAGAAATTTCCTCTCACTTCCTATAGCATTTCCAGGACAGGAAGTTAAGGAAATGCTAAAAAGAAAACTAAAATCAAAAAATAAACTGACAAAAGTTTTAACCTGTCTCTACTCAATCCAAAACCAAAAATAAATATGTTGGCTAAGCTTACACTTAAAAAAATAGACATGCATTTATTTATTTATTTATTTAATAGACATGCATTCCTAGATAGACGAATCTAGGAACTAGAAGTGACGCTCAGCAGACGAGCTCGCAGCTCGTGGAGTCTTTTACATTGCGTTACTGCCAAATGTGAGTACCACTGCTTTTAACGTGTTGAACAATAAATGTTTTAAAAACGTACTACACCATATAGTATCTTCCCTCTTCATTTCTACTTATACAATGGCTGGCAATTGAGTATATACTCCAGAGGGAAACCCCAATTACCCCGGCATCCAGCTATTAGGAGACAACCATCCCAAACAACACGCGGACCCCTATAGGAACCAGGCAAGAGGAACACAGAGCATATTGTTTGCTACATGCTGTTACCTCTCTACCTACAGGTAAGAGGCCACCTTTACCAAAAAGTCACCACCAACGGAGTGCACCAGCACAGGAAGAGGAATACGATATTCCCATCACACAGCCACCCCCCCCCCCTCGGCCCCCCTGTGTTCCATGCATCACTGCACTTCCTGCACAGGATAAATGAACTGCTTTCTTTTTTCACCATTCACGATTGGCCAAATGAACTCTACCTGCACTTGATATAGTCGCATATACTGCAATTTTTGTGCGATCGCTTTGCAATTTTCTGTGCGATCGCCCTGCAACGTTTATAATTTAAAGACGCATGTTACAATTCACCTGGTTATCCTAGCTCGTGAGGATATTCAGAGACCTGTCGCACCGTGCACTTTTTAAAGTGCAACATCCCCTCGGATTGATTTATGCGTTTATGTATCTTTTGCACTGGTTGCACGTATGTTTTGCATTTCACATTTTTGATTTCATTGTCTATGATTTACTGTCACAGTTCATTATTTATTTTGCGATTTGCACAATCTTGATTTCTTGACACAGTGTTTAGACCTGTTGCACATTGTTTACTATTTTAGAAGATAGTATTTTATAGTCACCACTTGAAGATTATTTATTGTGCGTTTTTCACATCTTGGAAGATCTTGCTATTTTATGTGCGTTTTACAATAATTGTTTATTTGCATTTGTTTTATTATCTTACACAAAGTTTTAGAAGAATTTCACTTAATTTATTTCACTAAACAGCGCAGCACCACCCCCCTATGATCTTTGCAGTATGCTGTGCTTCATTTACAAGGTAAATTCTGTTTTATAATTTATGCATAAATACAACATTCAGATTTCTTGTCATTGTCTCCTCTCTGTTCTTTTCCCTGGTGTTTTGCAGAAAGGGCACAATGTTGTTTCATAAATTATACTACTGTATAGTTTTCCCTTGTCAAAGCTAGGAACATATGCAGCATGTAAAAATCTGATTTAAAATCGCCAAATATCTTTCTTACCCACTGGTATTTTTCTTTTATATGTGGAAATAAACCAGATAAGTGATTGCAGTCCATTGATGCTCAGTCTAAACCATAGTAACTAATACCATAACACGGAACTGTGAAAGTGGAAATAAAGATTCCATTACACCTTGGGCCCTACCTGAGGAAGGACACAGCTAAGATGAATTTGTTGCATTATTCTGGGAATGCAACTATCCCATCCAGTGTATTTGCTAACGTGCAATAAAAGAGACAGTTTCAAAGAGCGGATGAGTCCTAAAATAATTTCTTTGCTCTTGGAAGAACTGCCACTGACTAATGGACCCTGGATGGTTTCTTCATAAAACCTTACTTACTAATCTTTATTTAAAGTTGTCTTGTCAGGTTTTAAAAAATAAATAAAAAAGAAATGTTTGTGTGTTTTACCTTCCCTTTGTTTCAGTGCTGCAAGCTCCATAAGATTCTTCAGTAATCGACACTTCTAGGAGTGGAGGATGCCTCTGTTTTGTGGTTCCAGCCCCTACATCACTAGAGGACTCAGCAATGACATAAGGGTTTGGAGGTTGAGACTAAGGCAAGTGGCTGAGAACTGGGCATCAGACGCTTCTATATGTGTTGCATGCAGGAGAGTCTGAAGCCTCGTACACACGACCGAGAATCTCGTCGTAAAAAACCCGTAGTTTTTCTCGACAAAATTCTTGTCAAGCTTGACGGGATTCTTGTCAAGCTTTCCTTGCATACACACTGTCAATTCCAAATCTCGTTGTAAAGCGCGGTGACGTACAACGGCAGTATAAAGGGGAACTTTGATTCCAATGGTGCCACCCCTTGGGCTGCTTTTGCTGATCTCGTGTTACCGCGTGTTAGTAAAAGTTTGGGGAGAGATGATTCGCGCTTTTCAGTCTTCGTGCTTTTATGTCCGTTACACGTGCTATCTCCATTACGAACGCTAGTTTTACCAGAAGGAGCGCTCCCGTCTCATACTTGATTCTGAGCATGCGCAATTTTTTAAGACTAGGAAAAGCATACACATGACCGGTTTTCTCGTCGGGAAACAGGCCGACGAGAATCCCGACGAGAAAAACGAGAATCCTGGTGAGAAAATAGAGAGCAGGTTCTCACCGAGATTCCCGGCAGTTTTCTCGACGAAAAACCATACACACGAATGGTTTTCTCGGCAAGAAAGCTCTCCCAGCAGTTTTCTTGTCGTTTCTTGACATCGTCGTGTACACAAGGCTTTACTCCGGCTGCAGCCCCAGAATGGAGAGAAAGTAGGAGACATGGGCCACTGAAAAGGTAAGCATTAACATGCTTTAATTTAAAACATTTTTATTTTTATTTTTTTAATCCTCATCAATAGAGAAAATAGCCTAACACTTTAGGCTAAGAACATTCGAAAGAGGAAATAATACAAGGCAGACCTCAGCACTATGTCGAAGTGTATGGAGATTCCTGTGCTCACCACCAATAGAATAATCAACCCGCTACTGCAGAGAGTGATCTGCTACACCAGGGGTAGTGAATTAGAATTTAAGGAGGTCCGATCATTAAAAAAAAATTCCAGCCAAGGCCTGAATCAAAAGTCTGTGCCATGAAAGATTGTACGCGTCTTCTTACCGTTTCCTCCACACACTCTGGTAATACTCTGTAAAAGTGTCCCCAATAGTGTTCCCCCTTACATCAGGTGCCCCTACCAGAGTAATTCATTACATTGGGTGCCCTCATCAGATTACCCCCATAAATCAGTTGCCACCATCACAGTATCCCCTTATATCATGTGTCCCCATCAGAGTGCCCCCTTACATCAGGTATTCCCATCAAAGTGCCAACTTACATCAGTTTTCTTCATCAGAAGGCCCCCTTACATCTGGTGTCTCCCATCAGTGTGACCCCTTACATCATTTGTCCCCATCAGACTGCCCCTTTACATCAGGTGTCCCCATCAAAGTGCCACCTTACATCAGGTGTCCCCATCAGAGTGCCCCTTTACATCAGGTGTCCCCATCAAAGTGCCACCTTACATCAGGTGTCCCCATCAGAGTGCCCCCTTGCATCAGGTGTCCCCATCAGAGTGCCCCCTTAATATCATATGTGATCATCAGTGTGCCCCCACTAACATATGTGCCCATCAGCAAGCCCCTTTAACATAAAATGTGCCCATCAGCATGCCCCATATTTTATGTTAAGGGGCATTCTGATGTGTACATTTATGTTAAGGGGCATGTTGATCGGCACATTTTGTTGTGCCCCTTAACATAAAGGCCCCTTTCACATGGACGGACTATTCAGGTCCACCTGTCAGTTTTTTAGGCGGACCTGAACGGATGCTTCGTGCACCTCTATGGAGCCATGGATGTCAGCGGTGACATGCCCGCTGACATTCGACCCGCTCCGATCCGCCAAAGTGTGACGGAGGAAAACCCTACTTTTCCATCCGTCTGGCAGATCGGATCAGATGACAACGAACTCTACGGTCCGTCGTCATCCAATCCCCCATAGGGGAGAGCAGCGCTCTGACAGGTCGGTCCCTGCACAGTGTGCAGAGACAGACCTGTCATCTGCCTGCTCAGCGGGGATCGACAGAGAGATCCCCTCTGAGCAAAGCGGAGCCCGCACACGGATACGTCCACGCGAAAAGGGGCCAAAATGTGCCCAGCATCGTGCCTCTAAACAGTTAATGGCACCCTTGTGTTTCTGCTAAGGTGAAGCATGTTTCTCTGGGTGTCGGAAAACACGCAATTTTGTGCACGTTCCTGACATGCAGTAGTGTGAACCTAGCCTTACAGATGAGCAGCAGATGCAACATTGTTTACATTCTCTATAGAAGTTCACCTTCTGCTGTAACTGATTCATTACATTGTTGACGGTGAGCACATGAATGTAAAGGTCTCCATCATATTTTTTACTCTTTTGGTTCTTAATCTATAGGGTTATGCTATTTTTTCTATTGGTCGAAAGTTCTTTAACTCTTCCTGATGAATGTTCTTAAAGCCTTATTCTGTTAGGATCAAACATTATTAAACATTAGGGAATATAAATTAGCAAGTGAACAACAACAACTGGAAACTGACATTTAATGCATATTTTAACCACTTCGCATCTAAGGACGTCCGTGGGACGTCCTTGACTTTGAGCCGGGATATCTGAATGATGCCTGCAGCTACAGGCATCATTCAGATATCGTTTTTTTAGAGCCGGCGATTTTGTGTACCGTAAGAATGATCATAGCGGCTGTTCCGCCGCTTGATCGTTCTTACAGGCGGCGAGAGGAGACGTCCCCCCCTCCCGCCGCCCTCCGGTGCTTCTACCGACTCACCTGAGCGATCAGTGATTCGGTGACAGGATCCGCCGGCCCCGGCTTCTAACCATAGAGATTTCCAGAGGACCAGATGGTCGCCGGAGTCTCTATGATCGTTCGGAGGCCGGGCACGATGTTATGACGTCACGCCCGGCCTCTGCATTCAAAAAAACTGCGCCACTTCGGCTAGGAAGCGGTGATCGGTTTTTGTTTTTTTTTATTTCAGGCTTCTCACTGTAAAGAGGACCCGTCATGCTTATTCCTATTACAAGGGATGTTTACATTCCTTGTAATAGGAATAAAAGTGATCTTTTTTTATTTATTTTTTTATAACTGTTAAAGTATAAAGTTAAAAGTAAAATTAACAATAAATAATAAAAAAAAAAATGTAAAGCGCCCCTGTCCCCGGTAGCTCGTACGCAGAAGCGAACGCATACGTAAGTCCCGCCCACACATTAAAACGGTGTTCAGAACACACATGTGAGGTATCGTAGCGAACGTTAGAGCGAGAGCAATAATTCTAGCCCTATATCTCCTCTGTAACTCAAAACATGTGACCAGTAAAAAATTTTAAAGCGTCGCCCATGAGGATGTTTAAGTACCGAAGTTTGGCGCCATTCCACGAGCGTGTACAATTTTGAAGGGTGACATGTTAGGTATCTATTTACTCGGCGTAACTTCATCTTTCCCATTATGCAAAAAAATTGGGCTAACTTTAATGTTTTAATATTTTTTAATTCATGAAACCGTTTTTATTCCCAAAAAAATGCGTTTGAAAAATTATTGCGCAAATACCGTGCAAGATAAAAAGTTGCAATGACCGCCATTGTATTCTCTAGTGTCTTTGCTAAAAAAACATATATAGTGTTTGGGGGTTATATGTAATTTTCTAGCAAAAAAATTTGGCTTTTTACATGTAGGAGCGAAGTATCAGAATTGGCCCGGATGCGAAGTGGTTAAACATTACCGATAATATTTGTGACTTACGTATGAATCCTGAGACACTCCCACAGCAAATGCTATATAAACAGACCCCTTTCACACTGGAGCGTTTTGCAGGCGCTATAGCGTTATAAATAGCGCCTGCAAAACACTGCTAAACTGCTGCCCCATTCATTCCAGTGTGAAAGCCCGAGGGCTTTCACACTGGAGCGTTGCGCTAGCAGGACGTTAGAAAAAGCCCCGCTAGCTGCATCTTTGCAGCGGTGAGTTTGTTTGAGTGTGTTTACCGCTCCTCCATTGAAATGAATGGGACAGCGCGGCTATACTGCCTGCAATGTGCTGCTTCAGCAGCGCATTGCGGTCGGTTTTAACCCTTTCTCAGCCGCTAGCGGGGGGTAAAACCGCCCCGCTAGCGGCCAAAATGCACTACAAATCCGCCCATAGCGTTGGCGGTAAAAATAGCGGTGTTTTACCGCCGACGCTATGGGTGCTCCAGTGTGAAAGGGCTCTAAGTGTTATCAATTTCTCAGAGGAGCCATTGGAGTCATTCTCTTCTAGGCACTCCCAGGTTGCAGTATCTAGGCTTGGACTGAAGAACCTTGTAAAAAAAAAAAAAAAAAAATGATGAACCACATAGAACCAGCAAATGGCTAAACTAATACCTTTTAATGAGTTCCCTCCCCGGCTATAGAAAAATTGACGGCCAGGCGGGACTTTTGTTGATCTAGGTGGACATCAGCCGATGACTGATCAGTGTACCAGCCCACTGTCGGTACCATGTGACCACTGTGACCAATTACAGCAGATCACATGACAAATGTAAACAGTGGATGTCTTCTATTGTGTACAATTGTGTTGCTAGCTGTGATTGGTCACAGTGATGACATGGTACAGACAGAGACAATCACAGCCCATCTGTACCATGTGATTAGCTGTGGCCAGTCAGAGCTAATCACAACAAAACACACTGACTGAATCAGTTTAGTTCAGTAAAAATGGTTGCTTATACCAATGAAATTCAGTGGTATAAACAATCATAATGTGTAAAAAAAATATTAAAATCCTGATCACTTTCCAAGAGTATTACAGTGTTACTATAGTAACACTGTATTACTCTGGTCCCAGTGTGAAAAAAAAAAAAGAGTAAACAAAAAAAAATATCTATATTTCTTTTTCCACATACTGTCACCAGTCAGTGTCCCTTATCACCGCCACACCTGGTATATGATAACACTGTATTGCACTGGTGACAGTATGCCTCTTACTACCTACATTGGACTGTCTACTTTTCAAAAAGTAGTAATATGGAGGAAATTTAAACTGTCTTGGCATTTTCAGGCCTCAAGAAATGAGATAGGCTGTCAATACATCAGGATTGATCGATTTTCAAATATATATACTATAGTTCATGGATAATATACACTGATTTGGATTATTTTCACCCAAAACATGTAGCAGAATACATTTTGGCCTAAATGAATGAAGACATTTATGATTTTTTTTTATAACATAAACAGAAATTAAGAAAAACAATTATATTTTTTAAATTGTTGTTTTTTTGTTTTGTTTTTTAAAGATAAAAATGTCATATGAGTACAGTGGTGCATGGCCGTGCAATTGTCATTTAAAGTGTGACAGAACTGAAAAATGGCCTGGGCAGGGAGGGGGGGGGTTTAAAAGTGCTGGGTAAAAGTATTAAAGTGGTTAAGAAATATATCTGCCACCCAACTTGGCTCCCCTCAACAATGTATTTTCAAATGATGCAATTACAATGGATCGTCCTGCAGTTCTATTTAATGTTGTTATATGGCGGATATTCTAAAAAACAATGTAGGGCTGCTTAGAAAGACAGAGTGTACGTAATTAAACTGCCTTTGTAAATCACAAACGCTGGTATTATATTAATTTGTTGTAGCTGTATGCACATGAGCATTTGAGTACTAAGTAGCCACGGCATAATCAAATGTATTTTTCACAGGAAAGGAGAAATTGAGTCTTACCACTCAACAGTCACCTGACTCCAAACCGGCAAATTTTCCTACTGCACCAGCCTGGAAAATATCTTTGCACATGTCCATACAAGCAGTAGTTTTAGCACCCCCAACACCTAATGAAATCCTACTATGCCACAGCCATCACAGTAGTTCTACATCTCCTCCCCATAGACTTGTAACTCATCCGTTTATGGAACAACAGCATCAGGCTTTCATAGAGCTCTATTAACCATGACAGAATCTTACAGGAATTCCTCTGTGCATTTTGTTACAATTAAAATGAAAACAAGAAAACGTATTGTCTGAGATACATCAGCCATGTGACAATAATAAAGCACTAAATACAAAGTTCAGTGCCCTCAGTCATCTCCTGGGTGCAGTCCTACCAAACAACATACTGAATATAGGAAACCATTCAATGGAATCTTTCATCTGGGCCGGTATTCATTTGAAATGGACCAGTGCTATGGGGAATGGACACATAGACTGCAAAAAGATCTTCTGGTATTGAGATTTCAGGGTGGATGTTCTAAAGAGGTTTCTCTTTACCTATAGAACTATGGAATCTTCTGAATCAATTAAACCTGTAATCGGTAAAGTGAAAGATGCCAATTCTTACACGATTCACATTTTCAAATACCTTGCTTCTGCCCATTGATAAGGATTAAAGGTTTTCTACATTAATCATTCTTAATGTTGCAGTTAAGGCGTCTCAAAATGCTATCAAGACCCACAGGTTTTTTAGGTCTACACCTAACTACACTATCTACGTTAACCTGCCAGGACTTATCAAATATATTAAATATATCAAATGCCATACTCATGAATCTCATTTTGGAAAATTGTATTAAATCCCGGGGTTATGCTTTATTGCAACTATGTGCTACTTGTCACAAATACAAAATATTCCATTTATTCAGGTCTAAGAGTTTTAAAGGTTTATCAGTGCTGAACAGTGGAGGATATCTAGTCAGTGGCAGTCAGGAACAAATTTCATGTGGCTAATAACTATGCTAATGGGTCAAATCTGTATAATTTAATGGATATTTATTTTCAGTTTTTCATATCCGTGACCAAAAAGAAAATCTACATGTAGTGATAACCCCCGGAGGGGCCACTGGAAGTATACAGGTCTTCTCTACCTCGGGTGCCAGTTCCAGGGCACATCGACAAACACAGGCTCAGTCTAGAGGTGTCTTTTTGAATATTTATCGGGTAGAAGTAGGAGGATGCAGGATAATCCAATACACACACAAGCATAAGAGGACAGATTCTTAGGCAAACTTCTTCAGTAGTAGCCTCAAGTATTTCTAGAGATAGAGAGGACAGCCAGCTAGTCTAAGATTTTGTAAGAACAGTCACAGTCCTTGGAGCTTTGGAGGGTTGGATGCCATAGGTTGCTACAAGGACTGGAGCTATGCAAAATGTCCTACACACAATGTGCAGAGACAGCTCAGCAACCAGCTTTCCTTCTACACTCTTTAGTGAAAGGGGTTCTTCTCCAACCTAGCTTCCTATAGTAGTGTCCTCCAGCAGCAATCAGCCATCAGGCTTAGGGAGACCTGGCCAGACATAGAAAATTTATTGCTGCTCTAATGGGTACAGCAGGGGTGCCCAGCCGCCGGCATGGCCCGCCACCTCTTGCTCTGGGATGGCGGGTCGGCAAGTCCAGATTGGGGGTTCCTGACCCGCCATCCCCGAGCATCACTGAGAAGAATGGAGATAGAGGTGGCTTGAGGAGGCAGAGCTGATGCTTCCTGTTTAGTGTTGACTCCTGCCACATTCGGAGTGATACCAAATGTACTCCGCTTGGGACAGGAGCGATACAGGAAGCATCGGCTCTGCTCTCTACTGCAGCCGCATGCTTCCTCTAGTGCCGGCTTTTGTCACACTGATGCTCGGGAATGGTGGGTTGGGAAACAGCCAGCAATACCTACCAACAGTACCCACCAGCAGTACCCACCAACAGTACCCACCAGCAGTACCAACCAGCAGTACCCACCAGCAGTACCAGCACTGGAGGACAGCTAGCAAAAGCCACCAGCCATACCCGCCTTGGGGACAGCAGCAGCCGGCGATACCTGCAGGAATCCTGAGGAAGAAGTGATGATTGAGGCCAGCCGAGGTGCAGGAAAACCGCAGTGCATCAATGTGAAAGCAGCCTTAGGCCCCTTTCAAACAATTGGTCCAATCTGGTCCACCTGTCTGTTTTTCATGAAACAAGAAAAGCTGCTCCAGGTGAGTGAGTCTCTGGTTAATCCCCACACACACTAGTCAGGTGCTAGCCCAGTTGGCATGCTGTGTAACGTGAAGAAATAATTCCAGATGGTTGCACTTCCAAAAATCCTTTTATTGAAGCTTCATATGACAAGTGGTTGACAGATGGAGCAGGAGACAAAGAGGTAGATGCGTTTCGCGCAAATGTCAGCGCTTAGTCATTACCTATCATGTCTGTTTTTCAGGAGGACCCAGTAGGACCCTCCATTCACCTCTATAGAGCGGCAGATGTCTGTTTACACCCACCTTTCTCCAGTCTTATCCACTTAAAAAAAGAGAGGGGCATCCATCCCCTTCTGTCTGGGCAGATCAGATCGAAGGGCCCATAGAGTAGAGCGGGCCATGTCTGTGTCTGTTCTGCATATGCAGCTAAATGTTGCTAAATTTTTACTACAGAATAAAATACTTTTATATATTACACCATGAGGAGCTTCTTCTTCTCTTTTTGATCCACCTTGCTGATCGTTGGTAAACATTGATTTACACCACTTTTCCAACCCCTTTGGCTAATCAACAGCTTTTATTTTAAAATGGAACCAAGGCCCCAAACTCTTACCTGAAACTGCAGTCATCTGAAAAGCTGTGTCCTATACCTTCCTTCAGGTTGTGTAGCATGCATCACTTCCTAGTGACATAGGTACTGCCCGTTGGAATAGTCAAACACAGGGCCTTCACAGTGGTATCCACTACCAGAATTGGCAACGTAGAGGGTTACATGACAGCAAATTCATGTAAGTGTTTATGGGTTCTGGGTGCGCGTGCTAAACAGGTTGCTTTTTTTGTTGCTTTTTTTGCCTGAAATTTTATTATTTTCTCAACAGCAAAAAATGTAATTGGTCACTCTTGTGTTGTTTGAGGACAACATGCTATAATCCAGAATTCCAGTACTCAGCATTCTTGCAAAGTGCATTTTGTGCACACACCTCTTATACATCTTTATGAATGGCAGCACAGGTAATGCAGAATCAGATCAAAAAAGCTCAAATTAATTTTTCTGTAAAGTGCCCAAAACATATTTTTCTTGTAGCATAGAAACTATATATTTATTTATTTATAATTTTTTGAGTATCCTTACCAGGGAACATCCAATTGCCTCTTTAAGGATCGGGAAGGATTTTTTTTCCCTTGCTGGAGCAAATTGAGTCATGCTTTGTTCTTTTTTTTTTTTTTTGCCTTCCTCTGGATCAACTGTAGGTATAGGATTGTATAAAAAAAAATGTCCCTTCTACTAGTTTTACTGGATGGACTTTTTCCAACTAGACTAACTATACGATTCTATACCCCTGCTGCTGTAACTGGCTCACTGTCCTTTCCATCCTTTCCAGAGATACTTAAAGAGTAACTATGCTTTTGTTGAGGAAAAAAATAACCCTCTGGATGATCAAAGTACATTGTAGGGATTTTGACAAACTTTGTAGAAAATTCCTACTTTTTGTTGCTGTGAAGAAATAGCTTTGTTTTACCAGACGTATTGCATACGAAAAACAGAAAACAATACCGCGCTTGTGTAACAAAATATAACCAGAAAGCAGCAACAATGTATGTGAGAGATAAACACAACAAATCAAATGAAAAATTAAAAAAGTTGCGCTGAACATTAATGTGAACAAAGTCCAACAAATAATCTATGAAAAAAGTTGCGCAGTGAAAATTATTGTGAATTGTGAAGTCCAACAGGTGATCTATGAATCCAACAGATCAAAAGAAAACAAAAGTGCTGTATAAAGTGCTTAATGCAAATGGATATCCTCCACCAAGTGACGTCACCAACATATAGTCAGGATGTACTCTTACCCCATGCGATGGACCCTCTATTACGAAAGGTCAAATGCGCGTTGGGAAATATGAGCTCCAGGCATCAATAAGGAAGTAGTGCACGTCCTCATGTCAGCCAAGCAACACCCAAAAGACAATACATAGGGCTTCCAATAGTCTAAAACCTTTTTAAAGGTGTTTATTCAAAATAAATGCACTAAACAGAAGGTGCATCAAAAATATTAAAAAACTGCAGCATAGGATTAAAAAGTCGCGGTGACAAGGATAGCGTCTCCTTGCTCGACTGGTTTCGTCACGATCAAACTTCTTCCGGGGCATTATTAGACGTATTGCATAGTCATTTTCATTGGGAGGGTCTGGCTCATTATTGATCAGCTGGTGCGTTCTAATGGGGAAGCGTCAATGTAAGCATTACTTTGATTAACCCTTGGAGAGTATTATTTTACCTAAACTTACATTTCTATTGCAGATGAAGATGACACATCTCACTCATCCAACACTTACCAACACACCTTAAGATATTTTATGCCTCATCAGTGCTCATCCGTGACACATCAGTGCCACATCAGTGCTCATCCGTGCCTCATTCATGCCACTTCAGTGCTCATCCGTGCCTCATTCATGCCACATCAGTGCTCATCCTGACAGTGCTCCCTGCATGTTGGGCCTCTGTATGGGACCAGGCTGTATAAAAGTCTCACACATGTGGCATCGCCATACTCAGGAGTAGCAGAATGTATTTTGGGGTGTAATTTTTGCTATGTACATGCTATGTATTAGTAATATCTTATAAATTGACAACTTTGTGTAAAAAAATAAAATAAATTGTGTGTTCCAAAAACTTGTGGAAAAAAATGACATGTTCAAAAGACTAATTATGCCTTATAGAATATACGTTGGGGAGTTTGCTTTCCAAAATGGGGTCATTTTTTGGATGTTTCCATTGTCCTGGTGCTCCTGGGCCTTCAAAAGTGTAATAGGTAATCAAGAAATTAAATGTGTAATTTATGTCCTTAGAACACCTGATGTTGCTTCCTGCAGTGCTTCCTCCATGTTGGGCCTCTGTATGTGGCCAGGCTGTGAAAAAGTCTCACACATGTGGTATTGCGATACTCAGGAGGAGTAGCAGAATGTGTTTTGGGGTGTAGTTGCAAGTATGCATATGTCATGTGAGAGAAATAACCTGTTAATTTTGTGGGAAAAATAAAAATTCAAAATCTTCGTTTTGCAAAGAATTTTAGGAAAAAAATTACAACTTCAAAAAACTCACCATGCCTTATACTAAATACCTTGAAGTGTCTACTTTCCAAAAAGGGGCCATTTGGGGGGTATGTGTACTTTCCTGGCTTGTTAGTGTCAAAAAATAAGATAGGCCGTCAGTTTATCAGGTGTGATCAATTTTCAATGATTGGCACCATAGCTTGTAGACTCTTTAGCTTTCACAAAGACCAAATAATATACACTGATTTTGGTTATTTTTACCAAAGATATCTAGCAGTATAAATTTTGGCCAAAATTTATAAAGAAAATACACTAATTTGCATTTAATTTTTTTACAGAAGCGAAGAAAAATGTATTTACAGTGCCTTGAAAAAGTATTCATTCCCCTTGAAATTCATTGAAAAGTATTCATACCCCTTGAAAGTCATTGTAAAAGCAAAATTTGTTTAACTGATGAATATAAGATGATTTTATATTGGAAAGCAGAAAGACTGCATTTTAAATTATAGGTATATCCAGCAATGGCCTAAGGTTCAATCCATTGGAATTACTTATCTTTGATAAAATACATGCAAAGTGCTCCATATACATACATATTCTGGATTGTCTGTGAATCATTATGTTATTATCATGAAAGCTCCCTTCCTATTTACTATTCACAATCAAAAGGTTTCATTAGCTGAGAAAAATAAGCAGGTAAGAATCTGCTCAAAAGTTTCCCAAAACCTTTGTGATTTAAACAGATAACCTGAAGGAAATTGTGTTTGCAGAAAAACTGGAGTCTCACTTTAATAAGAAAGAACAGAAAAACTATATTGTGTATCCACTTACTGACTTATAACCTAATACCATATCTGTGGGAAATGAAGGAATCAAAGAAGGAACAATACTTTGTGGCAGAATCATAAAAGAAGCAATATTACAAGACATTGCATTATTGCAGGCCAATCATTTTTGTATGTTAAGAAATGAAAGCATGCTATAATACACACACCATTACATAAGATGATGGGAAGTAGGATGTGGATCAAAGATTTGATTGCAGATTTAACATCACTGCTGTTGTCAAGGCAGTACTTCCTAATTTCATGTGTATATGAAGTAGCCAATGTCTCTATGCTCACACAGAGGTGTATTCTTCAGTGACACATCCCATCGGGCATCAAGATTCACATTTACTGTATATTCCTATATTTACTATATTTTGTGTTTTAATATAATTTATCTCATCAGGGAAACCTGAACAATTCATTTAGTCAACTAAATAGATCAAACCACAGTGCCTCCAATACAAAAATAATTTAACTGTCTTAAAAAAATTATTTAACTAATTATTCTGAGTTATTTTGCCAAGCAGAAATCTTTAAAAAAACATGATAAGAACGGTGTACAATAAGTCACTTACAAATAACATAAATATTAGCCAGATTGGGATATGCATAGACACCAAGATATTTGCGTAAAAGTTCTGTAACAGCAGAGTACATGTAGAGAATTAAAGTGGATGTAAATCCACTCTCATCCTTTCTAAACTACTGCCATAGTGCTGATCTATAAGGATATAGATGCCTCCTGCATGTATCCTTACCTGTCTAATGTCTCCCCTCTGTCTGTTATGAGACCTGAAAAACTGCAGATTCTGTGGGTGGATCTGTTGTCTGGAGCTCGGTGGGTGGAGTCGTGCTGTCAGTAGACTCCCCGCCCACCTCTACAATCCCCTTGTCAACATGCATTTTCTCCTGTGTATTCCTTCTGCTATGATCACTAACATCCAGTGAAAATCCAGAAAAGTAACCACATGACTTCAGAAAAGGAGTGGGGGTGGGAATTAAAAAATAATGTCTAAAGCTAGTGCACGAGATATGAAAATAACCTGTCACTCAAAGCAAGGGGGCGGAACGGACAAAGGTTTTTCTCTGTTTGTCCGTTTTATCTCACTTAACAATAAAAGAGGATTGCTCAGAGCTGGATTAACTCTTTGTGGCAAGACCTGGCACAAATGATAGGAAATCTTATACTCTACATTGTGACAGTAAAAAAAAAAAAAAAAAATTTGGGTTTACATACACTTTAATTTCAATAATTATTTTCCCCTTGCAGACAACATAACCAATGAGAACTACCTAGTAGACCATAATCTGCATTTTACGGAATTCAACTGTTATTCTCCTGCAGAAAGCGTATGCGTCAAAGTACGTAAAAGTGGGCTCCAATATGGCCAAAAAAAGAAAAATAAATGTAAAAATAATGACCTAACTCTAGTGGTTATGCTATCATGGGAGAAAGACTAAGTTACAGCAAGGATTATTATAATTGGCCTATTCATTTGAGCAAACTAAATAACCAAGAGAATAATATAATTTGAATTACTCTCCAAGTATATCAGGTAGGGTTTTTAGTGGCTGATGACCAGACCCAAAGATGGCTGACAATTAATGGGTGGAGTTTGCTTTCCCCAAAATGGCGCTATGCTGGAGCTATGTTTCCTAGCTTCAGTGAAGTGTCAGATGATGGAATGTGATGATTCCCTGTATATAATGAGCGTGTGATCCGATGGTGATATCTCCAAGATGATGCAATCTCTAGACCTGTGGTCAGCAACCTGTGGATTGCGATCAGGTGACTGGTAGGTGACTGGTAGATCGCGGTCTGGGGTAACTGACCCACCATCCCAGAGCATTCAACAGAGTGCAATGCAGAGGGATTACTTGTAAAGTTGGAACTATAATAGGGAGCAAGAACCGCATAAGCCGTTGCCTCCACTGTACTGCCGGCTTCTGTCTCATATAGAGTGATACCAACTGCCCTTCACATCTTATCTCAGCTAGCAGTCTTCAGTGTGGTGACAGCAGCAGGAAAGAAGAGATCTTCAGGTCAGTGTGAAGCAATACACTGGAAATAATAGTATAGGGCTGCTTTCACACTGATGCGCTGTAGTTTACCCACACCACGGGTACAGCTTTCCTGTGGGTTTGCTGTGCTTAGCCATAGACTTCTATTATATCCTAAAGGTTTGATGCACTTTATGAAAGCATACCAATACTCCTGAACGCAGGAGTATACGCTTTTTGGGATTTTTTTTTACCAAAAATATGTAGCAGAATACATATTGGCTTTAATTTATGAAGGAATTCGATATTTTATTGGATATGTTTTATAGCAGAAAGAAAAAATATTGTTTTGTTTTTTTCCAAAATTCTCGTTTTCTTTTTGTTTATAGCCCAAAAAATTTAAAACCCAGTGGTGATCAAATACCACCAAAAAAAAATTCTATTTGTGGGAATAAAATGACATAAATTTTATTTATGTACAGTGTTGCATGACTGCGCAATTGTCAGTTAAAGTAACGCAGTGGCGTATAGCAGAAAATGGCCTGGTCATAAGGGGGGGTGGTGAGTCTGCCGGAGGTCAAGTGGTTAATTAACTGTCCACAACTTGCTTGTAGACCAAATTGTCTCTTGGAATAGTCAAACTAAAATTAAGATATTTGTCTCTGCTTGGAATTTGTTTTATATAGTCCAAAAAAAAAAAAAGTAACCACCAGCAACCAATCAGACAATAGATCACTGTCTGATCTAAGTATTTCTGATTGGTTGCAGCTGGATATTGTAATGCGCCCATTGTTTTATTTTTTCTTCATTTTTGTGCAATGCACTGCTTTATTAAGTCTTAAAAAATACAAGATGTTCTGCTCAGGAAAAATATCCTCTGTACCGCAATTAGTTGAAGTAAAATTGTGTTGGATTCCAATTCTGTGTCTAAAGAGTTAAGCTGCCTGTGGGTGTGACCGAGTCAGCAGGTGACCATACTGTCAAGACAGACTGAGTCTAAGGATGTATGTCAATGTATAAAGCAGCATTTGAAGCAGAACTCAGAAGCTGCCACTGCTTAATTCAGTTTGAAAGTACAATCTGCTTGGCTGCCATACCCACCACCTTGCTTCAATCCTTTGAGTCGTTGACCTAAAACAAGTATGCAGATCAGGAAACATCTGAGTATACCTGGCACCAGGGCTTTCTTTCAGCGGGAACGCGGGGGAACGCAGTTCCGGCACCTCCTGAACTGACTGTATGTAATGCCAAGGGGTACTGGGGTGTGCTGCAGGGTATTCATGCTCACTGCTGGCGGATCTATTCTAGCTGGAGGGGATCTATTTTTGCAGGGGGGTCTATTGTTGCTGAAGGAGATCTACTGTTGGGGAGGGGTCTATTGTTAATGGCTGCCAGAGAGTCTATTAATGCTGGCTGTGCGGAGATCTGTTGATGCTGCCGGGAGTCTATTGTTGCTGGGGGGGGGGGTTTTGTTGTGGGTGGTACATTGATGGGGGGATCCATTGTTGCTGGCTGAAGGGGAAACCAAATTCCATAAAAATTACTTGGCACAACAAAATTATACTTGGTTCTGTATTGTCTAAATGGGGCGGTACTGGGAGGTGGGTAGGGGATGGAACTAAGAGATGTTGCTCGGAGGTGGGTAGGGGCGGAGAAAACAAGTAACTCGGAAAAGGGGAGTTCCTGCACCTATTGTCTGAGAAAAAAAGCCCTGCTTGGCACCAATCTAAGATTATGTGTCTCTCTCTCCCTCTGCCCATAAGTGGGAGCAACCTTTCCGGGTTTCATCACTTCCACATACCTTCGGCATGCAAACGTATTGAAACGTATTCAGTACCTCAATGTATTGAAGTCAGATGGTCAGCATGGTAGCCAGCATTATGAGAGGACAAGGCTGGTGAGGACAGCTTTCATGACAGGTTTTCTTTAAGTTAGAGTAAAAACCTGTAAAATTGATGGAGAAAGATGTGGCACAAATCTTGGCTTGTTGAGGAACAGATGGCTCCTGAGTAATCAGAGGTCTTCTGAACGGGGCAGCACCTGTTCTCTGGGTGGTAAAAAAAAACTCTCTATGGGAAAAGTAATGATTTGGGAAGGCAAGCTCTTTGTTAAATCTAAACTGCAGTAAAAAAAAAAAAAAAAAGCTAGGAAATGCTAATGGTGTGTTAAAAAATGTGCCATGGGTGAAAATGAATGTTTTATAGGAGACTGCAGAGAAGAGAGGATGCAATTTCTTACAATTAAATTAAAAGCAAAATAATTGTGTCTCCAGCTCTTCTCTCAAACTGAACATACAATAAAAGAGAAGAACCTGGAGCTTTTAGTATGATTCGCCAGGGGCTTAGAAACATGCAGAAGATTTATCCACTCCTGCCTGCAAGATCTCTGTATTTATAATGTCTACTACTACTGTCTGTTTTAAATTAGAATTGTAAAAAAAAAAAAAAAAAAAAAAACGGGGTGTTGTTTTAAAATAATAAAATTATTATAAATAAGTAAAAAATGTTTAAATACAGGGAAAAAAAGAAATTCTGAAGTATAAAAATCAGACATCCTACTGCTCTCATACATACACTTATTCTGTCACACAAAAGCCTCGTACACACGATCGGATTTTCCGCAGACAAAGCCACGAACTTGTCTTGCATACAAATGGCACACAATTGTCGGCCAACAAACACGAACGTAGTTACGTACTACGTGGTTTTTCAGCTCTTTAGTGCCACCCTTTGGGCACTTTCTGCTAATTTTGTGTTTGGTGAGCATTTCTTCCGAGCATGCGTGTTTGTACTTTGGACTTTTGTCCGACGGACTTGTGTACACACGATCGGAAATATCCGACAACAGACCGTTGTCCACGGAAAATTTTAAAGCCTGCCATCCAACATTTGTCCGCGGAAAATCCGACAACAATTGTCCGATGGAGCGTACAAACGGTCGGATTTTGGGCCAACAGTCTGTCAACACACAATTCCCGTCGGGAAATCAGATTGCGTGTACGAAGCTTAATGGCCGTATTCTACTGGGCACAACTGAGTGGGATCTATTAACGTAGACCGTTAAAGCCCAAATCCAAGAAACAATAATACAAATGTCCCCTCCTCCAAGCACTACTAGCCATTTAATAGTTTACAAAAACATTTGTACTTTCTGTTGTCAGCATAGGTGTGCGCAGCCTTTGGCATTAGGGTGTGCACCCCAAAGCTCAAACACACTCTACTGATCACTCACGATGTTTATTCAGATAGAGAAGGGGCCAGTAAATGGCATATTTACTGGCCCCTTCCCCCACTCATCCTAAAACATCCACAGCAACAACCGGTGGGAGAGGGGGGAAGCCGACAGTGCTGTAGGGGGAAGGAGGGGGAGCCAGGTCAGTAGGGGGAATCTGTTCTGCACAGGGTGATTAGGGTGTGCCTGGGCACACCTGGCACACCCTGTGCGCACGCCTATGGTTGTCAGGTGATTATCCAAAGTGTCTCTTCTGGTTCTGGAGAGTGGTGATTGGAACATGCACACCAAGTCAGAATGTGAGTAAAGAAATCCAGTCCTTGCCCCCAAGGCTGCTGTCTGTGGAGGATGTGGCTGTGAGAGGTCTTTTTGAGACGTCTATCTGTCTTATCGTCACCATCGGTGGGTCAGGGAGTTCCTAGGTTCAGCTACAGGTCACCATTAGGAAGGCTATCAAAGCCTGGTAAATTTCCAGCAACAAGTAGCTGAGAGGGTGTTTTCAGCACAAGAGACCTCATCCACTGATTGAGAGATTTCAATGGGGTGGGCATTCACTAGGGAGGCCATTTATTTAGGCCACTTAAGAAGCAGAACCAAAGGTGGTGCACACGACATGAGCATGAAAAATGACAAGGAGAACTTTTTAGAGATGCACAAATGAAGGGTTTGAAGGACTTCCTACAAAACAGTCTGTAGAAGCAGCAGACCGTGAACCATTACTTTTACCTCAGCTGAGTAGATATGTCGTTAGTTAGGATCCCAAAAGACCCAAGGACGCCAACCTAGAACAAGAAGTTACAGAGTGCCACAGTGCACTTAAAGCAGGAACTCAACTGAATCCCTCTGTCCTTAGCTCGGGCATGCTTAGCTGAGAAAGCCCCTCCTTTCCTCCTCCAAATGAAAGAAAAAAAGTGCTCATGAAGTCTCCTGGAATGTATGACATCATTTTGGTCTAGGCCAGAAACAAGGAAGCAACTGAAGAAATGTACAAAGAAATGGTAAAACAAATATAATATGCCTCCCTATCTATTTACTAAGGTTATCAGCATAAGGATTAAAAATAGTTCATGTTGATTGCAAGAGTTTAGTCCTGCATTAACCCCTTCCCCCAAAAGGAGCTACTTGTACCTCCTCTGTTTGAAACAGTTATGCTAGGATAATGGCTGCAGCTGCAGTCATTACCCTTGTATTGTTTTTATTTCTGCCTGTGATGCTCTACAATGTAAAAGCAATCCTAGCAGGTAAAAAGCCGCTGGATTGCTTTTAAATGTGGTAAAAGGGGGTATTCCCCCTTCCCGGGCTCCCTCTGTCCCACCGGGAGCCTGGAACGAAAGCTTGCAGTTCCTCCAGCTTACCATAGAGATGACAAAGGACCGGAAAATCTCAAGTCATCTCTATGGTCGAAGTGGTGATTATTTTGATGCTTTCAGTTTTGATCTAATGTAAACAGGCCTGTGAAATAATCGGAGAAAACCGATCTCAGGTTTGATCACATGCATTAAAAATGGAAGAGGAGAGATCTGGGGTCTAACCCCTGATGTCATGTCTCTGTAAAGAGTACCTGTCACTGCCCATACTATCACAAGGGATGTTGTTCATCTCTAGTGATATCAATAAAGTTGATAAAAAAAAAAGAAGAGTGTAAAAATTCAAAAAATTTAATAAAATAAATAATAATGAAAACGCCCTCCTCCCCCTGTGTTTGCATGCAAAGGCGAATGCATACGTAGGTCACACACACATATGTAAACACATGTGAGGTTTCGCCGCAAATGATATAGCGAGAGCAACAATTCTAGCATCAGACCTCCTGCGTAACTCTAAACTGGTAACCTGTAAAGGTTTATAAAGTGCCACCTCTGGACAATTTTAAGCACCGTAGTTTGGAACTGTTCCTTGAGCGTGTGCAGTTTTAAAAGCATGACATGTTAGGTATCCATTTACTCTGCGTAACATCATTGTGTTTATTTTACCAAACAATTGGGTTTTATATTGTGTTTTTTGTGTATTAAAATTCAGTAAATGTTTTCCCAAAGTGTTGCATATCAATGGCCTCAGCCGTTAAGTGCCATACACACAGGCTGAATATCTGGCGGCATCAGCCGCTTCAATAGAAAGGGGGCGACATTCGACCCAGTGTACGGCAGCCGGTCCAAGAGAAGCTGGCCGTTCTGGTGGCTTCTGACAAAGGGTCATGACTGAAAAAAGTCTGCCAACCGGCTCCCAATCAGCGCTCTCAGCCAATGGTGTCCCCCTGTCAGAACACAATTGCTCAGTGGGAAAGATAACTGTACTAACATTGAATTGTTAGTACAGTGTCTCCTCCTGAGCTCTTCAGGGTTTTTTTTCCATCAGCGAAACAATACAAAACTGTTTGTGTGTACTAGGCTTTAGTGTAGGTAAGGAAATGTGAGTGATAAGATCATCTGCACGGGTTACTGAGAACAAATCTGTCTCCATAAACAACTGTGAGAGTTGTGTGCAAATAAAAATGAGCTAAAAAGAAAAATTGCAATATCAAATGTATCCTATAGTCCAAATTAATGTAGCGGGTATGTACTTTCCCGGGTGTATTTTTGAATCTGGCGGTGACACCAGTGGTGTGTGTTCCCGGCGGTCCACCAGGTGGCGCTGTCACCATGGGCTGAGGGACGAATATCACTGTGTGCCGAGCCTCCTTTTTGTCCTCTCTCGGCAGCGGTATGTTTGGGCGGGGAACCCGCCATGCTTGCTGGGAGAGGGTATAAAGGGGCCGGCCATTTTTGTCACGGGGTTCGTAGTCCCAGGCACCTTCAGCTTGCGGACGGTGGTTCGTGTCGGTCCTCTAGGCGGCCTAGGCCTAGAGGACAACCGGAGATCGTGTTCCATCCCAGGTACCTTTAGCCAGGGGTGAGGTACTTGGACAGAGGTCCGGAGCTCAGTGCCCAACACTGAGTTCCGCGAGGGAAGGATCCTAAGGTACTCCGGGGATGGATGCCTGAATCCAAGGTGGGCGCAATGGACCGGGGAGAGCTCCTCACCTGAAGACCCGGTGCAGCATACTGCCGGTGACGGGTGAGTCTCTTGTCGGAGACCGCCCGGAAGGAAAATTTCCCTCGTGCGGAGACCATAGGCTACTCTCCAGGAGGAGAGTGGAGGACCGAATTGTGTCTGGGCCTATTCGCACCCACACCTCCTTTTCTGTTCTGTCTTCAAGGGAGTGCATGTTATGTTCTAAAATAAAGGAGTGTTGGACTTTAATGGTGTGGGGCTCAGTTCCTAGCAGACGAAGTTCACGGTGACTCTTGGAGGGAGGATCCCGATGCACAGCACAGACCCGAAGGTAAAGAAACAACAGAGACATTGCTAATACCACATAAACACCTGTGGTGGAAGCCAGGCGTAGCTCACCCGCTCCCTCCCCTATCAAATACCCCTAGACCAGAGACATATGCGAGCTGAATTCAAGAGGGGAGTGGAGAGGGGTGCCGCTACATTAATATAGTTTACCAGGAACACAATGGGGCTGATTTACTAATAACAGTGCGCTGCGCTGGTTCTAGCCTTAATTGGTGCGCCGGCTAACTCCTTCACTGGGCGCAGGAACCAGCGGCGCACAGCTGCGCACTGTTATAGTAAATCCAAATGTCAGCGGCGCTCTATTGAAAATGAATGGTTCCCTATGGGAGCCCATTGATTTGAATAGAGGTCGCCCGGGAAGTCGGATGAAGCGGATCCGACTCGCGGGGCGACTCGTGTGCCGGCTGACACGGGGACAGCGCGACTTTGCGACTAGCCGGCCGAGAATGTCTCCAGCGCGATGTGATCGCGCTGGTCCTCGGCAGCCTCGCTGTCCCATGTTTGGTATGAATCATGAAGGGGAACTCCAGGCCAAATTTTAATGAAAAAACCGGCATGGGTTCCCCTCCAGGAAAATACCAGGCCCTTAGGTCTGGTCTGGATTTTAAGGTGAACCCCCTAAGCCGAAAAACGGCGTGGGGGTTCCCCCAAAATCCAAACCAGACCCTTAGGTCTGGATTTTAAGGTGAACCCCGTAAGCCGAAAAACGGCGTGGGGGTCCCCTCAAAATCCAAACCAGACCCTTATCCGAGCACGCAACCTGGCAGGCCGCAGGGGAAAAGGGGGGGATGAGAGAGCGCCCCCTCCCTCCTGAACCGTACCAGGCTGCATGCCCTCAACATGGGGGGTTTGGTGCTTCGGGGCAGGGGGGCGACCTGCGGCCCCCCCACCCCAAAGCACCCTGCCCCCATGTTGATGGGGACAAGGGCCTCTTCCCGACAACCCTGGCCGTTGGTTGTCGGGGTATGCGGGCGGGGGGCTTTTCGGAATGATGCTGATGCCACCGCTGACCCCGCCCCCGTTTCACGTCACAGTCCCATCATTCCCCGGGACTGTGACATCATATGGGGGCGGGGTCAGCGGTGGCATAAGCCGGTGACCACGCCCCATGCCAATAAAAGTGGCACCGCTGCTCAGACACAGCATTGCGGCGGTGGACAGCGACGAGGCAACATCGGGCGAAGAGAAGAGGGAAGAAGGCGATGAAGAAGACCGGCCCCCGCTAGCAAAAGAGCTGCAAGAAGATAGCGGGGCACCCGGCAGAAGGCAGAAAGAACCGGAGATCGTGGAGAAGACACCGGAGAGCGGGAGAAGAACCGGAGAACAGAACAAGAGACCCCCGAAGTTGGAAGAAGACGGCGAGGAAGCCCGGGACCCCCGCTAGCAAAAGATAGCGTGGGCGCCCGGCAGAAAGACCCCTGAAGTCGGAAGAAGACGGCGAGGAAGCCCGGGACCCCCGCTAGCAAAAGAGCTAGCAGAAGATAGTGGGGGCGCCCGGCAGAAAGACCCCCGAAGTCGGAAGAAGACGGCGAGGAAGCCCGGGACCCCCGCTAGCAAAAGAGCTAGCAGAAGATAAAGGGTCTGGTGTGTATTTTTAGGGGACCCCACGCTAATTTTTTTGGGTTTTGGCGCGGGGTTCCCCTTAAAATACATGCCAGACCTAAAGGGCCTGGTGTGGACTCTGGGGGGACCCCACGCCATTTTCTTTTCATTTTGGGGGGGGTCCCCTTTGAATCCATACTAGCCCCAAGGGCCTGGTATGGACCTGGGGGGGGACCCCACGGCGTTTTTTTTCTAGTTTTTTTTTTTTTATATAAATACAAAAGACCGAGTTTAAAAATAAAAAAAAAAAGATTTTACCCACTTCGGCACTGGGCCTATTCTGGCACTTCTCTCCTTCATGTAAAAATCATAAATTTATGGCTATAAAATTACTTCAAAACAGGAGCAGACACCCTAGGGAATAAGATGGCGGTCATTGCAAATTTTTATCTCGCTCGGTATTTGCGCAATAAATTTTCAAACGCCTTTTGTTTGCTAAAAATATTACAAAACAGTAAAGTTACGGCCAATTTATTGGTATAATGTGAAAGATGTTGTTATGCTGAGTAAATAGATACCTAACACGTCTCGCTTTAAAATTTCGCACACTCATGGAATGATACCAAACTTCGGTAATTAAAAATCTCCCTAGGCGATGCTTTAATTTTTTTTACACGTTACCATTTTGCCATTACAGAGGAGGTCTAGTGCTAGAATTGTTGCACTCGTTCTAACGCACGCAGCAATAACTCACATGTGTGGTTTGAACGGCGTTTACATATGTGGGCGGGACTTACGTGTGTGTTCGCTTCTGTGCACGAGCTACCGGGGACATGGGCGTTTGTTCTTATTTTTGCTTATTTTTTTTATTTTATTTTTTTCCTTTTTTGTATTTCTTACTCTTTTTTTAACTTTTTTTTTTTTTTGGATCACTTTTATTCCTATTACAAGGAATGTAAACATCCCTTGTAATAGGAATGTGTGTGACAGGTCCTCTTTATGGAGAGATGGGGGGTCAATAAGACCCCACATCTCTCCTCCAGGCTGGAAAGCATGATATTGGTCCAAAAAAATCACCAAACTCATGCTGACAGCTGAGATCACGGCTTGATTAACATACAGGAACACGGCGTGATGTCATAACGTCGTGCCCGCGCCTCCGACGGTCAAAGAGATGACTGATGACCATCTGGTCACCAGTCATCTCCAAATCGTTCTCCGAGCCCAAGATGGCACGGGAGAGCCCGGAGAAGCACCGGATGGCGGCAAGAGGGGGGGGGGGGAGAACGTCCCCTCCCGCCGCCTATAAGAACGATCAAGCGGCGGAACTGCCACTATGATCGTTTTTAGTGTGCACAGAATCCCCGGCTGAAACTAATATCTGAATGATGCCTGCAACTGCAGGCATCATTCAGATGTCACTGCCCAAAGCCAAGGATGTCATTTGACGGTGGGCGGTAGGAAACTGGTTAATATTTTTAAAAAAGGTAATTTTTCTTCTTCATTGATGTACACTGATGAGACTGCACTGATGGGCTGCACTGATGGGCACCGATAAGGTGGCAAGGGTGGGCACTGAGAGGTGGCATTGCTAGTTGGCACTGGTGGGCAGTGAGAAGTGGCACTGCTAGGTGGCAATGATAGTTGCCAGTGATGGGCACTGATAGGCAGCACTGCTAGGTGCCACTGATTGGCACCAGTGGTGGGCATTGAGAGTAGCCCCTGCCAATGCCACCTAATTGTCACAGATGACGCAAAATTGCCTCTTCCTCTTCGGGCCCCATGTCCCTTGCACATAAGCCGGTGATTGCCTTTTTTTTATGCTCACGCTGTCAGCACAAGGTGAAAACAAAAACCATTACCCAGCTTTTGTTTACATCACGTGATCAGCTGTCATTTGCTGACAGCTGATCACATGGTAAAGGGCAGGGATCGGGCCCCTTACTCGGATCTGTCATCACCCGAGTCTCAGTGACTCTGTGACCACAGCGCGCGCAAAGGGGAGGACGTTTATTGACGGACTCCCGGCAATTGAGGACCATGCTGTGGCCGTCGATCAGTTATAGCGCTGATCTCAAGTGATTAGAGAGGGTCTAAATGGGCCATTGACATGCATCACAATTCAACTTAGGAATGTGTCTTTGAAAAGTTAAACTAAATAATTTGGCCACTTTATCCTTCCAAATAATTCACTTCCTGTCACATAGCCACACAGGAAGTGAGGGAAAATCCCTAACAATGTCTTTCCTTGGGGACACACAGGTCAGTCTAAATACTTTCCCCATTATGCACATTGCACTCCAGCATCTTGCGGGGTACACCACAAATTAATTGGTAGTTTGGACTTTGGGGTTTATTTACTAAAGGCAAATCTACTTTGCACTACAAGTGCACTTGCTGTATATCTGAGGGGGACATGCAAGCCAAAAAAAAACAGTATCTTTGCTTTTACATGATTGCAACATCCAATCACCAGTACTTTCCCTCAGATTTTCAGCAGCTACACTTTTACTGCAGAGTGGATTTGTCTTTACTAAACCCCAAACTACCCAATGATTTGGGGTGTACACAACAAAGTGCTAGAGTGCAATTTGCTTAATGGGGACACTAGTTAGATTGATCTGTGTGTCCCCAAGAAAAGACATTGGTAGGGTTTTACCTTCACTTCCTGTTTAGCTGTGTGACAGGAAGTGAAGCCAATTTTAAGAAAAGGAGACACAAAGGCCAAACTCAAAAAAAAAAAATCTAAAAAAAAAAAACACACGCAGGGGTTCTAACACTTATTTTGTTTCCCTCAAAATGCCCACAATTAGAATTGTATGGCCTTGAGCTATTTTTAAGTGCAGTGCTCTAAATCAGTGCTTCTCAAGTACCCCCAACAGGCCATGTTTGCAGGTTTTCCTTCATGTTGCACATGTGCTTTAAATCACAGTCAATGGTTTGGTATTTTGGACAGCAATTCTCGATAAGATAAATTCACAAAACATGTCCTGTTGGGGGTACTTGAGGACTGAGGCTGAGAACCACTGCAGTAAAAAGGGAAAATTGAATACTTACCGCTCTGCATTTTTCATTTCCTGGTGACGCTCCATGGCAGCACACAATACAATACATGCATATGATAGCATGAAGGCACCAGATTAGACAAATCACACCTGTTTTGTTTTGACATGCCAATCAGCTGTCACATTTGTTGCAAAGAAAACACAAAACAAACATCAAAACTTTGCATCAAATTTTATTGGTCAACAAAACAAAAGGGAAGGCAAAATAAAAAACATGGTCAATTTGAAACAGTTACAGACTCAACATCTTGAGAAATTTTTGGCCAAAAAAAATGCAGCACAGACAATTAAATCAAAGTGAACAAACGACAAACATTAACAACATCAGAATTATTTCAGGGGAACATTTCCCCCACACAAAAAAAAAACACAAAAGTTAACCAATCACCTGTTTTGCAAAGACATAACAAATAAAATACATGTGTTACAAACTCGATAAGGACACCAACATGTACATTTTGCCCCCCACAGACACACACTTGCCTCTTCTCAGGGCAAGCGAACGAATGTTCCCTCTGAGCTTTATATAACATATGTTTGTGTGCTAATGAGGCAATTGAAAACACATGCACAGTCCATGAAACACCCAAAATGCAAGTTCTCCCAATGTAAAGACTGAAATTCAAAGTGGCTACACCTGTTAAGGATGTCCTTCAATTACTAACCCATAAAAACACTCTCTGAGTGAGCATGCCCAGAAATATCCAGGCGCTGTTCACACACAAAAAGCACGCAAAAAAAACTAACTGGCTGGGCATGTGCAGAACAAAACCAATGCAGCTAGCAAAAAATAACCCCCCCCTCCCCCCGTCCAAAATTAAGCACATCATCCAGCATGCTACAAAATTAGAGATGGGACAATCACCCCCCCCCCCCCACCAACAAATACCATTGCAGTCTATGGGAACTGATTTGTTAATTTTGCTAGTCCCCACTTGGCTGGCTTATCTTCTAGTTATTGGCCTTAAAATGGGGGCCCAGGTCCCACCCTAAGGGACATATATCAATGTCACCAATTTGGAAAACACCAAAAACAAAACAAAGAGAAGTGCCTTTAAATATGCCAAATTGCTTAAGGGCCATTTCACACCACATGCAGTCCATTGCGTTTTTTATGCATCAAAAATGCATGGAAAGTTGGTTATATGGTTCTAAATGGCAGTGTTTGTTCCAGTGCGTTCCAGTTCCACCAAAAAAGTAGAACATGCTGCATTTTACCTGCACTGGACTGTACTGGAACGCATCAAAACGCATCATAAACGCACTGGAACGCACAGGAACACACCTAAATGCACCAAAAACGCACTGGAACACACTTGTCCTTATCTATGGTTAATAAAAAAGAGGGGTGAAAAAAAAGCACTGGACTGCATCAAAAACGTAACAAAAATGCACTGGAACGCATCAAAAACCTGCATGCAGAAAAGCACCTGGAACGCATCCGGATTGCGTTTCTATGGTGTGAACTGGCCCTAGTTCACACTATAGTAACGCAGTCTGGGTGCATTCCAGGTGCTTTTCTGCATGCGCGTTTTTGACACATTCCAGTGCATTTTTGATGCGTTTTTGATGCAGTCCAGTGTTTTTTTCCCCCTCTTTTCACTTAGGACAAGTGTGTTGCAGTGCGTCTTTGGTGCATTTAGGTGCGTTCCGGTGCATTCCAGTGCATTTTTGGTACGTTCTGTTGCGTTTTTGATGTGTTTTACTGGGGTCCAGTACAGTTTTGTACCTAAAAAATGCAGCATGACCAATTTTTTATTTGCTTTCTGAAACGCACTGGAACAGACTGCAGTGGTGTGAACTATGCCATTGGCATTAATGTGATCAACTTTCTTTGCGTTTTTCAGCCATCAAAAAAACGCACTGCACTGCATCCGGTGTGAACTGGCCCTAAATATCATCCCCGGGGGTGTCTATAGTATGCCTGTAAAGTAGCACATGTTTGCCATGTTTATAACAGTTGGAGAGCAAAATGACATTTCTAAAGTAAAATAATAATCATTTAAAAGTCCTTGCGGCTGTAATGAATTGCTGGGTCCCGTCATACAGATAAAAGTCATTGAAAGTCTTTGATTACACCAAAAAAAAAAGCGTGGGGGTCCCCCTAAATTCCATTACCAGGCCCTTCAGGTCTGGAATGGATATTAAGGGGAACCCCGCTGCAATTTTTTTAAAAAAATGACGTGGGGTTCCCCCCAAATATCCATACCAGGCCCTTCAGATCTGGCATGGATTTTAAGGGGAACTCCACCCCAAATTTAACAAAAAAATGGCGTGGAGTCCCCCCAAAAATCCATACCAGACCCTTATCCAAGCACGCAACCTGGCAGGTCGCAGGAAAAGAGGGGGGGACGAGAGAGTGGCCCCCCTCCCTCCTGAACCGTACCAGGCCGCATGCCCTCAACATGGGGAGGATGTCCCCATGTTGATGGGGACAAGGGCCTCATCCCCACAACCCTTGCCCGGTGGTTGTGGGGGTCTGCGGGCAGGGGGCTTATCGGAATCTGGAAGACCCCTTTAACAAAGGGGACCCCCAGATCCCGGTCCCCCCTATGTGAAATGGTAATGGGGTACAAATGTACCCCTACCATTTCACAAAGAAAGTGTCAAAATGTAAAAAATGACAAGAGACGGTTTTTGACAATTCCTTTATTAATGTCTTTTCCTTTCTTCCATCTTCTTCTTCCATCTTCTTCTTCTTCCATCTTCTTCTTCCATCCATTCGGGTTTCTTCCTCCATCTTCATCTTCCTCTTCATCTTTATCTTCCTTCTTCTTTCGGTCTTCTCGTCTGCATCTTGCTCCGGCGTCTTCCCTTCTTCTTTCTTCTCCGGCCGCTCCGTTTGAATTGGAGGTTCCCGCTGTGCAACGCTTCAGTTCTCCACTTGGTCCGCCCCCTCTGACGCAGATGGGTTTCACTGGGAATTTCCCCGTGGTGTCAGAGGGGGGCGGAGACACTGGGGGGTAGCGGACCAAGTGGAGAACTGAAGCGTCGCACAGCGGGAACCTCCAATTCAAACGGAGCGGCCGGAGAAGAAAGAAGAAGGGAAGACGCCGGAGCAAGATGCGGACGAGAAGACCGAAGGAAGAAGGAAGATGGAAGAAGGAAGATGAAGATAAAGATGAGGATGAAGAGGAAGAAACCCGAATGGAGAACAGAAGAAGATGGAAGAAGATGGAAGAAGAAGAAGGAAGAAAAGAGAAGACATTAATAAAGGAATTTTCAAAAACCGGCTCTTGTCATTTTTTACATTTTTGACACTTTCCTTGTGAAATGGTAGGGGTACATTTGTACCCCTTACCATTTCACACGGGGGGGCGGGATCTGGGGGTCCCCTTTGTTAAAGGGGTCTTCCAGATTCCGATAAGCCCCCCGCCCGCAGACCCCCACAACCACCGGGCAAGGGTTGTGGGGATGAGGCCCTTGTCCCCATCAACATGGGGACATCCTCCCCATGTTGAGGGCATGTGGCCTGGTACGGTTCAGGAGGGGGGGCGCTCTCTCGTCCCCCCCTTTTCCCCTGCGGCCTGCCAGGTTATGTGCTCGGATAAGGGTCTGGTGTGGATTTTTGGGGGGACTCCACGCCATTTTTTATTTAAATTTGGGGTGGAGTTCCCCTTAAAATCCATGCCAGATCTGAAGGGCCTGGTTTGGATATCTGGGGGAAACCCGCACGTCATTTTTTTAAGAAATTTGCAGCAGGGTTCCCCTTAATATCCATTCCAGACCTCAAGGGCCTGGTTATGGAATTTGGGGGACCCCCACGCTTTTTTTTTTTGGTTAGCAAAGACTTTCAATTACTTTTCTCTATATTGCCGGGAGCCGACAATTCATTACAGCCGCGGGTGCTTTTAAATGGCTTTTTTTTTTCCTTTAGAAATGTCATTTTGCTGGCGCAATGGAAGGTTCAGAGCTGCGCCTGTTCAACTTATGCAAATTAGTTTACGTGACTTGACATTTACTAAGATTTTGCCGGCGCAGTGTCTTGGTGCATTTGAACCATTGAAATTCCCGCGCTGAGCTCAAAAAAACTTCCCGCAGCTCGAATCGTACTTGCCGGCGCAGCGGGCTGGCTTTGAAAAAGTTACTTTCTCACTCTATTTTGGGCATATTAGTTATTTGGGCAGGTGTCACTACACTTCCTCACATCACCCCACATCACCCCCATTATATTCTCACTTCCAGCTTCTTTATATTTAGAGTTTAACATGCCGTGCGCCAGGTCCATAGTGGCGCACTGAGCGCCTCCTCCCGTCCGCCGACAACACTATAATAAATGGGAAATAGGGCTGCGCTACAGGCGCTAATGTTTTGTAAATACCAAAACAGCCATTGCGCACGCAGATGCGCCAATACTCATGGCGCAAACGTTTCGTAAATCAGCCCCAATATGTTGATGTAATGTATCTGCAAGTAGAAAAGACAAATCAACTATACATGGGAAACTGTATCACTGTTTGGAATGAACATTGCATTGAATTACTACAGCTTTTGAGTGTCTGGTTCACTTATATTTGCAAATGTGTGCAACAAAAACCCTGTTTGTTATGCTAAATATTAGAAGTAATTTAAAATGAGGCTTTCTGTGTTGAATAGCTGGATCGAGTGCTGGTGAATTTTTGACTAATTTAGTGCCAGATTCGTTTCCTAATCTCTGTATCGAGAATAGTTGATTATCATGTGTTATTTCAGGCATGCACACCAGCTTTCTCTATCCAAATCACTGCATACAGCTAATAGGAGACTTTGCAAGTTCAATGGCAGACAATAAAAAGGACCACTGCGGTTATCCTGTAATTTTGTGGTGATCTGTTACTACACATATATATATATACATATATATATATATATATATATATATATACATATATATATATATATATATATATATATATATACATATATATATATATATATACAGGTCCTTCTCAAAAAATTAGCATATTGTGATAAAGTTCATTATTTTCTGTAATGTACTGATAAACATTAGACTTTCATATATTTTAGATTCATTACACACAACTGAAGTAGTTCAAGCCTTTTCTTGTTTTAATATTGATGATTTTGGCATACAGCTCATGACAACCCAAAATTCCTATCTCAAAAAATTAGCATATCATGAAAAGGTTCTCTAAACAAGCTATTAATCTAATCATCTGAATCAACTAATTAACTCTAAACACCTGCAAAAGATTCCTGAGGCTTTTAAAAACTCCCAGCCTGGTTTATTACTCAAAACCGCAATCATGGGTAAGACTGCCGACCTGACTGCTGTCCAGAAGGCCATCATTGACACCCTCAAGCAAGAGGGTAAGACACAGAAAGAAATTTCTGAACGAATAGGCTGTTCCCAGAGTTCTGTATCAAGGCACCTCATTGGGAAGTCTGTGGGAAGGAAAAAGTGTGGCAGAAAACGCTGCACAATGAGAAGAGGTGACCGGACCCTGAAGAAGATTGTGGAGAAGGACCGATTCCAGACCTTGGAGGACCTGCGGAAGCAGTGGACTGAGTCTGGAGTAGAAACATCCAGAGCCACCGTGAACAGGCGTGTGCAGGAAATGGGCTACAGGTGCCGCATTCCCCAGGTCAAGCCACTTTTGAACCAGAAACAGCGGCAGAAGCGCCTGACCTGGGCTACAGAGAAGCAGCACTGGACTGTTGCTCAGTGGTCCAAAGTACTTTTTTCGTATGAAAGCAAATTTTGCATGTCATTCGGAAATCAAGGTGCCAGAGTCTGGAGGAAGACTGGGGAGAGCGAAATGCCAAAATGCCTGAAGTCCAGTGTCAAGTACCCACAGTCAGTGATGGTCTGGGGTGCCATGTCAGCTGCTGGTGTTGGTCCACTGTGTTTTATCAAGGGCAGGGTCAATGCAGCTAGCTATCAGGAGATTTTGGAGCACTTCATGCTTCCATCTGCTGAAAAGCTTTATGGAGATGAAGATTTCATTTTTCAGCACGACCTGGCACCTGCTCACAGTGCCAAAACCACTGGTAAATGGTTTACTGACCATGGTATTACTGTGCTCAATTGGCCTGCCAACTCTCCTGACCTGAACCCCATAGAGAATCTGTGGGATATTGGGAAGAGAAAGTTGAGAGACGCAAGACCCAACACTCTGGATGAGCTTAAGGCCGCTATCGAAGCATCCTGGGCCTCCATAACACCTCAGCAGTGCCACAGGCTGGTTGCCTCCATGCCACGCCGCATTGAAGCAGTCATTTCTGCAAAAGGATTCCCGACCAAGTATTGAGTGCATAACTGAACATAATTATTTAAAGGTTGACTTTTTTTGTATTAAAAACACTTTTCTTTTATTGGTCGGATGAAATATGCTAATTTTTTGAGATAGGATTTTTGGGTTTTCATGAGCTGTATGCCAAAATCATCAATATTAAAACAAGAAAAGGCTTGAACTACTTCAGTTGTGTGTAATGAATCTAAAATATATGAAAGTCTAATGTTTATCAGTACATTACAGAAAATAATAAACTTTATCACAATATGCTAATTTTTTGAGAAGGACCTGTATATATATATATATATATA
The DNA here is from genome assembly GCA_029206835.1 of Rana muscosa. NCBI lineage: Eukaryota > Metazoa > Chordata > Amphibia > Anura > Ranidae > Rana > Rana muscosa. The sequence goes on along the minus strand of CM055117.1, from coordinate 160,969,363 downwards.
TGTATACATACATACAACTAGTGCTGCAACGGATCGGCGGTGATCCGTGATCCGAACGGGTCACCCTATTCGGATCGGATCACCACTCGATCCGCGGAGCGACCCCGCGGCCTCAGCCTTAGGAAAGGCCGCGGCTTCGGCCTAGCTCCGGAGCCGCGGCCATCTTGGTACACCCGGCGGCGGCTGCCTTGTGACGTCATCACCCCTCGCTGCTCGTGGATCTGAACTGGCCGGCGGGAGAGACTGGTAAGTGGGGGAGATGCACATTACTGGGGGAGATTGTGGATATTACATACGGGGGGAGATTTTGGATATTACATACAGGGGGAGATTGTGGATATTACATACAGGGGGAGATTGTGGATAATACATACAGGGGGAGATTGTGGATATTACTGGGGGAGATTGTGGATATTACATACAGGGGGAGATTGTGGATATTACATACAGGGGGAGATTGTGGATATTACTAGGGGAGATTGTGGATATTACTGGGGGAGATTGTGGATATTACAGTGGGGGGGATGACGTAGATATTAGTAATTTTTTTTTTTGCCGATCCGAAAATGATCCGATCCGTGGCTCTGATCCGAGGATCGATCCGATCGTGAGTTTTTTGATCCGTTGCCACCCTACATACAACGCAGGTTTCCCGTTGCATCAGAGGGGGGCGGGGTCACCCGTCACGTCACTGGAGAAGCCTGGGTTTCCCCTTGCGTCAGAGGGGGACGGGGTCACGTGACGGGTGGCCTCGCCTTCAGCTACATAAGAGCTGCCACTGGCTGAAGCCGCGTCATGCCCGGGGTGTCTCCGCTCCGGTGAAGAGAGGATCGTGTGCTGTTCATCGTCGCTGGAGCCTGGAGAGATCATCCATTGCAGGATACCGACATCGCTGGAGTGCAGATCAAAAGTGGATTACCACCGCTGGAGTCTTTTTTTTTTTTTTCTTCTTTTTTTTTTTTTTTTTCTCGACCTCATATAATGTTATTGTAATATATAAGGTTTGTATTGTTTCAAAGGAGCTCTAAAGCTGAAATATACTGATAAATAAAAAACATAAAAAAAAATAAAAATGTTGCTACCATTTTTGCATATAATAACAATATATGCTAGGAAAGAAAAAACAACAAAAAAAGAGCTAAAGAGCGAAGATAGAAGAGAGGGAAGGGTAAGAAGAAGAAGAGAAAAAAAATAAAGATAGTAGGTAGAAAAGATAGAAAAGGTCGAAAAGGTCCCCGGGGTATCTTATAATGTTGGTCTGATAATATTAGTATATTAAATAGCTATTAGTAGTTATATTACCAAGGTCTTAATAATGTGATGTCAAAGTTGGGAGGGAAAAAATTAGTCACCCAAGGATTCCAGATTTTTTCAAATTTTCCAATATTATCATTGGTAATGGCTTCCGTTTTTGAGTGGGTCATGGCTTGGTTTATTCTGGTTTTGGTTTCTGAGATCATTAATGTTGGGGTTTTCCACGCTTTGGCGATTGTCTGCTTTGCTGCAGTAGTGATTTGTAGAAGGAGTTTGAATTGAGTGTGGGAAATAGAAGTCGGTTTTAGATTTAGTAGTGCACTTGAAGGGTCAGGTTTGATTGTTTTTTTGAATAAGGTAGAGAGGATAAGAAAAACCTCTTTCCAAAAACATTTTGTAACGGGACAATCCCAAAATATGTGTATGTGTGATCCTAGTTCACCACAGCCACGGAAGCAGAGTGGGGAGTATTGCGGAATATATTTCGCGATTCTGACAGGAACCAAATACCAGCGCAAAAGTACTTTATAATTTGTCTCTAGAGCTATTATATTTTGTGAAGATGATTTTGTTGTGGTCCAAATTTTATCCCAATCGGATGGTTCCAACTGAAGTCCAAGGTCTCTCTCCCATTTTGCCACGTATGATGGTGGGTCTGCAGTAGGCAAAGTAATAAGGTGTTTATATATTATTGATATGAGACCCTTAGAGTGAGGTTCGCGTTTACATATACGTTCAAATTGTGTGAGTTCGTTGAGCTTACTCATATTTTGTATATATGGCATGAAATTTTTTTTGATCTGCAGATATCGGAAAAGTTCTGATTGGGGGAGTTGATGCCTATCACATAGTTCAGGAAATGTTATAAGTGAGGTAGATGTCGATAAATCACAGAGTTGCGTTATGTCAGAAGAGATCCATTTTTTAAATGAATTAGGGAATGTGCAGGCTGGGTAGAATAGTGGGTTTCTAATAAATGATAGAAGGGGAACATGAGGAGATTGTAGTCCTTTGATAAGTTTAAATTTATCCCAGATAGTAACTGTGTGTTTGGTAATCTTATTTTTTATATTTTTATGATCTGAGGGTTTGGACCAAATTAAATTTGTTATAGAAAATGGATCACAGTCAATTGCTTCAATTGCAACCCAGAGTGGGGTTTCGTATTTTGCGTGATATTTGGGGATGCATGCTATTTGAGCTGCATGGTAGTAAGAGGCGAAATTGGGGAATCCTAGTCCACCTTTAAGTTTGGGAAGGTAGAGTGTGTGTTTAGATAAACAATGTTTTAAAGAGCCCCAGATGAACGCTAGTGTTTTGCGTTGAAGATTTCTAAGAAAGTATGCTGGAACTGGAATGGGCAAAACCCGAAATAGATATAGTATCTTGGGTAAAATAGTCATCTTTATTACGTTTATTTTACCAATCCATGAGATTGGTAAAGAAGACCATTGTTTAAGGAGATTGGTAATTTGCTTTAGTAATGGCGGAAAGTTAGCTGAGAAGAATTCAGTTAAATTGGGAGTAAGAGTAATTCCTAGGTAGGTCAGGTGCGATGTAGACCAGGAGAATGGGAGGGAAGTTTGTGCTTGTTGTAAAGTATGGGGAGGTAAGGAGATATTTAAGGCTGTAGATTTTTGAGAGTTGATAATTAGTCCAGATATCTGTGCAAAATGATCTAGCTTACTTATAAGGTTGGGAGCAGAAATATGAGGGGAAGACATAAATATTAGTATATCGTCAGCAAACAAACATAATTTGTGCTGATGACCAGCTAAGTCTATCCCTTTGATTGAAGGGTCAGATCGTATAGCCTGAGCTAGGGGTTCAATAAGTAGGGCAAATAAAAGTGGGGAGAGTGGACAATCCTGACGTGTACCTCTATTTATGTTAAAGCAACCAGATTTATATCCAGCATATTTAATATAGGCTTTGGGATTATTATATAGTGATGAAACCCAGTTAAGAAAGTGAGGACCGAACCCCCATTTTTGTAAAGCAAAATGTAGATAGGGCCATGATACTGTGTCGAATGCTTTTTTAATATCTAACGACAGAAGACACATAGGTATTCGCCGTGTTTTAGCTGCTTGGATTAATAAAGTTGCCCTGCGTACGTTATCAGCTGCTTGGCGAAAAGGAATAAAACCAACTTGGTCTTTATTTATTAATGAACCAATAATATTGTTCAAACGAGTTGCTAGAATTTTCGCTAGTAGTTTGATATCAAGATTAAGCAGGGATATGGGCCTGTAATTAGCACAAGATGAATCATCTGAATGAGGTTTGGGGATCATTGTGATTATTGCTGTTAAGGTTTCAGGACGAAAGGATTGGTTGTTCAGAAGTGAATTGAAAGCATCTGTCAGCAATGGCGCAAGAAGATGAGTAAATTTTTTATAATATAGGGCAGAGAAGCCATCAGGACCCGGGCGTTTATTTGGTTTAAGGGATTTAATGGCTAATTCAACCTCTGCAGTTGTAATGGGACTTTCAAGATGTTCATGTTGAGTTAAAGGAATCTTTGGAAGTTTGGTTTGTGAAAAAAATAATTCTGCAGCAGATCGGTCAAAAAATCCCTGATTGTTGTATAAAGATGTAAGGTGTTTGTGGAAGGTTTGTAGGATTTTTTCTGGATTACTGGTGTAAGTATTATGAGGTAATTTTAATCGAATCGGTTTGTATGGGTTGTTTAATTTTTTAAGTGCTCGAGCGAGAAGAGTGCCAGGCTTGTTAGCTTTAATATAAAATTTATGCTTGGATTTGCGTATGGTTTTATCTGCGGATTCAGATAGGAAAAGATCAAGATTTAGGCTAGCTTCATCTAGTTGATTTTTTGTCACAGGGGTAGGATTCGCTTGAAAATTTGTGTGGCAAGTGTTAAATTTTGTTTCTAATATTAGTTGTAGCTTCTTTTTTTCTTTTTTAAGATATGATGCTTGGCGTAAGCAGATTCCTCGAAGGACGGGTTTGTGTGCCTCCCATAATGTTAATGGAGAAATATCAGGGGTTTTATTATTTTTCAGATAGTCTTTTATGGCTATTTCTAAGTCAGTAGAGTGTGATGGATGGGATAGGGTTGAATCATTTATGTACCATGTGGGGTCTTGATGTTTGGGTATGAGGGAAGTGAAAGTAGAAAGTATTGCACAATGATCAGTCCATGTAAAGGGTATTACAGATGATGTGAGCATTTCCGGGGACATACTAATAGAGATTAGTATATGGTCGATACGGGAAAAAGACTTATGTGGATGGGAATAGAAGGAATATTGACGTTTCGTGGGATTGATTTCTCGCCAGGAATCTAGCAAGGAATGTTGTTGTAGAAGTCTTTGAAACCTACGAGATTGAGAATTGGAAGTGATAGGAATTGGGGACTTATCTAAATAAGGGTATAGAACTTGGTTCGAATCTCCACAGATCAAAAGTGTGCCCATTTTATGAGTCTCTATTACCTGGAACAAATGGGAGAGGAATGCTGTCGGATTTTTATTAGGAGCATAATAGGATACTACTGTGATTAGCGTATCACATAGATGCCCTGTAATAATGAGATAGCGACCTTCTGGGTCTTTGGTTTCTGTCAGAAGAGAGAAGGGTGTAGCTCTATGAAATGCAATTAGCACTCCCCTTCGTTTAGTTTTAGCTGAAGCAGTAAAAACTTGGGGATAAGCTGTACCAAAATATTTAGGTGTCGAGGTTTCAGTGAAATGGGTTTCTTGGAGGCAAATTATATGTGCCTTTGAAGAAGATAATGATCTAAAAACTTTGGTTCGTTTTTGTGGAACATTTAGACCTTGGACATTTAAGGTAAGAATATTTAAAGGAGCCATCATGAAATTTTATAGAAAATATTATAAGACATATCTAAAAACAATTGAAAATCCATACTTACCCCGGGGAGGAGCAAAGAGAAAAGGGAGAGTGGAGACAGAATGTTGAGAAAGAAAGAGAAAATGAGAGTCATTATTAAACAAATAATTAACAAAAAACGTTTAGAATGCAAGAAGGTAAAACGTTGGCGTTCCGAGCATGCAAAAGTGCAAGCTCGGAGGCACAGAGTCTGACCAGGGAGGCTCCTCACACAAAAAGGTGTGGGGAGAGTCCAAAGACAGAAAAATGGAGGGAGCAGTGACAGTTTCTCGGGTCCCTCACGACCAAAAATATATCTAGAGAAGAAAAATATATTATGACACCCAAACTGGGCGGAAGTAAGCAAAAATGAATCAAATATAAGAAAATATTATATGTTCAACATTAATACATGTAAAATTTTAATCTAACAATTGTGTTTTATGGTTTCACGGGGAGAGTGTTAGATTATTAATTTTGTTAAATTATACAGGTTACCTCTGGGTTGCCAGTTGTAGGAGAGGCAGTAATGTCCTTATTAATTAGGATGAAAAATAAATAAAATATCAATTATTACTAATATATTAGTAATATTTACTTCTATTCAGTAAGCAATTTTGTACAAAAATAATATAGAACCCTTGTTGTGGGTAGGAAAGGATTAGGGGAAAGGGGCGGGTAGGAGGGGGTAAAATGTGGGAAGTAGAAGGGATAGAGGGGAAAAAGGGGGGTGAGGTGAGGAAGGATAGGATGAGGAGGGAAGGGTGTTATGAGAATATAATTTTTTGGGGGATAATTTAAAACGTCAATTATCCTAGACCAAAAAGGGGATAAAAATTGGAAAATAAAAAATAAATAAATAAATAAAAATAAAGTATTAAAAAAATAAAAAAATAAAAATAATAATAATAATAAAAAATAATAATAATAAAAAATTAAAATAAAAAATATATAAAATTAGACCATAACCTGCTTAAGGGAAGTAAATTCAGGATGGTTAAATGACATTAAGTGTTTAGCATCCAAAAAGTGGATGAAAGATCAAAAATATTGAGTGAATTTCAATTTGATATGCAAAATGCATTCAGTCCATTGAGTCTGGAGTAACTTGGTTTGGAGAGTTGAATCGACCCCTCTTCGATGGGCTTTGTCTGGTTCTGTCATTTTTGATTTTGGATACATTTTGTGGAGAACTGGATGCTGTTCGTAGGCAAGGGCCAGCTGAAGGACTTTCGCAGAGATTAAGTTTTTGTAGGGTGTTCTGTAGTTCATCAGGAGTTTTGCATGAGTACTTGGTGCCTTGATATGTGAAGCGAAGTGAAAAAGGGAACCCCCATTGGTATGGGATCTGATGTTGTTGTAGGTTTTGTAATAAGGGTTTCATCGAGCGCCGTTTAGCGACTGTTATTGGGGAAAGGTCAGCAAAGATCTGATATGGGTGGCCTTGGAAGATGAGGGATTCTTTGTTCCTTGCAGCGACCATGAGCTGCTCTTTGGTGCGAAAGAAATGGAATTTCGCAATTATGTCGCGGGGGGGACCTTCAGATTTGCGTGGTGCTAGTGCTCGATGTATTCTGTCTATTTCCAGTCTCTCAATTGGAATTGACGGTGATAACTCTTGAAATAGGGCAGTAATTATCGATTGTAGATCAATAATAGACTCCGGTATACCTCTAATGCGGAGGTTTGAACGACGTGCGCGATTTTCAAAATCTTCTAAACGAGTTTGCAGCGAGAAATTTTCATCTTTAGGTGTGTCCAATTCAGTTTCATGAGTCATTACATTAGTTTCTATGTCATCCACTCTGTTTTCTAATTCAGCCGTGCGCTGACCTAAGTCACGGATTTCTTTTGTTAATTTCTCAGTAATATGGTCGGAGGTCTGCTTTAATGCCTTCTGTAGCATTTTTTCTATTTGAATTAAAACATTTGGGTGTAAAGAGCCTGTCTGTTGTGGCTGGCAGATGGCGCTGTCCTCACAGTCTGTATCATATAGTTCATGAGGTAACTGCTGCTGCTGCCTGGCAGCATGAGGTGAGATTGTGTGAGGTGATTTAGCCTGTTCCATTTTACTGAGGCCTCTAGATGAATTATCTCTGAGGGGTTTCACCTTATTTTTTCCCCGGACAGCTCCTTTAACCACCTTAAAACGTTCCCAGGGCACTGAGGAAGACCAGGGTAAGCTTTTGAAATAATTACCCTTCCATTCGGGTGTGTATGCTGGCCGTGAAGTCCCGAGAAAAGGGGAGCCTCAGCAGGACATGTCTGTCACAGTGAGCTCCCAGCATGCCCCTTCTTCTTTTTTTTTTTTAATAAAGGACTTATCCCAACTGTGTCTGTGTTTTTTTACAATTTTTTATACTTTCTTTGTGAAATGGTAGGGATACAATGTACCCTGTTACCAATTCACATAGGGGGGGCCGGGATCTGGGGGTCCCCTTTGTTAAAGGGGCAAGGGTTGTGGGGATGAGGCCCTTGTCCCCATCAACATGAGGACATCCTCCCTATGTTGAGGGCATGTGGCCTGGTACGGTTCAGGAGGGGGGGGCGCTCTCTCGTCCCCCCCTCTTTTCCTGCGGCCTGCCAGGTTGTGTGCTCGGATAAGAGTCTGGTATGGATTTTTGGGGGGAACCTCACGCCATTTTTTTTTTCATTTGGCGCGGAGTTCCCCTTAAAATCCATACCAGACCTGAAGGGCCCGGTAATTGAATTTGGGGGGACCCCCACGCATTTTTTTTTTTTATCAATGACTTTCAATGACTTTTCTCTGTATTGCTGGAACGGGCAATTCAGTACAGCCGCGAGTAGTTTTAAATTCCTTTTTTTCCTTCAGAGATTACATTTTGTGCAGAGACTGTTCTAAGCACGGGAAACAATTGCTGCTTTACAGGCATACTATATACACCCCCCAGGTACGAAATTTAAAGGAATATTTCACTTTTATTGTTTCATTTTAAGCATTATTAAAATCACTGCTCCCGAAAAAACTGCAGTTTTTAAAACTTTTTTTGCATTGATACATGTCCCCTGGGGCAGGACCCGGGTCCCCAAACACTTTTTATGAGAATAACTTGCATATAAGCCTTTAAAATTAGCACTTTTGAGTTTTCATGTTCGTGTCCCATAGACTTTAACGGGGTTCGGATGTTCGAACAAATTTATTGCCTGTTCGCATTTTCTGGTGCGAACCGAACTGGGGGGTGTTCGGCTCATCTTCAGACAGGCCTGTACATGTGCTTTCTTGAGCAGAGGGACCTTGCAGGCGCTGCAGGATTTCAGTCCTTCACAGTGTAGTGTGTTACCAATTGTTTTCTTGGTGACTATGGTCCCAGCTGCCTTGAGATCATTGAAAAGATTCTCCTGTGTTGTTCTAGGCTGATTCCTCACTGTTCTCATGATCATTGAAACTCCACAAGATGAGATCTTGCATGGAGCCCCAGACCGAGGGAGAGTGAGAATTATTTTGTGTTTCTTCCATTTGCAAATTAACGCACAAACTGTCACCCTCTTACCAAGCTGCTTGGCGATGGCCTTCCAGCCTTGTATAGGTCTACAATCTTGTCCCTGACCTCCTGGGACAGCACTTTGATCTTGGCCATGGTGGAGAGATTGGAATCTGATTGATTGCTTCTGTGGACAAGTGTCTTTTATACAAGTAACAAGCTGAGATTAGCACTCCTTTTACCTATATAGAAGACACCTGGGAGCCAAAAATCCTGCTGATTGATAGGTGATCAAATACGTATATCACTCATTAAAATGCGAATCAATGTATAACTTTTTTGAAATGCATTTTTCTGGATATTTTTGTTGTTCTTCTGTCTCTCTCTGTTAAATAAACCTACCATTAAAATTATAGACTGATCATTGGAAAACGTACAAAATCAGCAGGCAATCAAATACTTTTTCCCCTCACTGCATGTATTGAAGGACCACCATTAGGCTGGATTATATGCATTTTTAGTGCTTTTTGCATTTTGCAGATTTGCAATACAGAACGTGTTCCATAGGAAACCATGTTAAATGGACTGTAGTGCAAATCTGCAAAATGCAAAAATCACTAAAAATGCATAGGTGTGAATCCAGCCTTACTCACATTACCTCTGGATTCTTTTTGTTTTTTGGTATAAAAATAACTTTATTGAGCATTACTACCATTACTTAGTATTTACTTTAGTTTTTTTGTTGATTGATCTCTTTGGCACAAAAACAGCACTTTATCAATTGTATATATACAGTATTGTTTGTTCTGGTAGGCATTTTTGAGTATGCACTGAACATCTGATATAAGAGTTGAAACACTATTTATTTAAAACCGTTTTTTTTTTTTTAAATAGATCACTAGTGGTATTGTGAGGCACTATTTCCCATATATAAATCTGTATACATAAGTGAAGAAGTGAACACTTATTCAGTACCAGCAGCAATAATATACACAATTTTCTTTTTAAACTTACACACATTTTTTTTTTTATATATAAACAATTTATTTATTTATTTTAATATACACATTTTTTTTTTTTTTACTTACACAATTATTTGCACACATTTGCGCTGAAGTAACCTCAAGGTTAAATATTTGTATTATTTGTACATTTCACTATACTGTCGCCTCCCATTTCAGAGCTCTATGCTGACAGAGCCACACTCCTCATGCCGTGTACACACGATCGATTTTCTCGACGGTGAAAACACCGTTGAGAAAATCGACGGGAAAAACGAGGAACGGCTTGTTTCCCTACACACGGCCGTTTTTCCTGACATTTTTTCTCTTGGTCGAGAAAAACAACCGTGTGTAGGCTCCCTGGCAGTGTTTCCCTATGGGAAAACTGCCGCGGAAAAAAATGCCGTGAATCACGACGAGAAAAATTAGAGCATGTTCTAATTTTTCTCGTCGTGATTCATGCCGTTTTTCTCGTCGGGAAAAATGATGAACAGCCCACACACGGTCATTTTTCTCGTCAAAGAGAAAAAATTAAATTTTTCCCGACGAGAAAAATGGTCGTGTGTACGCGGCATCAGACTTGTATTGCAGAGGAAGGGAGGATGTGTGTCAGTTCAGTTATATTACTGAGTTCTGATTAATGAGAGCACTGGTTCTAGCTCTAGTGCCTTTTAGAATATACAGTCATATTTAGGCATTCTGTACAATGGTTATAACAGGATAGTGCAGGTACAAATATAAGGTGTAATAGTACAATGTCTATCTAACTTCATTTTTATTCCTGTACTTTCAATTAGGTTTTAGTGTGGAACTGACAATACTCTGCGCTGTCTGTATTCTGACATTGGTGTTGATTTATAATACACTGTTCAAATATGAACCGGTGATCTGGTACATTATACAGTACAGCATACCGTTCTTCAGTCGCTTCCAGAATGGGCTGGCAGCTGAAGGTCATTGTGTATGAACAGCACACAATTGCTTGGCACTAGAGAGGTTACAGGGTCCTGATAATATGTTCCTGGTTTTCTTATTCCATGGCTGGATTGGTACTGCAGAAATGGCACAATCAATCAGAATCACCGCAGTGTGTCAGTGTTAATAACCTCTTCAGCACAGAGGGGGGGTGAAGGCTCAAAAGAAAACCCTAATAATTAACCTTTTAAAAGACAAATAATAATGTCAAAGCCATGGAGTCCATCGGGTGGTCTGGAAATACACCGGACACTTGCATGCTTAATGATAAACCTTTTAGGCCCATTTTAATAAAAGATGCAAAAGATGGAATCCCATTGGGCGAGTCTGGAAGGCTGTCAGGTGTTCTAGGAATATAGTAGGATTCTGGTTTAAAGAGAACCAGTAATTTCAAAAATATCGTATACATCAGGGATGTCCAAACTTTTTTCAAAGAGGGCCAGATTTTATGAAGTGAACATGCGTAAGGGCTGACCATTTTGCCTGACTTTTTTTGAACCATTAAAATTAAATATTTTATGCAAAGTTTATTGCAAACGGCATACTATTCATTTCATAACATTGATGACATTATATGATGATATAAAATATATATATCTTCTCTTCTCCATTCAGGGTAACGATGAGCTCAGGCGTGTTATGTTTGAAAAAAAAACTCTCTCCCCCTTTCCCCCTCTCTCCCCCTCTCAGCTTCATAGCGGCTCTGGCACATTGACTTCTGAACACGCCCGGCCACACGCCCCGGCTCATACTAACAATGAGCGCGGCACTCGGGATTTTGTCAGGCTAAAGAAGATAGATATATTAACAGCATAAAAAACATAACACGCTCGAGCTTTGGGGGCCACAGATGGATATACTTGGCGGGCCACAGATGTATATATATATATATATATATATATATATATATATGCAAATTCCAAGTGGGGGCCACATCAAACCGGAACGCGGGCCGCAAATGGCCCGCGGGCCAGACTTTGAACATGTCTGGTATACATCAAGCAGTTTTGTTCAGGTTGTGAGACTGTTTGTCCATTTTAAGAGCTACCACTTACTAGAGAAACTGCTGAGCTCTCATCCAAGGGGCAGGCCTAACCATTTGAATCCATTCCTCCTGTCTGACAGTTCACTTACATACATTTAGTGACAGGCAGGCTTAAAAAATTGTTCCTGAGAAAAACAGAGGCTTCTATAACTAATGTCTCATTCTGAAAAAGCTAGTTTTCTGACTGTCATGCTTGACCCCTAGTGTGGTGATAATAAGTACCGGGCACACCAAAAACTGTGAAACGACACAGGGCAGCCATGTTGTTTGAAATTCATAGTCAGCCATGACATTTCTTTCTTAGCAGCAGTGACCCCCCCACCATTTGGAACATGGCTACATTAAGGCTCGGTTCACACCATCGCCGCATGCGGCTTACAGCAGGGGTCCGGTGCGTTCTGGTTCACCATTTCAGGTCCGATTTCAGCCCGAATTTTGGGCTGAAATCGAACCTGAAACGCACCAAAAAAGGCACGCCTTTTTCCGGCACACCGCACCAGACCCGCTGCAGAGATATGTAAACCGGCACCATAGAGAGCCAGTCACATTCTCCTGCTATGCGAATTGGATGCGGGGAAATGCACATTCAATTTGCATAGGTGTGAACCGAGCCTAAGCCTTAATCCTACACAATTACCAAACTTTTAGCCGCATCCCAGAACATCCTTTATAGGTCTACTGAGAGGACACCACAAAATTGCTCAACCCTATTAACTAACATCAAAACAAAGCAGGGCAACCAGATAACATTTTGATTTACCTCATCTACACCCCATTAACAGGGCAATACACATCTTAAGCCCCAAACTCACGGTCCGAATGTCGGGAGACATCGGCAGATTAAAAAAAATCATCCGACATTCGGCCCGTGTGTATGCCACCCTGTCTGACAGAAGCCAGTTGTTGTCAGATGAGCATGCTGGAAAACCAGCAGCTGACGACTCCCGATTGGCGGAGAACGCTGATTGGAGTGTTCTGGATGAGAACACAACAGCTCAGGAGGGGAGATCGCTATACTAATTTTGCATAGTTAGTACAGCCGCTCCGACTGGCGCCAAAAGTTTTTTTTTCATTCAACCCAGCGGGTTGAATAGTGTGTACCAGACTCTAGTCTCTCTCTCTAATAGCCATCATAAAACGGTCAAGTCCAAGCTTAAAGTGGAATTCCACCCAAAAATGGAACTTCCACTTTTTGGAATCCTCCCCCCCTCCGGTGTCACATTTGGCACCTTTCAGGGGGGAGCAGATGCCTGTGTAATACAGGTATTTACTCCCACTAACTGGCATAGATCACCTCAGTGATCTACGCCACTTCCGGCGCCTACTCTGTCCCCCCCGCTGTCTTCTGGAAGACACATAGGTCCCAGAACACAGCGGGGACCAGTGAAGACGCGCAGTGCGACTCGCGCATGCGCAGTAGGGAACCGGGAAGCCGCAATGCTTCACTTCCTGATTCCCTTACCGAGTATGGAGGCGGTAGCAGCCGATCCTCGAGCGACAGATCGGCTTCGGCTGCCGTCATCGCGGGCGCCCTAGACAGGTAAGTGTCCATATATTAAAAGTCAGCAGCTGCTATATTTGTAGCTGCTGGCTTTTAATAAAAAAAATTTAGTGGGACCTCCGCTTTAAGTAATTTCTAATCTTAAGCAGATGACTGGCCTGGCTAACCACGAGTCATAAACAGTTTGGTTGGAGTAATTAGCGAATATACATTTCTGTCCATCTCATCCTGGAGATTCAAAACTTAAGGCCTGGTTAACACCTATGCAGGCTGCAGTTGATGCATATTCCAGGTGCATTTTTGCATTTTTCAATAGACGTTTTTGATCCACTGAAGTCTATGGAACCAAAAACACCACCTGCTAGTCCCTGGCCCTTTCCATAAAATGCACAGATGTGAACGTGACACATAGGAAACCATATAAAATGGACTGTAGTGTGTTTCTGCAAAACTGAAAACACACAAAAAAATAAGAGTACCTCCAGAATAAGGACATATTTACCTGTTAATCAGTTAATTAGCAGCATTTTAAGCCAAAACACCACTATCCTAGATTAGACCCATTACCTCTCCTAGGTGAAATAGGCTTTTGATAACCATTAAATTTGTAGTCATTTAAGTGGCATGGCATGCTGGACAATAATCTACAGGTTACCAGAATGCAACCTGTAGCTATTCCATGATATTATTTTATGTAGAAAACCATATTTGAGGGCGGGATAGCTAAATGCTCGTAAAAAGGCTGTGACATCCCATCGGTCACTCTTCAGACCTTCTCATTGGTCAGAGCATTTCTGTCAACACCCAGTTTAGGGACCAGAAAAGGAGTCAGTAGTCTAGCGTTCTCCTTTTACCATCAACAAGGAACATTAGCCAAGACGTATGAGTGCCACTGATCCATCTTGCTCGATAATTGGACTTTGCCAAACCCGCAGAACCAGACCTTGTAAAATATTTCCATTCTTTAAGCCTATTTATTTATCTGTTGTATTATTATTGTCTCTTTTTCCTTTGTAATACTCTTTTTATGTAAATATTTTATTTGTATTGTTTTACCTTTTCAATTTTTAAACAATATTTGGACAAGTGTTAATATTGTCTCTAATGCACGAACACAGAACTTAACCACTTCAGCCCTGGAAGGGTTTGCTCCCTTAATGACCAGGCCATTTTTTGCGATATGGCACTGTGTTGCTTTAACTGACAATTGCGCGGCCATGCAAGCGGTACCTAAACAAAATTTATGTCCTTTTTTCCCCACAAATAGAGCATTCTTTTGGTGGTATTTGATCACCTCTGCGGTTTTTATTTTTTGTGCTTTAAACAAAAAAGTGCAACAATTTTGAAAATATAAATATTTTAAACTTTTTGCTATAATAAATATCCCCCAATTTTTAAAAAAAAACAAATTTATTCATCTGTTTAGGCCAATATGTATTCTTCTACATATTTTTGGTAAAAAAAAATAGTAATAAGCGTATATTGATTGGTTTACGCAGAAGTTATAGTGTCTACAAAATAGGGGATAGATTTATGGCATTTTTTTTTTTACTAGTAATGGTGGTGATCTGTGATTTTTAGCGGGACTGAGACATTGTGGCGGACAGATCAGACACTTTTGCCACTTTTTTGGGACCAGTGGCATTTATACAGCGATCAGAGCTAAAAATAGCCACTGATTACTGTATATATGTCACTGACAGGGAAGGGTTTACCACTAGGGGGCGATCAAGGGATTAAGTGTGTCCTAGGGAGGTGTTTTTAACTGTGGGGGCAGTGTAGTGACTGGAAGTAGAGAGACATCGCTGTCTCTAATCACTAGAAACAGCAGATCTCTCTCCTCTCCCTAACAGAATGGAGATCTGTCTGTTTACATTGACAGATCCCCTGTTCTGTCTCTCTCAGGAGTGTTCTTGGCCATCCGGCGGACATCGCAGCCGCCAGGCACATGCATCAGCTCCTTCGTCATGCGGCGGACATGCGCCTGCTAAGGCTACTTAAAGGGCCACCGTACAGCTACGGCAATTCGCCCAGGAGAGCCAATCTGCCGCCGAATAACGACAGCGGCTGGTCGGCTAGTGGTTAAAGAATCCATCTCACTTTGAAGAGCACTACCATATGGTCAATCTCTGAATGTACTTGTCTGTGGTGACAATGTGCATTTAGAGAGGTTTATTTTAAGTCATAATTATTATCGCTAATATTGAGAATGTTGATATTTATGATAAATATCTGGTGGCAGTGATTGATTTTTGGCTATAAAGGGTTAACTGGGTAGTTAGCCATACCCAGCCATGATTGTGCTCAGTTGGCTGGCACTTAGTCAGGCTTCAGGGGGTGCATAAATGGCCTACACATATAGCAGGGGGATTGTTAAACTTTAGTCAGAGCTGCACAGTTTGTTTTTATCTACAGACGCCCCTTAAAGCGGAGTTCCACCCACTTTTGATAGGTGGACTTAAACGAAAGACCACCCCTCGTTTTTGGATATTGAAATTTTTTATTTTTTCCCAGTAGTACCTTTTTTTAGAAGTACAAGTGTACTTCCGATTCAGCCGAGCCACGGCCCAGGACGTCACATCCTTCTCTTTGGCGATCTCCCCTGTTGTCTTCTGGGACCTGTATGTGTCCCAGAAGACAAGCTGGTTATTCACAAAGTGCCGTTGGACTCATGCATGCGCAGTCGGAAACCGGCAGTGAAGCCGGAAGGCTCCACTGCCGATTTCCCTTAGTTGGAATGGCGGTGCCTGCACCCAAACCAATGAACGGATCGGCCTCGAGGGGCCAACATCGCAGGCTCCCTGGACAGGTAAGTGTCCTTATTAAAAGTCAGCAGCTACAGTGTTTGTAGCTGCTGACTTTACAAAAATTAAAAAATTGCGGGCGGAACACCGCCTTTAACTGCATAAGCAGCTTTTTAGTAAAGATGAACTAACTGTTTAAAACAAATATTGTCTAAATATAAAAGGTGTAGTGCTACCCCAAGATTGTTATAACAGTCTCCGTCCCATTGGCCAGTGGTTGATGTAAAAAATGTTGGCCGGCAAAGTTGGGACAGTTGAAGAAAGCACAACAGTTGCCAACAGACAACAGAGGAACTTGTACAATGTTAGTCTCTTACCAAACCCAGGGACTCTGATGCCCCGTACACACGGCCGGGTTTTCTGATAGGAAAACTGCGAGAAGAGCTTTTGGCCGGGAATCCCTGCCGTATGTATGCACCCTCGCAGTTTTTCCGACGGGAAAACTGCCCAAAAAACGCCGGACAAAATAAGAGAACCTGCTCTTTTTTTTCCCGTCGGGGGATCTTCGCACAGCCCCTATCTTTTCACCCCCTCCCAACACAGACACCAAGAAAGCAGCCAACCCTTTAGCTCCCCCGAAAGGAACCAAGTTGGTCTCCAAGTAATCAATGTGTCCTCACAGTCACTAACAACAGATCAGACCGAGGTTCTTAGTCTCGGCCTGACCTTTTGTCCTGAACAGAACGCGGATGCATTTGAGATCATTAAAGACGTTAATTTATTTGCCAGAAAACTCATGTTTAAGGTCATATATGACAAGGATTGCCAACATTCCTCTTCTAATTCATCATTACAGGAAATTTGGCAACACAAAACGATCAATGAGATCAAGGCCCTGAATGATCTAATGGACCTATGGGAGGAAGGAAACCCTTTTGATGATCCTTTGGAGGAGGTCCCCCCTAGCCCTGGAATTGACATTCCATCGCAAAGACTTTTTCCGCCACCCCACCTCTACAAACCCAAATCTAAAACATTTCCTACTTTTCAAGGCAATCCCAATATTTGGGCCTTTACCCAACAGGTTACCAAAGAGATAAAGATTACCAACTGGAACAAGTTCAATAGAAGGTCTAACCTTAAGCCATCGCACCGTGAGGCTTTAATATCTCTACAATTAAATAAGCAAATTATTATCAAGCCCTCCGATAAAAGGAGGCAATATTGTAGTAATGTATGTAGAAAACGACAAAAAAAATGGTAATGGACCTCCTATTGAACCACAGTTGGTATCATCCCATTCCTCATGCCCAAGTTAAATATGAAGAGACTAAATTCCATCTGTTAATCAGTTGTGCCTTTCAAGCCAACCTATTGGACAAAAAAACCTGTGAATTCCTATTGGTAGAAAAACCCAAAATACCTACCCTATATGCCTTACCTAAGGTACACAAAAACTTGGACTGCCCTCCAGGGCGTCCGATTGTCTCGGGGTAACGGATGCTTAACTGAACATGCAAGTTCAGTTCCTACATACATACAGGATACGGCGGACCTCATTAGGTCCATCGATACCCTGTATGTACCACTGGGATCCTGGCTGGTGGTCATTGATGTTGAGGCTCTGTACAACTCCAACCCCCATGAGTGGGGGGTGAGAGTTGTTCAGAGCTTCTTATCAGAGAGAGGACCTGGAGCTGAAAAGTACAACCAATTTATTTTAGAACTACTAATGTTAATTTTAATGAACAATATCTTTATTTCTGACCATTCCCACTACCTCCAGGTACAGGGCGTTGCGATGGGGACCAAGTTCGCCCCATCGTACGCTAACCTGTACCTGGGGGGGTAGGAACGAGAGATATTTTCTTCCGATAAATTTGGGGATCATTTCTCTCATGTCCTCATTTGGCGCCATTTTATCGACGACATCTTTGTTGTTTGGACCGCGTCCAACCTTGAATTGCAGGCCTTCATGTCCAAACTGACTACAAATCGTTATAATCTCAAATTCACCATGACGTGTGACCAACAGATTATCAACTTTTTGGATATTTCCATCCATGTGAATTTAGATGGCACCCTGGGCTCCTCACTTTACAGGAAACCATCTGCAGGTAACAACCATCCTGCATGCTGCTAGTTCTCACCCAAAACCATTGGTGCAAAGTATACCATATAGTCAATACCTAAGAATTAAACAAAACTGCAGTCAGGAACACGATTTTGAAACCGAGGCCAAAGCCTTACAGTTTTGACTATTAAATAGAGGATACAGTCGCACGGTGCTAAAGAGGGCACATCAGAGAGCAAAAAACAAAAAAAGAACTGACTTAATTCATTTTTCCAGGGTCAAACCTTCAAACCAGAAGGTACGGTTGATCACCAGATATTCTGGTGACCACCAAAAGGTAAGAAATATCATTACCAAATTCTGGCCCTTACTATCTGCTGATGAAGTTATTTCTAAATATATTTAACCTTACCTCCAAATCACATATAGAAAGTCCTGATCTATAAAAGATCATTTGGTTCACAGCCACCTACAGAAACCTACCAGTAGATCTCCTCGTAGGGGCACAGCTCCATGTGGCCGTTGTGATTTTTGCCAATTTTTAGGTAATTCCAAGGAAATAACCCTTCCCAGTGGAACCACTTATAAGCCAAAAAATTTCGCCAATTGCCAATCAATAGGCGTTGTATACCTCATGAAGTGCGAATGCAGCGCATTCTATGTTGGCAAAACAAAAAGACCCTTTTTTCATAGAGTTAGGGATCATGTTTCCCTCATTCGAAAGAAAAACATGGAAACGCCGATTAGCCGACATAGTGGTCTATATCATTCTTTTGATCTATCCAAAATGATTTTTTTTGCCTTAGAGCATCTTCCAACAAATGAAAGAGGCGGAGATTGCGACAAAAGTATTTTGCAAAGAGAGGCAAAGTGGATTTTTTCACTTAATGCCAGCGCATATCCAGGTCTCAATGAGTCCATCAGCTATAAGCCCTTTCCCTAGAAACTGACCTTGTATATTTTTTGAATGACCCCGGGCCTAAACAGCCAGTCTGTTTATTTAGCATTTGTGTTTTTCTGTATGTTTGGTTTATTCTTCATAGAAGTGATCAGATAATTATTTTCAACCGCATTGTATGCCAATATTATGCATTTGCTACATTATTACTGTATTATTATAGCATGATATACAATTTGTGATATAATTATTGATTTTTTAAGGGCATTCCTTCTTGCGGAGTCTAGGTGACCTTACGGGCGCCCGGGGCTTCCAACTTGTTGCCTACAGGCATTCAAGTTGGGGCCATCCATTCTCAAAGGGCTTCGATCCTTGTCTTTTACATCTGACCTATTTTTGTTCCTTCCATCAGTTTAATATTGGCGCCTTGATTCTCACTCGATTCTATTCTCACTGTGGCCATCTTGTGGCCATTGAAAAGATTGCATCTAGTTTGCAGTGATTTTTTTATCATCGCTCAGAAGCTTCACCGCGTCATTTCCGGTACGCGGCAACGTGTCATTTCCGGCCGCCCCTATATCAGCTATGAGTAAGCGTCAATTCGTGACGTGAAACGCGTTAGCCACCCTTCCCTGCATGCACACTATCTGCATTTGTTGTTTTGGATCTATGGATCTATGGATTTATTTTGAATTTGGATTTTTTACTTGAAATTTTGGAATAAATAACTGTCTATACAGAGTGCGGCAGTCCAGGGTTTCTTTTTCTCCCATGCCCTTATATCCACCTTGTCTTTTTTTAAATAGCACGGATTGGCTCCCTGAGAGGTGGAACTGATTTGCCCGCCCGCCTATAATTTTGGCGCCAAACTGGAGTCCTATAGGCGAGGGAGGAGGTGACTATATAAGCTTTGGCATTTTGTTTGGGTGGTATAGCTGCCGCTATCGGAGGAAGTTTGTTTGTTCAAAGATCACGTGCTGCAGGTATCTCTAGAAAAAATATTTCACTATCCTTTTCCTTTTTTTCTCCCTTTGAGCGACTTACTGAATTTTTTGATTTTGAAATTTATCTTTGATAGATGGACTGTCGGTCTTACAAGCACTGACCGGCATCCCCTCTTTCGGATTTTTTATCCATCTTCTGAAATCAAATTCTGAAGTGGATGAACCAGGTATTTGTTGTTTTTTTTATACCTTTCTACCAACATATTTTCTATATAAATGTTAGTCCCTCTGATTCTACTTTATTCCTCCATAGATACCTTCCCTCTGAGTATATTTTTTTGTTCCTTTCTGGAATCCCAAAATGGTTTGGAGATCCAGGTATCCTTATAAAACTAGATTTATTTTATATATTATATATATATATATATATATATATATATATATATATATATATATACTCAGCTCTGCTACAGCACATGTCTGACTCTATATAATTTTCTTTTTTTCCTTCCTTCAGGCGACTATTCACCTTCCATTGTCTTTATTAGCACATTATCCATTTATGTGCTTCTTATGAGCTAGCACCTCCTCTAAGGTTCACCACAAGACTCCATTTTGAGAACACTCCTCTGATTCAATACCAGTTATTCTTTTCGATTTCATCAATAATGCACAGGTAATGAAGGCTTATGCTGTGGCTTTGAATATGTCCTTGTATCGTTCCTCTGTTGAAAATTGAAATATTATGTTGTATAGCAATTTATTAGTGTATTCTTTTGTATATTTATTTTGTACGTTTTGTGTTTCAGTAATACATGACAAAAACAATACTTCTGAAGAAGCCATTTTAATTGGCGAAACGTCAAGATTATTTGTCTGTATAAACTCCATTATTTTCAATTGTAAATGAGATGAATTTTATCTTATGTGATTATAACTTTTCTACTAAAAAAAATTATATTTTTTATTAATATTGTGTTTGAGTGCACCTTAAAAGTCCCATTCTCCCTTACTTATATCTTCAAATTACAAGGGACGCGGTGCCTATTGACCTACAGATGTCAGATGATTTTCTTGTCTTCCTTGCAGTTTTTTGCAGTTTTCCTGTGGGTAAAAAGTCAGATGGAGCATACACACGGTCGGGATTCCCGAGAAAATGCTCTCATTGGAGTTTTCCCGACGGGAAAACCGAACGTGTGTACGGGGGAAAAGTAGAGAGCAGGTTCTCAGTTTTCCTCTCGGGATTTCCGACGGACCTTTTTCCGTCGGAAATCCCGGTCGTGTGTACTGGGCATGAGTCTCCCGACACGTGGTCTGGTTCAGGTCAAGTCCTTCAACAGGGATAGCAATTGCTCTAATTTTGTTTAGACAGTCCCTCCTTTTCTTCCTCATAGGTGGTAGATGTGCTCTTCAGTACAATCTAATCTCACCAGGCACCCAATTCACACCTCACACTCTCCCAGGGAGAAAGTTCCCAATCTCTAATGCAAGGTGATTAGTCTCTTTGCTTCTCCTGATTGTGGTCAGCCATGGCAGAGTTCTGGTCAGCCAGCAGAAGCAGCCCAATCTTTTTCCCACACACTTGCTTGCTTCCACTCAGTCCTCTCCCCTTTCTTCACCAGCCTGTAGACCCACTTTTCCTTGCACTGTTGCATCAGCCAATCACCTCCAGGACCAAATTAGCCAAGAAGGCTGCCACCTGCACTGGAAACACTCCATAGATTAGCAATGCAAAGTGGTCTCCTTACTGCTGCGCTGTGCAGGGAGACTGGTCTTGTATCTGTCCCCTCCTGTAGTTTTATAAAGATAGCCTGTAGTGGGTGGGTCTGCATGGACACTCCCATAGCTCTTCCCTCTGCACTGGTTATGTGCAGCATATAGTTTATGCACATAGGTTATGTGCAGCATAAACGTTGAACGGGGACACACAGGACCTCTGCTGTGAGCCGCATCAGTATTAGGTGCGGACCCAGCCTTATAAAGGTTTATATGTTTCTTAGAGTTTAGATTTTTCATGTAGTTTTCATGAGTATTGGAACTGTATCATCATTCACATTGTTTCACTGGCTAAAAGGATACCTATTTTATGCTTTTGCTTGCTATAGGTGGATTTTTCACTTAAAGGAGCAGCTGCTTATTCATTTTGATTTATTTATTAGAATTTTAATTTTTGGTGTACATTTTATCACATTTCTTAATATAGTAATACCTTGGATTGCGAGTAATGCGGTTTATGAGCGTTTCGCAATACAAGCTATTTAAAAAAAAATCCTGACTCAATTTCCGAGCGTTGTCTCGCAAGACGAGCAGGATTCAAGCCTCTGGGGTGTGCAGTGGCGCATGTGGCCAGAGGTGCGGGGGCGCTGGTGATGCTCGGAGACCGTCCGTTCCCAAATGGTCTTTGTGTGTCTCCGAGTGTCTTTGGCCCCCCCGCACCTCTGGCCACATGTGGTATTGTGGTACACCAGCAGTGGCACTGGAGCACATTATCTGAGTTTCCATTGATTCCTATGGGGAAACTTGCTTTGATATATGCATGCTTTGGATTACAAGCATTCTTCTGGAACGAGTTATGCTCGTAATCCAAGGTACTACTGTATTACCTTTTTTTTTTTGTCCACTCCAGTCCAGTCACACGATACTACAGCTCCAGCTCCCCTGTGTCAGTGAACCGCTGCTCCACTGAAGAGGAGGACGCACCCTAAACAGCTGGGCCACGGGAGCCCATGGTTGAATTTATGGCTCCTAGAATTCCCAGCAATTGTCAAGCGCTTCATGACACAGGGGAGCCGGAGTTGTAGTTTAGAGAAAAGGGCTACAATACAGCCATTGGATTCAGTGTGACAGGAACTCTTGTGATGCTCTGATCTATAATCAGTCATGCAAAGTTTATCCACGAATAGAAAAGGAAAAGTTCTACTGTTGTAATCAGTTTCCTGTATTGGTACAAATTTACTCCATAGCAGTCAAAATGTATAAAACACCAATGCCAATGATCATTTCATACTTCTAATGCGAGCTTCCTCAAGGTTGCACTTGCTAGGGAATGAATTGCATCAATAAAAAAAATCAATATAGTTATGGCCTTGAGTTTCCTGTCATGGGGTTTAATGCACAGTTTCAGATCTCATCTATAGATCTCACTGTACCAGGGGCTCGGTCGAGTATCATTTACACACTTTAATACGGCTCAAACTTTACGATGGCAAAAAATTATTGTTCACTGGCTAGAAAGACCTGAAATGTAATCTCACCTCACCAACGTTTGTTTTTAACCCATACACACAGAATTATTAAAGTACATCTGTAACGTATATCAGTTTTTGTAAAAACAAATGTAAAACCATTGTGTTGCAGGTTTATGGGACTTTGCACAGTATGAATAGGACTCTAAATAGGGCTGTACTAGCAATCCTGACAGAAGTCTTAGACCCCATACACACTATTAGATTTTCTGCAGATTTTTGTCTTCAGAATTACCAAAAACATATAATATGAGGTCAAACCTTAAGAGTTTAATATTGTATGCAATCAGGCAGACCCTTGCACTACATGGTTTTGGTAAATCTGAAAACAAAAATCTGCAGAAAATCTTATAGTGTGTATGGGGCTTAAAGTGGTTATAAACCCATTTTTTTTTTTAAACCTGCAAGACAAAGGCATAATGAGCTAGTGTGACAGGAGGGTCTCTTTGGACACAGAGTGAGCCAGGAAATAATGGGCATTAAGAAATATATCTTGGGCTACCTAAAATGGGTCTGTAATATTTATCCACCATATTCCCCAGGATAACTGCAAAGAACTTTTACTGTTTGATTATGACCTCAACAGGTTAATTGAAAAGTGACGCCTTCATGATGTTTGGACACATACTCTTAGATGCTAATATCATCACCCACAGCCCTGCCTTTGTGTAATCATTGCTGTGAGGAATTAAGGTGTTTTGCATTCTATTGTTCATTGTGACTGGGGAAGGTCTGGTGTGAATAGAGGTAATTACACTATACTTGTGTGTATTGTAAAGGCAGACTGGGATTTACAATACAAAGGGATTTAAGATGTAAAGGGATTAGAACTTGTTGTCTCCTGACAGACCGTCTGCCAAACACTTTGTGATAAGATGTGTATTGGGGATCTTTAGGATCTATTGTGTGAAGCCTGTTGTCTCCTAACAGACGTCAAAATAATGTGTTGTCTTGTAAGGTGTGGGTGGAGCTTGACCCTTGTTCATGTTAACTAATGTGTATTGAATTGTGTATAAAGTTACAATGTTTCTCAATAAAGAAGTCATTCTACCCCAGAAGAATACAGAGTGCGTCTCGTTTCTTCCAGAGGGATTGGTTCCTATGGGAAGGGATCGTTTGGCTGTGGAAGATTGGTAGCGAGTGGATGTGTGTCCAGGAGAGGGGACATCGTAAACGGCGTTAATCCCCTTGATATTTGGGGACCTGTTACAGCTAGTATGACTCATTATGCATTACTTACCTTAGATCGAAGCCCCCGAATCCGTCCTCGTCTCCCCCTCGAGCCGCAGCCATCTCTCCCGGAGGTTACTTCCGGGTATCGCCACTCCAGTGCTGTGATTGGCCGGAGCGGCGATGACGTCACTCAGCGCATGCTGTGATTGGCTGTAAAAGCCAGCATTATCATTCATAAAACCGGCATTTACAGTGCGCCTGCGCCGATGTGTACGGCGCGGATGTGCCCTACACATCGGTCTATTCTTTTTGGCAAATATCTCCTAAGCCTTGTAGGTTTAGGAGATATTGCAAACACCTACAGGTAAGCCTTAATCTAGGCTTACCTGTAGGTGTAAGTTGCAAGAGTGGGTTTACAACCACTTTAAGACTGAGTTCACACTATGTGCAGCCACGGGCTCAGCAGGGGTCCGGTGCGTCCCCGTTCACCATTTCAGGTCCAAATTAGGTCTGAATTTTTGGCAAAATTTGGACCTGAAACTGAGCCAAAAACCCAAGGGACCCTTCTGGTGTGCTTTTTGTGGCTTCCCCTGAGATTTGTGAACCGGCTCCATTGAGACACGGTCACACTCTCTTGTCATGCAAATTGGATGTGGTGAAACCTGCATCCAATTTGCAATAGTTTGAACCCAGCCTTAATGGCTGCCATGTCTAGATATCTATGGCTTAGGTGAGCACCCATAAACTGCTCAGCATGAGACAGACTCGGTCTAGAAAAATAACAAAAATTACCGAAACCCGAACTTAGGCTGTTTAACAGTATATTAGTACCACAGATGCAGGTTTCAAATTGTACTCCTAGTAGATTTAAAACTAGATATCCTTTAAAGCTTTAGTTTTATCTGCTTTGCTTTTTTATTAGATATCTTATGTCCCGTACACACGATCAGTTTTCCTGTTGGAAAAAGTCTGATGAGAGCTTTTGGTCGGGAATCCCGACCGTGCGTATGTTTCATCAGACTTTTTCCAACGGAAAAACTGCTGGAAAAAGAGCAGGTTCTCTATTTTCCCGTCAGGAAAAAAACGGATTTGAATTTCCAATCGTGTGTACAAATCCCGAGGCGCTAAATTCCGATGCATGCTTGGAAGCATAGAACTTAATTTTCTCGGCTCGTCGTAATCTTTTACGTCACCGCGTTCTTGGCAGTCAAAAGTTCACTGAACTTTTGTGTGACTGTCAGGAAGATCCTGCCAGTAACAGGCGCCCTGAACTTCCTGGTGCACGATCGCAGGCGCCAATGCGCATGCGCGTGCGTGCGCCAATGCGCATGCGTGCGAGCCCACTAACACCAGGCAGGCTATTTAAACCAGACTGACACACTGGGATCTTGCTGTCTGATCTACAGCGTACGTGTGTCCCTGACTTCTGAACTCTGTTTCAGTTCCTTCCAGTGTTGAACCCGGCTTGCTCCTGACCATCCCCGCCATCTGCCTGCACCTGATCCCGGCCTGTCTGACCTCTCTTCTGCCTGCTCCTCTGGTCCTTCTGCTGTCTGCCTGATAACTGACCCATCCAGTTCCAGTCCGTTGCACCTGTCCGCTGATCCAGCCTGTCCCAGGTTCAGGTCTGCTGTCCTTCCAGCCATCTGTCCAGCTCCAGTCTGCTATCCAGCTCCAGTCTGCTACATCTGCCTGCCGATCCAGCCTGTTCCTGGTTCCTGCCTCCGCTCAGTCGCACCTACGGTCCTTCTGTACAGCTCCACCTGGACTTCAGACAAAACCTCCTGCTGTTGATCCTGTCAGGCACTCGTGCCACTCCTGACTCCTGTGCTTCCTGTTCACCCTACCAGGGGCCTCGTGTCGGAGCCGCAAGAGAGGCCATCCCCTGCAATTCGGTCTCGTCCACTAGGTATGTGACAGTGGCTGTGTGTATGCAAGGCAGGCTTGAGAGGAATTCCGTCGGAAAAACCATCCAACTTTTTTCAGACGGGAAAACCGATCGCGTGTACGGGGCATTTTTGTACTTCTATACGCAATGCAGGCAGATCATGGCTGGTTGGGGGGAAGGTAGGACGTTGAAAATGTTTTATTTCCTGAAAACTTCACAGTGCCCTGCGGCTGCCTCAGTTCTCCCCTGGAGAGTCCTCAGCTCAACGCAGTGAGCTGGCTATTGAGAGGGCTTACATAAATATCAAAAAGCCTTGATGGGAAGGTGCCAGTCTGGAGGAGTAGGCATTCCTAGGCAGACTGCATTTGTAACACCCACATCTGATACTGAGCTCCCATGATTGAAAGAACTGAAATCCAAATAATGAAAGGGGTGGACCAGGGACAGTCAAGTTGGGGAGGAAAGGACAACATTTTACTGAATGTTCTCCAACCAGGAAATGGGGAGCTTCTATCTGACTTGCTGCAGCTTCTTATGTACAAAATGAGAAGCTCACAGTGTGAAGTGAAATTAGAGTAAGTTATTTCATCACAGGATAGAAGTGTAAGAATGAAGGTAAGGCTAGAGTTTAGCTTCAAGACCTTCGGCATACACCCAAAAAAACTCTAAAGGCTTTGGGCTTGTCTTGTGCACAAAAGGTACCCCAATTACTTCCACTGGCTTTGTCAGTTGTTGCGTGTTTTTAAGAGTGCTGACAAAGGCTCCTGTGTGAATAAAGCTTGAAAACAGTGGTTGCACACTTTATTCATAAATACATTGTAACAGAATTAGTACTATATAAAAGTAACCGTGCAGCACTAAATCATATTAAACAATATGCATACTTAGTAATACTTAAAATATAATGCACATACATATTATTATTATTATTATACAGGATTTATATATTACCGACAGTCTGTCCAGCGCTTTACAACATGAGGGCAGACAGTACAATTACAATAAAATTCGATACAGGATTAATCAGAGGGCCCTGCTCATTAGAGCGTACAGTCTAGGAGGGAGCATCAAGTGATACGAAGGGTTATAACTGTGGGGGATGAGCTGATGGAGAAAATAAAAGTGCAGTTGTTAGATGGAGGTAGGGTAGGCTTCTCTGAAGAGAAAAGTTTTCAGGGATCGCCTAAAAGATAGATTTGCAGATATAAACAGCATCCATATACAAGGCGTCCGTCTGATAAAAAAAGAGAGAACCGGCCGGCATGCAGGCGCCCATCCACTTGCGATGATGTCAGCACGTCAACCTCCCGACGTACGTTTCGTCTCACATAGACATCGTCACTGGGGAACGGGCGACGCACTGACTCATCGCAATATATACAACATGGGACCACGCCTCGATTTGAACCTCTGGCAGCAGAACCATCTGGTCTACTGGCAAATTTGCCCTAACCTAAAATAAGCAATTAAAACGCACAGAGAACGTAATAATATGTATTCTAATTCCAAGACACATGATTCAAAATCATTTAGTAGCAAGCGGATAGAATTAACTAAACTAAGCCTTCTGTGAACTGAGGGTAGAGATCATTGTAAACAGTGTAACCGTGAACACTTCATAAACCAACCATCCATAGGGGTTACCACTAGGGATAATGGCATACAAAAAAAAGAATATCATCTAAATAAATTAATATAAAAATAATAATAAATATGTGAGTAATTAGCTGAAACACAGTGAAATTCCATAGGTGAACTACCAGAGATTCACATCGAGTGTACATATTTGGTTTCCAAGGAATATCAATGAAATCCTTGACAGAAAACTAATAAAAGTGAATAGAAATACTAAAATGAATTAGAAAATTATACTCATAACTGTGAAACTACAGTGAAACCCATACTCATTGTGCCAATATTGAAAGTGCACCAAAAATATAAAAAATACCATAAAAATAGAAATAAAAATAAAAGTATACTTAAAATACCAACAAAAAATAAAATCACTATGAAAAAACTATAAAAAAGGGGAAAATAATTGAATAAAGCCTAGATGGAGTACCCCTATGAGTTATCAATAAAAGGCGTTGAGATCAACCTCCACGTTTAATCCAAAAGGGGTGTAGCATCCTGTGGATCCAGGCCATTTCTAGCCTGGATATGTTACGCACCATAGAATCACCCCTCCATTGTGGGACATACTTGTCAATGCCCATAAAAATGGTTTTGGCCGGATTTTTATCGTGGGTCTCCAGATAATGTTGTGACACTGGATGTTTTGGAAAGCCAGTGAGGATATTAGTTATGTGTTCATTCAACCTGACACGGAGGGTCGGTTAGTCCTGCCCACATATTGTAGCCCGCAAGGGCACTGGAGCAGGTAAACGACCCCTACCATGGAGCGGTTGATGAAAGTTTTGATCTCAAATTCCATTGAGGTGCTGGATGATGTAAATCTGTGGGTGTGCCTATGGGCGCATCCACTAAGAGTACATACCCTACACCTCCTACACTGGTAAAAAACAGTCATATATTCAATGAAACCCCTCCTGATAGGTGGGGGATCCAGAATATTGGGTGCCACTTGATTCCTAAGAGACGAGGCCCCTTTGTAGATGACCTGAGGCCTACCAGGAATGACTTGGTCATTAGTAAGAATGTGCCAGTGCTTATTAAGGAGAGGAAATTAAGAGGAAATTAATTTCCTGGACCTTAAGGTTGGGATCAAAGATGACTGTTTTGTCACTTCAACCTTCTTTAAGGAGACAGACAGGAATTCCTATATACCTGTCGGGAGTTGTCATCATGAGGCTTGGCTAAAGTCTGTTCCCAAATGTCAGTACATTCGCCTGAAGCGCAATTGCTCTGATCATAGTGAGTTTCTCAGGCAGGCGAGTGTCCTGACTATACGATTCCTGGAGAAGGGCTATTCTAGTGCCTCCCTTGAGGAGACATTGAAAGAGGTGGCTTTGATTGATAGGGGACGCCTCTTGGGTGATAGACCACGAGAGGTGATAACATACCTTCTATCCCTTTCATTACCACATACTCAGTCCAACACATGAGTGTGAAAAAACTCATTAATAAGCACTGGCACATTCTTACTAATGACCAAGTCCTCCATCCTATCCTTCCTGGTAGGCCTCAGGTCATCTACAAAGGGGCCTCGTCTCTTAGGAATCAAGTGGCACCCAATATTCTGTATCCCCCCTATCAGGAGGGGTTTCTTTTAATATATGACTGGTTTTTACCGGTGTAGGGTATGTACTCTTAGTGGATGCGCCCATAGGCGCACCCACAGATTTACATCATCCAGCACCTCAATGGAATATGAGATCAAAACTTTCATCACCTGCTCCACGTTAGTGGTTGTTTACCTGCTCCAGTGCCCTTGCGGGCTACAATATGTGGGCAGGACTAAGCGACCCCTCCGTGTCAGGTTGAATGAACACATAACTAATATCCTCACTGGCTTTACAAAACATCCAGTGTCACGACATTATCTGGAGACCCACGATAAGAATCCGGCCAAAACCATTTTTTTGGGCATTGACAAGTATGTCCCACAATGGAGGAGTGATTCTATGGTGCGTAGCATATCCAGGCTAGAAATAGGATTAAATGCTACACCCCTTTTGGATTAAATGTGGAGGTTGATCTCAACGCCTTTATTGATAACTCATAGGGGTACTCCATCTAGGCTTTATTCAATTCTTTTCCCCTTTTTTATAGTTTTTTCATAGTGATTTAATTTTTTGTTGGTATATTAAGTATACTTTTATTTTTTTTCTATTTTTATGGTATTTTTATATTTTTGGTGCACTTTCAATATTGGCACAATGAGTATGGGTTTCACAGTTATGAGTATAATTTTCTAATTAATTTTAGTATTTTTATTCACTTTTAAAAGTTTTCTGTCAAGGATTGCATTGATATTCCTTGGAAACCAAATATGTACACTCGATGTGAATCTCTGGTAGTTCACCTATGGAATTTCACTGTGTTTCAGCGAATTACTCACATATTTATATTATTTTTATATTAATTTATTTAGATATTATTCTCTTTTTTTGTATGCCATTATCCCTAGCGGTAACCCCTATGGATGGTTGGTTTATGAAGTGTTCACGGGTACACTGTTTACAGAGATCTCTGCCATCAGTTCACAGCAGGCTTAGTTTAGTTAATTCTATCCGCTTGCTACTAAATGATTTTGAATCATGTGTCTTGCAGTTAGAATACATAATATCACGTTCTCTGTCTTCCGTTTTAATTGCTTATTTTAGGTTAGGGCAAATTTGCCAGTAGACAAGATGGTTCCGCTGCCAGAGGTTCAAATCAAGGCGTGGTCCCATGTTGTATATATTGCGATGAGTCAGTGCGTCGCCTGTTCCCCAGTGACGATGTCTATGTGAGACGAAACGTACGTCTGGAGGTTGACGTGCTGACGTCATCGCAAGTGGACAGGCTGTTGTGGTTTTCCTTAATAATAATCATAATACATTTAAAAATATACTGGCAGAAAATTGAAAGTCCAGTAGGCCTCAAGGGTAAAGCAAACTATTGAACTTGTAAACCTTTCAGAGCAAAAACACATGTTTTTCCAATGTTCAATGGATCACCTATCTGTCATTTTTACAAGCAGATGTTGGGACAGGGATTTGCCTGGACAATAGTGTCCCTTGTCACAGAAACCAGAAAATTTCTATATGCCATTGTTGAATGGGCTCAGAAAAGCAATGCAAATAGATGGATAAGCCTGAGAAGTTACCTGTGACTAACAGTTAAAACTAGAGCAAAGATTCCCATTGTTTCAGAGGGTAAGATTGCCCCTTAAAGTAAAGCAACCAGTTTACTCAGCTTGCTCCCCAAACAATGGCATCATAAACGCTGGTTAATTCTACAACCAATGAAACATCCATGTTTTGTATACATTTTTCTTATATATCTGTATATATAGATATATGACCATAAGTGACACCTATGCCATGTTCTCAGACATTTTAAGAAAACACCTGGATACATGTTACATTATAAATACGCATGATATTCAAAGTAAGAACATATATTGATATGTAATAAATAAGAATGATGTTTAGATTATCAATGACATTTTAGGTCATAGGGAAAAATATGATTTTAGTATCTGTTGACCTAGGGACTGTGTTAGAAGAATAAATATAGATACCAATGTGATTTTATAAATAGAAGTGTTTTAAAGAGTTAATTAGCAGCATGAAAAACGTCAAATTGTGATTATAGAATATAAAGGAACCTACGTTTAGAGATTAACATGTAATCAAAATATATAGATAAATATTTGTGTGTTATATTGATTGACATATAATCTGTACCCTGTTTAGAAAAAACAGCTTATAGATATATTCTTAGACAGAAATATAAAACAAATTTTGTTATGTGAATGAATCAAAAGTATATTAGAAGTATGTTATATATACCGGATTACCAGAAGATAAATATCCATATATAGTCTTCCCAACAATATATAAATTATACACATTCTGAAAATAGAATATATAAACTTAAAGAATTGATGCCCCAGTGGTTGAAAGTGATATTGCTTGCCAGAAAACAGTTAATCATTAAGTTGTCAACCTATAGAGTCCAGACACTTTTGGACAGTAATTCCCACATCTGCAGCCACCAATGAGTTGAAGATGCCCGTCCCTGGGCAGAACTTAGTATAATTTTTATAACCTTATTGTCCAGAGACAATATTTAAGGGAAGAAAAATTAGATGAAAAGACACACACTCAGGGACCCACCCTGAGGGGCACACTGGGAGATTCACACTCTCAGACTGACACACATGCACCATGCATGAAGACATATTTTTACACTCATGAAGATTCCTAGACACCCGATAACTGAAAGCCACGGCAGCCATCTTAACTCTGGTCACTTGCCAGTAGGAAATAGCCATTGTGGAATGTGTAATTATGCCATTTTTGATTTTTATCTTGAATTCATTGTTGTTCTCAAAATTATTGAAGTATTGAATATTCTGCAATTATGATTTATTCTCATTAACCAACAACTGGTAGATGTTTTTTGTAAAGATTCAATTTTTCATTATATATATTTTTTTTTTTACATAGTTCCAATCTTAGTGACAAAACAAACGTCCAATTTATTTCACATTGTTAACCATTTACTTACCTGCAGTATAGTAATGGTTGGATGTGTGAAATACAGACGTTCTGTTTCATTGTCAATTATACAAGGTTGTTGAACCCATTGAGAATTTATCATGACAGCATTATGTCTAAGGGACTGTATGCCCATTTTGCGGGTAATTTTATTGATTTTAAAGTCGTTCATGTAACGCAATTGTTATTTTAATTTCTTGTAAATATTTGCTTTTTGTCAACCAATAAATGTAGCTATTTTGTATGATCACACGTCTCCGTGAATAAGTTTCACATTATAGACTATGTCATATAGGTTGTCTTGTATTCAAAAATATCTTTCGTTAAAAAGAACTTAAAATTAATATTGTGCGGGCAAACTGTCCCTTGAAAAGCACAACAGGGCGCCTGCATGCCGACCGGCTCTCTCTTTTTATCATACGGATGCCTTGTATATGGATGCCGTTTTTATCCCTGTTTTATGTAAGTGCACATCTTTGGTTCTAATAAAACTGTGCAATACTGTGTGCAATACTATTTAGTGTTCTTGCTTTCTGGGTACACGTTGAAAACCCACCCGAGTATTTGGAGTGCATCCAGTCCTCATATCCCACCTGATCGATGAAGTGTGGCTGACACCTGCATATCACCTTACAGGCTGGTTTTTAGCTTGCCTCTGGTAAGCTGCAAATTTATGTGGTGGCGGATCACTATTGTCTTCGTGGTGTTTATTGCAATTTCTTTGCTGGCACTTTCAAGTGTGCGACTCACTCCATCCTTGGATTTTTCTATGGACTTTCATTTTTCCTTAGAGACTTTATTTGCATATAATTGAGAATATATATATATATATATATATATATATTTCATATATTTACCGTATTTATCGGCATATAACGCACACAGGCGTATAACACGCACCCTAACCTTAAGAGGGAACTTTCAGGAAAAAAAATTTCCACAGCCCCCTGCGTATAACACGCAGGCACAGTTTACCCTCTATTTTCAGGGTAAAAAAGTGAGTGTTATACGCCAATAAATACAGTATATATATATATATATATATATATATATATATTTTGCACATATTCACAAGGATCACATGTTTATTGCACTTTTCATTGAAGATTTTGTTTCTACACATATTTATAACTTAGCGCAGCTTTCTTATTTTTATTTCTGGTTTACACGTGGTATCTTATGTTGAAGCTGCAGCTGACCACTATTGTTTTATTGCATTATTTGCCTGTTAGCGCGGTATCACTGTTTATATTCTCCTAGATTTGCAGATAGTCTGACAGATTGGGGCAGGGGATTCCAGAAGATGGGAGAGGCTCGGGAGAAGTCCTGGAGGCAAATATGGGAGGAGGCGATGAGGGAGCTAGAGAGCAGGAGGTCTTGGGAGGAACGAAGCGGACGATTAGGTTGGCATTTTGAGACTAGGCTAGTGATGTAGCTGGGGGCAGAGTTGTGGATGGTTTTGTAGCTTGTTAGTATTTTGAATTTAATTTGTTGGGCGAGTGGTAGCCAATGGAGGGATTGGCAGAGAGGAGTAGCAGACGCTGAGCAGTTTGTAAGGTGGATGAGTCTGGCAGCAGCATTCATGATGGACTGAAGGGGGGATAGTCTATTTAAAGGTAAGCCAATGAGGAGGGAGTTGCAGTAGTCATATAAACAAGAAAGGCAAAAGAAAAAACATGTGATATTTGAATGTCCACTCAAACAATATGACCCATTAGTCAGCATAAAGTGTCCATATAAAGTTCATGTAGAATCAAAGAAAGTGTTCAAATTCTTCCAAACAGAAATAGCATGTGCTGAAAAAAATGAATCGGTAAACTGAAAGTGTATACACACTCCAGCTTATTACCAGATGTCATTGACCATTATATGTAAAAATGGTCAATCAGCGCATAAAGGGTTTCCACCTCGCCTCCACCCAAACTCGCTCATCCATGTCTTTATGGACCTTGCTTTGTGTACTGGTCCAAATCATTTGGTGGAGGAGGGGATTATGGTGTGGGGTTGTATTTTAGGGGTTGGGCTTGGCCCCTTAGTTCCAGTGAAGGGAACTCTTAAAGCATCAGCATATCAAGACATTTTGGACAATTTCATGCTCCCAACTTTGTGGGAACAGTTTGGGGATGGCCCCTTCCTGTTCCAACATGACTGCTCACCAGTGCACAAACAAGTTACATAAAGACTTGGCTGAGCAAGTTTGGGGTGGAGGAACTTGACTGGCCTGCACAGAGTCCTGACCTCAACCCCATAGAACACCTTTGGGATGAATTAGAATGCAGACTGCGAGCCAGGCCTTCTTGTCCACATCAGTGGCTGACCTCACAAATACGCTTTTGGAAGAATGGTCAAACATTCCCATAGACACACTCCTAAACCTTGTGGACTTCCCAGTAGAGTTGAAGCTGTTATAGCTGCAAGGGGTGGGCCAACTAAATATTGAACCCTACGGACTTAAGCCTCATACACACGATCAGACTTCCAACCAACTTTCTGTGGATTTTTGTCCGAAGGGCGTTGGGCATGAACTTGGTATGCATACACACGGCAGGACTTTTTCAGCCAACTTTCACTAAATCACGTGGTTTTTCAGCTCTTTACCGCGACCCTTTGGTCAACTTCTGTATTGTTGTCTGATCTTTTGCATTGGTTCTGAGAATGCGTGTTTGTACTTTGGACTTAAGTCCGATAGACTTGTGTACACACGATCGGATTAGCAGACGTAGGACTTTTGTTGCCGGAAAGTTTGTCTGTTTTCACAGCGAACATTTGTCCGATGAAAACCGAAAAAGTTTGTCCGATGGAGCGTACACACGGTCGGATTGTCTGCTAAAACAGGTCTGTCGGACAATTGTTTTCAAAAAGTCCGATCGTGTGTATGGGCCTTAAGACTGGGATGCCATTAAAGTTCATGTGCGTGTAAAAGCAGGCGTCCCAATATCTTTGGCAATATAGTGTATGTAAAGCAGAGGGTGGGCGGGACGCAGACAAGCCAAGTCATTGGAATGGGCGAAGATCAGCTTTAAATGCAGGAGGTCTGTATGCACAGGGTTTATATTTACCCGGCATGACATGAATGTCTAGTTTAGATAAAAAAAATATGACAGTAAAAAAAATTGTGTTGTAAGGGACGGTGAGCTGTTCATACAGAAATAATTGCTATCACTTTTTTTCACCAGTATCTACTCTAAATAATCGGAATCCTCACATTGCCTCTTTCATGTCCCTCTGGAATTATCAATATGAAACTGCTGTTTTTAGCTACAGTAACTGTAGGATGTTTAAAGCCCTGAATGCAAATGTTTTCATCAACTAAGCACGGCTGTTTCTATGAAATGTGTGTCTCTCGGGAGCAGAACCGTGCGCTTGTTACAGGAAAGTCTACACAAGTACAGTGTCAGTTCTGTGCCTCAGGCTGTGATGTTCCAGTTATAACGAAGTGAGCATCTCTCCAGTATTTAGGACTCAAGTGTTAATCTGTAAAACAGAACAAAGCTTTTTTACAAGGCTGTCTGTTATTCCTCAATATATGTAAGGAAGACATTACTTACAGGGAGATTTCAAATAAAGCCAAAAATCCGAAATCTGTTTTGGAGACTGCTTTATAGTAACAAATTGGGGTCCCTGCACCTACAGCCCTTTTATAAATATCAACCCTATTCTTCTGTCCAGAATTTTTGAGCGACAGGCATCCCGCGATTCTGTTTGCTCGCATTTACCGCGATTCGTCAGGCGACAATCGTGGCCAAATCGTGCCACGATTGGGTGTCTATTGAAAGTGACAGGGATCGCAAGCGCTCCCCCGCAATTTGTGGCGATTCGGGATCGTGGACTGAATTGCAGCGCCCGCGATCCAGGATGCCTAGATGTGAATGGAGCAGTTGTAGCGGTACCCCCATATGAGCTGGATTGTTTGTGAATGCCCAGCCCGGCATTCCCTTCTCAAACACTCAGAGACATAGAACAGTCCACATGCTTTGTTTGTTTTTTGTGTTATTGAGGGTATAGAACTTGGATGGGGTAAAGGAAATATGGGATGCCCAGGATAATTTGTAGAACTTGCTTGGAACAACTATATCCACTTCTCTACTGTGCACGAAAACCCCCTTCCTGCCCAAGCCATTTTTCAGCTTTCAGCGCTGTCACACTTTGAATGACAATTGCGCGGTCGTGCGACGTGGCTCCCAAACGAAATTTGTGTCCTTTTTTTCCCACAAATAGAGATTTCTTTTGGTGGTATTTGATCACCTCTGCGGTTTTTATTTTTTGCGCTATAAACAAAAGAAGAGCGTCCAGTTTGGGAAAAAAAACACAATTTTTTACTTTTTGCTATAATAAATACCCATTTTTTTTTTTAAATAAAATTTTCCTTAGTTTAGGCCGATACGTATTCTTCTACATATTTTTGGTAATAATAATAATAAGCGCGTATTGATTGGTTTGCGCAAAAGTTATAGCGTGTACAAAATAGGGGATAGATTTATAGCATTTTAATTTTTTTATTAGTAATGGCGGCGATCTGCGATTTTTTATTGTGACTGCGATATTGCGGCGGACACATCGGACACTTTTGACACATTTTTTGGGACCATTCACGTTTATACAGCGATCCCTGCTATAAAAATGCATTGATTACTGTATAAATGTGATTGGCAGGGAAGGGGTTAACCACTAGGGGGCGGGAAGGGGTTAAATATGTTCCCTCAATGTGTTTTTACTGTGGGGGGAGGGGACTGACTGGGGGAGGTGACCGATGGTTGTCCCTATGTACAAGGGACACACCATCGGTCCCCTCTCCCTCACAGGACGTGGATCTCTGTGTTTACACACAGAGATCCACTTTCCTGCTCGTTGCCCGGCGGCAATCGCGGCCACCGGGCACGCGCACCGGGGCCTTGTGAACGCGGCGGGCGCGTGCGCGCGCCGCTGGCGGCAAGCGCGCGCCTCCTAGCTCGTTTTAAAGGGAGGACGTCATATGACGTCCTCCCAGAACGAGAGTATCCTCCGCCCGCCGTCAATTGACAGTGGGCGGGGGACAAGTGGATATACAGTTCAGTATATACACTCCATTTCTCCTCCTGCACATCGCTTCCTCTCTCTTCAGGCATAACTAGCACAAAGTGGTTAAGCCTGACACGGGCTCAGCCAGGCCTTTAGCAATTACCCTTTTGTAGGCAGGGACTGCGGGCCCCTCTAGCTGTCCTATCGGTGGCTACTGAGCCCAGTAACCCATCGTCAGGCCTTGCAGGCCCTCCTGGCGGCAGCTGCCTTTCTCCACTGCCCCAATTACCACAGTTTAACACTTCTGGTTCCGCACACATCTCAGACTGCAAGCTCCTATTCCTCTCAAGCCTGCCTCCCCATTCCCCCCCTGACTGTGCCTCGCTCACCAGCTCTCTTGGCTGCGACCAGTTGTCCTCCCTGGAGTCTCTTAGTAGTGCTTTCTCCTGCTGTCCTCTACTTGCTCTCTCTTGTGCCTCCGGTCCAGGACCTTTTTATGCATTGAAGGTGATCCCGACTGCACCCGAGCCCAGGCCCAAGGTCAGACCCCTTCCCCCAGACTGGGGAGCTCCCTCAAAGGCCCTGACAGCCTCTGCACTCTCTCCACCCGACAACTCCTCCCCAGCTGGGCTGACCCTGAGTATTTAGGGCTCCTTACATTATTTGACCTTTTGGTCATACCTGGGAGGTGAGCCACCAATCTATAAATCTTTTCCTTGTTTTTCGGTGTTGGATTGATGTTTGGTCCCCTTCCATCAAGATATAGACTTATTAGTCACCTTCTTTACAATTTTTTATTTTTCACTTGGACTATTTTTTTACACTGTTTTAGTTTTTTTCACTTAATTTGCATTTGGACTCAAGTCATTAGGATTATATTCACTTGGTGTTATTCGTTTATTGAACAAGCGCAGCATTATTCCCTGTTCCTATGATGAATAAGTATCTGCATGTATTTCTCAGCATTGAGGACACCATTGATCCTGACCAAATCTTCAACTACACGTGCAGAAATACGGCCTAAAACTTGCAAGGAACCTCCACCATGCTTCAATGTTGCTTGCAGATACTCATTATTGTACCGCTCTCCAGCTCTTTGGCAAACAAACTGCCTCCTGCTACAGCCAAATATTTCACATCTTGACTCATTAGTGCAGAGCTCTTGCTGCCATTTTTCTTCACCCCAGTTTCTTTTGTTTTCTTGCAAAGAACATGGAAACAAGGCTAAGTGACTCAACTATGCAGGAAAACATCACTTCTGAACAAGTATTATCTAGGCTCCATATTTCCTATGGGAATTACATTAGGTAGACTGTTTATTTCTCTGGGACAACAGCAACGCAAGCAGTTGGGAATTAGGAATTAGGCAGCATCCAACCAAAAATGTAATTGAGTAAAATTAGAATTATGACTTTAGCCATAGTTCTTCACGGTTTGTGTTATTAGATACATTGATATAATATTCTGTTCACAGTTTATTCTGTTGACTAAGGCCCCTTTTACACGGGCCAGATCTTTTTTTTTTCTCAGCAGGAAAACCCTCTTCTGATCCACTGCTGAGCGGAGCGGCTAGAAGACAGGTGTGTCCACCCCACCTATGCGCAGTAGACACGGACAAAGTCCACCCTGCTCTACCCATAGAGGAGAATCCGATCGGGTCCATCTGAAAAATGGACAGGTGGACCTGATCAGACCTCTCGTGTGAAAGGGGCCTAAGCACTGTGGAATAAGGATTATTAGAAGCCATTTGATAAGAAATTTACATTTTCAGTTTATTAAGTTGGTGACATGGTTTAAGGTTGTTGAAGTTTAGGTGTGGCAGTTTTTACATTGTTACATTGGTCCAGCTTGGACCAATGCAGGTATGTATCCTGTGGGATCCCCCTGGAAACTAGAAATCAGTGTAGTAGGCACTGCTGCTATAGTGATCTCTTTTAGCATCCAGGTCCTGTGCCACACAGCTGCTCTGCTGCTTAGAGAACACAGGTAAAACAAAACCAAAGAAATTCCCAGCTCAGCTTACCGACCAGCCTGCAACCAACTAAATTATCCTGTCTAATAGTATGCATTAAAAACAGGTATTTAGTTTGCACATATTTGCAAATACATATATAAACCTCTGTTTTTAGTTATGCCCTGTACACATGAGCGGAATTTCCGTCGGAAAAAAGTTGGATGGTTTTTCCGACGGAATTCCACTCAAACTTGGCTTGCATACACACGGTCACACAAAAGTTCTCTGAACTTTCGAGCGTTAAGAATGCAATGACGTACAAAACTCAGACGAGGCGAGAAAAAGAAGTTCAATGCTTCCGAGCATGCGTTGAATTGTTTCCGAGCATGCATGTTTTTTCCCGTCGGAATTGCATACAGACGAACGGATTTTCCGATAGGAATTTTGAAAAATAGAGAACCTACTCTCAAACTTTTGCTGGCGGGAATTCAGATAGAAAAAGTCAGCATACACATGGTCAGAATTTCCATTCAAAAGCTCACATCAGACTTTTTCCGCCGGGAAATCCGGTGGTGTGTACACGGCATTAGACAGGGCAATTCAGTTGGTTGCAGGCTGGTTGGTAAGTTGAGCTGGGAATTTTCTTTGGTCTTGTTTTGCATGTATTGCCCTTTCATGTGCTACTTGCTGTAAAAGTCAGTTATAGGTGAGGGCAAGGGCCATTTGTTTGTATTAGTGAACACAGGTGGCCATTTTCTCAGTGGCTGCAAAATGTTCACTCAACCAGTCCAGGCTCTGGAGAGATCCCAACTTTTATGTGGGGGTCCACCCAGATGCCAGGCCAACAAGCTGGCTTAGCCTCTCCGCATGCTGCTGAGAACCTGAGCCAGCCGCTCTCGCCCCCTCCACAGCCTGGTGCTCCAGTAAAGCTGGAGGGGCAGGACAGAGAGCCGGTGACTGGCTCCCTGCTCACTGAAGATTGAGAACTGAGCAGTTCTCAGTGTAGAAGCCACGATGGACAGATGCAGCATCAATCCA
The DNA here is from genome assembly GCA_029206835.1 of Rana muscosa. NCBI lineage: Eukaryota > Metazoa > Chordata > Amphibia > Anura > Ranidae > Rana > Rana muscosa. The sequence goes on along the minus strand of CM055117.1, from coordinate 160,929,163 downwards.
CCAATGTGAGTATAAATGTTATTTTTTTCATATCCTGCATTTCTCCTTTAAGCCACACATCCACAGTATAAAAGTTAGAGGCCTAAAGGAGGGGAAAACCAAGATGACCTGAAACTACATACAGTATCTGCAATATCACCTGTACAGCTACAGAAAAAAAAAAAGGTTTATAACGTTGTCGATTGATTTATATATAGAAAATAGGGAATGTTTTTTCTAAGGTGGCTCTCATCACACTATTTTCCCTTGTTCTGTTTTCACATTTTTCCACTCGGCTATCAAACAAAACTGTTAAAGGAGTTACATTGGAGCAGAACTTACTATAGTGCTGCTGTAACATAACAATAGAGAAGGAAGGAAAAGGGGCCACTCAGACAAGTGTCAGAATGATCCAGCGATTGAAGCAATAAATAACCTGCAGAACAATGATCCGGCTCCCTATCTTATTTTATAAGCAGTCACAAAGATTACAGGATTAGAAGCTTTAGCTGCAGGCCTTAAAAGACTGAGCAAACCTAATACATTATTGCTGTACTGCCATATGGGTCACAAACTTTTATACAACATCCTGAGATTGCATTATCTGGCCTGTGGACAGCATGGAATCTTTACCAGGACACAAAACAGAGATAGCAGAGAAATGAATCCAAAAGATTAATTCTGCTTTTGGATGGATAAAAACAGAATTTTTTATTTTATTTATTTTACATTTTTGACAGCTGTGCAGATACACTGCAGAGGCTTCCATGGTTAAGTGTCAGATCTACAGATTTAGCACAGCACTTTTATTACAGAAAAATGCAGTATTACAGTGAGGGGGAAACCAGAATGGGGAAAAGGCAATACGATTACCAGTTAGAAGTTTTGGTAACTGCTGGCTTGTCTTCGGGAGAGGGCGGGGTTGAGGCATTTGCTCACTAGGCCATTACAAAGAACATAAATTGAGCTGGGGACCCAAGTTGAGATACTCCTTGATCCTTTATTTATACATTATTATTATTATTATACAGGATTTATATAGCGCCAACAGTTTGCGCAGCGCTTTACATTAATCATAGCAGGTCCTGCAGTCAGCCAGCTGCTTGGTTTATTTATTATTATCATACAGGATTTATATAGCGGTAGGGTTTTTTTTTCAGCTGGAACTTGGTGGAACTCCGTTTCACCACCTCTGGCTCAGGCCCTCTGCTTCCTATTCACCTCTATCGCTTGTAAACACAGAAGTCCGGCTTCTGTGTTTACAAGTGACAGTTTGTCTCTCAATGGCTCCCACTGAGTGCAAGATGGGGACAAGGGAGATGCAGGTGCCCAGGGTACAGTGCAGATGCCGACACCCCAACTGGATGATCTCCCCGCACCCTGCCCCTTTAAGACCCTCCCACTGTTATGGAAATTTGACCACACCCACAATTTGATGCGGCTTGGAGGGTGCGTGTGTGGGGGGGGGGGTGAAAGGGGGTTTTGTGGTCGAGTATAGCCCTGTATAGCGGCAACTTTACAACATAAGGGCAGTACAATTACAATACAATTTAATACAGTAGGAATCAGAGGGCCCTATCTGCTCCCTGTTCAGACCTGCAATCACATAGCCTGGCAAAGGAAGGTCTACTTGTCATATATTACCTGGCGGCTCTGAGAGGTTATATGACCAAATGCAGAGCGTCACAAAGGATGTTAGAGCTGGAAGAATGCCAAACTGTGAAATGTGCTTCGCTAATTTGTTAAAGGAAATTTGTTGTAGAGGAAACATAATTTGGTAGCATTATAAATGAAGACCCAGAACAAATGTGTTTTTACTTTTTTGTGCTTATTTAAAAAAAAAAAAAAAAGATTCCCTAAGCCTTGGTTACCAACCACCTTGCCTTTTGTTGTTTTGTCTTTTAATGTGTGTTTTCACTTAAGCCTGGGTATGCCCAATAGGCTTTATTTTGTATTCCAATTTATATTCTTACAATAAAAAGAATTAAAAGAACAAAAATATTGAAAAATACTACCAAAAAAAAGGTAAAGCTTTTGTGTTCTCCAAAAAGCAATACATGTTTTACTTCCAAAATGACAAAGCTATTGGCGCAGGCTCTACAGAGCGTGTCAGAAACCTGATAAATGTACAGCAGCTGCAGACCTACACAAAACATACAAGGTGGCCAGTATGCAAATAAGGATTTCTGACTTTTGTTTAATTTTCCTGAGCAGCTTACTTGTTCCGGGTCACTGGCTGATAATATTGAAGCATGACAGGTACAGTATGTAAATAGCATTTGTAGAAAGTCAGCTCAGCAATGTCCACCTCCATGTTTACTCTTGTAGCAGGTTTCCATTCAAACTAATTTATGGGTGCCCTTTTTATTCACCCAAAGCAGTGGTCACAAGATGCTCCAAGTCCTGAGTCTTCTCCTTTTCTATTTAACCACTTCAATACCATGCACTTACACAGCTTCCTGCCCAAGCCAATTTTGAGCTTTCAGCGCTGTCGCAATTTGAATGACAATTGCGCGGTCATGCTACACTGTACCCAAACAAATTTTTTATCATTTTGTTCCCACAAATAGAGCTCTCTTTCGGTGGTATTTGATCGCCTCTGCGCAACAAATAAAAAAAGAGCGAAAATTTTAAAAAAAACGATGTTTTTCTTTCTTTCTGTTATTTTTTTTTTGTAAATAAGTACCTTTTCTACTTCAATGACGGGCACTGATAAGGCGACACTGATGGGCACCGATGAGGTGGCACCAATGAGGTGGCACTGATAGGCAGCACTGATGGGCACTGATATGTGGCACTGGTATGCGGCACTGATGGGCACTCATAGGTGGCACTGATGGGCACTCATAGGCGGCACTAATGGGCACTCATAGGCGGCACTGATGGGCACTTATGGGTGGCACGGACGGGCACTGATAGGTGGGCACTTATGGGCACTAGTAGGTGGCACTGGTGACACTGCTGCCTAGCAATGCCAGCCACCACACATTATTTTCTTGGCATGATAGTGCCAGTCAGTGCCCATTTGTGGGCACTGATTGGCATATTTTTTTTTTTCTTACATTTTTTTTTTTTACTACATGTGGATGGCCATGGGGGCCATCCACATGCTTAGGGCTTCCCTGGTGGTCCTTGGGGGCTTCCCTGGTGGTCCAGTGTGGGTATCCGAGGGGGGGCTGCGCTGATAAACAATCAGCGCGAACCCCCCTGTCAGGAGAGCCGCCGATCGGCTCTCCTCTACTCGCGTCTGTCAGACGCGAGTACGGAAGAGCCGATCAACGGCTCTTCCTGTTTACTTCCTGATCACCCGTGATTCGACACGGCTGATCACATGGTAAAAAGCCTCCGACGGAGGCTTTTTACCGAGATCAGTGTAGCGGTGGGTCAGACTGACCCACCGCTCCACCGATCGCCGCGATGCGCGCCCCCCGGGCGCGCGGCGGCTGTTATCCCGCAGGACGTCATATGACGTCCAGTGTGGATAACAGAACCACTTCCTGGACGTCAATTTGCTATTGACTGGGCGGGAAGTGGTTAAAGGAGCCCCGGTCCTTATTTGGGTGTCCATGTTCTCTTCCCTTCTATTTACAGGTGGCAGAGTCCTTTGGGGGTCCACATCACAGAGGCAGTGATGCTCACACTCGAAGGACCCCATCTCCTAGTTTCATTTAAAGCCTCATTAGTACTGTCAGGGACTGGCCAGTTCTGGGTTAGCAGTCCCTAGCACCCAGCTGATAGACAACTGAGTATATCTTGCTTTACAAAAATTAACCGCTTGCGGACCAGTGCACGACGATGTACGTTGGCACGGCTGCGCGAATGGGCGTACAGGTACGTCCCCTTTAAATCAGAGGCAGTGATGCTGACACTCGAAGAAGGACCCCATCTCCTAGTTTCCTTTAAAGCCAGTAATCTCTGTCATGTTGTAGTGAGCCCATCCACTCAACAGTAAGGCCTCGTACACACGGCCCAGATTCTCGTTGAAAAAAACATGTCGTTTTTTTCGACGAGATTCTTGGACAAGAAACTTGTCCCGGCCGAGTGTACACACGCTCGTTTCAACCCGCGGTTCTTTGAAAGGAGCGTACGCGGTGACGTCATCGACTACGTCGAGCATGCGCTCGTCACATTCGATGGCGTCGTCGCCATCTTGGTATACCCTACGTATGCCTAGGAAGCTACCGCGCATGCGTCAAATTCATTTCGAACATGCGCGGGCTTCCGGGAGGACAGGTAAGTGTACACACACTCACTTTTCTCGTCGAGAAACATGCCGAGGAGAATCTCGACGAGAAAATAGAGAGCAGGTTCTCTATTTTCTCGTCGAGGTTTCTTGTCGGTTTTCTCGACGAGAAACCCGATAGCAGCGTACACACGACCGATTTACTCGGCAAGACCTCTCTGCCAGCAAGTTTCTTGCTGGTTCTTGCCGAGAAAATCGGTCGTGTGTACGAGGCCTTAGAATCACTCCCTAGGACACACTTAACCCCTATCCTGCCAGTGTCATTTACACAGTAATCAGTGCATTTTTATAGCACTGATCTCCGTATAAATGACAATGGTCTCAAAATAGTGTCAAAAGTGTCCGATGTGTCTGCCGCAATCACGATAAAAATCGCAGATGGCCACCATTACTAATAAAAACCATAAATCTACCCCTATTTTGCAGACGCTGTAACTTTTGCTCAAACCAATCAATATACTCTTATTGCAATTTTTTTTACCAAAAATATGTAGAAGAACACATAACAGCCTAAACTGAAAAATAAATTATTTTTTAAATATATTTTTTGGGGATATTCATTATAGCAAAAAGTTAAAAATATTGCTTTTTTTTTTCAAAATTGTCACTCTTCGTTTTTTAGCGCAAAAAATAAAAATGGCAGAGGTGATCAAATACCACCAAAAGAAAGCTCTATTTGTGGGGAAAAAAAAGGACGTCAATTTTGTTTGGGTGCAACGTCGCACGACCGCGCAATTGGGAGTAAGGAGATGGATTTTAGGTTGTTAAGATTGGTGGGGTCTAGTGAGGCAAGTTCTGATGAAGAGAAAATCATCCCAAAGGTGGAGTGAAAGAATGGTATGTGTGCATTGGGCCAGTAAGCAGGACCACAGTGCATCAGCAACTGTGTTAAAGTGGAGGCTCTTGAAAGTCTGAGGCTGATGATTGATTGACTGATGAGGTTTCTGCACGTCAAGGCCAACAGGGAACCTATGACTAGTGAAGAGAAAATCGATTCACAAAATAACAGTAATGTTCAGAAAACAATAAGCTTTACATTCCTTTGAGATTCCTGAGTATTAGGGACTGTATTTTTCCAAAGAAAAGTGTCCCGGTGCTAAACATTGCTGCAGTACTGTATACTGTTTTCACAGATTTCTGTAAATCCTCGGTGTTGCCAAGGGCAACAGCCAACAACATGCAGGGCAGGTGGTCAGAGCAAATAACAGACTGTAAGAGATTCGGTATACAGTATTGAAGGCCAGGTCAGACACAAACGGTCCATGCTCTTCAAAGGTAAATGTAATTTAATGGATACTCGCAGAGGTAACAAACTGATAATCAGAATAAACATTGTCAAGCAGAGTACAAATGTAAAGAAATAATTCAAGGCACAAATAGTTGGACAGAAGACAGAGGCATACATTCTTTTATGCAGCCACCACTTTTAACATGTGGTTGTCAGGAAAAAAAAAATCGTAAGGAGGTACAGACCTCCTGTTATATGGCTAGAGGAAGCAAACAATAGACTAAAAGTATGGTGACATTGCCATCCTGCTGCTGGCGTGATCTGTTGAGTCACAGTGGTGTTGTGACAGATGTGACTTATAGTAATCCCATTCACAGATCTCCGTATATATAGCTGACAACTGTAAGGGCAGAGCCTCACACTGCCAAGCCGAATTCACACTGGAAGCAAGAAGCACCCTGCAATTCAGCTAAGTGGGGGCAAGTTTGAGAGGGGGGTGGAGGTTGGGGAATGCCACAATGTTACTTTAATCATGGGTGCAACATGAAACATAGTTCCAAAAGTGAACTATGCCTTTAGTTTTCGGAATAGTGTGCATGATACAGTAAACAAAACATAACCAGTCTGATATTTTTTATTTCAATTTAATTCGCACAGTTGATAAAAAAAGCAGCAGCTCGAGTATATCTAAAATATGGATAGCTGGGCCTTCATTACCACACTGTCTTGTGGGATTGATCTTCTACCAGGGATATACACAGCATGTGGTATGCTTACAGGTATCTCCTCAGCTATAGACATTGTTGCTCAAGCTTTTAGTGGACACCAGGGAACAAATCTGGAAAATATCCATTCTAAAGTGTACCTATTACTCTACACACAGAGGAGGCAGCCGTTTTGGGGGCAGAAAGAATGGCGGCATTTTGTTTCTATAGTAACATTTGTCAATGCCGTGACAGGTTGTTTACACAAAATCCCAGGCTCAGCTGTAGTATAATAACAGGTACACTTCATATAATTACCAATTACTTTTTGACATGAAAAATCAATTGCTAAAAAAAATTCTCTTCCTTGGAAGAGAAATTCACATCCCTAAACCCAATATCAATGGATTACATGCAGAACTTCAAGCATCTTGGTACTTTTTATTGCACAGTTTACTGAAATCAGCATGGATCTGGAAATTAAAACACAAGTTTAAAAAGTGAAAAGCAATCAATACATACATCTGTGTAAAAACCAGAAGATGGCCATTCTCATATTTCCTCCCACAAACACGGTTTATCACAAGTAGTCTATATAAATAAAGATAGTGCTGTGATGGAGGAAGGTTGCAGAGGAAATTGGAGCACTGTCTTCCAAGGATGGAGTTTTTAGTGTACTCTGCAAGTGTCATATTTAAGGTGTGGCTCATTCCTCTATGACAGCTCTAGAAATGTGGACTGTGGGTGAGCTAGAGGTGACGGGGGCAACTTGTGGTGAGCTGCAAAGAAAAGGCTGGAGAAAGGGAGTGAAGGGAAATAGGAAACATTTACCCTACAGTTATATACTCCCTTTGAATCCCCTTATACAGGTCCTTCTCAAAAAATTAGCATATTGTGATAAAGTTCATTATTTTCTGTAATGTACTGATAAACATTAGACTTTCATATATTTTAGATTCATTACACACAACTGAAGTAGTTCAAGCCTTTTCTTGTTTTAATATTGATGATTTTGGCATACAGCTCATGAAAACCCAAAAATCCTATCTCAAAAAATTAGCATATTTCATCCGACCAATAAAAGAAAAGTGTTTTTAATACAAAAAAAGTCAACCTTCAAATAATTATGTTCAGTTATGCACTCAATACTTGGTCGGGAATCCTTTTGCAGAAATGACTGCTTCAATGCGGCGTGGCATGGAGGCAACCAGCCTGTGGCACTGCTGAGGTGTTATGGAGGCCCAGGATGCTTCGATAGCGGCCTTAAGCTCATCCAGAGTGTTGGGTCTTGCGTCTCTCAACTTTCTCTTCCCAATATCCCACAGATTCTCTATGGGGTTCAGGTCAGGAGAGTTGGCAGGCCAATTGAGCACAGTAATACCATGGTCAGTAAACCATTTACCAGTGGTTTTGGCACTGTGAGCAGGTGCTAGGTCGTGCTGAAAAATGAAATCTTCATCTCCATAAAGCTTTTCAGCAGATGGAAGCATGAAGTGCTCCAAAATCTCCTGATAGCTAGCTGCATTGACCCTGCGCTTGATAAAACACAGTGAACCAACACCAGCAGCTGACATGGCACCCCAGACCATCACTGACTGTGGGTACTTGACACTGGACTTCAGGCATTTTGGCATTTCCCTCTCCCCAGTCTTCCTCCAGACTCTGGCACCTTGATTTCCGAATGTACTTTGGACCACTGAGCAACAGTCCAGTGCTGCTTCTCTGTAGCCCAGGTCAGGCGCTTCTGCCGCTGTTTCTGGTTCAAAAGTGGCTTGACCTGGGGAATGCGGCACCTGTAGCCCATTTCCTGCACACGCCTGTTCACGGTGGCTCTGGATGTTTCTACTCCAGACTCAGTCCACTGCTTCCGCGGGTCCTCCAAGGTCTGGAATCGGTCCTTCTCCACAATCTTCTTCAGGGTCCGGTCACCTCTTCTCGTTGTGCAGCGTTTTCTGCCACACTTTTTCCTTCCCACAGACTTCCTACTGAGGTGCCTTGATACAGCACTCTGGGAACAGCCTATTCGTTCAGAAATTTCTTTCTGTGTCTTACCCTCTTGCTTGAGGGTGTCAATGATGGCCTTCTGGACAGCAGTCAGGTCGGCAGTCTTACCCATGATTGCGGTTTTGAGTAATGAACCAGGCTGGGAGTTTTTAAAAGCCTCAGGAATCTTTTGCAGGTGTTTAGAGTTAATTAGTTGATTCAGATGATTAGGTTAATAGCTCGTTTAGAGAACCTTTTCATGATATGCTAATTTTTTGAGATAGGATTTTTGGGTTTTCATGAGCTGTATGCCAAAATCATCAATATTAAAACAAGAAAAGGCTTGAACTACTTCAGTTGTGTGTAATGAATCTAAAATATATGAAAGTCTAATGTTTATCAGTACATTACAGAAAATAATGAACTTTATCACAATATGCTAATTTTTTGAGAAGGACCTGTACATCCTAAATAGTGGCTAACTCTACCACAAGCAAACTTCGTAGCATCTCTGCTCTGTGAAGGTAACATACATACAGTAATACAGAGGTGGTGTAACCGAAATAACCATAATCACACAAAAAAAATGCATTTTGATACTGCGGTTAATTCTTGTAATGATAGTTATCAAGTATTTATTCAACACATTTACCTGCAGACCAAGATGTCCAGCATGGTGACAATGAAAACTATAGGGACAAACTACAACATGGCCCGCATTTGCCGAAACTACTCAAGCACCACTGCCCATGTTATAGTTTGGCCCAAAACCTAATCACTGTCACTTTTGCTTGTCGTCAGCTTGGTCAGCATGTAAATGTGAAAAAAACAATAAAGGCATGTAAATTAAAGGAATTACAACACTCATAAACATTACTTTTGTATGCACAATCATATTAGAATACAATATTTTTGTAACAGAGGTCCTTCAAAAAGGTACAAGAACTAAGAACACACACCACTCTTCCACTCTTCCAGTAATAAACTAAAACCTCCATTAAAAGATTTTAAAAAAAGCCTGCAGTGCTTCCTTTGAGGCTTACGGTTTGCTTTGAAATTTAATTTGCACATGAATCTGAGCTCCAGTAATGCTGCCACTTTGTAAAATCTGCTGGCTTACTATGGTTTAAGTTCAGAGAGGTGCATACCACTTTGTAGACTTATCACTCTTTTTTACACTGATTGTTATACTGAGCGCTGGGAGTACAGCTATCACTACACTCCCGGTTCTCTGACGGGAGAGACCCTATCTTCTTATAAACTCCCCTCTACTGTTCATGCACAGAAGGCTTTGTATTTTGTGAAGGGGTTCACATCATACAAAGGACTCTGATTGGGCAGGAGGAGAGGAGGGACAAGCACAGCAGCTGCATGAGAACCCTGCAGCTGTTGGAGACCAGAAGATCTAGTGTCAGAGCTATAGAGAAAGCTGTACTCCTGGAGCTCAGTAAAAATGTAAACTGTAAATTAAAGACATACGTGTAAAGGTGGCATACACCTCGTTGGACTTAACCTATTGTAATCCAGCAGATTTTACAAAGTTGCTGAATTCCTGGAGTTCAGCTTTAAAAGTGTACTAGTTGGCAGCATAGCAGCCTCATAGATTTCCTTTTGTTTAGTAAGTGGACAGGCTGCATTCTCCTAAATACTGCAAAAGTGTACAACGTGTTTGCTGCTTGACAGCAACATCTACACTTTTAAAAGTACTTGCCCAGTATAGAAATATGGGAGCTGACATGATTAATTAGTTCCCAAAGGTTAATGCCCCCATGTTGTCATTCTTATGCTTCCTTCACTACTTGTTGAATCACTGACCAGCAACAAGGTTTCCAGTAAGAGATCCGCAAGGATCTGGGTGACAATCCTCTGAGCATGCACCTTCAAAAACATGCTAATAATGGCAACTTTTTTCTGTATCTGCAAGATTTCTGGTGAATCAGAAGCAATTATTTATGTCAGGCATATCAGTATGCTGCCTTTTATTGAAAGATTTAGTTATTGCCATGAGTTTATACAGATGAATGAGAACAATTACAGCTGTACATTGTGGTTTAGGACAACTCAAGTCATTCCTACAGGACAATCAAGACTTTCTAATTAGCCATGCCAAGAACTTGCATTTTTTTTTTTTTGCATATCTTAGAAGGAGATTCCTAATGTACATACACATTTTTTACCAAAATAGTTTTACATTTTTGGTATCGCACCTGGATATACCAATATAAAAGATTTGATGCAGGCCCTCCTGGCAGGCTAGCAATCATAGGAACACTGTGTACTTCATATTATTTGTTTTAGTCTTTGCTGTGAGAATACCACCCTTTTTACCCACAATGCAATGTGCACAGCTTTTACCCAAGCTGCTCTTTTTTGTCACATTTCTGTGAACAGCATGTCTGAAGTATGACCCCCACCAGAGCCAGCCTGTGTGATCTTTTATTCTTTTTGACACCTGCTGTCTTTTCTTTAGTTAATCAGGAAACCAAGTGTATATACATAATAAACATATGTAAATAAAAAGGTACAGGATCATCACTTTGAAGGGTCTAGAAAGCATTAAAAGATCAATAAAGAGGGCAAATGAAAGGCACCATTTAGCGCGGCACTCCATGGAAGCAGCACCTACAATGATCGCTTGGGACTACGCGTCCTTCTAGTGTTTACAGATAGGAGCTCTTTAGACCCAAGGACAGTGGAAATCCCAGTTACTGTTACAATTCAATGTTCCAAAAAGGGGGGACAAATTTTCAGAAAAAAGATCAGAGTAATAATTTATATCTGTTTACTCTTCCACCAACTGTCAAGCATGAACACAAGCGTGAACAATCCGATGGAAGCCACCTTCAACTTTAAATGCAGAAATTAGCCCATGCAGTGAGAGAGGCAGGATCTGGGCAGAAGTGGAGTTATCTAGCCAAGTCTGAGATGATCATCATTTGGAAGCCAGTAGACTGTTCCATGGACATGTACAGAAACTGCAAATCTCAATCCATGGACATTGCAGTGTGCCCACATTCTCCAGCGTAGCAATAACTTTCACACGCTCAGCATGGTTAGGATAATGCTTCAGAGGATTTGGTTTCTGTGTCACTGTCGCTCAGGTAGCTCCGAGGGGAATATTTAGATCGATATGTACTTTCAAAATTGTCCCGCTCGTCGTCATAACTTAATGGTTTCCTATAGGATGGGGGGCTGTTGAGGAAAAAAAAAACTATTAATTTCTACAACATGGTTATTCTTTCAGCTGTGTTATCTACGATTTGGTTTAAATAATTCAAATAATTATGGAATTTTGCTAGCATGCAGGATCAGTTTGAATCACATTGATTTGTATTCACCCTTGCAAAAACCTGATTGTGCAAATTAAATAAGGCTAAGTCCAAGAAAATTGATATTTCAGTATTTGGTAGTGGATGAAAGTCTTACATGCTGGTTACATATATTAGACCAGCAGGTTGATATCTACCTATACACAACCTTGACCTCAGTTTCTCCTTGGTTTAAGCTTTGGAATTCGGATACCCACAGTGCCAATTTCTGCTTAGCCAACAAAAAACATTGCCTATAGTAGGGTTTCCAGAGGCACCACTCATCGTGTTTCTGACAGTGAGAAGACATTCCTGGGTATAATAGGGCCATGCCTGCACAGTTGCTGAATTTTACTAGGTGGACTATTATTCTATGCTCTTCCATACATCTATGACCATACTGCTGGCAGAATAGGAGTATATATGTTACAGATGATAAACAGCTGAACTCCAGTAAAATAGCTGGATACACCTCTGCATCAAGATAAAATTAGATGTATAATGTAATTAAACAAGATGGGTAACCCTGCTGAACAAATACACAAACTATTGAATAAAAGATTTACCATATTGTTTATATAGTCATCAAAATTGGACCTAAATCCATGTAGATGCCATTTTAATGTTCATCAGGACCCATTCTCTTTATTAAATTATACTTGTAATCCTACAGTGTCCTTTACTCATCTAGTCATTAGTGTTAGGTGTACCTTCCAGCCTCAGTGTGGAAGTATGATTATCACTTAAGCCACACATCGAAGCAAGCCCACTTAAGATGGTATGTGTCAGCCGCAGCCTGGGCTCCCGCCAGGCCATGCCCCAAACACATTTTGCTCCGCCCTTAGGGAAGCCTCCAGTGTGTTCTGTTTGGGTATGTTATTTAAGCTTGCTTGTATGATGCTAGGAACAGCTCTTTACTGAGGTAGAAGGGGGGTGGCACAAAACAGTTGATTTAGGATGACAAGGAATATACATTAGGCCCTGATCGCAGGATATACATAACTAGCATAGTAGAGACTTGTCAAGTTCTTGTATATAAAAAAGAAAAGAAAAGAAAAAAAAACAAACAGCCCTCCTATATCTCAGGCCATGAAGCGGTTTTACAAACATGTGCCATATATGCACCAGGAGAGGACAAAAAAACATGGTGGCAACCAAGAAAATCTTTCCAGTAAGGCGCTATTCGGCCGCTAGCGTGGCGGTTTTACCACCGCTAGTGGCCGAGAAAGGGTTAAAAACCACTGCAAAGCGCCTTTGCAGAGGCGCTTTGCCGGCGGTATAGCCGCGGTGTCCCATTGATTTCAATGGGCAGGAGCGGTGGAGGAGCTGCTCCAAAGATGCTGCTAGCAGGATTTTTTTTACCGTCCTGCTAGCGCACCGCTCCAGTGTGAAAGCCCTCGGGGCTCACACTGGAGAGACAGCAGCGGCTGTTTCAGGTCGGTTTGTAGGCGCTATTTTTAGCGTTATAGCGCCTGCAAAGCGACCCAGTGTGAAAGGGATCTAACTTATATATTAAACTAAACCTGAATGTTCACATTGGTTAACATCCCTTTACTCATCACTAAACCTAAGTTAAAGGAGAATTCAGCACTGGAGACCCGAGTAAACAGACCAAAAATCAGTCAAGTGAAATTCTGAGTGATGGCAAAGAGAAAAGTTATCAAAATGATGAATGCTAATCCATACACTAATCAATACTGAAATATTAATTTTCAGTGGAATTAGCAATCTAAATTTGATGCCCAACACAATTATCTATTTAACAAAATTAGTCAGAAGCTAATGCATGCTGTTTTCAGCATTTACACTTATATTAGGAATTGATTGGGGTTTCCTTAACGCATGCAATAATATAATCCATTAAAAAAAAACACAAAAAAAAACCGTGAATAAGGTGTGTTCAAATATTGGTAATTATTCGTACACACAGGCAGATATCTTGTAAGCTGAACCAATATTTTTGAGAATGTGACATAGCTAATTACTAAAATACACAGAGGACACATTAAAGTGTAATCAAGTATCTGCCCCCATTACCACATATATATCAAAATCATTCATACAAGCCATTGAAGAGAATGACTGTATCTAGCAATGGCCGCTCCCTTGGCGTGCCTTAGTTGCGTGGTAGAGGGGCTACGGATGCCTTTCTAGTAAACAAAATCACACTTACATTAAAAGTTCAATCAAGCTCCGTTAAACAATGATGCCTGTACTTCATTAACGGCTAGAGAACTGAAATTAATCATAATGCACTTTATAAAAGCCAGAAGAAAACAAAGGATGTGTATCCCACAGCAACAAATCAAATACATTTTTTAACCTGTAATGGGAAAATCTTCTTGCTGTGGGACTTTTTATCCTCTAGCCTAAATCACCCAATATTGGTTCAGCCTAGCCAACTGGCTGCCTCTGTGCTGCAAAAGTACACCTATTGTCCCCAAACCTATGAGGATCTGTAGCTGGGCCATCTCCAACCAAGTATTTATAATAGGGTATTTTTTTAATTAGCAAAGAAATGTAATAAAAATTCTGCAATATTATGTTTATATGATATTGATCTAGTGACAGAGATGTCCCAGCTAGACATTTTAGAATCAGTTACAGTAAGTTGGGGATAATGACCTACAGATTGTCTGGGCAAAGAATACCAACATACTTACATTTTATTTACCACACACTTTGTTTTTACCTGTCAATTAATGATGTAACATGAATGATCTTCTACAGGCATGTAAACAGGAGAAGCACATTGTGAATACATTTTGGGGGCCCTAGTGAGTTTACAAAGTAATCACTTTATTGGGGACAAATCAACTACAAAAGTATGATAAGCACTAAATAAGTGAAGTGGCAAAGGTTTTTAGAAGGGAATTTGTAAGAAACATGGGAGCTAACAATACTCGGTTTCCTTTAGCTGTGCATGCTCCAAGACTCTGACTTCAATAACCAGCAAGTCACCAAGCTGAAACATGTATACAAGACGGTCGTTTAGACTTCACTGGCTGCATTCTTGTCCCAGCCAGAAATTGCAGTTTCATTGCACTGGTGGCCCATTTGAAAAAGCTAAAACATGCTACCGAACATGAAATGAATTTCCTTTATCTAACTTGGCTCCTTTTTTCTGTTTGTTCCACGATAAAAAAAAAAAATGGAAATAAAAAAATACTTTATGACTACACAGATAATACCATACAATAAAATTTTCATTTAGAAATACAAAAGACTAAATCCTGGGCTTTGGATTGAATATGCAAAACAAGCCTGTTATTTTATTAATTGTCTCTATTGTTATGGAGGGGATAAAACAACAGCTGTTGCAGTGATCCCCCGCAAAAGACGGCTGAACTCTTAAATCACACCTTGTAAAATATATTCACACATTTTCTTGCTTCCAAAAGACAGGGGGCTCCAACATTATGTTCACCAACTGTGTGTTAAATGGTTAAAGCAGCAACCTGCTCCATCTATTCTAATGAATTGCCATCATCATTATTTATTAATAGAGGTCTGCAGATCCTGAGCAACTGCACAATGCGGAAAGTGAAACAGCATCATTAAATACCGCTCTCTATCATTCAATCATGTGGCTGTGGACATTAATAGATGCAAATTACCATCTACCACTAATTAATACATTTAACCCTAACAATTCCATAGTACATCCTTTCACAATAATGCCGCGTACACACGATCAGAATTTCTGACAACAAAAACTTGGATTTTTTTCTGAGGGATTTTCGCTCAAACTTGTCTTGCATACACACGGTCGCACAAATGTTGCTCGGAAATTCCGAACGTGAAGAACGCGGTGACGTACAACACTACGACGAGCTGAGAAAAATTAAGTACAATGATTCCAAACATGCGTCTAATTGATTCCGAGCATGCGTATAATTTTTGTGCGTCGGAATTGGATACGCACGATTGGAATTTCCGACAAAAACGTTTTCTTTTCGTAAAAATCGAGAACCAGCTCTCAAACATTTGTTGTCAGAAATTCCGTCAGCAAATGTCCGATGAAGCCTACACACGGTCGGAATATCCGACCAAAAGCTCACATCGAACATTTGTTGTGTACGCAGCATAAGACTTAAAATCCCTGGTTCCCTGTTTTATATCAACTACCTGTAATACAGTGCATCCAGAAAGCATTCAAAGTGTTTCACTTTTTCCACGTTTTGTTATGTTACAGCACTATTCCAAAATGGATTAAATTCATTATTTTCCTCCAAATTCGACAAACAATACCCCATAATCACAGTGTAAAATATGTTTGTTTCAAATCTTTGCAAATTTATTGAAAATAGAAAACAAAAAAATCCCATGTACATAGGTATTCACAGCCTTTGCCATGACACTCAAAATTGAGCTCAGGTGCATCCTGTTTCCACGATCATACTTGAAATGTTTCAACTTGATTGGAGTCCTCCTGTGGTACCGTATTTGCCGGCGTATAAGGTGACTGGGCGTATAAGACGACACCCTAATTTTCTAGCTAAAAGGTTGGTTTTGGGATATACTCGCCGTATAAGACAACCCCCTTCCGACACACCTCACTGTGCTCATTGCATACCTCACTGTGCCCATTGCATACCTCACTGTGCCCATTGCCTACCTCACTGTGCTCACTGCCTACCTCACTGTGCTCACTGCCTACCTCACTGTGCAGTTCTCCATACCTTGTCCCTGTATGCAGAGTCAGACTTCGGGCGTCCATTGTTCAAAAGCCGCGCCTCGTCCTCGTCCTGTTCCGTGATAGGCGGTGTTCCGTCTATCACGGAGGTTCTCTCGTCCGAGGCCGAGGATGAGAGGACCTCCGTCATAGGCGGAACACCGAACACAGGCTCTGCTGGGAAACAGAGTGTTCAGCCTATCACAGAACAGGAAGAAGGAGGAGGCGCGGCTTTTGAACAATGGACGACCGAAGTCTGACTCTGCATACAGGTACTGGCGTATAAGACGACCTCCGACTTTTGGGGGATATTTTAAGTACAAAAGGTCATCTTATACGCCGGAAAATATGGTAAATTCAGTTAATTGGACATTTGGAAAGGCACACACCTGTCTATATAAGGTCCCTCAGTTAACAGTGCATGTCAGAGCACAAACCAAGCAATGAAGTCCAAGGAATTGTCTGTAGACCTCTGAGACAGGATTGTATTGAGGCACAGATCTGGGGAAGGGTAAGGAAACATTTCTGCAGTATTGAAGGTCCCAATGAGCACAGTGGCCTCCATAATTCATAAGTGGAAGAAGTGTGAAACCACCAGGACTCTTCTTAGAGCGGACCGCCCGGCCAAACTGAGCGATCGGGGGAGGAGGGCATTAGTTAGGGAGGTAACCAAGAACCTGATGACAGAGCTCCAGCATTTCTCTGTGGAGAGGGGAGAACCTTCCAGAAGAACAACCATCTCTGCAGCCCTCCACCAATCAGACCTGTATGGTAGAGTGGCCAGACGGAAGCCACCCCACAGTAAAAGGCACATGACAGCCCGCCTGGAGTTTGCCAAAAGGCACCTGAAGGACTCTCAGACTATGAGAAACAAAAGTCTCTGGTCTGATGAAACAAAGAATGAATGCTTTGGCCTGAATGGCAAGCGTCATGTCTGGAGGAAAACAGACACCACTCATCACCTGGCCAATACCACCCTACAGTGAAGCATGGTGGTGGCAGCATCATGGTGTGGGGATGTTTTTCAGCGGCAGGAACTGGGAGACTAGTCAGGATCGAGGGAAAGATGAATGCAGCAATGTACAGAGACATCCTTGATGAAAACATGCTCCAGAGCGCTCTGGACCTCAGACTGGGGCAAAGGTTCATCTTCCAACAGGACAACAACCCTAAGCACACAGCCAAGATAACAAAGGAGTAGCTATGGGACAACTTTGTGAATGTCCTTGAGCGGTCCAGCCAGAGCCCAGACTTGAACCTGACTGAGCATCTCTGGAGAGATCTGAAAATGGCTGTGCACGGATGCAGGGAGTGTTAAATGTTTTAGCAGATTTAGATACACTAACAAATTGAAGCCAAACTCCAGCTCATACTTTATAATCAGTGAAAACAGTCTTCTTTTTCCTTTTGGGATAAAGGTTTTGCATGAATAAATAAAAGCTGGCCATTTAATCAACCCTGCCAGTGTTAGGTGGTTTATCTCATACATGTAAACTGATACATTCTGCTGGAGAGCTTGTACTTTTGAAAAATAACAGACTTGCTTGCTGTCTGGATCACCAGATGAAAATAGAAAAAAGAAAGCCTAAACAATGGAAACTAATGGAGCCATCACATCTAAGGCTTCATGTATACATAGCCTACTTTAAATGCCGGCCGTGGGAAAAAGCAAAACGTGGCAAAATCGCGCTCTGATTTTACCGCGTTTTGTGGGCGGCGGTTAAAACGTTCCTATCCTGAACACGATTCTTCCACGATCAGAAGAGGGAGAATAAAGCTCCCCTAACCGCAGCAGCTCCTAAACTCTGGTAAAAGCCTATGCGTACATGGACACATAAGCTATTATGGAGTGGAGTTTTGGCAAAAAAAAAAAAAATGCCAAAAGCTCTTCAACTCAAGTTTAGGCGCTGCCAATGTACATGAAGCCTATGAACGGGTAAGCTACAATATAATAAATGTTTGCTTTTCTTTTGAGTTTAATACTGCTTTAAGGCTCGATTGCATGGCTGCTGGTGTGCGCAGGGAGCAAACCGTGCAAATGCACTGATCACGGTGCAACGCACTGTTTACGTTTTTTTTTGTTAGAACCTTATTGAAATATCACGTGACATTTCATTAACTTCTATTCACACATTGGATTTGTAATGCTGTACCTGTAAAAAAACTTTAATAAAAGTTTCCATGGTACGATATATTGTAATCTGAAAGTAATAGTACCGCAGTTCAAGCTTTGTACACGAGTTTGCATGGCATCCTGCTGCAGTGAAAAAAAGTACTGCATGTGGTACTCTAATGCAACGCAGTGGTGTGAACTGTCCCCATTGGGAGCAAGGTTTTTTGTCTTGTCTGTGCTGGGCAGCTTGCAGTCCCAGCGCACCTGGTGTGAAGTATGCCTCAATCTAATATTTTTAGTCCAATGTTATAGATCTGTACACAGTACGTAATTAAAAATCCATATCTATAGATAGATATACACACAGTGCCTTGAAAAGGTATTCATACCCCTTAAAATTTTACAAAATTTTGGCATGTTACAACCAAAAACATAAATGTACAGTAAAACCTTGGTTTGAGAGAGTAACTTGGTTTGAGAGCATTTTGCAAGACAAGCTGGTCAGGAGTTGATGGGAAAATGGATGGAACCAAATACAGGGCAATCTTACAAGAAAACCTGTTAAGAGTCTGCAAAAGGCTTAAAACGGGGCAGAGGTTCACCTTCCAGCAGGACAACACTAAACATACAGCCAGAGCTAAAATGGAATAGTTTAGATCAGGGGTCTCCAAACTATGGCCCTCCAGTTGTTTAGGAACTACAATTCCCATCATGCCTAGTCATGTCTGTGAATGTCAGAAATTTACAATGCCTCATGGGACGTGTAGTTCCGCAACAGCTGGAGGGCTGCAGTTTGGAGATTCCTGGTTTAGATCAAAGCATATTCATGTGTTAGAATGGCGCAGTCAAAGTCCAGACCTAAATCCAATTGAGAATCTGTGGCAAGACTTGAAAATTGCTGTTCACAGACGCTCTCCATCCAACCCGACAGAGCTTGAGCTATTTTGCAAAGAAGAAGGGGCAAAAATGTCACTCTCTAGATGTGCAAAGCTGGTAGAGACATCCTCAAAAAGACATGCAGCTGTAATTGCAATGAAAGGTGGTTCTACAAAGTATTGTCTTAATAAAAATGCACGCCACACTTTTCACATATTTATTTGTAAAAAAAAAGTAAAAACCATTTACAATTTTCCATCCACTTCACAATTATGTGCCACTTTGTGTTGGTCTTTCACATAAAATACTTTTAAGTTTTTGTTTGTATTATGACAAAATGTGGAAAATTTCAAGGGGTGCGAGTACTTTTTCAAGGCACTGTATATACATACATACACACATGGAAATCAACTGTGACTATTGCGTCTGAGGCACAGTGGTGTCTTCACTTTAAGTGCCTATGCCTGTTTCCTATAAATAAAATATTTATCTATGAGCATGGACTAAAACGCCATGTATGTAAGGATTCTTTCATTTGAACATGGTAATGTTGATGGAGGCGGGAGTGAATCTGCTGGGAGATATTAAGGAGGTTTTCCAATCAGATAAGCTGGATGCTACTGTTGGTAATCGCGTATACATTAACCCACTTTCCCTCCTGCCTCGTATTCCTGATTTTCTACCCCTATGAATCTTCATTCGGCTCCAAAATGCACCCTCCAGGCAGAAACAAATTGTGTTGAAGTTGTGCAAATTGCAGGCACGCCAGAGTATTAATCCAGATCAATGAGCGGAGGGAGATTGAAAAACAAAGGATCTGTCATGGAATTTGCTGCCTGCCCTGCGAGGATTCTCCTAACTGAACAAACAAATGAACACGCTTAGCCCAGGAGCCAAGTCAGCCAGCTTGCAGGTGGAGGGCTCATGTAATATGCCAACAATGAACATGTTATGCCTCATGCAAGTTACTTCTCCCGGCTACATAGAGCACAATGAAATTTGTGACTAAGCCCCTGTCATCCTATAAACACACCTATGCTGACAAGGTTTGATAGGTTAATTGATGTTTCTTGTTTAACCACTTAAGATCC
This sequence comes from Rana muscosa, assembly GCA_029206835.1. Taxonomy (NCBI): domain Eukaryota; kingdom Metazoa; phylum Chordata; class Amphibia; order Anura; family Ranidae; genus Rana; species Rana muscosa. Next base: position 160,908,963 of record CM055117.1, on the reverse strand, counting down.
GCACCAATACGCAGCATAAGGACCAGGCCCCTTTTTGCAATTCAGCAATGCGTCGCTTTAACCGACAATTGCGCGGTCGTGCGACTTGGCTCCCAAACAAAATTGGCGTCCTTTTTTTTCCCACAAATAGAGCTTTTTTTTGGTGGTATTTGATCACCTCTGCGGTTTTTATTTTTTGCGCTATAAACAAAAATAGAGCGACAATTTTTAAAAAAAAAGCAATATTTTGTACTTTTTGCTATAATAAATATCCCCAAAATATATATAAAAAAACTTTTTTTTTCCCTCAGCTTAGGCCAATACGTATTCTTCTACATATTTTTGGTAAAAAAAAAAAATCGCAATCGCCGTTTATTGATTGGCTTGCGCAAAAGTTATAGCGTTTACAAAATAGGGGGTAGTTTATGGCATTTTTATTAATTTTTTTTTTTTTTACTAGTAATGGTGGAGATCATCGATTTTTTTCGTGACTGCGACATTATGGCGGACACATCGGACACTATTTTGGGACCATTGTCATTTTTACAGCGATCAGTGCTATAAAAATGCACTCACTGGTTACTGTAAAAATGACACTGGCAGTGAAGGGGTTAACCAGGAGGGGGCACTGTAGGGGTTAAGTGTGCCCTGATTTGTGTTTCTTACTGTGGGGGGACGTGGCTTAGCGTGTGATGTCACTGATCGTCGTTCCCTATTACAGGGAACAGACGATCAGTGACAGGCACACTGGGAAGCACGGGGAGAGGTTTGTTTACACTTACCTCTCCCCGTTCTTCCTCTCTGTGACCCGATCGCGGGACACCAGCGGCGATCGGGTCCGCTGTTCCCGCGGGGACGGTCACGGAGAAGAGGACCGGGTCGCAAGCGCGCCACCGGCGGTGCGCTCACGACCCACGGCTGGGCTCTTAAAGGGGACGTACCTGTACGCCCATGTGCCCAGCCGTGCCATTTTGCCGACGTACATCGGCGTGCGGCGGTCCTCAAGTGGTTAAAATGCAATACTGGTGTGCAAAGTACACTTTTCCTTAGCCATCAGATTCCAGTTTATTAAAATAGGAACAGTGAAAATAGATGTTTACTAGTTGTTTTTGTCTTGTTTAATTGAAAACTTTACCTGTCACACAAAAAATGCCATATACCCTGCGATCTAATCTGTCAAAGACTGCCCTTATGTATATATGTATGTGGTAAAAGCCAATTCTACAACCAATCAACATCCCAGGACAGCAGTAGTTGCACGTATTAGCCATTCTGTACTACTGTACCACGCACCCCCTTGAAATTCCACATAGTGTTTAGGTCTTTGCTTACAAGGGTGTACAGCAAGTTATAATCTGATAAAGATGCATAGACCTAAAGCATGGACAGGCAAGACATCTTAATTGTGCAAGTACTTTGAAAAGTCGGGGCACAGCATACATACCATCGGATCCAGCTACTTGGCCCGAAAAGGCCAAAAGAGATGCTGCTGTACAATAGTTATATTCATGGATAAACATCAGGACAGGTCTTCCTCCCAGGAGAGGACTTTGGGCAAGTTGGGTCTACAACAGCCTACAGTAATTGGCCACATAGTTGCCCTATGTAGAAGGCATGTTAGACCCCTTTCACACTGAGGAGTTTTTCAAGTGCTTTTGCGCTATAAAAAGTTCCTGAAAAGCTCACGAAAACCGCTTCCCATAAAAATCAATGGATCCTTTCACACTGGGACGGTGCGCCGGCACGGAGGTGAAAAAACGCCTGCAAGCATCATCTTTGGAGCATGTTTGGAGAGCTAAAAAAAAGCACCTCAAAAGCTCCCTCTCCATTAAAATTAATGGAAAGCGCCTTTATAGCTCTTCAAAAGCGTTCGAAAAGTGCCGCAAAAGTGCTCAGTGTTTTACTGGCAGTCTAGAAGTGCCTCAGTGTGAAATGGGTCTAAAGGCTGGCCACATAATATGCAATTTTCCTAAAATTGTCCTTCCATATAATATGAGGTTACACATAAACACTTTCGATTTGTATGCAATCAAGCAGTCCCTTGTATTACAAAGTTGAAGGTAAATCTAAAGGAAATTGAATAAGAAAATTGTATAATGTATGGCCAGCCCAAAGCCTGTACACACTACTAGTTTGGGTTGAATACCGCCCCCCCTCAGCCCAGTGGTGTATTTAGGTTTTGTGCTGCCCTAGGCCTGACTAAACTCATGCACCCCCCTAATTTAAATATGACCAATCCCTTCCTGCCAAGGCCACACCCCTTCCTGTTTAAGACCCACCCTATCATCTGTAGACCACACCCCTTCCTCTTTAGGCACATTTGGCACCTTTCAGAGGGGGGGGGGGAGGTACCTGTTTTTGACAGGTACCCTTCCCCACTTACGGGAGACTGCGCCACCCCTTGGAAGTTTGGCCCCCCTCCTCCTTCCTCCACTGGGCCATTAAGAAAGCATAACGCGCTTAGCACATGTGCAGTAGGGTTTCGGCTGGTTTCCCTTACCATGAATGACGGTGAAAATCGGCTAAGGTGTTGACATCGCGGGAACCCTGGACAGGTAACTGTCATAATATTAAAAGTCAGCAGCTATAGTATTTGTAGCTGCTGACTTTAAATTTTTTCATGAAGGGTGGGGGAGGAACTCCTCTTTAATGAGTTTGCATTTATTTCAGCATGCATGGAGCACTTTATTGTAATATCATGATCTGCATATTAATGCACTTTCACTGAATGTGGACTGTTTAATGGGTTTGTATTGATTTCAGCATGCATGTAGCACTTTGCACATGCCAGTGGCGGCTGGTGCTTAAAATTTTTGGGGGGCGCAAACAAACTAAAAAATTCAGAAAAAAACACATCAATTGCAGCCTCACTGTGACCATCAAATGCAGCCTCACTGTGCCCATCAAACGCAGTCACTGTGCCCCATCAAACGCAGCCACTGTGCCCCATCAAACGCAGCCACTGTGCCCCATCAAACGCAGCCACTGTGCCCCATCAAACGCAGCCACTGTGCATCATCAAACGCAGCCACTGTGCTCCATCAAACGCAGCCACTGTGCTCCATCAAACGCAGCCACTGTGCCCCATCAAACGCAGCCACTGTGCCCCATCAAACGCAGCCACTGTGCATCAAACACAGCCACTGTGCCCCATCAAAACGCAGCAACTGTGCCCCATCAAATGCAGAAACTGTGCCCATGCTGAAATTAATGCAAACTCATTAACATTCCACATTCAGTGAAAGTTAATATGCAGATCATGATATTGCAATAACGTGCTCCATGCATGCTGAAATCAATGCAAGCTGAATAACAGTCCACATTCAGTGAAAGTTGTTGTACTGCAAAGTTTGTAGTACATGAACTATCACTAAATGTGAACTGTTTAATGAGTTTGTAGCATGGATCACTTTATTAGAATATCATGATCTCTATATTAATTTGCATAATGAGCACTTTTTATGTGGTTGACATGCTCACATTACAAAAGTAATAGTGAAATAATTTATTCAATTGTACCTGCTGTCATGGCCTGGGGATTTCCCTCGTGCTCTTCTCTCGCTCTCTCTCCTACTCCTGACGTCACAGCCAGACTCTGCCCCGGTGCAGAGGAGAAGATTCGGTGAAGGAAAGCCACGCAGAGGAGGGTGGGCGGAGCATAGGGCTCCACCTCCGCCAGTCACCTTACATGCAGCCAGTCACCAGCCGCTTATTGGGGAGCGAGTCGCCCCCCCACCCCCCTTGGCCATGCATGCCCATATACTGTTAGTTGCCCATATTTGCAAGTGTCAGCGCTGCTACAGCAAGCCGGCAGCCGTGTGCTCCATATGTGCAGGAGGAGGCCGCGAGAGCCGGGAAGCGGGAAGACGGGTCATGGGTGATTTTTCTCATGCGGGGGGTGGCTTTTTTGCAGCCCCCCCGCAAAGTGCCGCCCTAGGCCAAAACACAGCACTGCCTCAGCCATTTCGGTCATGACCATTCGACAGAAGTTGGCTGCCGTACACATGGCCATTTTAAATGTCTGGTGAACCGGCCGACATTTGGCCCATGTGTACTAGGCTTAAATCTAGACTTTAAAGGTGCTTGAACTAATTTGGTGAAAAAAGTAACAATGTGTCAGGAACAATTGGAACATAAAAATCTTTCAATTTTATAAACTCTGCACATACAAATCGGTATAGTATGGTTGTGTGCTATGGGCTGCAGGACAGTTTGTTGTTAACTCTCTAGTTTGAACCTATATTTTCGATTACTAAAAAAGGATATACTAAATCACACGGTGGCCAAGTGGTTAGCGCTTCTGCCTAGAAGCACCAGGGGACGTTGGTTCAAATGCCAACCACGGCACTACCTATACGGAGTCCGAATGTTCTCCTTGTGCTTGCGTGGGTTTCTTTCAGGTACTCCGGTTTACTCCCACTCTCCAAAGACATGCTGGTAGGTGAAATTGGCTTCTGTCCAACTTTGCCCTAGCATGTGTGTGTATGAATGTGAGTTAGGGACCCAGGATTGTAAGCTCCTTGAGGACAGGGACTGATGTGAACTATATATTGTGACAGCAGGAAGGTAAAGTCACCTGGTTGCATCCAGGGGGGTAGATATATTTCTCCCAGATTCAGGCTTTATGCCGACTTATACAACTAGGGAGGGAGTTGATGAAGCCCAGCTGAGGCTAGTGGGCTCATGGATGATTCATACCTCTAGGGAGAGTGCTGGGCGTCGTGCAGGCAGGGAGTTGATGAGACCAGCTCGTTTAAGGCCTCTATAAAAACTCCCAGATTCATTAGGTGTTTGTTCATGCCTGGACCCAGACCTGTGTGGACTGTCTAGGGAGAGTGAACCCCTGTGCGGTGAGACAAAGCCTGTGTGGCTATTTGTTTGGACATTTACTAAACCAGGGACTTAGGGACTAGGACAGCACCAGGCTGATCCCAGTTGTTAGTTAGGAAACCTGCATGTTTAGTCAGAGGTCAAGCTGACCAGGGTTTATTTTGTTTATGTTTCTTTTTGCTTTGCTGTGTTTTTGTCACTGTAAATAGAGAAATAAACCGCACCTTTTTTTTCTTGAAAACCACAACCTCCGTCTGCTGGGCCTGTTTTTGTGTGGGGAGCCCATCCAGGGGGTCACACACACCCGCTGCCGAGCTAACCCCCTCACAGTTGGTGGAGAATGCAGGCAGTTTTTTTTAGGCCAGCATGGAGGAGATACTGAAACAGCTGGCTCTAGCAAATGCCAATCAACAGCAGACAAATGCAGGTTTTCAAAAGAGCCTTGCAGCTCAACAACAGAGCTTCGCAGCCCAGCAGCAAGCTCATCAACAGAGCCTTGCAGCCCAGCAGCAAGCTCATCAACAGAGCCTTGCAGCCCAGCAGCAAGCTCATCAACAGAGCCTTGCAACTTTGCAACAGAGTCTGGAGGCTCAGCAACAAGCCCAGCAGCAATCTGAGGCCCGCTTCATAGACCTATTGCAGAAGCAAGAGCAGAGACTACAACAACAGATGGAAGCAGTAATGCAGCAACGTCCGCAGACCAGTGAGGAAAGCTGTCCCACTAATACCGCGTCCTTTGGGGTGAGTCGTTTATTGACAAAAATGACTGGAGAGGATGATCCAGAGGTATTTTTGACCACATTTGAAAGGACTGCTGAAAGGGAAAAGTGGCCTGAGGAGCAGTGGGCTGGACTGGTGGCTCCTCTGTTAACTGGTGAATCGCAGAAAGCTTACTATGACCTAGAGTCTGACCAAGCAAAAGACTATGTGATGCTAAAAGCTGAAATATTGGCAAGGCTGGGTGTCACCCTGGCTGTCCGGGCTCAGCGTGTGCATAACTGGACTTTCCAGCTTGGAAAACCCCCCAGGTCTCAAATGTATGATCTCATTCACCTGAGCAGGAAGTGGCTACAGCCAGAGACTTTGTCCGCACCAGAGATTGTGGAACGTGTTGTAATGGATCGGTTTTTGAGAGCTCTTCCTACTGCCATCCAAAAGTGGGTAAGCCATGGAGACCCAGAGACGGCCGATGGTCTTGTGGATCGTGTAGAGAAATACTTGGCTACAGAGAACCTGACGGCCTCTTCCAGAGACTCTCGGACTTTCCACCCTAAGACCAGACCATCCCCAGGGGCGGATAAGAGGATTCCAAGGGGTGAGGGTGGAGAGAGTGAGAGGGTGGGAGCTCTACCCAAAGTTTGGCGAGAACAGCCTGGGAAGTCAGGGGCTCAAGAGGCAGCCAAAAGGATTGTTTGCTACCGCTGCCGGCAAGCGGGACATATTGCAGCAAATTGCCCGGTTGTGGAGGAACCCATGCAATGTGACTTTCTGACGGACAGACGTCAGTCGCTGTGTGCGACAGTCGCATGCACTGCCATTCGGGGAACTGAGAAACATTTATGCAAAATGTGTATTAATGGTAGAAATGTTGTGGTATTGCTGGATTCAGGTAGCCTTGTGACCCTGATAAAGGCTGAATTAGTTAAAACAGAGGTCTCTGGGAATAGCAAGGTAGCTGTTATTTGTGTGCATGGGGACACCCGAGAGTATCCAGTGACTACAGTGTGTTTCGAGACCCCCAAAGGTACCCTCTCTCATCCAGTGGGGTTAGTATCTCAATTACCGCATGATGCCATTGTGGGAAGGGATTTTCCGAAGTTCTGGGAACTGTGGGATGATCCTGAGCCCCCCACTGGTGCCCCTATGTACCAGGAATGTGATAGCCAGAACTCCTCTGAGAGTGGTGAGGACTCTCCCGAATTTCCCTTGTCAGTATTGGCAGGGGAGACTCAAGAAACTGGAGAGGAGCCCACCTCCTCAGACGAAAACCTACCGTCTGTGGAGTTTTCTGATCTTGAGGTTCACAGGGAAAATTTTGCCACAGAACAGTTAAAAGACCCTGCCCTAATAAAGGCACGGGAAAACGTAGTGGAAATAGATGGCGAGTTAGTGAACCCAGATAATACCTGCACTTACCCATACTTCAGCGTAGAGAAGGACCTACTGTATCGGGTGGCAAAAAGGGCAGAAGAAATCGTTGAGCAGCTTGTGGTGCCCAAACCTTACAGGAAGTTGGTGTTGGAGTTGGCCCATGGGCACATTCTTGGAGGTCATCTGGGGACAGAGAAAACCCGAGAGAGGGTATTACAGAGATTCTATTGGCCTGGGGTGATGAAGGACATAGAAAATTATTGTTCCTCCTGCCCTGTGTGTCAGAGGTCGGCCCCGATGCCACATTTCCGTAGCCCGCTGGTCCCTCTACCCATCATTGAGGTCCCGTTTGAGAGGATCGCAATGGATTTGGTAGGTCCTATAATCAAGTCCGCTAGGGGGCACCAGTACATATTAGTTATAATGGACTATGCCACCCGTTATCCAGAAGCGATCCCTCTCCGAAATACCTCGGCCAAAACCATAGCCAAAGAGCTATCTCTTGTTTTTAGCCGGGTGGGTATTTGTAAAGAACTGCTTACGGACCAAGGTACATCCTTTATGTCCCGGGTTATGAAAGAGCTGTGTAAATTGTTCAAAGTGACGCAATTGCGTACATCTGTGTATCACCCCCAAACCGATGGGCTGGTTGAAAGATTCAACAAAACCCTAAAACAAATGTTGAAGAAAGTGGTGGATAGAGATGGAAAGGATTGGGACTGTCTACTTCCTTATTTGATGTTTGCTATTAGGGAGGTGCCCCAATCCTCTACGGGATTCTCCCCCTTTGAGTTACTGTATGGGAGACACCCAAGAGGGCTGTTGGATATTGCCAAGGAAACTTGGGAAAGTGAGAGTTCTCCCCACAGGAGTGTGATTGAGCATGTCGCCCTGATGCAAGATCGAATTGCACAGGTAACGCCCATCGTGAAGGAACATTTGGCCCAAGCGCAGTTGGCACAGCAGAGAGTGTACAACCGTGGAGCCAAGACCCGTACCTTTTCCCCGGGGGATAGGATATTGGTACTTGTCCCTACGGTTGAAAGTAAATTCCTTGCCAAATGGCAAGGCCCCTACGAGATAATGGAAAAAGTGAGCGAAGTGAATTACAAGGTCAGACAACCAGGAAGGCGAAAGCCCGAACAGATCTATCACGTTAATCTGTTGAAAGCCTGGAGGGATAGAGAGTCCCTAGTCACAGAAACTTGGTCACCAGCTCAAACTGGTTGCGTGATTCCGGAGGTTGGAATAGCAGCCACCTTGTCACAACCCCAACAACAGGAGGTTAAGGAGTTTGTGCTTCGCAACAAGGAGGTGTTCTCTGAGCTGCCGGGACAAACATCTGGGGTAGAGCATGATATTATTACCCCGCCCGGTGAAAGGGTGAAGTTAAAACCCTATCGGATCCCAGAGGCCCGACGGGAGGCAATACGGGAGGAAGTACAGAAAATGCTGAACTTAGGGGTGATAGAGGAGTCCCAAAGTGATTGGTCTAGTCCCATTGTGTTGGTGCCTAAACCGGATGGGAGCTGGCGATTTTGTAACGATTTTCGTCAGTTGAACAAAGTTACAAAATTTGACACCTACCCCATGCCACGTATAGATGAGTTGATCGACCGGCTGGGAACAGCCCGATACATGACGACTCTTGACCTCACAAAAGGGTATTGGCAAATTCCCCTGGCCAAGTCGGCCAAAGAGAAAACCGCATTTGTAACCCCAGACGGGGCGTTCCAATATAAGAGAATGCCGTTCGGGTTACAGAATGCGCCAGCCACATTCCAGCGGAAAATGGACCAGATACTGAGGCCCCATCGGAAGTATGCTGCGGCTTACCTGGATGACGTAATTGTCCATAGCACAGATTGGGCCTCACATCTGCCAAAGGTGCAAGCAGTCCTAAACTCTATCCGGGAAGCAGGGTTTACGGCTAACCCCAAGAAGTGTACCATTGGGCAGGAGGAGGCCAAATATCTTGGGTACACCATTGGGAGGGGAGTAATAAAACCCCAACTCAACAAAGTCGAGGCCATCCAGAGTTGGCCACGTCCCAACAGCAAGAAGCAGGTACGAGCCTTTCTGGGAATCGCGGGGTATTATCGGCGCTTCATTCCCCACTTTGCTTCTAAGGCTGTGCCCCTAACCAACCTGACGAAAGGGAAAGGGTCGGTCATGATTAAATGGACCCCCGAGGCTGAGGCAGCATTCCAATTCTTGAAACAAGCCTTATGTAGCCAGCCAGTGTTGTACTCACCCGACTTCTCTAAAGACTTTGTCGTACAAAGTGATGCGTCAGATGTGGGGTTAGGAGCAGTATTGTCCCAGGTCTGGAACGGGGAAGAGCACCCAGTCATTTACCTCAGCAGGAAGTTGAAGTCCCATGAGGTAAATTATGCCACGGTTGAAAAGGAGTGTTTAGCGGTGAAGTGGGCTCTAGATTCCCTTCGGTACTATCTGCTAGGTAGGCACTTTGACATGGTTACGGATCACGCTCCGTTAAAGTGGATGGCTCAAAACAAGGAGACAAATAGAAGAGTGAATAGGTGGTTCCTGGCCCTACAGGAATTCAACTTCACAGTAAACCATCGCCCTGGCGTTCAAATGGGGAATGTGGATGCTTTGTCTCGAGTACATGAATGCCTGATTGCTGGTGTTCCAACCCCAAGGTTAAAACAAGAGGGGGGGTATGTGACAGCAGGAAGGTAAAGTCACCTGGTTGCATCCAGGGGGGTAGATATATTTCTCCCAGATTCAGGCTTTATGCCGACTTATACAACTAGGGAGGGAGTTGATGAAGCCCAGCTGAGGCTAGTGGGCTCATGGATGATTCATACCTCTAGGGAGAGTGCTGGGCGTCGTGCAGGCAGGGAGTTGATGAGACCAGCTGAAGCTTGTCAGCTCGTTTAAGGCCTCTATAAAAACTCCCAGATTCATTAGGTGTTTGCTCATGCCTGGACCCAGACCTGTGTGGACTGTCTAGGGAGAGTGAACCCCTGTGCGGTGAGACAAAGCCTGTGTGGCTATTTGTTTGGACATTTACTAAACCAGGGACTTAGGGACTAGGACAGCACCAGGCTGATCCCAGTTGTTAGTTAGGAAACCTGCATGTTTAGTCAGAGGTCAAGCTGACCAGGGTTTATTTTGTTTATGTTTCTTTTTGCTTTGCTGTGTTTTTGTCACTGTAAATAGAGAAATAAACCGCACCTTTTTTTTCTTGAAAACCACAACCTCCGTCTGCTGGGCCTGTTTTTGTGTGGGGAGCCCATCCAGGGGGTCACACACACCCGCTGCCGAGCTAACCCCCTCACAGTATATATATATATATATATATATATATATTTTTTTTTTTTTATTAATTGACGGCGCTATACAAGTACCTACAATAAATAAATCGCATTTTGTTAAAGCTCAACTCTTGCCAGAACTGGCTATCCCCCAACTCTCCAAATGACTCCCTAATTACTTTGTGTTTTTTGTTGCTTGTTTTAATGAAAGTACAAAAGGGTCAGTCGTTGCCCTTTCACACTAAAATATAACACTTTCATGACCAAGGTGCAGCTTGCCACTATTTATATTTAGTCTGCATATTTGCCAGGGTGCTAGTGAGAAAAAAAAATTACACGCAAGAAAAATCAATTAATATGTTATAAAAGGTGAACGTTTATTTAGTATACCAACATGCCTCAATTAAAATCTTAATCACAAGTGAAAGGAAACAAATTAAGTCTACCTGCTTGTGCCAATGCACACATAATCCAGAATATCCCACAGATAAAATGGTCTACCTATTCCTGACCTATCTTGCTGTACTCTTTATGAGGCTAGGTGTAGGATCCAGACCAGAACAGCATTAGAAAAACTTTTGTACCACCTGCCCCACCCTATTAGATTGTAAGCTCTTCTGAGCAGGGCCCTCTTAATCCTCTTGTATTTTATTGTATTGTAACTGTATTGTCTCCCTTTTATATTGTAAAGCGCTGCGTAAACTGTTGGCGCTATATAAATCCTGTATTATAATAATAATAATAATAATTATGTGGAATGGCTGCAAGTCACAAGCAGCCTACACCAGCCTTTTTCAACCAAAGTGCCCAGGCACGCGTTTCTTTAGAGGTGCCTTGGCAAAATGTCTGAAAATTGCTCAAAAACTGTATACAAGCCAGCTGGTGGATCAAGTCTGCCTTTTAGTTATGCAAAGCCACAGATTTTCATCATGCACCATTACAATATTCTAGTTGCTGGCATCCCAACAACCAATGATGTCATCGGTCTGCTCCTTATCAGCGAGGTCACATTAGCTGAGTAAGGTAGAGAAACTGAGGAATAAGAGAAACACTGGCATACTAGACAGTACCAGTGTGCAAAGGTGTATTTGCTTTGGAAGAAAAAATCACCTCCAACGTTGGGTGCCCTATGTGTGTGGATGTTGCTGCATTATGTAAAACTATTAGTTTTGTTTTTTACATTTTAGAATGGGGTGCCTCGAATAGAAGAAGGTTGAGAAACACTGGCTTACTCCTTCTACTCTAGGTTCAAAGCTTTGTACAGAATCTCTCAAACAAAACATCTAAAAACAAAGCCACACAAAAAGTTTCTAATGAAAGTTGGTCACTTGGAGCTCTCTTTTAAACTGTTTAGTATAGGTCTGACTGATAAATACTAAAATGTGTTTATTTAGGAGTTCATGATCTAAACAATTTTATTAGTTGCTAATGATGTCTACGGTAACAAGATGCATTATTTGTGCTGTAAAAATGCTCTTTAACCCCTTCCATACTGGGCCATTGTAAAATGACGCCGGCAGGAACCCTCTCTCCCTCTGGGTGGACGTCATATGACGTCCTGGGTTTGAGGGGGGATATCTGAATGATGCCTGCAGCTAGAGGCATCATTCAGATATCCTTTTTTCAGCCAGCGATCCTGCGCACCATAAGAACGATCATAGCGGCGGTTCCGCCGCTTGATCGTTCTTATAGGCGGCGGGAGGGGACATCCCCTCCCCCCTCCATCCGGTGCTTCTCCGGGCTCTTCCGTGCCATCGGGGACCCGGAGAGAATCGTCTGGCGCCGGTGGTGGGTCACGTGACAAGCATAGAGATGACTGGTGACCAGATGGTCACCAGTCATCTCTATGATCGTCGGAGGCCCGGGCGCGATGTGATGACGTCACGCCCGGGTCCTAAAATGTAAACAAAGCCGCCATTGCGGCTGTAAGTATGAGATCAGTGAATTTTTTTTTTCACGATCTCATGCTTTCCAGCCTGGAGGAGAGATGTGGGGTCTTATTGACCCCGCATCTCTCCATAAAGAGGACCTGTCACACACATTCCTATTACAAGGGATGTTTACATTCCTTGTAATAGGAATAAAAGTAATCAAAAAAAAAAAATGTAAAAATAATAATAATAATAATATTTTTTTTTTAAAACGCCCGTCCCCAATAGCTCACGCTTAGAAGCGAACACACAGGCAAGTCCCGCCCGCATATGTAAACGCAGTTTAAACCACATATGTGAGGTATCGCCGCGTGCATTAGAGCGCGTGCAACAATTATAGCACTAGACCTCCTCTGTAACTCTAACCTGGTAACCTGTAAAAAATTTCAAAGCGTCACCTATGGAGATTTTTAAGTACCGAAGTTAGGCACCATTCCATGACTGTGCGCAATATTAAAGCGTGACATGTTAGGTATCTTTTTACTCTGCGTAACATAAGCTTTCATATTTTACAAAAAAATTGGGCTAACTTTACTGTTTTGTTATTTTTTAATTCATGAAACCATTTTTTCCCCCAAAAAAGGCGTTTGAAAAATGATTGCGCAAATACCATGCAAGATAAAAAGTTGCAACGACCGTCATTTTATTCCCTAGGGTGTCTGCTAAAAAAAAAATATATAATGTTTTTGGGTTCTGAGTAATTTTCTAGCAAAAGAATGATGATTTGTACATGTAGGAGAGAAGTGCCAGAATAGGCCCGGTATGGAAGTGGTATAAAAAGCCCTGTATGGAAGTGGTTAAACACATTATTGTCACAAGAACTCTTCTTTCAAAAGACAAAGGACTTTAGCAGACAGAGTAGACAAGTGTTAAAATGTGTTAGGATTTTATTGTCATTCGTGTCCCCCATTGGAGTGATTTCCACTCACTTCTTGTGTGGATGATAGGGGATCAGAGGAGAAGAAATGATGGAAATCTCTCAGTTGGGGACAGTGATTGTAAGAAAAACACATTTTTTAGTACAGTGGAGAAGAATTACATTTGCTTCTATTTGTAACGATGGGGAATATATTTGGATTTCTTAGTTGCAGGATTCATTATTTGGTGATGCATCAGACTATTTCCTTTTAATTCTGTACTGTACCGGCAGGGTTGCTTTAAAAGGAGAAAAGTATATATCTAGCTATGATCCAATTTCTTGCCATTAATTTTTGGAGTACCATGGAGTAATGGATTTTCTCCTCTTTGAGCATGATTCACTTAATAAACCTTTGCTTCGGGTATTATCGTACAGTTTGAAATATCCAAAACATCAAGACTACAATAATGGAATTTTACAGTTCTGATCAATGATCAGCTTAGTATTATAGGAATGGGGCATTATTTCCTGCTTGTACATGTGCAGACCATAATAGCAATTATTAAAGGATGACATGAACTTTGTCTAGAGCAAAAAAAAATAAATGCACGGTCAACAAAATTGAATAGTAAAAGAAAAAACGGCTCAGCAAACATACAAGGCATTCACCAATCAATGTAAACACTTGCCTTGGAAAACACTTTATTAAAAGAAAACTGCAACTTTTCAGTTCCAGAGATGAAACCTGACGAATACTCTCATTTGTCTTAAGGAGGCCTTACACAGATAATACAAATGATGCATCATCTGCAATAAGTTTGAAACTGTAGGAACAAAATATGCGCTTATGAGCATAAGTGTTTATTATTTCAACAGTCAAGTACACTGGATAAAGCAACTTTTTAGTAGGTTCCAGTGGCTGTGGTGAACTCAGTAACCTGGATAGATCTCCTTCTACCTACTGTTATTTCTAATGTTAATCTGGTGCTCTTGTGGAGTTCTGTGGTGAAATATCTCCTCCACTAACGCAGGTTTCTCACAACTTTTTGTGATGGAATTAGCCTTTGAAGAAAAAATAAATAGACTGCATTCAGCGTAAACTATTTTTTTCTCTGCATGTAGCAGTGCATCGTGGGGAGGGGAACTTTCCTATAGAAAACACAGTCAGCAATTAAAATCTGACAGAGATGGTAATCTTTCCCCACTCTATCCAATAAAAAAAATTGCTTAGAGTTGACAATTCAGTTTAACAAGGTATTCCTTACATAAGGAATTACAAAGGAAATGTTATCCCTCTATGTCTTGAAGCAAAACTCCAGTAAAAAAATAAAAGTCCAGTAAAAGTTAAAACAACTGAAAGCAACTTTGGCTAAGATACTTACTTTCAGTCTGTCACTGTTCTTTACAGAAACAAATTTTTAACACTAGATGCAGATCATCTTCTGGGTTGAATGAGGGTCATTCAACCTACTTCTGGTGAGCCAAGTCTTTCATGGACCCACCTCCTGGGTTGTGTCTTCATGCTAGCCTGAGCTCAAAGTACAGAATTTTGTTTGTATGTCATTACATCAGTGACATGTTATGCTGCATTAAGGACCGCCAACCACTGCTGGAGACTTCACCAGACCAGCAAAACAGCCCTAACATTAGATGGAGTTGTTCTTCTGGGTTAAATAATGGGCAGAGACTTCACAGGGCCAGCAAAAACAGCCTTGTGGGAAAAGTTTGCATAAAAAAAAAGGAAATACGCTACAGTGTAGCTGCTAATTTCCCATAGTGCTTAGTTACTGCTCGTGTTACCCTATATTTTGCAACACAGGAAGAATGCAGAATAATGCAGAAAATAATATCTTAATTTGAGCATGTTCTCACATATGTCATTGAGAATGGTAGGAAAAAAAATCCTCAACATGTATTTATGGATGCACTGCCCTACGAGACCTGTTCAAGTAAATGCAGCGCAGCACATCTGTATGGCAACTCACATTTTCTTAACCACTTCCCTACCCAGCCATAGACAAATGACGTCCACAGATGGGATCTCCCATCCTGGGTGGACGTCATATGACGTCCTCGGCTTTGTAGGGAGATATCTGAATGATGCCTGCAGCTAGAGGCATCATTCAGATATCCTTTTGAAGTGCCGGCGATTCTGTGCACCATAAGAACGATCATAGCAGCAGTTCCGCCGCTTGATCATTCTTATAGGCGGCGGGAGGGGACACCCCCCCCTCCTGCCGCCATCCGGTGCTTCTCCGGGCTCTCCCGTGCGATCGGGGACCCGGAGCGAATCTTCCGGCATCGTTGGTGGAGTCACGTGATGAGCATAGAGATGACTGGTGACCAGATGGTCACCAGTCATCTCTATGATCGTCGGAGGCCCGGGCGCGATGTGATGACGTCACGCCCGGGTCTCAAATGTAAACAAAGCCACCATTGCGGCTGTAAGTATGAAATCAGTGAAAAATGTTTCACTGATCTCATGCTTTCCAGCCTGGAGGAGAGATGTGGGGTCTTATTGACCCCGCATCTCTCAATAAAGAGAACCTGTCACACACATTCCTATTACAAGGGATGTTTACATTCCTTGTAATAGGAATAAAAGTGATCAAAAAAAAAAAAAAAGTAAAATCATTGTAAAAAAATAAATGAATAAGTAAAATAAATAAATAAATAATAATAAAAAAAATTTAAAACGCCCCTGTCCCCGGTAGCTCGCGATCAGAAGCGAATGCACACGTAAGTCGCCCACATATGTAAACGCCGTTCAAACCACGCATGTGAGGTATCGCCGCGTGCGTTAGAGCGCGTGCAACAATTCTAGCACTAGAACTCCTCTGTAATTCTAACCTGGTAACCTGTAAAAAAAATTAAAGCGTCGCCTATGGAGATTTTTAAGTACCGAAGTTTGGCGCCATTCCATGAGTGTGCGCAATTTTAAAGCGTGACATGTTAGGTATCTATTTACTCGGCGTAACATTATCTTTCATATGTTCCCAAAAAATTGGGCTAACTTTACTATTTTGTTATTTTTTAATTCATGAAACCATTTTTTTTTTTTTAAAAAGGCGTTTGAAAAATTATTGCGCAAATATTGTGCAAGAAAAAATGTTGCAATGACCGTCATTTTATTCCCTAGTGTGTCTGCTAAAAAAACATATATAATGTTTGGGGGTTCTGAGTAATTTTCTAGCAAAAGAATGATTTGTACATGTAGGAGAGAAGTGCCAAAATAGGCCCGGTATTGAATAGGTACAAAAAGCCCTGTATTGAAGTGGTTAAGTGTTGCCACATGCATTATGGTGTGTGCAAACCCTGCGCTACCACAGAATTTTTACAAAAACATGCAATAGTTTGCCAGCAGGTGGTGCTGCAGCTGAGGCTTTAAATAACAGAAGTTGCATAAAGGTTGGGGGAAATGTATTGGGTAAACAACATGCCCCTTATTAACCAAAGTAGATGGGAACTTTCCAAAATCAATCAACTTTTAAAGTCAATCAAATACTTTTAAAGTCAATAGGTTCACTGCCTCCCTCCCCAGCTGCACATATTCTCCCTTTTCTTTGCAGAAGCCTTCCTGTGTAAGCCATAAGATGTTTGACTGGCTATGGACTCCCCACATGTGATACCGCTTGGTGACTGGCTCAGCACTGTAGTATGGATTGAGTCACAGGATCCCTCCATTCAAAAGGAGCAACAGAAGGGTGAGTATGTGCTTCTGGGGAGGGGGGGGGGGGATCAGGGGTGCATACAAGGCACAAAAATCCATATTCACTAATTCTGCTATGCATGTTGGAAAATTCTGGAAATCTTTTTCATCGTTTTCAAAAGCACAAGAAGCATGCTCAGTTCTGGTGAATGGACGGAGCAAATCCTCATTATTATTTATGTACAAAATGTGCAGCAAAGAAAAATGCTAAAAATGACTACAGAGAGTGTGATGTGTAATGATATAGAGTGTATTCTCATACACAGATTTCCTGCCGTGTGGAGGACAGGTTCACTTTAACACTGTTATTTGAGAGGAGGAAGCTTCATCCATCTTGGAATGGAAACGGTTACACAGCAAGGTTCTAGATTGCCGCAAAGAGACCATGGATAATAAAACAGGCGACAAGAACTGCAAACTGCTCCCGCTGTGCAGATTAATTTTCAGTCTGTTCACTCACTAGCTTCCTCGACAGAAAGAGCTACACAATGCTTAGCAGAAGTACTATTTTCAACAAATATGTATAAAGGGATATTTGCATATCTGTGGATCACAAACCTCTTTTCAGGACAGAAAAGATTGAGGTCACTCAACAGGAGGTGCAAGAGCTGAACAGAACAGAAGCACAGCCTTTAAAACATAACTGTGCTCTAGGCTTGTGTTTTTTTATTTGGTGTGGATTTCCAGGGCTGGCTCAATGTAAATGTGCAGTCTGTTTCACCTTAGAAATTTTTCTCCCACGAACATCTTTACAGTAGATGTATGACATTCCCAACAA
This sequence comes from Rana muscosa, assembly GCA_029206835.1. NCBI lineage: Eukaryota > Metazoa > Chordata > Amphibia > Anura > Ranidae > Rana > Rana muscosa. The sequence continues at coordinate 160,891,502 of CM055117.1, read as the reverse complement.
ACATCCTAAAAATATAGTTCTATCTATCTGTCTCATTTCTTACAAAAGTTGACATTGAAAGGCTGCAGTGCTGGAACTCTCTCGTCTATGCAGCCAGTTTTAGCTGCCTGTTGGGCATCAACTTATTTCTAGGACAAAAAATATAATGAGCACTGCCTCCTTGAATGTTGATTTTCCATGCTGCTGCTCCTTGCGTCTCTCTCTCTCCCTAGGCCAATATTTAAAAAATGGGTGGTCACTATCTAAGGTCTTGCAGGACAAGTACTCCCTGTATAAACCAAAAGACAGTTTTGGATAGAGTGGAGGAATTTGAACCCCTGACAGTTTTTATTAATTTTGGGTTGTCCCCAGAAAAGTAATAGAGGGGAAATCCTCTAATGGAGACACTACTTCTAGTGACCTGGGAGCCCCCAAGGAATCCCATTTATTTGCAGGGATTTCCTTTCACTTTGTGCAAACAAAAAGGGAGAAAGGTTGGTGCCATGGAAGTTGGCTAAAACAGTTCTATTAATGGAGGCGAAAAACAAAAAAATCAATGTGTTTTGGCCATTAGGCCTTAAACATGGCCTATGATTAAGGCCTGATGGCCGAAACGCATTGGCTTTTTGACCGTTGTTCAACTGCATTATTAAAACTATGTTTTAGCCGACTTCCATGGCACCAGCCTTTCTCCCTTTTTTGCACGGATTGCACATAGAGGTTTGAAGAGACTTCCCAGGCTAAGTGCTGTGTTCTGTAGGCTGACCAGGAATTACACAGGAGGTAGTGGCTCAGATGCACCTGTTCAATTTCCTCTAACTTCCTGTCTGGTTATGGGACAGGAAGTGAAGTAAAATCACTGCAATGGGACACAGATGAAAAAATAATAATAATAATAATAATAATAATATTATTATTTTTATTATTATTACAGGAATTTTAACCCTCCCTTGCTATATCTAAAATTACATTATTTTTTTTTGCCTATAGGTCCACTTTAGTTTTCGATTGGAGTGTTTCTCACCAGAGCTTCCATTGTTGTGCAAGTGTGCATCTAAATGTATTAAACTAGGAACCTTAATGTGCAAAAAACAAACTAAGTATTGCATATTGGTGTATAATGTACTCATGCTATGAAGATGCTCAAGGCTTTCAAAATGTTAACTACAACCACAGACAACTTCACGATAACTGCATATTTGGCACTCTAGCACCAGAAGAGCCAATCCAATTTTAAAACAAGGGACAGAATGGTGCAAACGTGAATGTAAGAAATTACAACACAGGCTATGTTAAAACAACTCAATCCAAATGTCACCCTGAGTTAATGTTAGTAATCCACACGGTTCAGAGCATGCTAGGTCACTCACAAGCAAAACACCTACTGCATTAATCACTTTCTGGCCGGTATAAATATTTCATCATCAGACTGTCAACCTGCTTCTTCCTCTTCTTATCCTCCTTCTTTGACTGCTTACTGTTTTTCTCATCTTTTTTGTCACCTTGAAGGTCTTCTTCATCTAGGTCCCTTTTTTTCGGCCCTTTTTTTACACTACCCCCACTACGGTATGATACTGTAGAACCAGATGAGGAGTCAGACTCAGATGATGAAGATGACGACGAGGATTCTGATTCTTTCTTCTTTGACTTCTTCTTGGATTTCTTGGAGCGCTTTTTAGAACTCTTCTTTTTGTGATTGTCCTCAGATTCTGAGTCAGAGCTACTTTTTCTAGCTCTGCTTTTCCTGCTTGGTGCTCGAGAGAATTCCATAGCTGAAGCTGACCTCCTGAGTCCAGAGGATGATTCTCCTTTTTCTCGGTGCAAGCTTTTTACACTCCGTACACTTTTTGAATCATCATCAGAATCAGGATCAAGACTCTGTCTCTTGAACTTTATAGGCTTATAGCTCAGGACCTCATTGATTGCAGCCTCAAGATCCGGATCTAAGTAATTGCGATGAGACACTGGCTGAAGATCTCTGCTTTCCAGCTCATCATCATCTGCGCCTGGTGTTCTTGCTTGGGGAGGTACAGAAAAACTACGCCCAGAATGCTGACTGTACAAAGAGCGAGTATCACTAAATCCAACACTAACAGAGTCATCAAAATCATCTAAAGTGCTTCTGGCCATAGACATTCGAGTGTCTGATCGGCTTCCAAGAGTAGGGCTTTCCAGGCTAAAGTCAGAACGCCTACTAAGTGAGGGACTTACAGCTGACAAACCATTACGCGTCTCCTCTAATTTGGAAGTACTACGTCTTAGACTTGAAGGACTGGTAATACCAAAGCTCAGGGTTGATTTTGTGTCATCTTCATCTTCCAAACCCCGTCTACTAGATAGACGACTGGATACAACAGAAACTTTATCAAAGTCAGGACTTGCAATTGACCACCTCTTGTCAAGTCCTTTTCTCGCCCTACTAGATGCCTCAGTAAATGCTTGAGAAACCATAGATGAGCGATCGTCCAAGTCTTCACTGCCTTGAGATTTTCTCCATGAACTCACTGATAATGTGTCATCAAGAACGCTTCCTGCAGAATCTTTCGTAGCCTTACGGAAAGATCTCTCTGGGGACTCAGGCCTTTCTTTCAGTGTTGAGAACAGTGAATCCTCATCACCTTTACCACCTATGGAGTCTTTAGTAACTGCTCTCTTTCTATAACTCAGGGAACTCATTACAGACATTGGCCTCTCCTCCAACTCTTTCCCTTGTTTGACTGGCTTGGCTTCCTTTCCTTCTTTTAAGTCTGTACTTTGGCTAGGTCTTAAGTTTTGAATATGTGTGGAATTTTAAAGGGTGAAACAGAAAGTAGACAGAAAGAGTTAAATATAAATGAAAAGGGAAGGGAAAAAGAAAAATGTGATATCTTTATAAACAGAAATGTAAAATAAAATAGCTTAAATATAATGTAATGCAAAAAGAAGAAAAATATACAATCATGTACATTAAAATAGTAGAACTACGCAATTGCACCTATTAAACTTTTTTGAGAACCATTATGGCATTCTCATGTAAACTTTCTCAGGTCAAAGATAGATTGAATATAACCAGTGGAGCCTAAGGATCTATGAGCTGGTTTTTACTAACAGAACACTGTGCTGTGGTAAACGAGCTCCCAAAAATTGGTGATGCTACAAGTAACACAACACAGACAATCTAATCAAATCCTATTGACTAAATTATTTCTTTGGCCAGATGAAAGAATTAAGAGCTCATGGCAGCCCATTTGATCTCAACAATATGCCTTGAAAAATGAGTTTGGGGACATTGGCATTGAGTTGCAATGCTGTGGCCTGATACTAATTGCTCAGAAATGACTAATGTATAGCCTGATTCAAGCTGGCTGGAGAGCACCCCAAGTTATAAATTGTGATTGGTTTCCTGCTTAATGACGCACACAATTTGCTGATGACCCTCAGCAGAGGGATGCAGGCTGACATAAACACGCTCCTTCAAGAAGTCTTCCACATCGAGGGCCTGCTTAACGAGTGGAATAGACAATTACCACTGCAGATTTCTGGCACAAACTCCCCAGCGTATAGTACTTGATTTAGACATGGATCTCTAAAAAAAATAACACATTGTATACCTGGCAAAAGGAAATAATTTATTGCAAATGAACCAATCAGCTCTTGGGTAAGGATATTTTCTCTTTCTTTATGTGAAGCCAGCTGTCATTTTAGAATGTAAATCTTGGAGAATATGCAATTGTATTCATATTCAATGACACAAATTTAAAAGGAGAGATTGAGAGACAGATGGCAAGTAAGGGTGAGAAGACTAAAACAGTACATCAGGGATATGCAATTAGCGGACCTCCAGCTGTTGCCAAACTACAAGTCCCATGAGGCATAGCGAGACTCTGACAGCAGCAAGCATGACACCCAGAGGCAGAGGCATGATGGGACTTGTAGTTTTGCAACAGCTGGAGGTCCGCTAATTGCATATCCATGCAGTACATGTAAAGGTAACCTACCCTGTGCCTTCTAAATGTGTCATAACACAGATGCGTAACTTAAGATGAAAAGATATACTTCTGATTCCAGATAAATTGGTTCACATTATTTTAACTGCAGATTTTGTTTTGGATGGAAAGTAATAGAGGTTAAACATTGTAAAAGATTGCACTTTGTCACCTCACTATTCACCAACGGAGCTGTAGGTTTCCTCTGATGATCTCCAGAACAATACAAAAACATTTTACAGCACATTCTTCATTCAATCAGCACATGAAGCCCATTTAAGACATTTTAGGGTACAATGTATGAGTGCTTTGGTTCATAGGAGAATTACACATTTTAACCATCATTATCAGACTTATAACATGAATGGCAAAAGCCTGCTCCTAGAATGCATAAAAATAAATGATCAGCTGTTGCTTAAACACTGCATCTAATTTTTTGGACCACCCCAATGTGACATCCTTGGACTGTCTGCATATGGACTGCACAGTTAAGCTCAGCTCAAAAAATCATTACCGGCATTTGCGGATACTTGCCAAGGATCAGAACTACCTGCCAAACGCCCCCGTTTAACCATCCGTTTGAACATATCCTTGGAGTATGTCACATTAAAGAAGCCCAGACATGTTCAATTACAAGGAAGCAAAATTTCACATTAACATTCACCAACCTTGAGCTCTTTAAACTGCCATCATCTGAGAAGGCTTTGGAAGAACCTTTGTTCTTAGACAGCCAGGACTTTACACCATCCACTCGTTCGTCAAGATCGGAATCTGCATCTGAATCTCCATCGCTGTCAGACAATAATATACAGTTCATTAATTTAATTCCCCAAGAACACAAACTATGGGCTATCTGCATTTACAGAGTTAGTTTTAGTTAAAAAGTTAAGGGGTAAGAACAGAGAAAAAGATAGATAGAAGAATGCAATCAAGGATTTATACGTTAGCCATTCCTGGATTTAGTATGACAAAAAAAAAAGAAACATAACGGCAGTGATAATACTTGAGGAATGTTTCAATGCAGATATTAGATTTTACTGTTAAGTATAATGTTAAGAAGGAAAAAATTTTTTTTTTATAAGTAGCCATCAAAATATTCAATTTAATTTCTTAGATATATGGCATACACTATTGTTATTTGTATGGGTACATTTATTAAAGAGCACATTCAGAAACCATTTGCTTAACTGAACCTTTGACCAGCTGAAATTGAGGACCTTGTAAGCTTTGGTCATACCCTGTGAACAGTCGTGGCTGTTGGGTTTTTTTGGAGGGGCAAACAACCACCCCCCTAAGCGGCCAGCGGCACCTCCCCCCCTCCACCCACTTGCTGTCTGCCAGTCGGTCCAGGACCTACCCCACCTAGGTGGCGGCTTCCTTTCTTCCCTCCTCCTAGGAATCCAGTAGGATCGCCTGTCCTTTCAGCCAATAGGGCGATGGGTCTCAAGACCCGCTTCCTGATTGGGCGTGAAAAGGATCATTGTTACAAGAACGAATATTCATTCGCTATTGTAACACACCTGGGTGGGCTCAGTTCGCATTCTCTGCGCCCCGAACCCACCCTATTTTGAAGCCTATTAGAGCCTCTGGCTCTAAACAGGTGTTTCAAAAAAACAACAGCCCCCCCCCATTGGAATCCATGCATCCGGCATCCTGCAAGGGGCCAGATGCATGGATACGGGGGGCGGCGCCCATGTGCCCTTAATAGATGGGCCGCCCCTGCCTGTGAATATTGGTCACAAACTGTACCAGTGAACTGTGGCTCATTGATTGGTAATTTTAACACATACTGCTGTATTGGGCTCCTTAAGAAACCTGGTATAAGGGAGAAACATGGAAATCACCAATGCTGACCACCTCCAATTGTCATTGCCAAGCTTAGTCAGAATCACTGATGCAGGAAACATCTATAGATAAATAGTTATACACTCTGATTCAAAATTACACATCCTCGTTTCATACATCCTGGACTCAGATTCCAAATGATGTATCTTTATATATTTTCCTCTACACAGAAAAGAAACACTGGGGCAAGTCTTCACAATGGTGACCACAGTGATTGGCTAATCACAGTGCTTACATGATCGTGAGCCGGTTCTCCTGGCTCCCGATCATTAGAAAGAGACCCGGAGCTGTCAGTGATAGCCTGGTCTCAGTGCTGGGAGTGCGCAATTAAGCACGCTTCCAGACAAACACAGGAGAGCATATATGTGGTGCCCAGGAATAAAGCCTGCTTCCTTGATGCCCGATTTATGTGTTACATGGTCGTAAATGGGTTAAGGTCAGAAAAAATGCAATGACAGCATTTATAGTTCTTTTATGACAGTTTTTTACTACTCTTCCACTAGAACCCCTCTAAATTCCTATGTAGCTTTCAACTTTATGAAAGCCGGCATTTGAACAATACTAAAGAAGCCAAACCCTGATCCATATATGACAGCAGGTTTTCTACTTTCCCTATACATTTTTCAATCCCCAATTAAAAGATAATGGTCCCACACCCTGGCACCAGGGATGCAGGTTTTTCTGCTATAAATCACTCTGAATAAAACCCCTCCATGCGTTTTAAAGTGGTTATAAAGCTTAAAAAAAAATATTTTTCCTAATACATTCCTTGCATTAAGGTAGAGAATGTTTAGGCATCAGTAATCGCCCCCCCCCCCCTTTTACTTGCCTGAGCCCTCATTCTTCTCTCTCTCCTCATTCCTGGTCTCCTGGGCTTTGTTTGGGGCCGAGTCCTGCTATCTGTGTCAATAAATGCACACAGGCTTGGGAGCGAGCCTGCACGAGTGCCCCCATAGAAAGTGGCTTTCTATAGGGGCACTCTGCGAATAGAGGGGAGGACCCAGGAGCGCCCGGCGCTTTGTGCGATTCCATTGCACAAAGCAGGCAAGTAAAAAACTTGTTTGGTATTTAAAATCACTTTCAATTTTGCCTGAATGTTAGTTGGTTGATAGCTAAAACAGAGCAGGCCTTTATAATTTCCTAGATTTAGGCATCAAAAACAACTCACTGTCCATGAGGTTCTCTTTTGCACACCAGCATTGGTCCTGATCCATTAGTGATTTGGATGTATGGCGATTTCTTTTCTTAGTTTTTTGTAGTGTAAGGAATGTAAAATGTTGCTTTCCTTTCTATTCTTGTCCCAGAAATAGCGGTCACCAGGGCAGATAGAGTGAATGACCTCAAACAGCATTATTGTTCACATGGGTTCTAACCCTCCCCCACTCTATCCAATAGAAAATGGAAAAGTTTTGGCTACACATACTATACAGCAATATAAGAAAAATTGTGGGCACAGATAACCAATGTATTAATGGCAAGAACCTTAACATATGCCACAAAGCAGTGATTCTGGCTCGTTCCTTTCAATTCTCCTTAAAAACATAAAAGCTTCATCAAGCGTACAGGTACAGTGAATACTGCAATACAAATGTGCAATAGAATTCACAGTTCTGTATTGTTCTGCTATCTCCCACAGTGCCTTGTTGCATTTTAAATCTACTTGTGTCATTATGACAGCCTGGTAAAGGTTTAGGATCAAATGGGAATGCCAATTGCTGTGCCGACAGACTCACTCAGGCAGCTGCTTGCAAACCTGAAAGCAGCACGGGTAATTTAAACCGACTCGCCTGTTACAATAATTTAAAATCAATAAATATTTCAGCATTTCTGGCCTGGCGTCCGTATTGGAGATGACTAGAGCAGAAGGCTGGGCGGCAGGATAGGCTTTAAGAGAGAGTGGATATTTCAGCCAAGGCAGCGTTACATAATATTTAGTGATGCTCTGTAAAGAAAACTAATTTGCAGCACTGAGTGTATTAAAAGGCTGCTTTCACGGCAATGTGTCATCAGCTGAACTCTTCATCCTCACGCCGGCAGCTGGTGCAATTCATCAGGGAGATTGCTTTACAGGAGAATTTATGAAAAAAAATGTACAAAAATGACAAGAGCATTCAAAAGAAAAGATGATCTTAAAATGATTTTTACACCTTGGTGCAGTCAATTTTCTCTCTATATATTAAAAAATAAAAATGTGAAACACTTGAAAGGTTGTCAGTTTTTGCTCATTTAATACCCAGAGCCACTGATAAGGCCAAGGCTCAAAGTCAAAATCAGAGACCTGACAAGTTGACCCAAAACTGGGTGTGCAGGGGCTATAAGAATCACTCACTATAATCTAAGATCTTTCAGAGTAGCTCCTACTCAGAGGTTCTGGCTCTGTCTATACACACCGGGCTCCAAGAAAACAAGCAAGTTTTTTCAACTTAGGTTATGCAAATTCCACTAAAAGAAAACATGACGCTTCCAGTGGACACAGTTTAAAGTCACCTCATGGTCACAACACTGCAAGGTAGATCTTACAGTTGAAAACCTCTGGGCATAGGAGGACACCAAGAGACAAAGTCCGCTGAGGTCCATCAAAAGACTTCCCCACTTGTTTTCTAATGTCCAGGAGTCCTAAGAAATTTGGAGAGTGGAACGGGAATATGGATCCTATTTAAAGATTTGAGCCTGGCCAGAGAGTAAAGGTAGGCTCTCCACCCACCAATCCATGCTGGGAAACCATGACTGGCGAGTGGTTCCGACCTTTGTGTGTGTCCAACTGTTTGATGTTAAATCCTCAATATATATGTAATGAAAATCTAGTGTTGAAATTTAAAGATATTGATTGGAAGCGATGGAAACTTAAATCCAGCGATTTTATAACTGGTGACATCAAGATACAAGCTATAGCCACAACTAGACTATCAATCTTGGTTAGACTTAGTCTTTACGGCTTTTATTTTTTATTTTTTTCATCAAGAAGGCTGTTTTAACAAGTAGAACGTGAATACGTTTGCTTTATGGTTCTAAAACAGAAATGGTTTATCCAACACCATTTCTCTAATAAATGAACTTTAACTGAGCAATCTAAAACTGTGCCACTCTTGACAGAGTTTATTTACGTTAAAAATGTTTGTTTCAGAAGGTTTATAAAGCGTCCAGAAAAAAGAAGGTACACGCGGGAAAAAATAGTCCTGTATCTGCTTCAAAAATAATAACTGTCCCCTGCAGTGAGTGAGGATAGTGATGGCAGCTAAAGAATTGGCCTTATTTAACGACTTTCTCCTTGGAGATGAATAACAATTTGATGGACCAAGTAAACAGTGTGTTTAAAGTAAGTATGGGAAACCAGAGGCCATAATCACTTCCCATTTGACTTACACCTACACAGGGACCCAGCAAACTTGTAAATCTGCTTGACATATGTAGCTGTACTATAAATTGCCGCCTCCTCCCGACACACAGAAACATCCGTCAGCCGCCCCTCCTTCCTCCCACCCTGGCATACCGCTGATCTGATTTCCAACACCGCTGTGGAGATTTGCTAAATCCATTCTCTGCTTTCCTAAAGCAGTTTCTGGTGACACTGTCTGAATACAGAGTGGCCTCCTGCTCTCATTATGTGTGGAGGGAACGACAACTGTGGCTGCACTGCTAGTAAATGGAAATAATTTTTTTCCTGCTTGGCTGGGTAATAGTATAAACAGCAACACCACCTCTCCTCAACCCTTAACCCTCTTGTGTCTTCCTCACATCCTTCCTTTCTATCTACAACTGAGGCAGCCAGGAGCTCTCATGGGAGAATGGGACAAACTCTGTTCAAATTGAAAGCATGCCTGGAAACGGTTACATGGCATTAGCAGCAATCAGCAATTTACTCCATCGCATTAAGCTTTTTTAAGGCATATTGTAACCTTAACTCACTACTATCAATTTTCGAGGAACATAAATTCATAAGTTAACAATTAAAGAAAACCCATACTCCCAGGACATTCAGAGCGGACAAAGTTTGCCAGCACAAGTAAAAAAATTGTAATACAATCAAGTCATTAACATTTGGGCATCAGCTACAGAAAAAACACTAAAGTTCAAAGTAATTTGTCAGCAGTTTTGAAGTGTAAGGAGTTGCACGTTGGAGTGACCACTGAAGGACTGATAGATATTTTGGTGAAGGTTTAAAGTGATTGTAAAGCTTAATTTATTTTTCTAAAATAACAAACGTTATATTTACCTGCTCTGTAGAAGTGGTTTTGTACAGAGCAGCCCAGGACCTCCTCTTCTTGGGCCAACTGCCAACGCTCTAGGCACTTCTTGGTGCACCACCATAAGAAACTGCTTACAATGGGGGTGCACTTGTGGGCTCGCTCCCGAGCCAGGCTGTGTGCGTTTATAGTGCACACAACCTGGCTCAGCCCTGCCCCCCACGCCCTCCTCACATGTTTTGACTGACAGCAGCAGGAGCCAATGGCTACCACTGCTCTAACTTAGGAGAGAAAAAGAGAGCAGGGCTGCTACACTCGGGCACAGCGCTGGATTGAGATAGGGCTCAGGTAAGATGGCTACCACTGCTCTAAATTAGGAGAGGAAAAGAGAGCAGGGCTGCTACACTCGGGCACAGCGCTGGATTGAGATAGGGCTCAGGTAAGTATTTAGGGAGGTGAAGAAGCAATACAACCAATGGGATATTTTTTAACCTAATGCAAGGAATGCATGAGGGTAAAGATTTCCTGCCTTTAGAAATACTTTAACTAAACCTATGATCCACATACAAACTACTGTCAGTGGCTTTTGGAGCTCCTACATGTTAAAAGTTGAAGAGCAAAATTTTACCAAACAGAAAGTCAGAGCTTGAATAACTACTCTTACTTTTCTTTCTTTTTTTTTTTTTTTTTTACATGTTTTGTCTACTGTTAGGTAAAAGGGGAAGTCTTCATCTCATAAAGCCCAGCTCCAGCTAGACCATTTTCTTTTCAAACTGCTGATAGAAAGGAAACGGGTTACAACTTTTGTCAGGTTTTTGCTACAGCTTGTATCTCTGTTGGGCAAATTTTAAGTCAGTCACTTCCTACCACATTGACACCAGGACATGAAATAAGGGAAAATGTGTAGCTGGCACAGGAAGATGCACAAAGCATAATATAATCCACAGAGGTTTTAATAATTAAAGTGGTTGTTAAGCCACTTTCAAATCTTCATACCATCCCCTCTGTGTTGCAATCCTGTGTGCCTGTGAGTGATTTATAAAAAAAAAGCCTGCTATACCTAATTTCAGAGCTCTTCTCTACGATCACATGATCGGCTGGCTTTCTTTTCTCGCCATCTGATAGATGCAGCGGGCAGGGCCGCAATTGCCCCTGCTGACATCACTCGGGAGAGGAGAGAGAGCCAGACGGTCACGTGATCGCTGAGAAGAGTTGTGAAATGAGGTATAGCAGGCTTTTGTTTTATAAATCACTCACACAGGGGCACACAGGATTAGAGCACAGAGGGTAGGGTATGAAGATGTGAAAGTTATTTGAGCAGCAGAAGTTGAGGGGGCAGGCACCGTCACAAGCTGACAAACAGAGAGGGGATGGGGAGAGAGCACAGAGGAGACAGTTGGCAGGCTGCGGATGACGGAGGCACATACAGATGACTCCGGTGTCAGGGCTCAGCAGCCCTGATATATCGGAGTCAGCGTACAGGGGGGAGGGTATAGCCAGGCAGGATCAGCCAGGTATTTCAGGTGATACAGGGGGCCAAATGACACAGCACAAGCACTGTGCTGTAGAACATGCTTTAAAGGAACAGGATTTTTTATTTATTTTTGGGTTAACAAACGCTTAAAGGGAGAATTCTTATTGTCATTTTGGCTGGAGCAGGCCCTTTGGTAACAGGTCATATATAGGATTTTCAGAGTTTCTATCAACTTTTGTTAATAAGGAGTAGCAACCCCAGCCTCTGCCAACTAAAAATCTATTCACTGGCTCTAAACTACTAAAGAAGAAGAATTTTCCTAATCTATTGTCACATTTTTTTTTAACGTTGAACAAAGGTTTTTATTGATCAAAAGGTGCATACATGTTAAGTATATTTTGCATATAAACTTTGTAACTGATACATTGAATGTCATACATTAGGTAGGTAAGATAACAGGTACATTGTTGTTGCCATGTGAGCACGTTCTACAAGAATACATTGTACACCCAGAGACCACCTAGGAAAACATGTGTCTGAGTATTCATTTCTGACTGATGTGGTTTTGTTATGCACAGGTATCAGACTCTTGAAGCCAGCGGTCCCAAATCTTATTATATTTGCCAGGGCAACCTCTGCTGATAACCTATTTTCACATTTAATACCAAATGTAATTCTCCAGAACTTGATTGGCTATTTGAAGTGAACACTGTGGAGAGAGAAGAATGCCTCTTATTGGCTCCATTCTGCCTTGAAGCATGATGCACTTTCAATATATATTTGCTGAATATACTGAGTTCAAAAAACAAATGGCTTCAGAAAATGTGCCATAAAAAACACAAGACAAATTTTGAATTTATGAGCACTCTCCCTTTGTCCAAATTAAGTTCTACAAAATTATGTTCTGCAAGAAACCAGGGTCTCAAAAGGATTTAAACTAGGAATGCACTGGAGGAACCATGACGCCATACAGGTTTCATTCCTGCCGTATTCTTCATTGTTGCAATGGTGATACATCTACAGTTAGCCGTCCACACCTATGCTCATCATAATTACATAGGTATCCAATTTAGAAAGACATGCAAACAGCAAACAATATGTGATCTGTGTCTTAGACACTCAGACTGAACAGGCTGATCACTTCCAGAGTCACTGCCTCCGGTCAGTAAAGTCAGATTAAGACTGCATTTACAAACCTACTGGAAAATAAATCTACAGACACAGGGTCAGCAACTAATATTTGTACTATTACCAAGTTGACATATATGTCCAAGTTTAAGGACTCGTGTATTTTTTCTTATCAACAAATTCAAAACTTATGAGAGGGGTGCCTTTAGGGCTTGTTCAATTGGCTGCCCTACATCTTTGAAATCGATGAAAAATCGCAGAACCATGTGTTTTGGCGGCTGGCACACACATTTGCGAGATGTGAGGGGGCGCCATTAAAAAATGTTGGCACCCATGTGCATCTGAATAAGGCAGCATGTTTTCGTGCAGTGCAAGAAAATGTATGACTTTGCGCACTGTAACTGGTGTGAATCAGCCCTCACTGCAGCAGACATAATAGAGGGATTTAGCTAACCTATATAATTTAACATTATGACTCAATGGATGGGCAGTAGACCGCACAGGTATAGCCTGCCTCACAGTGTGAAAATAAGCAATTCCACAGGACAATCAACAAGTGACAACCTTATGATATTATATTGTAAATTGCTGTAAGAATAAATAGGTTAGGCAGTTTAAATATTATTTGAAAAAAATAAACCTTCATAACATAGTCAATTGGATTAACAAAACAGACATGCACTTGTCTGGGCGAGATAGGAACCATGCAGTTATTTAAGGGATCTTTCCAGGGAAGGTAATTGAAAGGGTAGTTATTGTTGCTTAATGCATGCTAAAATTAAGGGCAATTTAAAATCATAACTTAACACCATGTCCTCACTTTTTATTCTTGCGTTTATGATACTTGGTCACCATGTCCTGTAGACTGAAAACATGGAAATAAAATAAAACATGAGAGAGTGTAAGATGAAAAAAGAAAAGTAACATGAATAATGGAGCAACGGGCCCCATTTATCAAAGTGTGAGATGTATCGTTCAGACAGGTCATGCAGCCCACCAACAACCATACAAATTCTCCTTTTTGTTTTCCTATACTGCATAGGGAAAACATGACTGTACTTTGTTGGACACAGGCTGTCTTAGGCAATGATCTCCCAGCCGTCACTGTTATAACTAAAGTCCAACGTTTTTGAGACTCAATGGATGTCTCCACAGCCAGTCACTTCTGGGGTTATTCTGCTGTTTAGCGCAAAGTGATGAAATATAGGAAAACTGTTACTGGGGCACAAACGTGTTGATAAATGTGGCTGAATATGCTTCAAACATGGCTTATCCTAATAAATTTGACCACTGAGAAACAAACCAGATAATACAACATTAGGGCTAAATTTCTGCTATTACTAAAGAAACTGCAATTATAGAAACCACCATAAGAGTGTCAAAACGTCCTATACCTGTTAATGAGGTCTTCATTATCATCACTCTCCATCTCGTCTTCTATGGCGGCTTGAAGATCCCCAATACGCTTAAAAGCAAGTTTCAGATCTGATTGCAAACTCTGATTTGCAGCTTCCAAGCTCTCCAGATCCATCTCCTACAGAAATATGAAACTTTTCAGTGTTACCATATACAGTAGCCTGTAAAGACTGAACAAAGCAGTATGCATTAACCAGTAGTGTCATTAGCCCTTTTTGATGCACAAGCCAATATGAATTCACCACAAACATTTGAGTGGGGAAAGTAATGCGAAGTTAGGGAATACATATGACCTAAAGTTGTATGGACTAATATACTGTACAAATACAACAAAAGTTATACAATTTAAAAACAAACATTATGAAAATCATTGCAGCTTATTCAAGATGCAAAAAAATTGTATACACAAATGTGATTATATTTTATATATACTGTGTATATATATATATATATATATATATATATATATATATATATACACACACACACACACACACACATACAGTATCTCACAAAAGTGAGTACACCCCTCACATTTTTGAAAATATTTTATTATATCTTTTCATGTGCAACACTGAAGAAATTAAACAGCTTGTATAACAGTGTTTTCTGTCCCCTAAAAATAACTCAACACACAGCCATTAATGTCTAAACCGCTGGCAACAAAAGTGAGTACACCCCTAAGTGAAAATGTCCAAATTGGGTCCAATTAGCCATTATCCCTCCCTGGTTTCATGTGAACCGTGGTGTTATTTCTCTCAATTTCTCATACTGGTCTCTGAAAGTTCAACATGGCACCTTGTGACAAAGAACTCTCTGTGGATCTGAAAAAAAGAATTGTTGCTCTACATAAAGATGGCCTAGGCTATAAGAAGATTGCCAAGACCCTGAAACTGAGCTGCAGTACGGTGGCCAAGACAATACAGCGGTTTAACAGGACAGGTTCCATTCAGAACAGGCCTCATCATGGTCGACCAAAGTAGTTGAGTGCACGTGCTCAGCGTCATATTCAGAGGTTGTCTTTGAGAAAAAGATACAGTTCATTGAGCGAACCATGAATGCCAACATGTACTGTCATATACTGAAGCAGAGTATGATCTCCTCCCTTCGGAGACTGGGCCGCGGGGCAGTATTCCAACATAACAACCCCAAACACACCTCCAAGACAACCACTGCCTTGCTAAAGAAGCTAAGGGTAAAGGTAAAGGACTGGCCAAGTATGTCTCCAGACCTAAACCCTATTGAGCATCTGTGGGGCATCCTCAAATGGAAGGTGGGTTTTGGAGGAGTGGAAGAGGACTCCAGTAGCAACCTGTGAAGCTTTGGTGAACTCCATGCCCAAGAGGGTTAAGGCAGTGCTGGAAAATAATGGTGGCCACACAAAAGGTTGATACTATTGGCACAATTTGGACATTTTCCCTTAGGGGTGTATTCACTTTTGTTGCCAGAGGTTTAGACATTAATGTGTTGAGTTATTTTGAGGGGACAGCAAATTTACTGTTATACAAGCTGTACTACTTTACATTGTAGCAAAGTGTAATTTCTTTAGTGTTATCACATGCCCATCTCTGTCCCATTGCAGAGATTTCCCTTCACTTCCTGTCCCATAGCCAAACAGGAAGTGCGAGGATATCTCTGCAAATTAAAAGGATTTTTTGGGGGACCCCCAGCTCTCCAGAACTAGTGTCCCCATTGTAATATTTCACATCTATTACTTTTCTGGGGACAACCCAAAAATTGGGGTTTTCTTTTTACTTTCACTTTCAATTATAATGGTAAACAGGACAAATAGAGCAGGTGAATCTCCTTAACAGGGGGCACAGACAGCAATACAAACTAACAGGGGCTCTAATCCCTCTCCACTCAGTCCATAACTAAAAAAAAAAGTTTTGTTATACATTAACAGAAGTAGTTCTAAATGGCAAAAGTATAATAAATCTATAGTGTAGCAAAACATCTATAAATTACCAGTTCATGTCTTTTGCGGCTGGCTTCTGCCTCTTTTTTGGCCAGTTCTCCCATTTCCTCTTTTGTGTCCCTGATCTGTCGCTGTATCCTTTTATTTTGCTCCTTCTCGCGGTTCTCTGCAGCGGCTCGCTGATCTCGCTCTTCTGTCAGCTTCTCTATGTTTTCTTTTAACCGGGTAACCAAACTCTGTAGGAGGAATAGCATGAGACTGTAAATGGAGTACTCTATCTTGATTTAGAAAACTGCCACACAAAAATAAAAAATACAGTATTTGAGTTTTCTGTGTTTTCTTTTAAAGTGGACCTAAACTTAAGAAAAACAAACACAAAAAAGTTGGTAACATCTAAAAATAATAATAGTGTCTAGGCAGTACACTGAAACATCTACCTTTTTTCTGGAATGTCACCTGAAAACAGCAGGACTTCCTGCACCTTGAACTTCACAGCTGTATGTCTTCAGTGTGAGGTCATCACAGCTCTGCTGTCTCTAAATGCTAGTCTTACCAAAAAACTTTGGTCATGCAACTGCTGTGATGCTCAATATTCACCTTGCTGGAGAGAAAGCTGTACCTGAGATAGCATGCAGTGCAAGATATCCTTGCTTATGCTTCATCCATTATGTAGACTGAGGTTTCCTGCACCTCTCCTGCTTCTTCTTGAATATTCCCTTACCACCTATCAGGGAGCAGCTATGATATAGGAAAACCAAGCTCTGGCTCTTATCAAGATGTCTGCCTCTACACAGAGACACAGTGCTAAACAAGACATGGTAAGTCAGTATTACAGAGATCAGCTGCAGAAAGACTAAATAAAATACTGGCGATTAGTCTTTTGTTTTCTGCTTGCTTTTTTTGGGCAGAGCTTCCTTCCATTGTCCACTTTAAGCCTCAAAGTCTTGCTTTGCTATTTAGATTTTTCTTTATATTTGGTGTAGAATATAATTCTACAAAATCATAAAATGCGAGATACATTTTATGAAGCATTTAGGAAATCAATTTTTTTTCTGCTGGTTGGTAGCACTAGGAAGGTACTGCTTATTACAAGCTTAAAATAAGTCCTGTACATAGAACCAACCATTTTGTTTTGGAAGGAGCATATGTTTATTGTAATTTATACTAGGGTAAGACATTACACCATGAAGTTGTTTCTTTAATTTTCTTATCTCAGTGTTCAATGAATGTCAAAAGTAGGAACAGATTAAACTGACCTTAAAATATAGTTACCTTTGAGGTTCAAATAAGATCCTGCACCGCCTTTCCTCGCTACACTCTACCCAAAATGAAAGACTGGATGTCTAGTATTTGTACAATGGTCCTTTAATAGCACCTGTACTGCATGTGATCCATGTTTAGAATTCAACTGGTACTGCACTTGGGGCTTATTGAACCTCTACAATATGTTATTCATGGTAATACCAGAACATATGGATCAACTGAGCACAGGTGCATACAAAGCATACTAACATAACCATAGATGCAATGAAACCATTCATGGAAGAAGTCAGGGACTCTTCTTACCTCCATGCGCTTCACTTGTGTTCTCTCAAATTCCAGCCGTGTTTCCAGTTCTCGAATTTTGGCCTCTTGTCTGCTTACTACAGATTTATCCACCATAGACTGCTCCAGGAACTCCAGCTGACTCTGCAAGCCTTGTAACTGTACAATGAGAAACATGTGTCACTGAAAGTACCAAACAAGCAATGAAATGCTGCCATTACACAGCATTTACAACCCCCTGACTGATATTTAAAGTAGTATTTGCATTGTTCCGTTTTTGAAGAACGAACATAAATAGACATTGCATTTACTGGCTCCCGTGACAATTGTCCTAAAATTAACTGCAATTCTTGCTTATTAGCTTCACTGAACAGGAAAGATTCTGATCTGATTATGCAAATATTCATATTACATAGGAGTGAATCATCTTTTGTGTTTGGTAAAATTCAGTGGTTAGCCATCACTGGTCACATGAAGAGCAATGGGCAGAGAACCAAATTACAATGAGGTTGATAGTACATCCCTGTGCATTGAGTATTTTTTTTGTAAATGAGGCAGCTACATGGAAAATTTTAAATAGGATTACTTATGAATGGAGGCGACACAACAAGACCAACTGTTACTTTTAAATAAAGGGTAACAGAACTGGATAGAAGAACGTGATTAAAACTTTTCAGAAGATGACCAGAAAAAAAAGGTTATTGTCTTCTACACCGCCACTTCCCTTAGCACTGCACGAAGCATAACACACATTATAGCTACATGGAAAAAGTGGAACAAACACCTAAAATTGCACCGCTAACCATGTAAAACACAATATGAGTGAAAAACATTTTTTGCTGGGTATCAGACAGAACAGGAAGTGAACAGAAATCTCCCAAACAGGGACACTGGCAGCAAGAAAATCAACTGGTCTAGTAGAGTAGAGAAGGGGTAAAAACTCTGCCATCTTTTCACTACCATCTGGAGAAAATTCCCTTCAGGCACAAGTCGGATTACAAATCAGAAAGTGAGGAGAAATTGCCTCAATGGGACACACAGATATCTTACAAAAAACATTTGCAGGTCATCTCAACAAGGTAAAACATGTACTGCTATCATTAAGCGGCGGGAACATTCATTATAACTGGAGCCCTCATTAAAATTACTATGTCAAATTATCTACACGCAAGTAGAAAGGGATCAAAATATTCAGATTAAAATACAGAAAGTCCTATGCAATGTCACTATCTGCTAACAGGTTACCCAGAAATGGAAGCGGTTTTGTCCTCTAGCACGGTTGAAAGAACCCTCAAGGTGCCACCATGAAAAATTGCAACCTGGACTATTTTTGATAATGTAGAACACAGCAACACAATCCACAGAGTACTCATATCTGTACAATGTGGTGGGCTATAGTACAGGTGCATTTTTTTTTTTTTTACCCACTTGCTTACTAGGCACATATACCCCATTCCTGCCCAGGCCAATTTTCAGATTTCAGCACTGTCACGTTGTGAATGAGAATTGTGCGGTCATGCAACACTGTACCCATATGAAATTTAAATTATTTTTTTCCACACAAATAGAACTTTCTTTTGGTGGTATTTAATCCCCACTGGGTTTTGTATTTTATTGCTAAACAAAAAAAGACCAACAATTTTGAAAAAACAAAAAAAACAAAAAATAGTTTTCATAGTATGACAGCAGGCAGGTAAAATCACCAGGTTGCATCCAGGATGGTAGGTATTTATGTCCTAGATTCAGGCTTTATGCAAATTCATACCACTAGGGGGAGTGCTGGGAGTCTTGCGGGGGAAGAGTTAATGAGCCCAGCTGAATCAAGTGGCTCATTAAGGCCTCTACAAGAACTCCCAGCATGCTAAGGGAGATGCTCCATCCTGGAACCAGTTCTGTGTTGTGCAAGACTGGGAAGTGTGTTTCTGTCCTGTGCGGTGAGACAAAGCCTGTGTGGCTAAAACCTTAAAAAACAGGGAGATAGGGGCTGGGGCAGCACAAGGCTGCACCTAGTTGTCAGACAGGGAACCTACGTGTGTAGTAAGCGGTCAAGCTGACAAGGATTTATTTTTGTATGTTTCTTTTTGTTTTGCTGTTTTTCCCCTGTAAATAGTTTAAATAAACCGCACCTTTTGTTTTTGCAACTACAAACTCTGTCTACTGTGCCTGTTTTTGTGTGGTGAACCCATCCAGGGGGTCACACACACCCGCTGCCGAGCTAACCCCCTCACAATAGTTTGTTATAAAATTCTGCAAACAAGTAATTTTTCTCCTTCACTGATGTGCGCTGATGAGGCTGCACTGATATGTGGCACTGATCAGGAGACACTGATACAGATGCACTGATAAACAGTACTGATGGGCACTGGTAGGTGGCACTGGTGGGCACTGATTAGCAACACTGGTGGGCACTGTGTGGGACCGATGTCCCTTTTACAGAAGCTGCTAATCGGCCTTATTTTTTCCCCCTCGCGCTGTTGGCGTGAGAAGAAAAAAAACCATAACTGGCTTCTGTTTACATCATGTGATCAGCTGTCATTGGCTGACAGCTGATCAAGTAGTAAAGGTTTAAATGAGCTCTTTGGGTTTTTAATTGCTTCCCATCCGAGTCACTGTAAAATGACGGGCGGGAACCCTATTGTTCTGGGAGGATGTCATATGATGGCCTCCTGAGAACGGGCCGCATTTGGGGGCGGTCTGTCACCCGATGCGTCCACCGGACACAGAAGATGACTGATCAGTGTACTGGCCCACTGCCGGTACCATGTGATCACTGTGACTAATCACGGCAGATAACATGACAGTTACAAACAGTTGAATATGTGCATTGGGGTGTAATTAAGAAAGGATGGAAACTCACAACAGCATGTTACAATACATTGTGGTTGTGGTGTAAATGAGCTCTTAGGTTTTTTAACTGCTTTCCACGGACGCCATTGTAAAATAACGGGCGGGAACCCTATTGTTCTTGGAGGACATCATACAACTGCCTCCCAAGATCGGGACGTGCCTTGGTGTGATCTGTCACCAGCTGTGTCCACTGGACACAGCGGATGACTGATCAGTGCACCGGTCCACAGCTGGTACCATATGATTGCTGTGACCAAATACTGCAGATCACATGACAGTTGTAAACAATTACTGTCATCCTTTCCTACCATTCATGGTATACAATTGTGCTAGCTGTGATTGGTCACAGTATTCACATGGTACAGACAGGGCCAATCACAGCCCATTTGCACCATGTGATTAGCTGTAGCCAATAACAACAATACACACTGTCATTCAGTAAAAATATTTGCTTATAGGAGTGAAATTCATGTAAAAATTCAAAATAAACTCCCCAGAGTGGTATTGTGCTTATATGGTAACACTGTATTGCTCTGGTCACAGTATGTATTAAAAAAAAAAAAACATGTATACACACACACACACATATATATATATATATATATATATATATATATACACACATATATATATATACCTGTATATATATATTTAAAAAAATATATATATTTTTTTACATACGGTCACGAGTCCCTGGCTACCGCCACACCAGTTATATGATGACGCTGTACAGCACTGGTGACAGTATGTAAAAAAAAAATGAAAAAACACTTTTTAAAAAACAAGTTTCCAAAAAATTGTGAATCGCCATGCCTCTTACTAAATAGCTCAAGTGGTCTACTGTCCAAAAAGGTAATTTGGGGGGTATTTGTACTGTCTCTGCGTTTTCGGGTCAGTACATTAGGATTGATCGATTTTCATATATATATATATATACATACATACATATATATATACATACACACACACCCCATAGTTTGTGGACTCTATAACTTTCCTATAGATTAAATACTATACACTGATTTGGGTTATTTTCCAAAATGAAGAAAAATGTGTTTTTTTCAAACTTGTTGGCCTTTTTTCTTTTATTTAGCAAAAAATACAAATAAAAACCCAGTGGTGATTAAAAACCACTAAAAGAAAGCTCAATTTGTGTGCCAAAATTAAAAAAATCCCATATGGGTGCAGCGTTCCAGGACTGCGCAATTGTCATGCAAAGTGCGATAGCACTGAAAGCTGAAAATTGGCCTGGGCAGAAAGGGAATAAAAGGTGCCCAGTATTGAAGTGCTTAAAAAAAATTCAGATACCGGTAGTTATCAAAGAGAAGAAAAGGAGCCGCTCACCAATCCAGTGCATTAGTATGTAGGTGAAGGTGGCCTCTGCCAGCGCCACTCCAGCCATGCCCCTGTGGCGTGGCTGGAGCAGTGCTAGCTGAGGCCACATTCATCTACATATCAATGCATTGGTGAGCTGCGCTTTTCTTCCCTTTGATAATGCACTTAGACCTCTGAATGGTGCACTGATGCAAGCTCCCTTCACTGCAACCAGCGGGGAGACCCCTGTCTCAGCTTAGAGCGGCACTGCAAGTTTCATTTAGATTTCAGATAGATTACAAAACGTCTTAATGTAAGGTGACCAGATTTTTAAAATGAAATCCGGGGACATTTTTATGAATTTTTTTAGTAATGGCGCCAATCAGCGACTCTCTGCCCCCCGCCTCACAGCCTGTCAAGTCTCACTCTCCGGGCCCCGGCTACTACTGGGTGGGGTGCGGAGGAAGATCACTCCGCCAGGGAAGGCATGGAGATAAGCAGGCAGGCGGCTGGCCGGGACTTGAGCAGAAGAACATGCGAGCGGAGCTGAATGGGTATTCACCCGAAACGTAAGAAATATTCCCTCCGTTCCGACCAGCACATGATCATCAGAAAGGGGCACAAATAATGGGAAAAAATACACCCCCCTAAGCTAGTAGGTGCGGTGGAGCGGGGGTCGGGTGTAATTCAGATTTTTTTTTTCACTTCTGCACTGACTGTCTTTGAAATTGCTCCAGCCCCTGTTCAAATCCAATCCGGGGACAAAACCGGGGGGACAGACTTGGTGCAGGGACAGTGTCCTCAATCCGGGGACTGTCCCCTGAAACCGGGGATGTCTGGTCACCATATCTTAATGGTCATTAGGAAGCTGAATGACACTCTTTTCATATGCCAATTCAACAAGATGCAAGGAGAAAAACAAAAGATTAATAATGTACATGAAAATCAGAAAGAAGGGTTCAGATAGGAAGGAATAATGTACAGAAAAGACAAAAAGAAAAATCTATAAGATATTGACTCTCTTTCTTTCTTCAAGTCTACATTAATCCACCACTAAAGAAGTGTCTCCCCCTCCACCTCCTTCCCTTCCAGGATATTGATTGGGAATTACTTAATGCGCTTTATTTACTTAGTTTCACTAACATGGCTCTTAATTACCAATGACAAATGTATTAAATGAAAGAACTGCAGGCAGGAACCTTAGAGGGGTTGGAAAAGGTCATGGAGTGATTTCTTCTCTGTGTCATCTTATAAATGGGACAGATAAATAAACTTCTGGAAAATAATGGTTTAACAACCTGAAATATGTCCAGAATAGAAGCATTCTGTCTAGTAGCATATAGCCTGGACAGGCTAATCAAGCAGTAATGTTGCACAAATAACACAAAATTAAAAAAAAAAAAATAAACACTTCCCATTCCAACACCACATACATTCATATAATATCTTCTGGAATGATTTTGAAATGGGTTTTGGGGAATTTAAGGCCATTCAGCAAAAAAGCAGTTGTGAGGTCAGGTGAAAAAAAAACAGACTCGCAAGTTCTATATCAAATCATCCCAAATGTGTTCAACAGGTTGGAGGTCAGGGCTCTCTGTACAGGCTATGCCAATTCACCCACACCAAACTTCTCAATAATGTCTTTATAGAGCTGGTCTTGTACGTACTTAAAAAAAAAAAAAAAAAAAAAAAAATTCTCCTATACCGTAAGCTAGGACTTATTTTCTGGATAGTAGGGGATGGTTAGTACCCTGGCTATGTTTTTTCTTGTCTGTGACTAGGGAGATTGACTTTGACTTCCAGTGATGGATAAACAGCGGTAAGTGAGAAGGAAACTGAAGAAAAGCAAGAGGGGACATCACCTCTTATCTGTCAACAGAACAGGTGTCCAAATGTCCCCTCACCTCCTGTTTTAGTGGCAACTATAATATTTTAGATTTCTTTACACTTTATGTTCAGAGACAAAGTTCAACAGGGACCTGGGAGGAGTGGCTATTCCTTCCACAAGCAAAATGATACTACATGACAGAGGATTTATAAAGCACCATGGGTTAGCTAAAGAGACAATGCAATGGGTACTGTCTGCTTTGAGGTTCAGTTTGCCTGACAAACATCAGACTGAACCATCCTATAAGAAACGAGTCATTGTAATGGGTTTTGGATTCATATACACTTTATTACATGACAAAGGATTTGTAAAGCACTATGGGTTAGCTAAAGAGACAATGCTTTGGATACTGCCTGTTTTGAGGCTCTGTTTGTTACATAGCTTCAAAATTAGTCTGGTTGAAAAAATAAAAAAGTCCATCTAGTTCAACCAATAAAAAGGGGAAAAAATATACAATCCTATATATGCAATCCTATACCCACAGTTGATCCAGAGGAAGGCAAAAAACCCCAGCAAAGCATGATCCAATTTTCTCCAGCAGGGGAAAAAAATCCTTCCTGATCCCTAAAGAGCCAATCTGATATTTCCTGGATCAACTTTATCAATACATTTTAGGACCCAGTTATATTATGAACATGCAGGAAAGAATCCAGGCCTTTTTTTAAAGCAATCTACTGAGCTGGACAGAACATCCTCTGGAGGGAGTCTATTCCACATGTTCACAGCTCTTACTGTGAAGAAAGCTTTCCGTATTTGGAGATTAAATCTCTTTTCCTCCAGACGTAACGAGTGCCCCCTTGTCCTCTCTGATGACCTTAAAGTGAATAACCCAACAGCAAGTTCACTATATGGACCACTTATGTATTTATATCAGACTGTTTGTCTGAATTAAACATCAGACTCAGCCATCCTATGATTGATTACTTATTATTATTATGGATAGAAAACTGGCTAAAAGACAGAATTCAGAGAGTCGTGGTTAATGATTCTTACTCTGAATGGTCCAAGGTTATCAGTTGTGTACCCCAAGGTTCAGTGCTGGGACCCTTACTTTTTAATATCTTTATAAATGATATTGGGTCTGGGATCAAAAGTAACATTTCTGTCTTTGCAGATGACACTAAGCTATGCAGTGGAATAACGTCCTTACAGGATGTCTCCAATTTACAAGCCGACCTCAATGCTCTGCCTAATTGGGCGACTATGTGTCAGATGAGGTTTAATGTTGATAAATGTAAAATTATGCACTTGGGGGCTAAGAATATGAATGCATCATACATACTAGAGGGGGGTATAACTGGGGGGATCCGTAGTGGAGAAGAATCTGGGGGTTTTGGTAGATCATAAGCTCAATAATGGCATGTGATGCCAAGCTGCGGTTTCCAAAGCAAGCAAAGTCCTTTCTTGTATTAAGAGAGGTATGGACTCCAGAGAGAGATATCATTTTGCCCCTGTACAAATCATTAGTAAGACCTAATCTGGAATATGCAGTTCAGTTTTGGGCCCCAGTTCTCAAAAAGGATATTGGGAAACTGGAGAAAGTGCAGAGAATGGCAACCAAACTGATAAGAGGCATGGAGGAGCTCAGCTATGGGGAAAGATTAGAGGAACTGAATTTATTCACTCTTGAGAAGAGGAGAATAAGGGGGGATATGATTAACATGTACAAATATATAAGTGGTCCATATTGTGAATTTGGTGTTGAGTTATTCACTTTACGGTCAACACAAAGGACAAGGGGGCACTCTTTGCGTCTAGAGGAAAAGAGATTTCACCTCCAAATACGGAAAGGTTTCTTCACAGTAAGAGCTGTGAAAATGTGGAATAGACTCCCTGCAGAGGTGGTTCTGGCTAGCTCAGTAGATTGCTTTAAGAAGGGCTTGGATTCTTTCTTAAATGTACATAATATAACTGGGTACTGACATTTATAGGTAAAGTTGATCCGGGGAATATTCGATTGCCTCTTGGGGGATCAGGAAGGAATTTTTTCCCCTGCTGTAGCAAATTGGATCATGCTCTGCTGTTTTTTTTTGCCTTCCTCTGGATCAACTGTGGGTATAGAATTGGATATATGGGATTGTACGCTATTTTTTATTTTTATTTATTTATTTTTATGGTTGAACTGGATGGACTTGTGTCTTTTTTTAACCTGACTAACTATGTAACTATGTAATTGCAAGGAGTAAAAAAAGGTATGTGTGTAAATTTGGCTCCAGCTAACAAAGTCCGTAAACTGGCATTTAACATCAAACAAAATTATTAAATGTTCAGGGTGCAATGCAGATGTATGTGTCACCCGCTGGCTCAAAGGGAATGGGCAACACAGTTCTGCCTAGCATCACTAGTGTTGTTTATTTAAATGCCAACCATGGCCCTACCTGCCTGGAGTTTGCAATGTTCTCCCTGAACCTGCGTGTGTTTCCTCTGGGTACTCCGGTTTCCTCCTACACTCCAAAGACATTCTGGTAGGTCAACTGGCTCCTGTCCAACTTTACCCTAGTATGTGTGTGTACAAATGTGAGTTAGGCACCTTAGATTGCAAGTTCCTTGAGGGCAGGGACTGATGTGAATGTACAATATATGTGTAAGGTGCTGCGTAAATTGATGGCACTATACAAGTATCTGTAATAAATAAAAATGCTAAATATTAACATGCAATATTTCATATTTACCTGACTACAAAAAAAGAAAAAGAAAACTGATTTTCTTTTCATCCTGAGCATAATAAATACATCTTGTACAAAACCACTATATATTCTCTTTAAAATGGGAGGAGGAGTAACTAAATAATTGAGTGCTCCTGCTAGTGAGATGAATGACATAAGTGCAAGAATGTGCATTTTAAATTGCAAAATAAAAAATGGCCAGTCCAGCATTAAAGTGGTTGTAAACCCTGTTACACCACTTTTACCTACTGGTAAGCCTATAATAAGGCTTATCTGTAGGTACCTTGAATATCTCCTAAACTTGCACAGTTTAGGAGATATTCACTGTATCCGCATGTGCCGACGTCATCGGCACATGCGCACTGAAAAAACAGCTTGCTCGTGCCGTTTTTTCAGGAGCTGTGCGCATGCGTGAGAGTAACGTAATCGCGGCTCTGGCCAATCGCAGCGCTGGAGCCTGCGAAACCCGGAAATAACTCCGGGAAACATGTCGCCGGTCACAGGGGTGTACGGGGACCGCTGCAACAGCTTCGATCTAAGGTAAGTATTTCATAATGAGCTAGTATGCGATGCCTTTGTCATGCAGGTTTTGTTTTTTATGAGTTTACATCCACTTTAACACCACTTCCTGTCCAGCCTATAGCAAAATGACGGCGGGGCGGTGGTTCAGTTATCCTGACTGGACATCATATGACGTCTTTCAGGGTAACTGCCGGCGCGCGCCTGTGGGTGTCAGTCTGACACACCGCAACACCAATTACGGTAAAGAGCCTCTGATGGAGGCTCTTTACCATGTGAACAGCCATGTCCAATCATGGCTGATCACAGTGTAAACAGGAAAAGCCGTGTATCAGACACGAGTAAAGGAGAGCTGGTCGGCGGCTTTCCTGACGGGATTAATTGACTAATCCGTTAATAAACGTAAAAAAAAAAAAAAAAAAAAAGGTAATTTTGCTGCGATTTGCATTTTTTTATTTTTTTTGCCCAATTTGTTGTTGGGCAGATTACAAAACACAAATTGCCGCAAAAACGCATTACATGCTTTTCTGCAGCTTCTCCATTGAAGTATATTAAACCAAAATAGCACTGTTTTGCGTTAAAAAAAGTCCTTGCCCTTTCCAAATACGCAGCAGCTGAAAAAATCATGGATGTGAACGTGTCCCATAGGAAACCATGTAAATGAACTGTAGTGTGTTTCTGCAAAAAGCACCAAAAAACAGAGGAGTGACCCCGGCCTGAGATGTTTAGTAACATAATGGGGTTAAAAAAACTAAAATTAGTACAAAAAAAGCGCAAATAATCGCTACTGTAAGGGGTTAATTTTTTACTGTGGGACAGTGAAAGTAATATTTACAGTAGAAATTGCTCTTTTTGTACTATAAAGGGCTAATTTTAGTTTTTTTTAACCCCATTATGTTACTGGCCGATTAACCGATTATGAAAATTGTAATCGATTAATTTCATAATCGATTAGTTGTCGATTAATCGATTAGTTGTTTCGGCCCTAGTGTTGATTAATCATCAGCGCAGCCATCCCATAGATGCCCACGCTGGACCACCAGGGATGCCACCAGGGATGGCCACCACGGATGGATGACCAGGTATGCCACCGTGGCCACCAGGGATGACAGTCAGTGTCCAAAATATGCCAATTTGTGTCCATGAATGGTGCCAGTCAGTGCCTATTACTAATGCCTGTCAGATGTCAGTGTCCATCAGTGCCACCTATCAGTGCCCATCCGTGCCACCCATAAGTACAGCCTTTCAGTGCCGCATATGATTGCCCATCAGTGCTAACAATGCCCATCAGTTCTACATACCAGTGCCACCTATCAGTGGCCATCAGTGCCACCTCATTGGTGCCACCTCATCACTGCAGCCTCACAAGTGCCCATCAGTGAAGGAGAAAACTTACTTATTTACAAAATTTTATAACAGAAACAAAGAAAAACTTATTTTTTGTAAAAAAAAAAAAATTTGTTGAGCAAAAAATAAAAACCTCAGCAGTGATCAAATACCAAAGAAAGCTCTATTTGTGGGAACAAAATTATAAAAAATTAGTTTGGGTAGAATGTAGCATGACCGCGCAATTGTCATTCAAAGTGCGACAGCGCTGAAAGCTGTAAATTGGCTTGGGCAGGAAGGGGGTGCAAGTGCTTGGTACTGAAGTGGTTAAAGGCAAGGTTATATAAACAGCAGTAATATTTACTCGTAGTTATTTTATTTCAGATAAGCTGGTCATTAAAACAGATATTTTCCTACCAACTGCTGGCTTCCTGTTTGTGTTATTTAATTGAAGCATGGTGTTTGTATAAACACGGCAGTCAATTTTTACACCAATTTCTATAAATGATTGTTCTTTTTTTTTTTTTATATGTAAAGCAACTTGTATTCTAGCTTACACCACAATTTACGGCTTACTTGCAGCCCTCGTTTTGCAGCAGACCCCTATGAGGAACATGGATGATCCAACACGGAAGACATGCAGGCATAAAAGACCACATACGTTGCTTGTCAAATGCTGACCATTCCACCTGCGTAGGTTTTGCCAGAGGCAGCACATCTCCACCACTGTACTAAACAGTTCAGCATTAGGTTTAAACTACCACTAAGAAAACAGTACAGGAATAATATATTATGCAAAACAGATCTTTAGCCTGTGGCTCCTCATCACCTGAAAGCATACACATTAATTCTGCATCCCAGCAAATCATTTCTTCCAGCCCAGTGATTTTTTTTCCCTCCTGGATCAACTGAAAAATACAGAGGCAGTGACCACAGCACTCTTTAAATTAATGATGCAGTGTTTAATATATTAATGCCCAGATTTATGGATCAATGTTTTGGGCCTAGTGCCTGTGAACCCCGTAAGGCGCAACCTGACGTCTGAGATATGTGTTATCATAGATTATATTATGCCTCATTAGACTGAAACTTAGGGGTCGATGTCACAATTTGCATTAGTGTAATAATGTTTGCTTAGCTCTTTTCAATCAAGTTCTATGATTTGTCAAAATGTCAATTGCAAATGGATGCCGACTGCCAAAAAGTAACAATTAGCAGGTTAGTTCCAGGGTTAGGAAAGAATATGCTACAATTGTTAATTGGTTAAAGACATCAAGTAAGAACCTAAAGATGAAAGACAAATGTTTTGTATATATATCTATCTTTCTATATAGATAGACCTACTGTACATATACGCACACCTGTAAAGAAAGGCTCTAAAGTAAGAATAGTGAAGAAAACAATATAAGGGCGCAACAGGTAAATAATGTCCATAAACACCAAATATAAGAAAAATATATGAAGAAATAATTGCAGAAATAGGCTAATAATGCTGTATTCAGAGTGATCGGAATCCAACCACCGTGCTCTTGAAAGGGTGCAGTATAATGAATAAGTGCTTCACCCGACGTGACACTCAAATGTGCTCACCGGAAATATTCGGCCATAAATGACCATCAGGCATGTAACAGGTACTCTTGATTCCCAATCGCTCCAATCTCCAGTGGATCAATCAAAGTAACTTCTTTATAAACAAGGTGAATACCACCGCAAAGAGCCACACAAAAAAACGGATATAGTGTAATACCATTTTTATTTAAAAGTATACAAAGGTAAAAAAGTATACAACCAAGTATACTAGCAGTGGTGTAGGGAAGCAATGACCAGGCTGTTTAATAAAAAACACATGGGGACCTGGGCTAGCAACAAAGCTGTAAAAGAAATTTAAAAGTCATACCGCTCCAGTGTAAGGCAGGCTGTCAAAATTCAATGCATTTCGCAAGATTTGCGTCATCAGGAAAATGTAAAGTAAGAATGCTTTCAGAAATATATATTTTAAGAAAAATTAAAATCAATATTTTGTGCGAGTACCCTTTGACTTCAAACCAGCATTAATTCTTCTAGGTACTGTTTTGCACACAGTTTTTGAAGGAACTCAGCGGGTAGGTTGTTCTAAACACCTTGGAGAACTAATCACAGATCTTCTGTGGATGTAGACTGCCTACAATCCTTCGGTCTCTTCATGTAATCCCAGACATGCCCCATGATGTTGAGATAAGGGCTCTGTGAGAGACCAAACTATCACTTCCAGGACTCCTTGTTCTATACGCTGAAGATAGTTCCTAATGGCATTGGCTGCATGTTTGGGGGGTTGTCCTGCTAAATTTGGGGCCAATCACACGCCACCCTGATGGTATAGCATGATGGATATTTCTTGTATGTCTCAGCATTGAGGACACCATTGATCCTGACCATATCTCCAAATCAATTTGCCGCCAAAAGAAGCATCCGCAGATGCCAAAATATCTACTTTATAGAATTTAGTGAAGGACAATTGACGCCTGATGACGGAAGTACTAAGCACCCGAGTAGAATGCGCCATGACAGGGAAAGGAGGAATCTGACCCTTAATAGAATAGGCCTGAGTCACAGTCTGTCTGATCCATCTGGAGATGGCAGCCAGCCCTTTCCTTGGTCACTGGGTAACTAAAAAAAGTGAGTCTGACCTTCGGAAGGACTCAGTGGCTGCCAGATACACCCGAATCGCACGAACCACATCCAAAGTATGCAAAGCAAATTCCTTGGGATGAGCCGGCTTGGGACACAAGGACGGCAAAACAATGTCCTCATTCAAGTGGAAGTCAGAGGCAACCTTGGGCAGAAATGACGGACAGGGACGAAGAACCACTTTATCCCTATAGAGTACTAAATAGGGACTACGACAGGATAATACTGCCAACTCCGAAACCCTGCGGGCCGAGGTAATAGTCACCAAGAATGCCACCTTCTGGGATAACGTAGGTAAGATAATCTCCCGAATATTCTCGAATGGAGGTTTCTGGAGAACCGATAGCGCCAAGTTTAAGTCCCATGGCGGCAAAAGAGACTGTATAGGCGGAGCCACATGCCGGACTACTTGAATGAAGGTACGGACTAAAGAATGAGTGGCTAGGGGTCACTGAAAGTAGACTGCTAAGGCCGACACCTGGCCCTTGATAGTGCTCAAAGCCAACTTCTGCTCAACGCCCTGTTGAAGAAAAGCTAAGACCTGAGCCACAGAAAAGGATCGAGGATGAACGCCAATCAAATCACACCAAGATATGTACGCTTTCCACGTACGATGGTATATCTTACTAGAAGTCAACTTCCTCGCCTTTACCATAGTAGGGATCGCTGATCCCGACAGCCCTCTATCTCTCAGAACCTGTCTCTCAATGGCTAGGCCGATAAAACCAGCCACTGTAAAGATGGAAGTTCAGCCCTCGGTACAACTGGTCCTCTTTGAGAGGCAGCTTCCAAGGGACGTTTACGGCCACCAGAAGACCTTCGCTCTCGGCCCTTCACAGGCACTGCAGAAGAGGAAGGTGTTGGCCCCGCAATAGCCTTAGGACGACTGCGGCGCCTACCAGAGGAACTTGCGAGATTGCCACGAGCCTCAGTTACTTCCCATTTAGCTGAACCTGCTGAAGGGGCCGACGTTTGGGAAGAAAAACTACTACCCTGGTCAGCGTTCACTCCACGGTCAGACCCAGGTAGCCCAATTTCCTAGACAGGGCTGGAGGGGACCTTGGGTAGTTCAGACGTCACCCGAACCATAACCGGAATTATGCCCACACAAGGCCCCCTGAAGTGGACAAATTCTGTCCCCCACAAGGTTCAACCCGCGGACCCCCTTGACGCTCACGAAGGAGGTCCACGAATCTGGAAACCAGCGAAGATGTCCCCACACCCCAGCAATGGGTGAGGGCAGACCTTCATGCAGAAGGAGACTTATCAGTGGATCCGGAGAAGCCTGCTCTAGGCTTACCAGACCAAGATTGCTTGGCACTTCCCAGGGAAGACTTGAGAGATCTGTTTCCTTTATCTGCAGTCCCGGGAGCCCGGAAGAATTTCTTATGGGCTGAGAAGGAAGGCCCCCGTCTGCGACAAGGCTCCTTCCCTTTCCTAGATTGAGGCAGGAAGGTACTCTTTCCCCCTGTGACACCCTTAATGATGTCATCTAGGGTAGCCCCAAACAGGTGGTCGTCTTGAAAGGGCAGATCAATGAGCGCTTTTTTAGAGGCTTGGTCTGCCGACCAATTCTTAAGCCACAGCACACGTCTAATTACCACCGCTGAAACAGAAAGTTTGGACAGCACAGGAGCTGTATCCAAGGCTGCATTACAAATATACTGCAGCCCAAGGACCAACTGGTCCGCTAAATCAACATAAGCAGCGGGAACCTGCTCACTACCCAGACCCTGGCGTAAAAGCTTGTCCCATTCAGTTAGGGTCTGTGACACCAGGGCCGAGGCCAAGACTGGACGCAAACATGGGAAGCTGGGGTTCCGAGGGACATGCCCCCTCCATTAGGGGATCAGGGGGTGAGATGTGATCCTGAGGCTCCATAGAGAAGAAGACCCTGTAGTACAAAGGAACTTTGGCACCACTAAGGGACACCCCAATGGTCAGGGTACCTATCAGCAGAGAGGGAGATACACAAGGACCCCCAAAGACTCACCCTACCAAACAGAGGAGCGCCGCAATTCGGACCCAGCTACACCAATGTCGGCATCCATTTCATATATCCCAGGACAGGAAGAGAAGCATAGGGGAGGAAGAGGAAGAGGAGGAGCTCTGGCATCTCCACGAGGTTCTGGCCGTCTCGAGCATCTCCATAGACTAACGAAAAATGGCCGCTGTGACATCATCGGCTATACAAACATGGCCTCCGGCCGGAGATCAGCCAGGCCACAGGAAAATGGCTGCGGTAATGTCATCAGACCACCCAAACATGGCCGCCGGCCGTTTGACATGCTGAAACATGCTGCCAGGATCCTCTCTGTGCCTTCAAGCACCCTCTGCAAGGAGACCCTCTTCCCAAAAGGTACTGTACTCCCTGGGTGATTATGTGAACACCGCTGTGCACTCTGCACCCTTGGCAAACTGCACATTACCCTTATACTGCACACACAGCAGGGCATGTGCACTTGAACTCCCCCCATACCACCAGGGCAGGCCACACACCACCCAGAAGGGGAATGGTGGGGGAGACCCTCAGGGGTCTCTGCCGCCTGCCCTGGGACTCCCACCAAACCGTGGGGGGAGGGGAAAGCCCAGTTTAACCAAGGGACTTTAGGATGGCAGGTGGGATCCTGAAGGCAGGTCCGACCATCCCTGGAGGGTACACGCATCCATCCCAAACCGCACAAAGGGGGAAAGGGGGGACTGTACTTACCGATCCATGGTGCGGGTGACCCACGAGACAGAACTCCTCGCCATCGAAGTGGGGGGCTGTCGGCCATGGGACCGCTGAGACTCGGACCAGAGCCTGTTCGTATGCGACCCTGTGAGACGTTTAACTCGTGGGCCAGCCTCTGTCCATTGAGGCTATGTCGCGGCCGACCTAGCGCGTAGCTGCGGTCTGCACGCGCTCGCTGGCTGGACTGGGGAGACCACTGGATCTAGATATCCAGCCTGTCGCCCAGCCTGGCAGTTGACTGCAGATCTTCCAGGAGAAAATGCATGGAAGAAACAAACAAAAACTAAAAATTAGCTAGGACCAAAAGATCCCAGCAAGGAGCTAGGTCCTTACTCCTGACTAGACAGAAAAAAACTGAATACCTAGAGCAGGAAGGGGGTTATATACTGACTGAAGACAGCCCATGGGCGTAGGCAGTTGTTTTTTTGTTCTGCCTAGTCCTACTCCTGCGGAGGCAATATAACCCAATGGTCATGATTAGGGAGGCGCTGTGTCCGTCTATGAACGAAAGAGAAATGTTCTTTAAGTGCTGGAAGAACTAAGCAGTGTGCCAGTTGGCACAGTTTTACAAGGACTAATATGAATAGAGGCGGGTCCCTATACATGGGATTTCTCTGTGCAAACCTTTAATATTAAAAAGTACACTGAAAGTTGACTTTTCCTTTAAAATGTTGTTAAAGAATAAATATAATCAAAAAATGCTTTTACCTACAATCTAATAGATAACTGCATCCAGTGGCGTATCCAGGGTATGGCACTCCATGGCAAGTGCCATGGGCGCCCTGGGGGGGGGCGTCAAAATAAACTAAACGAAAAAAAAATTCCCATCCGCACCTGTCCTCCTGCGGGCCGCCTCCCGCACTATAGCCCCCGGCGGCGGCACAGCACTTCACTCTTACTTGGCTGGATCTGGATGGCAGTGTATAGGAGAGTGCCAGGCGTGGGCGCCCCCATGCTTATAGATGAGTGGGACCATCCACTGCATCTCCAGACCGTCATTCGGCTAACTGGCAGAGGCGGAGCTTTCCTCCTCTGCGCTGGTGGACTGGGCGTGGGGATGGGTGGAGATTTCCCCCCAGGAAGCCTACCTTATTGATAAAACGGCCGCGCTGCCTTAGCCTGTGTTTACTTTTTTTTTTTTTTTCTGTCTGTGGCTGTGCAGTGCGGCGGTACTAGTTGCAAGTATATTGTGAATGTGTATGCGGGGGGCGGGGCCGAGGGCGGGGGTAGTACAGAGCGGCCTCCTCCATTAGCAGCCGACATATTTGACTGGCGGAGGTGGAGCCTATAGCTCCGCCCACCCTCTCCGTGCGGCTGTGGTCCACTGCATCCTCTCTTGGGGAGGGGTCTGTCTGATGACAGGAGGAGGAGGAGGAGAGAGAAGCACGAGGAGAACCCCCTGGCAAGGACAGAAGGTAAAATGTAATAAATTACTCTTATGATGATACACAGTCAGATCATGATTTTGCAATAAAGTGATCCATGCTGCAAACTCAACAGTCTCCCTTCAGTGAAAGTTCATGTTTTGCAAACTTTGCAGTACATGAACTTTCACTGAAGGTGGACTGTTTAATGAGTTTGCAGCATGAATCACTTTATTGCAAAATCATGATCTGTATATTAATGAACTTTCAATGAATGTGGTCTGTTTAACCAGTTTGCATTGAGTTCAGCATGTGCAAAGTGTTCCATGTATGCTGAAATCAATGCAAACTCATTAAGGAGGTTGAGGCTGCACTCATTGCCACTGATTAGGCGGCACTCTAAGGCTACTTTCACACTGAGGCATCAGCGGTAAAGCACTGCTATATTTAGCGGCGCTTTACTGTCGTTTTTGCGGCACTATTTGGCTGCTAGCAGGGTTTAACCCCCGCTAGCGGCCAAAAAAGGGTTAAAACCGCCCGCAAAGCGCCGATGCAGCGGCTCTTTGTTGGCGGCTCGGCAGCGCTGCCCATTGATTCCAATGGGCAGGGGCGCCGTAGGAGCGGTGTATACACCGCTCCTACAGTGCCTCAAAGATGCGGCTTGCAGGACTTTTTTTTTACTGTCCTGCCAGTGCACCACTCCAGTGTGAAAGCCTTCGGGCTTTCACACTGGAGTGAAAGGAGAGGCTCTTTCAGGGCACTTTGCAGGCGCTATTTTTAGCACTATAGCACCTGCAAAACGCCTCAGTGTGAAAGTAGCCTTAAGCTGCACTGATATGCTACACTGATGGGCACTGATGAGGCCGCACTGTTGGCCACTGATAAGCTGCACTGGTGAGGCTGCATTGTCGGGCACTGGTGAGGCTGTGCTGATGGGTACTGGCGAGACTGCACTAATGGGCACTGGTGAGGCTGCATTGATGGGCATTGGTGAGGCTGCATTGATGGGCATTGGTGAGGCTGCATTGATGGGCACTGGTGAGGCTGCATTGATGGGCACTGGTGAGGCTGCATTGATGGGCACTGGTGAAGCTGCATTGATGGGCACTGGTGAAGCTGCATTGATGGGCACTGATCAGCCTGCGTTGATGGGCACTGATCAGCCTGCGTTGATGGGCACTGATCAGCCTGCGTTGATGGGCACTGATCAGTCTGCACCGATGGGCACTGATCAGTCTGCACCGATGGGCACTGTCTGCACTGGTGAGGCTGCATTGATGGGCTCTGATAAGGCTGCACTGATCAGGCTGCACTGATGGGCACTGATCAGGCTGCACTGATGGGCACTGTCTGCACTGGTGAGGCTGCACTGATGGGCACTGTCTGCACTGGTGAGGCTGCACTGATGGGCACTGTCTGCACTGATGGGCACTGTCTGCACTGGTGAGGCTACGTTAATGGGCACTGATCAGGCTGCATTGATGGTTCAATGGGCCACTTGACTGGACTTGCCCCCCAGGCCTAAGGCTGCCAGCCCTCCCCTGGAGCCTGCTTCCATCTTCTCCCCGAGCGCGAGCGGGTCGGTGACGTCACGTGAGGTGAGGTCGCTGTCGCTGAGGAGGATCCCTTGATTGATTGCCGAGCTCCAGCACGTGTACATCTCCTGAGCCATGGGCCTCTGCTACAGCCTCCGACCATGGCTGTTCGGTGATTCTAGCGGCTCCATCTCCAACGCCCCCACCAACTCGGACACCGAGCAGCCCCCTGGAGTTGTTAGTGCCTATGAGAGCCAGGGACCTGAGGATCACAGCAGCAGCTCAGGGGGGGGGGGGAGCTCTGTAAACCGACTAGAGAGGGGAAAGTTCCAGGACGGGCTGCTTCTACTACTGCAGAACTGGGGAGATAGCACCAGCGGCACTGGGGACAGCAATAAGCAGCAGCACAAGCCCAGCAAGGGCCAGCAGGTGCACCATCAACAGCAACATTCTCTGCAGAAGGGATGGGACAAACTCTGACTGGAGGAGAAGGAGGCCAAGAAAGTCAGCAAGAGCATAGATCGGGTACTGAAGGAGCAGAAGAGGGAGTACAAGCAGACCCATAGACTGCTCCTCCTAGGTAAGTGCCTCTCCTTCCATTTCTACACTAACATGGGGGATAGGTGGCCGGCTATGCCTGCTGACACTGCCTGTCTTCTTTATGTTGTCCTTGACATTTTATGGTTGGCCTGCATCCTGGGCATGCCTCTGGACTCTACATGCTCTAATATATATATATATATATATATATATATATATAAGGCTTCACTCCTGCCCAGCACACTAGCTGCATGGAGTTTGCATGTTCTCCCTGTGGGGTTCCTCTCCCACTCCAAACACATGCAGGTAGGTGAATTGTACCCTGTGTACAGACTGGCAGTGTACATGGCTGATCACATTCTACACTGACCCTACAATCCTAGAGGACCCTACACATATCTATGTATACTTCCATTCAGTCCTGTCCAGCTCTTGGCAGATTTTGGGCCAGAGATCATCTTAAATCATTTTTCGGACATGGGGGTGGCATGCAGAATGTGATTGGCCATATACATGGCCACTTCATACAGACAGGTGACCATCACCTACCAACATGGCTTTGGAATGTGCCAGGAAACTGGAGTACCTGGAGGATGCCCACACAAAGAGAACATGAAAACTCCATGCAGATAGCTTCCTGGCCCAGATTCAAACCAAGTGAGGCAAGTGCCAACCACTAACCTACTGTTCTCCCTATATAACTGTATATACTGACAGCATTATCTGAAAGTAGGGTTTCAAATATTTTAAAAGGGGCGCATTTTCAGTGCTTGCCATAGGCGCCATTTTCGCTAGATACGCCTCTGACTGAATCATGCAAACAGTCAGCAGTGCTGAGAATTAACTGCAGACTCTGCCCACCTCAGCTCCGACATGCTGAAGAGGAGAAATTAGGTGATTGACCCATTGGTATCACATGGGGTGGGAAGAGAGTCTTCAGCCGTATGTACAGTAAGTATCATTTGGATTGACCTATATCTTACCCAGGGATTCATCTCTTTGCTTTTGGTGGCAAAAGGGGCAGCAAGGGAGTAAAAAGGAGAATATAATACTGCAATTGTTGGCTTTAAAATTATCCTGATGCTTTGCCCTTCCTGGGAAATCATTCACACCAACAAATAGACTAATAATTCCCAGGTTAGGTCTAAAATACTATTAACTGCCATCATAAGCAGATCATTTACAGGCATCTGAACTCTGAAAACAAAATGGTTTCTTAATGGCATTACAAGAGCTCATTAGAAGTATATTTTAGCAGTCTGTTGCCATTAGGCACATCGAGTACATTTGGGAAATGAAAGTGATTTTCAGGTGCATTGTAACTACTTGACAGTCAAAAGGTAGCATTTCACCAGAACACTGAACACATTTATATAGCTGAATAAAGCGACGCAAATTCACTTCACATTAACTGGACTTACAATGCAGGCGAGAAAATAAATTCTAAAGATGCCATACATTTTATAATTCAATTTTTTGGGGGCAGGTGCACATAAAACTTGTGATGGACTGCTGTTGAAAATATCGCTGCACTTCCCTTGCTATAGTTCTTTAGAATATCCCCACAAGAGACATCGGAAGATGGATTAAAACACTGCAGTATGGTAATGACAGGAGAAAGCCTACACATTACATCAAGAACATGTACTACAACCCATTTGTATTCACTCTGTGCTTAAGTGTTCTAATTGCATTAATAAAGATACAGTCAATTGTGACCTCTGTCTGCATTCACA
Source organism: Rana muscosa (assembly GCA_029206835.1). NCBI lineage: Eukaryota > Metazoa > Chordata > Amphibia > Anura > Ranidae > Rana > Rana muscosa. The sequence goes on along the minus strand of CM055117.1, from coordinate 160,852,912 downwards.
ATCTTGCTATGACTTGTGTAGTAATTAAGTTAAAAAGTAGATAAAAGTCCTTCTAAAAAGATAAAAAGGTTCTATTTTCAATGCAATTATGTGTTTCAAGTTTTAGCAAATTATTCCCAAGCTTTCTACACAACTGCCGTTATTAGGCATATTAAATCTGTATATATAGTCATCATCGGTGGTTTCTACAGAGAACTCAAGTAATTTATACAAATATTGACATCCTGAAGCATAAAACAAATTCCAATTTAGCTGGTACTAGGAAACAGACATGCCAGGCTATACACGTAAAGCACCTTTGATTACCCATTGAAATGTGTGTGTTGCATTAAATGTACTCTATTGCACCAAAAAAGGCGCGTTCACCATTTTAGGCAATGCATTACTATTTGCATTACTACTTTTTTGTTACACCCCCAGATCAGAAAGGCTAGATCTGGCCCTGGTAAATGGGCCCTTAGGGCTTTTTCACACTGCCCGCATACAAACTGCACCGCTTTAGCAGCTGTCAGTTGCATGCATAGTGAGGAGCAGTGCGATGCACATTTAAGTGCACTATTTGCTATATTTTAAGTGTCAAAAGTGAACATCCATGTCTCCACAAAGCAGCACGCCACATGGTGCTTGCAGTAAAATGCTACGCTGGAATTTTATCTCAGCTCACCACACCCCCCACCTGCATTGCAGTGTAAACTGGGCACATAGTTACATAGTTAGTTAGGTTGAAAAAGACAAGCCCACCTAGTTCAACCAAAAAATAAATAAATAAATCATACATATCCCATATGCACAATCTTTTGCCCACAGTTGATACAGGAGGAAGGCAAAAAAAAAAAACAGCAAGACATAATTCAATTTGCTAGAGCAGTGGTAAATTCCTTCCTGATCCCCCGAGAGGCAATCGGATTATCCCTGGATCAACTTTACCTATAAATGTTAGTACCCAGTTATATTATGTACAATAAGGAAAGGATCCAGGCCTTTTTTAAAGCAATCTACTGAGCTGGCCAGAACCACCTCTGGGAGGTCTATTCCACATCTTCACAGCTCTTACTGTGAAGAAACCCTTCCGTATTTGGAGATGAAATCTTTTTTCCTCTAGATGTAAAGAGTGCCCCCTTGTCCTCTGTGATGACTTTAAAGTGAATAACTCAACACCAAGTTCACTATATGGACTACTATACTATATTTATACATGTTGATTATATCCCACTTTAAAACATAAAAACAATTGTTTGCCATTTGGTATGTGCCCAATTGGTGACTGGTGTTTATCTAGTGCAGGAAAAAGCCAATGACCACATTATGTTTGAATGAGCCCCTAGACCTGGTTCACACATTTGCATTTTTATGTGCGCTTTGGAACATACAAAAATGCATTGAATTAGAGAGTCCACTCTCTTGCATTAGATCTGTGCTTTGTGTTGCAGTGCATTGGTAAACATGAGGCATGTCCAATTTTCTGTGCTGTGATGCCCAACAGAATAATAAAATCACAATACAAATGCACTAAAAATAGACAAAAGCAGACACTGATAAATTTCAAATTATCCCTGAGGTCCTGCTTGGAGCTAGCTGGCTGAAAATGACAGCACATGTGGAACAAAAACAGGTTGTGGGTGCTAAATCTGGCCATTATGTAAAGTGCACTCTATTAAAAAAAGAGACTAAATTTTAAATATTAAAGCCGCTAGCAGATAAGCCCAAATGCCAGGCTATTGTAATTGCGCATAGCTCCACCACTTTATGGTAGTTCCGGAGTGATCTGTTCCCCCTTTTGCCTTTTACACATTCTTATCAGCCAGATATGGGATACTAGGAATGGGAAGGGCTTAAGGGATTTAGTATAGGCAGAAAAATGTAAAGGACTGCTAGTTGGTTGCACCTTTTAAAAAAAATTTTTTTAAATCCATATGCATTGAAACTTTAAGTATACACTGTAAATGCTATCCTCCATTTAAAAAAATTATCCTTATTTTTGAAGCTGCTTCTACTATGGGCTTCCCTTCTCTGCCCTACCTATATGACAGGACATCTGACCATTGGTTACGCGACTCCAGCACCTCGCGAATGAGCGCTTGACTTGCCCAACCACGCATGTGCAGTCCACTCTCTTGAGGCTAAAGTCAGGCTCTGCGAGTGAGAAAATAGAATATGCACACCTGGTTAGGCAAGTTGAATTCTTGTAGCCAAGTGCTTGTTTGTGAGGTGTAGGGGTCACGCATCCAACAGCTGGACCTCCTGACTTCCAGGCAGGACCGAAAGGAGAAGCCCATGGTAGAAAAAGCTTCAAGAATGTAAGGATCCTGTTTTTTTTTTGCTTTTTTTTGTAAAAATAATTTTTTATTAATATTTTCCATAGTACATTGTACAAAAGACACAAAAAAAGTAACCCAAAACTAAGTCATGCAGGGTGAGATTCCCATAAAACAATTTGCAAACAGAAAAACACCCACAACCCCCCACCCCCGAGTCCAAACACACCACCTTGTGGACAACTTCACCTTCCCGGATGCAAGTCCCCTAAAAAGAGGGCAGTAATATCAACATCATATCAGAAACAAAAATATAGAGCATCTTCGCTCTCGAGTTAAAGAGGCCATCAAACCAACCCACATACAATTGTTTAAGCAGTAATCAGTTCCTGAACAATCCCATTGTTAGGACACACATTACATATCTATATGTATTATGTACCCAGATCAAGGATCATGTTTAAAAATGGATTTTAAAGTATACTTAAAGCTCTAAAGCATGTGGAATTAAAATCTACCCCTTTAAATCAATGCTACACTTTTTATGAATGACAACTTTATCAAAAAAGGCTGCAAGGCGAACTTACCAACAATGGAACTGCCAGAATCTGGAGCAGCTATGCATAGTAACCAGTCAATTGCTAGCTTTTATTTTTAAGTACAACTGAACAAGGTAAGACTAGAAGCTGCTTGGTTACTATGCACACTTACTGCTTTCCCTGACTTCAATAGGGAGATATCTCCCTAACCCTAGAACAGTGGTCTCCAAACTGTGGCCTGGGGGCCAGATGCGGCCCCTTGCTTGCCTTTATCTGGCCCTTGGGGCATTGATCCTCTCACTTATATGAGACACTAGTTCTCCCACTGACACCAACTATGGAGCACTATTCTTCCTACGAACACCAATGATGGGGTTTCTATTCCTTTCACTGTATCCAATGATGGGCAACTATTCTTCCTACTGACACCAATGCTGGGGTTCTATTCTTTCCACTGACACCAATGATGGGCTACTATTCCTCACACTACCAATGATTGGGTACTATTCCTCTCACTGACACCAATGATGGGGTACTTTTCTTCACACTGACACCATTGATGGGGTACTATTCTTCCCACTGACACCAACATTTGGCCCCCCTAAAGTCTTAAGGACAGTAATTTGGCACTTTGCTTAAAAAGTTTGGAGGCCCCTGCCCCTTTAACAGACCAGAAGAGAGCTAAAAAGATAAGCTTACTTTAAGCACCAATACTATTTAGACTGGAAAATCACAACTCTTCTAGAGTTGGAAAGGGATTTTTCCCATACGTTTCTGTACTGAGATTTAAAGGAGGTATAGTGGTTTTACATTAACTTTCTTTATTACGAAAAGGCCTAAAAAACAAAATAGTAAAAAATATTTATAGTATAAGACGACTGGGCGTATAAGACGACCCCCTAATTTTCCAGCTAAAAGGTTGGTTTTGGGATATACTCGCCGTATAAGACGACCCCCTTCCGACACACCTCACTGTGCCCATTGCATACCTCACTGTGCCCATTGCACACCTCACTGTGCCCATTGCACACCTCACTGTGCCCATCTCCAGATCTCCATACCTCATCGATGTATGCAGAGTCAGACTGCGGCCGTCCATTATTCAAAAGCCGCACCTCCTCCTCGTCCTGTTCCATGATAGGCGGAACACTCAGTTTTCCCAGCAGAGCCTGTGTTCGGTGTTCCGCCTATCACGGAGGTCCTCTCGTCTGAGGCCGAGGATGAGAGGGCCTCCGTGATAGGCGGAACACTGAACAGAGGCTCTGCTGGGAAACTGAGTGTTCCGCCTATCATGGAACAGGACGAGGAGTAGGCGCAGCTTTGGAATAATGGACGCCCGCAGTCTGACTTATACAGGTACCGGCGTATAAGACGACCCCTGACTTTTGGGGGATATTTTTAAGTACAAAAGGTCATCTTATACACCGGAAAATACGGTAGTTTAAAAAGTAATTTACAAAATAGTTGCTCAAATCCATTATAATTTATAGCCTAGGATAAGAAAGCACTCCTCCCTACTCCAAGCCAACAGACTGACTGGAGACTGCACAGTCCACTGTCAACTCTTTCCTGTGAAAACCAGAAGTTCAGGAAAGCAGCAAGTGTCAGCATCATTGTAATATGCACTCAATGTGTTAGTGAAAAGTGCTTTTATATTACGTTAACTTGTGTCTTTTACATCTGCCCGGAGTACAGCTTCAAAGTACCAGCACCTCAAGGTGATTATCAGTTTTACATGTGAGTGACACTACTTTTTGTTGGGGTTAGAGTGAGTGCATGTTGAGGATCACAGAAACATGGTCCCACAAAATTAGAGATCCCTGTGTTATAAACAGGTTTTGGAGTTTTTAGTCGCCAGAAATTTAATATCGCCAAACATTGCATCTACGGATTTATATGTACTTTGTCTAAGGTTCCCTTTAACTGCTATAGATCTGGTCTTCCTGTGTTGGGTGCAGCTCTTTTGTGACTCATTAATGATGACAAATGCTATATTCTTGGCTAATTTATAAGCTCCTATGCCTGCACATAACATTTGCTGAACTACAGGTGACAGGTACACTTATATTTGGTAAATAATTTATACTTTATCTACATACATGCATGTCTGCACTGATTACTGCATGTCTGCACTGATTACTGTATACCCCAGCTAAGGAGATTAAGAATGCTTCTCTTACCTTTTCCTGCATCTCTTGCCTCTCTTTACTGGCTTCCTCCAGCTGAGTATGCAGGTCATTGATCTGCGCCAGGTCTCGGGAGGCCTATGAATCAAAAAACAGGTTTCATGGGATGGTTTGATGAGAAAAAGATTACGCTTTAGTAAAAACATATAAATATTTTTTGTAAAGCAGTCTCTGCTCACTCTCTGTGTTCTCAGGCTCAACTAACTTGGCCAAAGTAAAAAATCAATCCCACTTTATTTACATTACAAGCAGATAATCTATTGATACAGTTGTGTATTTAATTAAACTGGATGTTTGCAGACAGCAAAGTTTTGTGTGAGCGGTGTTCTGCCCAAACAAGCAGAGCATGGAACAAACACATCACCCTGGGCGCTGTATGTCCATGACCTATGGCTCATCCACAGCAATACAGTACAATAAACATTTATTTTCTTATAAACACTATTCAAAGAACTTTCTACCAATGGCAAAAATGCTAACATGGAATGCAAGGATACTACAAAATAATTTAGTGGCAACCCCTGAATAAAAAAAAATATGGAGTGGCAGTAACAAGACAAAATGGGAACCCCCTGAACTAAAAGGAAAATGCCAGAGCAGAAAAAAGCTGTCTTATCAGGCCAAGACATACACCAGCATTTAGTGTAAAGACCATTTTACACTATCTGCAGAGAAAATGCTGACCTGCTTCAAAGTATCGCTCCTGTGCTGCCCGGATGAGCGAGGTGTCACTCTTTAGCTGATGCAATTGCTGTAGAATGTAAGGGGCCAGAGAAAGATTGGCCCCTCTCTAATTTAGGCGGCGAGGGAGCGACACATGAAAGCAGGTATTTCTGTAGTGTTTTGCTCTGTAGGATATTCCTGTTGCTGATGAGTTGCTAGCAATGACAATGTCCTTAGTGTAAAACTGTCTCAAAGCTACACAAACTTGGATGATAAACCGAACTACCAGTCAACTGTGGATGGTCATATAGGGGTCGATTTAAAATGCCCAATTATTCATATGCCCCTCGATTTTCAGCCACAGATTTGAGACTTTGTTCCTAGAACCCAGACCAGTCCCATGGAATACCGGATTGTTGATACATATGTCTATAGTAATTCTGCCTTCAAGTTTTCATAGTAGCAATATGGAGAATTTACATAGACTGATTTTATCTAGAACCAAGCTGCCACCAAAACTTAAATGGCATTACAGCACTCCAATAAAGCCAATTAGTAAAAAAAAACAACAGGGGTTGATTTACTAAAACTGCAGAGTGCAAAATCTGGTGACGCTCTGCATAGAAACCAATCAGCTTCTAGGTTTTATCGTTAAAGCTTAACTGAACTAGCTGAAGTTATAAGCTGATTGGCTACTATGCACAGGTGAACCAGATTTTGCACTTTCAAGTTTTAGTAAATCAACCCCATATAATTAGTCCCTGTCCCAACAAAAGAGCTCACAATATAGTCTATGACAATCATACACAGCTAGAGGCAATTTTGAGAGGAGACCAATTTACCTACCAATATGTCTTTGGGTTGTGGGAAAAAACTCAAGCACCCGGGAGAAACCAGGCAGACACATGATAAAATATGCTATACAGACAATATCTTGAGTGTCATTTAAAGTGGTTCTAAAGGCAGAAGCTTTTTTTACTTTAATGCATTCTATGCATCAAGGAAAAAAACCTTTTGGGTGTAGCCCCCCCCCCCCCAACCCACCTTATACTTACCAGAGCCCTATCTCAATCCAGCGATCGGCATAAGAGCAGCGGCTCTCTCTATCTTCATTGACTCACACAACAGTGGGAGCCATTGGCTCCTGCTACTGTCAATCACAGCCAGTGAGACAATGAGGGGAGAGCGGGGCTGAGACATGTTGTGTATGTGAATAGACAATGTCTATTTACAGGACCGTGGCTCGGGAGTGAGCCTGCTTGAGTGTCCTCATAGCAAGAGGCTCGTTATTGGGGGCACTCCGCAGAAGGCAGGAGCCAGGACTGCCGGCAGGGGACCCAAAAAAAAAAAGAGGATTGGGGTGCTCTGTTATCTTCTGTGACATCTATCATGTGCAACATTCTTTTTACACACAATATTGGGGAGGTTCGGGACTTTGAGTGAGGCACATGAGTGGAGCAGTAGGCAATTTTGAAAAAAGCTAATTTTAATAAAGTCATACAAATATCTTGGCCAGCAGGCTCCATATAAAGACATAAGTTAACATTGATTATTAGAACTAGCCAAATCACAGCATGTTGTGGTAACATAATGCATCTAGGATATCTTATGGTATTAGAGAAGGCTCGTTGGCTCGATGCATTTCGGTGATTGATCGCCTCATCAGGAGCAGATGCATTTGATCTGAAAAAAACATTTAGTACGGGTATGAGAGCCAATAAATGGATATTGGAAAATTGGGAAAAATTAAGGAAATTGTAAAGAAAGGGCAATAAGGGATATGGAGGGAGGGAGAAAATCACCCTTCTACTTACACAGTACATCACATGGTCTGCTGGGGGTGCCATATTGGCGGCTATCGTCCAGCATCCCTCCCAGGAGCTGAAGGGACACAAAGCCCAGAGGAAACCAGACAACCAAACCTGAGCTCCAAACGTGATGGTGACGCCCACACTGGCACTGGGTTGACCTGGGCTCCCTCCTGGTGTCCCGCGTGGGTTTGGGCATCCTGCTGTCTCTCCCTACACCTCATTTTTGGATTTTCTGGATTCTCTTACAACACACATCAGGTAACTCCCTGTGACTTTTGTTGGAGCCCAGGCTCCTCTTCCATCTATTCTTTCTCCCATTTTCACTCCTTATCTTGTTCATTTCTCTTATTTCACTCCCTTTTATCTCACCTTCTCTCCCCACCCCTTCTTTTTTTCACTCGCTTTTCACAATTTAACGCCTTTTGCCATTTCACTCTTCTCCACTCATTGTGCTCATCACCATGAGCCTCCATATTTTACAGACCCCCACATACACATTTCACCTTTTTTCCCTTTTTTTTGCTATGTTTTTTTTCCAGACATTTCCCATCACAATCTCCAGCTTCACCACCGGTGCCAGTGTGGGCGTCACCATCACGTTTGGGGCTCAATTTTGGTTGTCCGGTTTCCTCTGGGCTTTGTGTCCCTTCAGCTCCCGGGAGGGATGCTGGACGATAGCCGCCAACATGGCGCCCCCAGCAGACCATGTGCTGTACTGTGTAAGGAGACGGGCGATTTTCTCCCTTCCTCCATATCCCTTATTGCCCTTTCTTTACAATTTCCTTCATTTTTCCCAATTTTCCAATATTCATTTATTGGCTCTCTTATCCGTACCAAATGTTTTTTCAGATCAAATGCATCTGCTCCTGATGAGGCGATCAATCGCCGAAACGCGTCGAACCAACGAGCCTTCTCTAATACCATAAGATATCCTAGATGCATTATGTTACCACAACATGCTGTGATTTAGCCATTTCTAATAATCAATGTTAACTTATGTCTTTATATGGAGCCTGCTGGCCAAGATATTTGTATGACTTGTGTGATTTTATTAAAATTAGCTTTTTTCAAAATTGCCTACTGCTCCACTCATGTGCCTCACTCAAAGTCCCGAACCTCCCCAATATTGTATTTAATGACTAGGGATAGAGACATTTATCTAGGATGTCTCATTTAAAGTTCCACAAAAACCTTCTCCTCCCCTTTCAACATTCTTTTTACACAATTAAAAACCATCAAGAAGATAACAGAATTATCATATATGGATAGAAATATTCTGATCATACCACCGATTCTCAAAAATGCATGTTTCAAGTCTTCTGGTCTTTTTGCTCATATTACAATCATAGAGTTTATTGTTAGTACTGATGACCTGTTTAAGGTACTTGGCAAATTAACACTTTATTTACATTCCTCGCAATCCCTTAGAAGTTAATCTAGAGCCCATTGCTTTACATAGTTCTTCAGAATTTCTGGTAGTCACTAAAAATCGATCTTAATCAATAAACTCAACATCAGGAGACATTACAAGGAGTCTATTGTGAAACAGCACAAATATTAAAGAGAATTTACCTGAGCCACAGCGGCCTTTTGTTTCTTCATCAGCTCATTCATGTCCTCCTGGTCCTCCTCCATTCTGCTTTGTAGCTCATTCTTCTCTCTCTGCAGGCGGCTAACTTGCTCCTCCAGCTGCCATTCAAACATATAAAATAAGGCATGCATTAAACTCAACAGCATGCGATAGTACCCTCCTAAAATAGCCAAGTACATTTACTGAGTTTTTTTATTTTTTTACTTTGTACCATACAATAAAACACTGAAGAATCAAGTTGTTATCTGTGGACTGGAGATTAAACCTGCTTTATTATTATAAACTATCTTAATAATACCAGTGATGAAAGTTGTATGTATTAGTTTACAATGAAAAGGTGACAACTGGTCTAGAAATAAATGAGCGCAGAATGCCAACTTTGGATCAGTTAAACAAGATGCTCTATCGCAAGAATTTAATGAAAACTAGGAAGAGCTTTTTCTTGCTGGACAGAAGCATTGTGCGATCCAAGGGTTGGATTTGTTTGTTCTATGTTGAGAGTGTGTTGGATTATAGACATCTGTAGTGAAACTGGGCAAAGATACAAAGATACTTGAGGCTACCATTAAGTCCAGAACCCTTATTCAGAAGCGAACTGAGGGGTGCAGTTTTGACCTAAGGGTTTTCACGTGGGACCTTAGAGAATAAATCAGTTTAGAGATTTTAGTGTCAGTATAGGGTGGATGCCTCCAATTTGTTTTGGACCTGTGAATAGGTTTTAATAGAAACCTTAAAACTGTTCTACCAAAGCAAGAAGTTGCTGCATAGTGGTGATTAAATCTGCCTTCTTTTGGGCTTCTTTTTGGCTGAAGCTGGCAGACTTGAAGGGAAAATACGAGAACACGGCAATGACAGACTGAACCCAGGGGATTCAGACTGCTGCAAATGCCAAAAAATGTCCTGCCGCATCTAAGAGTGGGGGCACCCCTTCATTGCAAGGAGGGCTTCTGGACAGGCTTGTTTGACTTGGGAGTCCAGGGCTTTTCCAGGGCGAAAGGAGGTGCTAAGCCTTGGTTTGGAAGTAGACCCCTGGAAACAGTGAAAGCAACAATTTCGCTGAGAAGCAGTAGTAGCCATAGGAGTAAGCGACATTCTAGTAGAGACATTCTAGAGACTTGGCGAATTATGGAGAGTGAAAGTGCATTTTTTTCTTTTTTGCAAAAGCCAACTGACCAAGAACAGTCTTGTTTATCCTTTTTCACATTGTAGGTTAGAAAAAGAAAAGAAACAGACTGGTTGATATGGATAAATATTTTCATAAATGCTTAATTTTAAATGTATATAAAGCTTAATGCAAACACTATTTTAACCCCTCTCTGCCATTTCTGTACTACTCCCTATAGAATTGCTAATGCTTTACTTGCCTATCAGTATCTTTATGATCTCAAACTTCGTATCCCTGAACACAGCCATGGTGAGGTGAGGCTTCAGATGTGTGATGTTTAAGGGTCATGCTCAGGCATAACCAACTAATTAGCAGCTCTGCCTAAGCACAGATCTCACCCTTTGGAAGAGCACATGTAACTACAACATAACCCAGAGCTGGTAATATCTTTTTATAAGATTAAAGGATAGCTGAATGTAAAACAGATTTAAATTGATCTCCAGGTCTAAAGGACATGTGAGAGTAGCTATCACATAGAACAAAGAAAGAAAAACTAAACTAAACCCAGTCTTTCTGTGTTTAGTCTAATATGTACTATAAGGGTCTACCTAGCTGAAGACAGATTTAACGAATTACTTAAGCTGGCCATAGACCAGGGATATGTAATTAGCGGACCTCCAGCTGTTGCAGAACTACAAATCCCATGAGGCATAGCAAGACTCTGGCAGCCACGAGCATGACACCAAGAGGCAGAGGCATGATGGGACTTGTAGTTTTGCAACAGCTGGAGGTCCGCTAATTGCTTATCCCTGCAAAAGACGGTTGGAATCTCAGGCAGTTCAGCAGGAACTAGCTGAGGTTCAAACTATGTATGGGCAGGCTGATTGTACCCAAGTTGATCACTCAACCTGGGTACAACCAGCCTGCTGGATTTTCTATATCCCGGGAGCACATAATGGCTCCACAGGAGGGATTCCCCTGTGAACACGGTCAGTGATTGCAGGAAAGAAATTTGCTCCATGGCTGGCCTTAGAAAGAGTTTTTACTACATAGTTTTGGTAGATCTAAAGGAGACTGTATAGGGAATGCATGCACAATCAGCTTGTACTGTGTTTGGCCAGCTATCAAACCCAAGCTCTCAATACAGGCATTAAACTCTTTGACATTTTCTACGTGTCTAGTTTATTAATACAATGTTTCTCAACTCCAGTCCTCAAGGTGCCCCAACAGGTCATGTTTTCAGGTTTCCATTATTTTGCACAGGTGATTTGATCAGTTTTACTGCCTTAGTAATTACCACAGCCCTTTCATCTGAGGGAAATCCTGAAAACGTGACCTGTTGGGGCGCCTTGAGGACTGGAATTGAGAAACACTGTATTATTATATAGAACCAAATGTACGTATACTTTGGAGATGCATGACAAAAACAGTGGTGCCCTGAGGCCATGTTGCATTGTAATTTTACTCTGCCTCCTTTTGCAGTAATGTGCAATTATGTGTAAAAAGCCTATACATAGGGCAAGTGACTGGTGTCCCAACCTACTGATCTGATGATATACATCCATCACATTAGACGTTATATGAAGGATAAACTTTGGGTGTTTGTTATTACAATGCATAACTGTGGGCAAAGAGGGTGCAATAGGATACCAACATAGTGGCATATTGATTTATGATTTGCTTTTTTATCAATATATTAAAGGAAATGTGTTTTGGTTACTCAAAGTAACCATATTTCAGTTGTAATTTTCTAGCACAGAGAAGATGATATCAAAGCAGATCCTGGTTGCCATTGGAGACTCAGATAACTGACTTCCTCATTGGGGTTCTCCAGTCCCCTCTGCAGAAGTACAACCATCCAGAATATGAAGCCCATACATGTTTCTGTAAGTTATTATGAAAATCGGTATTGCAATACAGCTGGAGAAAGAAGAGAGTGATTTGGTTTGGGAGGGGTGGTCCTGTTAATAAAGAGAATAATGTAGGCTTCAGAAAGTTAATGAATCTATTAGCACATAATTCCAAAAGCAAAATGACTTCCCTGGCTCAGCCTGACTGTCATCTATCTTATTACTACTGGGCGAAGAAAACTGGACACAGCTAAAGAGTCAAATTTCTTAAGCTCAGAATAAATGAAAATGTCATTTCAAGGCTGCCTTCCTCCAGTGGCATTTTACTTCCATTCTGGGATGATAATGAGCTCAGCAAATGTGTAAAGCAATGGGAGGGGTTAATTAAGGACAAAGGTGTCTATGTAGAATGGTTGCAGCACTGAGTGCATGGTTTCTACAAAGCTGGAAACTAGAGCCCCGTACACACGATCGGATAACCTATGGATTTTCGTCCGATGGATTTGTCCATCGGAAATCCGATGAAACTGTTTTTCATCAGTCTTGGCCACACACCATCAGTCAAAAACCGTCCGTTCCAAAAGCGGTGACGTAAAACACTCAGCTGAGCCGAGAAAAATTAAGTTTAATGCTTCTGAGCATGCGTCGACTTGATTCTGAGCATGCGTGGGTTTTTTAACCGATGGACTTGCCCATAGACGATCGGAAATTCCCATCGGTTTTTTATCCATCGGAAAATTTTAAAACAAGTTCTATTTTTTACAACCGATGGAAAAAAGACCGATGGGTACCATACACGATCGGTTGGTCTGATGAAAACCATCCATCGGACGGTTTTCATCAGTCAAACCGATCGTGTGTATGGGGCTTTAGTCTGTGTGCAGAATCATCAGAACTAGCACAGCCAACATGATTCTTCTGTTTATTCCCTTTTTACTGCAGGGAATGAAAGGGTGGACAACCTTTAAAACTGGTGTTTAACACGTGCTTAACTAAATATACTTTATTTTGATATAAATTACAAATTCAACTTTTTATTTTCAGAGTTTTGTCCATGGTGGCTTGTTAGTCTCTAAACCATGGAGGATGTTGCTGTGATACCTTACTCCTGCTTATACGCAGGACAACAAAGTGACAAAGCAAGTGTGACAGCATGCAGCACAGAAGAGACACATGGAAAGAAGAAGTGGGCAGAAAGGAGGAATAGGTGGCATAGTTAAAAGAGAAGTATGTTTTTTTTTTTCCAGATTCATACTTACCTAGGTGAATGCAGCATCGGTCCAATGTTGCATCTGTCCCCCGTCGCCTCTGAACTGAGAACTGAGCCACCGAACACCGCCGATGGCTCGGTTCTCACAGCTCCCTGAGCAGAGCGCTGCTGACTGCCAATCAGTAGCTCTCCGCTCTGCCCCCCCCGTGCTTACTGGAGTGCTGAGGTGTGGAGGGACAACTCGCTGAGAGGCTGAGACGGGCATCAGTCCAGGCACCTTGGCGTATCCAGACTTTATTGTCACGATGACAGTGCCTGGACTGATTCCTGTGATGTCAGCAGAGAACGGACTTCAGCCCGTTTTCAGCAGATAGCGGGCTAAAGTCTGCTCTCTGCTGAAAATGGGTCACAGACGTGCAAAACAAATTGCATTACTGTGACCCATAGGAGAAGCCCAGCCAAACAAGCTGAGGCTGGACTTCTCCTTTAAATTGTATGTCCAGGCGTTACTCAAATTTACCCCCATACATTCTCCTTCCCCTCCTTGAGCATGTCCCAGAAATCTTTTTTTTTATTTATTTACCTTGTTCCTGTAGCAAAAAATGGCTATTATTCCCTGTGACATCATGACTAGGCTCCGCTCCTATTACAGTAGGCCCGCCCTTGGAACTACACCTCCAAAGAACCCTTTCCCTACACACACACATACACAGTGTCAGGAGGCTCTTGGGATTCAGGGCAGCGGTATTGTTTTACTGGAAGAGAAATCAATGTATGCCTCCAGAGTGGGCCAAAGAGTGCTGGGAGTCAGGCAGAACTCTGTAGTCAACCAGGCAGGGCTGACAATGCAGGCTGGGATTTCAAAAAACTCTCCCTAAAACATCATATGAATTGTGCATGTAAATGAATCACAACCCCACTGTCAGCTTTTGTATAACTTACCTCCTTTAGCTGTATACAGCACGTTTCTGTGTCTGTGATGTCACTCCTTCCTGGCTGAATTTCTAATTTCTCTGACATCCTAAGTCCTTTCTTTGCCAGTCCTGATACTACATATCCCATGATCCTTAGAGCCTCTGTAGTTTTTAGGAGTGATGGGAGTTAATGTGGGTGGGTCCTAGAGTTACTGTGGGTGTTTCTGGGCCTTCATGTGAGTGGTGAAAAGTGTAAATGTGTCATACCTTCTCCTGTGTCATTCCTGTCTTGTAGCATGCCATAGAATAATGGCTTACTGCAAGATTACAGAGGAAGGGCTATGGGAGACTTTTATGAAGGGGTTTCCTTCATGTGTAAATTAATCACTTCATAGAGAGCAGGGCTTTGGGAGGGCGGATCTGAGGAGTGGGAATCTCCCTGTTCACACTGGTCGGCATATTTAATTGTGATCAATTCAGTCCTTCCCAGCAGCAGCACAGCTAGCTGTCAAAACAGGCTGTGTATGAATGGTTTCCTTCTTGAATAATGCATAGCTCCCAACTGTCCCTGATTTCGAGGGACTGTCCCTGATTTGGAGCAATGTCCCTCTGTCCTCCCCATTTGTCCCTCATTTTGGTCTGATCTATATAATTGTATATTAAATGCACGTTTTATCTTTCAAAAAGTGTTTCCCATTGCTAAACCTTTCACCCAAATTCTAAATTGCTGCATTTTTTAATTTTAAAAGCCATAATAAAAGAATAGTAGTGGTAAAAAAAAAGCACTTGTGGATTTAATTAACCCCTTTAAGGGGGCATGGCAGGGGGCGTGTCCTATGCCTACATGCGTTGATTAGTAGGTGTCCCTTATTCCCATCTCAAAATGTTGGAAGGTATGATAATGCTGTGATCTGAGAGACAGGACTTGGGAAGTTTTGACTCTTCCTGTAGGTGTGACTGGGCAGGACTCAATGCTAATTGGAATGTTTTCAATCCCACCCAGCATCAGTGTTGTGAAGGAAATGTCATCATTTGCAGAATCTGAAAGTCTGCAGAGAGGTGTGTTATAAGCTCTAGCTGCTGCAGCATGTGGCTGTGGAAGGGGGAGTCTATCAGCAGGATATACAGAGTGTGACATGATACAAAGCCACAACTATACCCAGAATATTGGGGGAGCTGCAGACAACAGAGCTACATGGTAAAGAGTTATGACTTATGCTGGGATTGATCATTCCATTCAGTTCTAGTGAAAAGAAAGTTGGAGTTCAGCTTTAAGTGCACCAAGGCAATGCGTATTTACAGAATTTTCAAAGGGATGAAACATAGGGGGATGTGCATGTATTGCAGATATACATCAAGTATGTATTTTTTCTTTATTTGCCCTAATATTCCCTTTGAGGTGTAGTAAGCAGAAGTGAGTATTCCTGTCTCATTAATTTATACTAATGCATTCCGCGCTTTCAAAAACCGTGCCAATATGTAAACTTATCTGAAATGTGGGATAATACACACTGATGTTATACATGTATCTACACAATACTGATCTACTATAGTCCATCATAACTACCTGTCAATTTATCCATAATCGACTATGCTAGAAGATTGGATGTAACAAAAGTATGTCACTGATAAAATACAGCAGGAATGTGTGGCACAAATATGATGGATGGGAACACCAGCAAGTTGCATAGATAGAAAACAGGCAGAGGCAGGAAAATATGACACATACAGAAGCATACAAAGAAGAAACGCATAAATGGGTACAGGTGGCACACAAAGAGAAGCCACATAAAGCATAACTTTTTTTGGGCAGGTCCGGAATCTCACCACTGGACAGAAAGAATATGACATGAGCTTGACCGTCATACGCTAAGATAGCGTCGGCAGATGAAAACAGATAAATGCCAAAATAGGTGGCGCATATCACCATGTATCTTACCGCTGTCTTAGCTTTAGAAATATCATCAATCTGAAGATGGAGATCTTCAATTTCGGCTTCCATAGACTTCCGAGCCTTTACTGCTGCAGCACTGGTAAATTCAGACTCCTCCAGCTGTAAATAAAACAGGATATGAAAGAAGATGAAACACTGTGAAAATGCATTTACCAGCAGTGGCTCAACTGTCTAACACACTGGCAAAATCCATTCTTGTACGTTCTTGTACTGGGCATGATTTGAATTATTATTTTAGACAGCCTCAGAAAAGTTGAGCTTTTCTTTGTGAGCAGCTAATAGACACACGCAACAGCTTCTAATAGAGGTCTACTAGCAGCTATACCATTCAAAAATACTAACTAGCAGCCACTGAATGTTCTTTTTTAGGTTTTTAGCAAAAAAATAAAAAAACATGTAAACATTTGATTGCTTTATATAACAGCTTTGAAAGCTTTTAAGAAAAAAAAAAACCAACAGGACATAATTACTATATTTAGCTATATAAAAGACCAACCAGATATCCAAAGGTTTTTTTTCTGTTTACAGGTGCCCAAAACAGGATATTTTTTTCCCTTCAAATTAACCACTTGAGAACCGAGCCTCTTTTTGACACTTGTTGTTTACAAGTTAAAATCTTTTTTTTGCTAGAAAATTACTTAGAACCCCCAAACATTATATATACATTTTTTCAGACACCCTAGAGAATAGAATGGCTGTCGTTGCAATACTTTATGTCACACCGTATTTGCGCAGCGGTCCGAGAAGCGCAATTTTTTGGCTAAAAATTTTTTTGGACTGAAAAAATAAGACAACAGTAAAGTTAGCCCAATTTTTTTTTTTATATTGTGAAAGATAATGTTACGCCGAGTAAATTGATACCCAACATGTCACGCTTCAAAATTGTGCCTGCTCATGGAATGGTGACAAACTTTTACCCTTATAAGTCTCCATAGGCGACGTTTAAAAATGTCTCCATGTTACAATGTTTAGAGTTATAGAGTAGGTCTAGTGCTAGAATTATTGCTCTTGCTCTAACGATCGCATTGATACCTCACGTGTGGTTTGTACACCGTTTTCATATGTGAGCGCAACTTACGTATGTGATCGCGTCTGCGTGCAAGCTCGGCGGAACGGGGGGCTTTAAATTTTTATTAGATTTTTCTTATTTATTTTACTTTTTATTTTTACATTGTCCTTTAAAAAAATAAATAAATCGGGGTCACTTTTATTCCTATTACAAGGAATGTAAACATCCCTTGTATTAGAAAAAAAGCACGACAGGACCTTTTAAATGTGAGATCTGGGGTCGAAAAAAAACAAAAACAAAAGGTCTAACATTTACACTAAAATGCAATAAAAAAGCTCCCCTATAAGACCATTGGGCAGAAGAAATGTTTGTCTTTCCCTCACTCGGCTCCATGCCTGTCAGAGGGGAAGGACACGATCGTCTACGCTGCTACCGACGGCTCCGGAAAGCAGCGGAGAAGACCGTAACGTGGCGGGAAGGGGGCCCTCTCCCTCCCCCCGATAAAAGTGAATCTGCCACAGAGACCACTTTTATCTGAAATCCAGCCACTTACCGTTGTTAAAAAATACTGGGGTTATGGCAGCTATTTGCTGCCATAACCCCGGTATTTAGCGTCAAAGTACCGTCGTACATTGACGGCGATTTGCGCTAAGTGGTTAAGATGTATTAGGCTGGATATGGACATGAAAATATCAATGGGACAACCTATCCATTCTTTTCCAATTCACATATAGTGCCGGGACCAAGATAAACTCAACAGGTGGCACATGCACGGAGGAACCTGTTTTCACACAATCCCACATCTTATGGTAGAAGGGTCATTTCAATAAAATAATTTGATCTTTAAAAATTTACTGCAATGGGTGGATCCTGGTGAAAAATCCAATTTGACCAAATTATTTTTTTTCCCTGTGTTGTGTTGGAATTATAGTTTCTAAAAAGAAGATTTTCAAAATGTTTTTTAATAATTATGGGCAGCATCAAGGAGATGAAACTTGGTAACAGCAAGGTTAAAATGTGGAGTGTTGCTTGTTTTTATCTAGACCAGCCTTTTTCAACCAGGGTGCCGCCTGAATTCTTCAGGGGCGCCTTGGCAAAATGCTTACAAATGACCCCAAATTGTCAACGAGCCAGACAATTTATTAAGCCTGCCTTTTTGTTACACAAAGCCACAGCTTTTTATTGTGCAGCATTATAACCTTGGATACAGTGAGGGCCAGCCGCAGGTGTCCTAACAACCAATAACGTCATTGGTTGATAAGACGGACGTTGTACTCCTGCACAGCATCCTTGTTTGTCAATCCCCTGCCCTTCACCACTAGCACTGGGGCCAAGTTAGTTGAGTGAGGGAGTAAAACTGGGGAAGAAGAGAAACACATAATACTAGTCTGTATCGGTGTGCAAAGGTGTATTTGTTTGTAAGAACAAATGGGCTTTAATGTTGGGCATCTTACAGTGTGGATGCTGCTGTGTTATGTAAAACTATTCCTTTTTTAAAGTTTTAGAATGGGTTGCCTTAAACTTGTGCAGAATTGTAAAGGGTGCAACAACTGAAAAAGGTTGGGAATCACGAGGCAGTGTAAAACTGGTCAAACACCACAATTTGACTGTACAATCTCCTTCCTCTAGATTAGTGCAATGGCTTGCCAGACTAGACACAAACTGAAAGGAGTTTTAGGTCATCGTGCATTTACTATTAAATCTAAAGTAGTTTGTATAGAAATTGTACAATCAGACTGCAAAGTGTAAGGTCAGCTTTTCAATTACCAATGCAATGTAAAGGCTTCCTAACTGGATAGTAAATTAATAGATAAGTTAGGAGGATCTCACACTAAACACTTGGAAATTTTTAAGGAGAACATACAGATAATATACAGCCACAGTGTAATATGTTTGGCCAGCTTTCACAAAGCCTGCCGTGCTGGAAAATTGGAGACCACAAGTGCTGACTTGTGTTTGCCAATTCCTCGTCCTGGTTCAGAAAGTGGAAAGATTTCTACGCCAAGACCACTGCTTGAAATGGGGCTGGGGTGTCTGGACATCCTCATCCGAATCTAACAGAAGTGACAGTAGAATGATGTGCTTCTTGAATATATGGGCCTTGTCTATAAGGCACATTGGGCTTTTTAAGGCCTTTATCACCCAGGAAACAAATCAATCTACTGTTGCACTGAAATCTAATTTATACCAACAAGAATACACAAGTGCTCAATGGCTGAACTGGAGGGACAAGAATATTTAGCTAGTCTTTCACTTGACTGAAGATCCTGAAGGTAAAGTTTTGAGGCAACAGAGTTGGGTAAGAAGCATCCTTTCTCTGTGGACACTAAGAAAAAAACAAAGCATTCTGGCAGTTATGGGGTTTAGTAATAGGGTGATGCAATTCCCCTGGGTTCCCTTTGTCTTGCACCTAGTGTCCTCCTCCTGCAAGTGGCATTATAAACTCATAAGCCTTGGGCTGTGTCGCACAATGAACTTTAGAGAAATTTTGATACTAGACTGAGTTGCTAATCCACTGGTTTCAAAATCTTCCAAGTCTCTGTCCTCAAACAATGATACAGACGAGGAGTTTCAACACTGCTTCGACTTCACAGGCACCATGTTTATTCCAGGTCAAAGACTCAGAAGGACTAAAGCCTCGTTCGTACACACGAACGAGTTTCTTGGCAAAAACCAGCAAGAAACTTGCTGGCAGAGATTTTTTGCCGAGAAATTCGTTCGTGTGTATGGTTTCTCGTCAAGAAAAGCGTCAAGAATCTCGACGAGAAAATAGAGAACCTGCTCTCTATTTTCTCGTCGAGATTCTCGTCAGCCTGTTTCTCGACGAGAAAATTGTGTGTGTGTACACTTACCTTTTCGCCAGGAAGCCCGCGCATGCTCGAAATGACTTTGACGCATGCGCGGTAGCTTCCTAGGCATAGGTAGGGTGAACCAAGATGGCGGCGACGGCATCGAATGTGACGAGCGCATGCTCGTCATATTCGATGAGGTCACCGCGTTCGCTCCATTCAAAGAACCGCGGGTTCTTTGAATCGAGCGTGTGTACACTCGGCCGGGACAAGTTTCTTGTCCAAGAATCTCGTCGAAAAAAACGACATGTTTTTTTCGACGAGAATCTCGGCCGTGTGTACGAGGCTTTAGGCTAGAAACAGACAACTAGTATTTTCAGGAGAAAGTCCGCAATGGGGACATCTTTAAAAAATCTGATCATTTATTGATTAAAATAAATTCCCCTATTTATATGTAGGGCTTGCAAAAGAGGAAATTATTTACGCTGCTGTACAATGAGGTTCAATCCACAAGGCAGTCGTGAATGGTCATGTAATCGGTCTCTTAACAACCAATTAGAATTAATCTGCAAACAAATGATGTTGCTATAAATTACTGTATTTTTGACAACATTGACGCTGTTTTATTAAAAAGGCTGCCAGTTTGTTCTTGACTACCCACAGCGTACTTTTACAGTACTGTATAAATTGGAAAAAATAACAGAAGGAAAGCCATGAAAGAGGAGGTTTAAACTATAGCAGTCAAACTTACACCTTAATTTTCCAGAGCAAGTTAGTGAAATTAATTAGTTGTTCTATGGAACATCTCCACAAGTGTTTCTCTTCGTATTTTTAGCAATGGCTCCCAATGGTACTACATGAAAAGTACAAATAGCCTAGGCAGCCTAGAAACACACAAATAATAAACTTCCATGCAGGCCTATCAGACGTTGATAGCTCAGGAGTGGTATAATATCAGGAAGAATTTTTAATAAGATGCTTCATTAGTCTCCTGATGATATTCCTGTAAAATGAATGTGTGCTGCTGTTGTGCTTCTATACCATTTATCTGGTTTGTATGAAAGAACATACTTGAAGCCAGATTTATTGCAGCGCAAGCCTTGCCTGGTAAAATATTTTCCCAGAAGTAAATAACATTTCAGCAAACAGAGAATTTATGGTGTGATGGAAAAAGGAGGGAGAGGATATTCTGGGATAGCCACACATCATAGACTGGGGGCACATTCTGCATTATGAAATGGCCACCTGGGAACTCCACACAGTTCCCTGTTTCTACCCCTTCAGAGGACAATATTAAAAACAAAACATTTTAAAATATAAACTGCAAGGCTTTTACATTTCTGTCCACAAGTGATTACTATTACAGTGCTAGCTATATGTGTTCTTATACAATATGTCAACTGAAAGCGCACCTGTTATTTCTTAACTGAGTTGGCAGCTTTTATGTTCAGCAGTTTTGAAGATGGAGGCATATGAATTTAGGTATATTCCAGGAGGACATGCTGCATTCTAATCTATAGCCATCTTTATTATCCAATTTACCTCTACTGCTGAGAGCAACTAAAGCTGGCCACAGATGGATCAAATCTTGGCCAGTTCAGCTAGGACCAGCCGAGATTCGATCCATCTATGAGCAGGCTAGTTGTACTGAAGCTGATTCAACAATTGACTTTAGTACAACCAGCCTGTCAGATTTTTTTAATGTGATCACTGCCAGTGGCTATAGCCATCAGTAGTGATCATTGTGTTCTTCCATCAGGGAAATCTCTCTGCGCCCCCCACAGGCAGAACACAATAGCTCTGAGGGAGGGAATTCCCCATCAACACCGGTCCGTGTTGGAAGGAAAGAAAATTGTATAATGTATGGCTTACAGTGCCTTGAAAAAGTATTCCTATCCCTTGAAATGTTCCACAATTTGTCATCTTGCAACCAAAAACGTAAATGTATTTTATTGGGATTTTATGTGATAGACCAACACAAAGTGGCACATAATTGTGAAGGCGCGCAGCGATGCGATCGGTGGTGCGGTGTGTTAGTCTGACACACCGCTACACCGATCTCGGTAAAGAGCCTCTGACGGAGGCTCTTTACATCGTGATCAGCCATGATTGGACACGGCTGATCACATGGTAAACAGGAAGAACCGTGTATCAGCTTTTGCCCACTCGTGTCTGACAGACGCGAGTAGAGGAGAGCCGATCGGCGGGTCTTCTGACAGGGGGGGTCTGCGTTGATTGTTTATCAGTGCAGCCCCCCCCCCCACGGATGCCCACACTGGACCACCAGGGACGCCACCAGGACCACCAGGGATGCCCACAACAGATGGATGACCAGGGATGCTAGTAAGTGCCCAAATAATGCCAATCAGTGCCCACACATCTTGCCAGTCAGTCAGTGCTTGCCAGATGTCTTATCAGTGAAGCCCAGCAGTGTCATCTATCAGTGTCCATCAGTGCCCATCCGTGTCCGCCTATAAGTGCCCATCCGTGCCACCTATGAGTGCCACCCATAAGTACCCATCCATGCTGCCTATCAGTGCCCATCAGTGCCGCCTATCAATGCTCATCAGTGCTGCATATCAGTGCCAACTCATTGGTGCCACCTCATCAGTGCCCATCAGTGCAGACTCATCAGTGAAGGAGAAAACATACTTATTTACAAAATTTTATAACAGAAACAAAGTAAAAAAATGTTTTTTCACAATTCTCTGTCTTTTTTTTTACATGACTGCGTAATTGTCATTCAAAGTGCGACAGCACTGAAAGGTAAAAATTGGCTTGGGCAGGGACAAAAGTGCCTGGTATTGAAGTGGTCAACAATGGATGACTCATCTGTCAGCAGGGAATGTAAAAAAAACAAACAAACCAAAAAAACACACATTGTCAACAATAAAAAAAATTGTGGAGAAAAAAATAAAATAAAAAAAAAACAGTGCGGGGGTCGCCCCCAATCCATACCAGGCCCTTTTGGGTTTGGTGACGATTTTAAAGAGAACACCACGCCAAAATTACCAAAAAACACGCAAAGAATAGAACAAGCAGCATTCAACTCTTGTCCTTGGTTTACATGAATGCACTTCAAGACAGCACAAACATTAATCAATCTATACTATGACACCATGTGGTAAATGCACACTACCAGAATATATGAGCCTTGTTTCTGTGCTTACATTTTCCTTACAGACAGCGATGCTGCTGCTTTGTTAATGAAAGAAGCATTTGCATATCTGTTTTTAGAATCACACTGCCTTTTGAATCCCAAAATAGAGATGTATTCCTTTTTTCAAAAATAATTAATGGAGCAATGTCAGTTGCATCTTAGGACCTTCCTGGGCACCTATAAATCTCAGTTTGCACTAAAAATACATCCAACCAGATTTGTCAGGAATCATAAGGCTGCTTCCACACTGGGGCGTGCGTTGATGGTAAAACGCTGCTAATTTTAGCGGTGCGTTACCGTATTTTTAGCGGCGCTAATCGGGCTGCTAGCGGGGCGCTGTTAACCCCCGCTAGCGGCCGAATAAAGGGTTAAATGCACCCGTGTATCGCCGCTGCCGAATCGCTTTGCAGGCAATTCGGCAGCGGTGCCCGATCATTTCAATGGGCAGGAGCGGTGGAGGAGGACCGCTCCTTCACCGCCCCAAAGATGCTGCTTGCAGGATTTTTTTTACCGTCTTACCAGTGCATCGCCCCAGTGTGAAAGCATTCTGGCTTTCACGCTGGAGCTGCAGGGGAGGTGTTTTTCAGGTGCTTTACAGGCACTATTTTTAGCCCAAAAGCACCTGAAAAACACCTCCAGTGTGAAAGGGGTCTAAGTGTAAGAGCCCAGAACAATTATTAAGGTAAAAGTGAACAGAGCTTTAGGAAAAAAACATAACAAATCTCTAGACATCACGTTAAAGTTTGAATCTTTCATTTACAAATGAAAAGACTTCTTGCAAACACAGATATTAGATAGACTTATGGACAAAATTTCAGCCTGACACATCAATATATTGAGGAAGCACCTACCTGGCTCCTTAACTGGGCAATCTCACGTTTGCTGGGGGCATTGTTCTTTAAGTGGTCCAGCATAATCTGAGCATCAGCGAGCAGAGCTTTGGTTCTCTTCAGATCTTTTCTCAGACGTTTCTCAGTCTCAAAGTCACGATGGCTGACCTGAGGTCATGAAAAAGTATGAATTAGGATACATAAAGCCAGGCTCTTGCCTAAGATAACTTAAATGGTAGAAACTTGCACTGTCAGCTCTATTGAATCTTCTTCACCATACCTGTTCACTAACGGAATTTAATCTGCTCTCCAGATCTCTCTTCTCTCTTAGCACCTTCTGTTTGTCCTCATATTCCTCCTCTAATTGAACTTCCATCTGTTTCAGCTATTAAAAGAAAGAAATCGAGATAATGTCAGGGGGGAAAGTCTAATGACACGACAGTAGATTTCATACTTTGATCCTAATTAATAGACCACTATGGAAACTAAGAATTACGAACAGCAGATGGGGTTAAGAAAAGCCCATCCACATTGCTTGCAATAGGATCTGTAGACAAATTGCACCTTCTGTGAACAATTAATGCATTTTTATAGCCATCTTAATAAGTCTTCTGCCAGCATTTAATTATGCAGTTCTAGATGTTAGAGATTTAAAATAAAAACACTACAAATAAAACATGAACAAGATTGGATCATTAACACAGTGTGACTATAGTATTAGAATGTAATGTGCTATTATGTCAACTTCCACCTAAAACTCAATAATTTGCTCTGCTTCAGCTTGTATGACCTGACGTACCAGGTCCATTTTTTAACCATGACCCAAAATATACTGTCAGTGACATTATCTGTGAGAGATGCAATTAACATTAACCTGTAATAATGAAATATATCACTATAAATAAAATGACTAGCAATATTACCTTTTTCTGACAAGACTGTCGAATCTCTTCCACTTCATCATCTTTGTTCTCCAATTCCTTAGAGTGTGACTGCCGAAGCCTTTCCATCTCCATCTCCAAACGCAGTTTGGACTAGAAATAAACAGAAAATTATTTCATTCATGCCAAAAATCTTCTGATTAGTTTCAAACGTTAACAATATGCAGCCAGAACCCACTTCTACGTTTGACCCAGTATCATGTTGGTGCTGCTGACATTTGCAATGATAGACATACAAGTACCCCACAAGTAAACACAATTCAAATGCAGATCCCACAAAAAAATAAAATCTGCCCAAAATGTAAAAATTATATCTAGAAAAACATGTACATTTCTCCAGGCAATTCGCTAAAAACAAACACATACATGTAAATGATCTGTAAGGCCCCTTTCACACCGATACTCCAAAACGCTCAACATCATGGTTTTAAATTGCCCTTGTTCACATCGGATAATAGTGCAGCTTGAAGCTTTAAAAAAAGTACATGAGCATATTTTGGGCTACAGGTTTGAAGAGTTTTTGGCCCCAATAGGCTTCCATGGAAATGCCTGAAAACAGGTGCCATAATTTTTTTCTCCTAGTAACTAGCTTTACATTGGCTAAAAATAATTTGAAAAACACACAAAAAAAAAAAATACTTGAGCAAAAATCCCTGCAAAAATGCTCAAAAAAGTCTGTACAAACACTCAAAAAACAAAACAAAATAGTAAAAACTATTAAAGACATGCAGCTCAAGTGTGCATACAGCTAATTTCTGGTTAGCCACACTTGCTGTCTATGTAGTCCATCACAATGTACCTTGGTAAAAGGAAACCTGTGAATCCCTGTATTGATGTTTCTACTTGTTTTTACACTTTAAATACTAAACTGTCTTCTACAAATGTTAGCGTGCTCGCAAATTGAATTTGGTTGGTCTGTAGATCAATTGACTGTCATGCATCCAACTGCTCTCAAGCCCTTAGAGCAGCATTTTTCAACCAGGGAGCCTAGGTACCCTGAGGTGCCTTCTGTGTTCTTCAAGAGTGCCTTGGAAAAATGCTTATAAATTGCCTATAAATTGCCCAAATTGGTGTATAAGCCAGCAGGTGCATCAAACATGCTTTTTTTGTTACACAAAGTCACAGGCTTTCATTACAACTTTGGGCAGTGTGCAGGCCAAATGCCAGCATCCTAACAACCACCGATGTCACTATTTGAGAACATTGAGTACCTGCACATCGTCCTTATTTGAGCACCCCCCCTCCAATCAGTACTAGGGTCACATTAGCTACATGGGGGAGAGAAAATGAGGAAGAATAAATGCCGGAATACTAGTCAGTAACAGTGTTAAAATGTTTATTTGCTTTGAAAGAATAAATCACACCCTCTAATGTTGGGTGTCTTATGTGTGTGGATCCTGCTGGGTAATGTAAAACTATTGTGCTGAATTTTAAAAGGGTGCCTGGACTGAAAAAAGGTTGATAAACACTGCCTTACAAGTGTAGGATAGATGTTCCTGAACTACTTGTGATGTACACATGCCTGCATAACAGCATAGCCAGGCTGGTTGATGTCACTCTTCATCACTGCAGTTTAGCAGTACACATTCACACAGCAACCCCAGATCAGCAGAATTACACCATAGATGACTCAGTAGAACCAGAATAGCTCTTTTTTTTTTATATATAAAAAAGGAAAAAATGTTTGTGCAAGATGGTTAAAAAGAGTACATGTCATCTGAACATAACAGAGACACTTTTTTGGGGTCACACTGCAGGACACCAATCCTCTGCACAACTTAACAGAACAGGCCTGAAAGGGTCTACACAAATCCAAAGCAACTCAGCAGGCCTCTGTAGTCTGTACTTCGAATCCCTGATCCAGCATTACATGCACAGCTCATCGTCAGTCAATCGTCTACCAAGAGATAGATATTTATATCATTACTCTAAGCATAGAAGGATCCATTAAAAGGAAGAGACTATATCTACAAGGAATACCCCAGTGTGCACTGAGATAGAGTGAGAGGCCCTGAGTGGTGCAAAATTTTGTCTCACAGGCCCCAAGCCACATTTCCTACAAAGAGATGATATAAGCAGTGAGCAGAGAGCACTAAGTGCTGAGGGTATAGGAACGGAGGCCAAGCAAGTCTCTTGATGACCATTCATCTCTCTGGCCCAGTCGCTGACTCGGCAATTGCTCCTTGATGTGCGGACAGCTAATGGCACTTCTTTAACTTTTACAGCTACCAAGAGGAAGATATATAGGAAATGGCCGAAGAACAGCAATGGGAGGCGGCAGCCCATCCGATGAACAAGGGCATGAATTCTCACCGATTGTGGGGATTTATTTTTTATTTTTATTCTACAATGACTGTTACAGCAGTCAGGAAACCGAGACTCTTACTGAGCAGTTTGTGCAATTTTCTCCTCTCTCCTCCTACACCCGTGCTACAGCCAGCAAGAAAGATTTATTCAGGAAGATTAAAGCTACTCCTCATACCTTAGGAATTATTTGTGGCTCCACTGTACCCATTAAAAGTCTATACTTTAATTTAAGCCTGCAGGTTATGAAAGAACCCTAAGAACTCCTCTAGGCAAATCTAGAAAGCATTTTTCTATTTATTTTATGCATCTTTCAATAGTTACAGTTTCAAGTTTAGATAATTACAGCATAACGGTCTTTTTTACCGAGTTGCCACAAGTGAGAGTGCAGGTTTTGCAAGCTGATTACCAGGAGGGGGAGGTAACTGGCTGCATTTAAAATGGACTAATGCCGCGTACACACGACCATTTTTCTCGTTGGGAAAAATTACATTTTTTCTCTTTGACGAGAAAAACTACCATGTGTGGGCTTTTGGTCATTTTTCCCAGACGAGAAAAACGACATTAATCACGACGAGAAAAATTAGAACATGCTCTAATTTTTCTCGTCGTGATTTACGGCATTTTTTTCCGCTGCAGTTTTCCCATAGGGAAACACTGCCAGGGAGCCTACACACGGTTGTTTTTCTCGACCAAGAGAAAAAAATTACGGGAAAAACGGCCGTGTGTAGGGGACCAAGCCGT
Source organism: Rana muscosa (assembly GCA_029206835.1). Taxonomy (NCBI): domain Eukaryota; kingdom Metazoa; phylum Chordata; class Amphibia; order Anura; family Ranidae; genus Rana; species Rana muscosa. The sequence goes on along the minus strand of CM055117.1, from coordinate 160,825,057 downwards.
TCCTCGTTTTTCCCGTCGATTTTCTCGACTGTGTTTTCACCATGGAGAAAATCGATCGTGTGTACACGGCATTAAAGTTAAGCTGCCTGTTTTCCATCAAAGCGATTTATATCATTATTATGCCAAAATAGAATGCACTACCTTCACTACTGCAGTGTAACCCAGCTTGACCCCTGGGCTGTTCCCAATACACTGGAACCATATTTCAATATTCCTCCTTTCTCGACATTATATGAAATTAGGCATTCCTTGGACTTGCATTTTCCCCCTTTGTAACATTTGGAACAGCTGTCCAAGCGGTTTTCAACTTTCTGCTGGACTATGCATGAATTTAACAGTGTCAGTATCAGATGTTGGGGATGCATTTTTTTTCTAAATCCCTGTTTATAGTGAAGCTAAGGAGGGATGCAGATTAGAAGAAAGAGGCCTGGTTACATCAACTTCCCAAGATGCATATGGAAGGCATAAAGCTGCCAAGGCACCTTGTGACACAAGTGAAGGTGATTCCTTTTTTTTACTCATTATCCTCACAATGTAAGACTTACCTATATTGCTTATTGTCCCACAAAGGGGTCTGTTCTTTTTTACCTATAGACTTTAGTTCCACTTTAAAATAAAGTAAAGGTCACCAGTGGTGAATGTTCCATTAATGGTCTAAAACAGGCAGGAAGAGGGGCATTGGCCAGAGTCTGAAGACTAGAAGGCTCTGAAATATGTTACTGCCCATATGTCATGCATCCATATAACCCACCAAGGGAAAAGGATAATAACAGTATGAGAGCATTATGTGAAAAAGTCATTTGCAGGTAAAACTGTATCTAAATGTGTATTCACACTGTGTATTTAGCCATTTGGCTGATATTGCCTTTTAAAGGACAAAAGAGTTGATTAGAGCACCACTTGTGACAATGCAGAGACACCTTTGTCAAGGATGAGAAGCACATGTGAGAGCCACAAGTTCTTGATTGAATGATGGAACATTTCTGCAACCAATTCAGGATTTCTTCCCTTTTTCCAAAAATGTAAAAGATCTGCTTGCAGACAACCTACAGTAGGTCATACATGGCCCAAATCTGGTACTACTTTGCCAATACAACGAATTGCAAATATTACAGTCTGTGAACCCTAAACACACATTATGGGGGCCTTATGGTCTCAAATCCACATTTATGGGCCAACTGCATTAAAATAGGATTTTTTACTCACCGTAAAATCCTTTTCTCTGAGTCCATGGACCGACACAGCTTCTCTATTGACAAAGTGAGTAATAGCCGTTAATTAGGAGTGACTAGGCAGAAAACTTGTTAAAAAGTGTTGCATCACACCTTCTACAGTACCGCCCAGGGGGCGGACCCTCTGGGTATATCCCCTCAGTCTGCATCTCGCAAATCAGTTCGTCAAAAAGCAGTACAAACGTAAAAGGAGGGGTGGGTGCTGTGTCGGTCCATGGACTCAGAGAAAAGGATTTTACGGTGAGTAAAACATCCTATTTACCCTTTCGTCCATGGACCGACACAGCTTCTCTATTGACAAAGTGGGACGTCCCAAAGCAGTGTCAGAGAAAAAACAAGGGGTGGTAACAGCATAAAAATAAACTTCACCCCAAACACAAAACAGCACTCCTCCAACGGAGGAGTTGCAACTCTAAACAGCCGCCTGCAAAACTTTGCGGCCGAAAGAGGCATCCGAAGATGCGCCTACATCAACTTTGTAGAATTTTGTGAAAGTGTGAATGGACGACCAAGTCGCCGCTTTACATAATTGGGAAACAGACGCTTGATGTCGGAAAGCCCAAGAGGCACCTATTGCCCTGGTCGAATGTGCCGTGACCGGGAAGGGGGCGCTTGACCCTTTAAGGCGTAAGCCTGGATTACTATCTGTCGGATCCACCTAGAGATGGTGGCCGACGAGACTGCTTGGCCCTTCTTGGGACCAGCCACCGAAACAAACAGTGAGTCTGACTTCCGGAACAGGGAAGTAGCAGATAGGTATACTCTCAAAGCTCGGACAACGTCCTAGGAATGCAACGCCGACTCCTTAGGATTCAACGGATGAGGACACAAGGATGGAAGTACAATGTCTTCATTGAGATGAAAAGCCGAAACGACTTTCGGAAAAAAGGAAGGCTGCGGCCGCAGCACCACCTTATCCTTGTGGAAAATCAAATAGGGAGCCTTGCAGGACAAGGCTGCCAGCTCAGAGACTCGTCTAACTGACGTAACAGCCACCAAAAAGACCACTTTCTCAGAAAGTGTCAACAGGGGAATATCTCTAATATTATCAAACGGTGCCCTTCTGAAGCACCGAGAGGACCAGGTTCAAGTCCCACGGAGGTAGCGGGCAGGAGGGGCCACATGTCGAACCCCTTGCACGAATGTACTCACGAGAGAGTGAGTCGCCAGGGGTCGCTGAAAAAAGACAGCCAGGGCAGATATCTGTCCCTTAATCGTACTTAGGGCAAGCCTTTGGTCCACCCCGTGCTGTAAAAACAGCAGGATTCTGGAAACCAAATAAGTACGCGGATGCCATTTCATTTCCTCACACATGGAGATGTAGGCCTTCCAAGTGCGGTGATAAACCTTCCTAGAGGACGGTTTCCGAGCACTTCTCATAGTAGAGATTACTGAATCTGACAGGCCCCGGTCTCTCAGTACCTGGTTCTCAACAGCCATGCCGTTAAAGCCAGTGACCGTAAAGCAAGATGGAGTATGGGACCTTGCGATAGCAGGTCCTTCCGTAGTGGTAGGCGCCAGGGGACGTCTGCTACCAGACAGACTAGATCGGCGTACCAAGGACGCTGAGGCCAATCTGGAGCGATTAGGATCATTGGAATTTCCTCTGCCTCCACTCTGCGGAGCAGAAGAGGAAGAAGCCTTAAGGGAGGGAAGGCATAGATTAGCCGATACTGACCCCACGATGCCACCAACGCGTCCGTTGCGTCTGCCCATGGGTCCCTTGACTGGGCCACAAACCTCAATACCTTCCGATTGATTCGGGAAGCCAGAAGATCTACGTCTGGCATGCCCCATCTTTGGCAGAGGAGCTGGAACACCTCCGGGTGTAAGGACCATTCTCCCTGGTCCCGCATTTGGCGACCCAGGTAGTCCGCCTGCCAGTTTTCCACACCCGGAATGTACACGGCCAATAGTGCCGGTACGCTCCTCTCTGCCCACTTCAGGATGCGAGCGACCTCCGATGCTGCAGCTGAGCTTCTTGTTCCTCCTTGATGATTGACATTTGCCACTGCTGTGGCATTGTCTGACTGGATCCTGACTGGACGCCCTTGCAGCCTCTGAGACCATTTGAAGAGGCACAGACTGATCGCCCGGATTTCCAGGACATTGATCGGCATTCGGGATTCCTCTGGGGTCCAGCGACCTTGCGCCGACTGAACACCCCAGACTCCTCCCCAACCTGTAAGGCTGGCATCCGTCGTGATCACTATCCAGTAAACCGGAAGAAATTACTTCCCGGCCAGAAGAGCCAGTGCTATCATCCACCATACCAGGGATCTCCTGACTAGGTGGCTCACTCGGATTTGATAATCCAGAGCTGATGGACATCTGTTCCATCTGGACAGAACTTCCTTCTGTAACACTCGAGTGTGGTATTGAGCATATGGGACCGCCTCGAAGGAGGCTACCATGAGGCCTAACACTCGCATGCAAAAACAGAGTGACGACCAATTCCTGGAAGTCAGCTGCCGTACTGCAGCCCGAAGGGTCTGCAACTTCTCCACAGGGAGGAATACCTTTGCCTCTGAGGAATCCAGAATCAACCCCAGGTACACTAGGCGTTGAGTGGGCACCAATACTGACTTTTGCGTGTTTAGTATCCAACCACAGTCTCAAAGAGTTTGACAGGTAATGGACACACTTACCTCTAATTCTGAGCTTGAAGGGGCCTTCAGTAGAAGGTCATCCATGTAGCCCACGATAGCGATACCCCGCTGTCTTAGAAGTGCCAGAATCGGAGCGAGCACCTTGGTGAACGTCCTGGGTGCTGAGGCAAGGCCAAACAGGAGGGCCACAACTGATAGTGGTTCTTCCCGATTGCAAATTGCAGAAACCTCTGGTGTCTGGAGTATATGGGGACATGCAGGTATGCGTCCTTGATGTCCAAGGAGGCCAGAAAGTCCCCCAGATGGAGAGCCGTGACTACAGATCGAACCGACTCCATCCGAAATCTTTGTACTTTCACAAAGCAATTGAGGGCCCTGGGATCCAAGATTGGACGAACCCCCTCCTTCATCGGCACAATGAACAGATTTGAGTAAAAACCCTGACCCCGTTCCTGTTTTGGAACTGGAATAACTACCCCGCGTTCCAGCAGACCCTGGACCGCCCCATACAGGGCCTCCCGACGGGTCGGTAGTAGCTGGAGATTGGAGGTGACAAATCTGTCCGGTGGACAAGAGAGAAATTCTATCTTGTAGCCTTAGGAGATTACTTCGCAAACCCACCGGACGGAGACTAGAGCTGTCCACTGAGTCGCGAATTTGCGAAGACGTCCCCCCACCCGAGAGCTGGGTGGGGGCAGACCTTCATGCGGACGCAGATTTGTCGGCAGGCTTGTTGGGTCTGCGGGACCAAGGACGCTTTTGTCCTTGGGCAGGCGCCTTGTCAGCCTGGGGTCTTTTCCCTGTCGCCCTAGGGGGGACGAAAAAAACGATTGCGTGCAGTAAAGGAGGGCCCTTGCCCTTGGCGTGGCCCCTTTCCCTTGCTAGTTTGGGGAAGCAAAGTGCTTTTACCTCCTGTGGCATCCTTGATGATGTCATCCAGAGAAGCCCCAAAAAGTCTGTCGCCCTTAAAAGGCAGATCCAACAGGGCTTTCTTGGAAGTCTGGTCTGCAGACCAGCCCTTTAGCCAGATCAGGCGGCGTATTGCTACTGCATAAACCGAAGCTTTTGACAGCAGGGGAATAGTATCCATGTCTGACTCACAGACAAACTTAAGGCCCTGTTCCAACTGGAGGAGCATCTCGCTCCTTTAACCCCTGGAGTAGCAATTTTGCCCATTCAGTAAGTGTCTGAGAAGCTAGGGCCCCCGCCAATGCCGGGCGTACTGCCGAGCCTACCACTGAGTATAGGTAGTGAGCGAGTGCTTCAGCCTTCTTATCCACAGGGTCCTTGAAAACAGGAGCCCCTTCTACTGGAATAGTGGTAGCTCTATTAAGTCTGGACACCGGAGGGTCCACTATAGGGGGAGAGGTCCATTTCTTCAGAAAACTCTCCTCAAAGGGGTACCGTACCGCAAACCTCTTTGGGTCTGTAAAGACCCTCAGTGGGTTCTCCCATTCCTTGTATAAGAGTTTATCAAAATAAGACACACAAGGGAACACCTTAGCAGTGCGGGAAGGTTTACGAAACCCAAAGGGGACCGGAGTCTCTGCTGCTTCTGCAGTATTTTCCAACTTTAGCGTATCTTGCACTGCAGTAATAAGGTCAGATACCAAAGCTGTCTCGCGTACTAACCTGGACTTGGAGTCATCCTCACTGTCCGATTGTCACGGTCTGCAGTCTCTGGTGCGTCAGAATCTGGGCCATGAGCCGTAGCTGGACCTGGTTCTGTCTCAGAAATATCCCCTGAAGATTGCAGGGGACGGGGGTGTTTACTACACCCTGTATTCCCGTCTGCTGCTTCCACCCTGGCAGCAAACGCCTCTAGGATTGCCGACATAGCGTCCATAGACACCTCAGGGGCACCAGCTGCTAAATCTGGGGAGAAGATTTCAGGGGAGAAGATTTCAGGGGAGAAGACATCTGGCTCAGATGCCATGCTGACCACACGCTGACACCCATAGGGCTCCAGGCAAGATATCAATAGGCCACCCTCCTGCGCTGCAGAGATGCAGGGTCACCCAGAGGACTCACCACCCTAGACCGGTACCGCTATGCTTCCGTGTGCTGCGCCTGTGATGCTGTCCCACCGCTGCTGTGTCAGTCTGCTTCTTTTATCAGCGCTTCCTCTGTGAATTTTTCGCCCCAGGGTAATGCACCCTAGAGGCCGGAGACTCTCATAAAATGGCCGCCAAAACCTCTGTATGGAAGATAATGTGGGCTCTAAGAAAATGGCCGCCGAGCCGAAGATAGAGGCCAAAGCAGCCGTAGACCACAAAAAGATGGCCGCCGAACAGCAGTATATACATACAGCGTGAATCGTTACAAATATGGCCGCCGATCAGTCGATAGAGGCCAGTGGGTGTGGAACTACAAGAAAATGGCGCCAAAACCATAGGAAGATGGCCGCCGGGCAGTCACTAGAGGCCTAAGCCGGCATGGACCACCGCAAAATGGCCGCTGACAGCATGGAGGAGGAAGCACATACAGGTAAGCAGGAATAAAATTTCTTTTAAATGTTAGTTACAGCCAGCCCCGCTCCAGTGGAACTCCTTTAGGTGACCCCCAGCACCCAGCAACATTTAGCTAGAAGCCCAGGGAGGAGGGAAAGGCAGGGAGAGAGGGAAGAAAGGGGCCACAACCACTTACTTGGTCTCTCCAGGAATGTCCAGCCAAATCACCCAGCCGAGGCAGGGGAGTTTACTTACCTATCCTGCATGTATCATGCTGGAAGACATTCCAAACAGATCATCGTCCACGCACAGAAGGTGATTGTTGGCCAAGCATGCTGTGATTGGACCCAAGGGGACGATCATATGTATGCCCTGGAGCGCGACGCTCACCGGACAGGCTGCTGCAACTCGGCCGTAAGGTCAGCTGAAGCTGAGCGGTCCGATGCAAGCCTTGGAGCGTAAGCTCACCGGCAAGACTGCTCTAACTTGGCCGTAAGGTCAGCCGAAGCTGAGCGGTCCGATGCAGGCCCTGGAGCGTAGGCTCACCAGCCACCCGTGGAGCGACGGGCATGTCGTGGAAAACCCAGCGCATAGCTAGGGTCAGCACACGCTCGATGGCCGAAACTGGTGAGACTACAAGGATCGAGGATCCAGCCTGTCACCCAGTCGGCAATTGATCGAGGATCGCAGGAAACAAAAAAATGTAGCAAAAAAATATATTTTTCCCCCGGACCAATGGGCCCGAAGGGAGCCATGTCCTACTCCTTGCTAGACAGAAAAAAACTGATCTGTGAGATGCAGACTGAGGGGATATACACAGAGGGTCCGCCCCCTGGGCGGTACTGTAGAAGGTGTGATGCAACACTTTTTACAAGTTTTCTGCCTAGTCACTCTTAATTAACGGATAATACCCACTTTGTCAATAGAGAAGCTGTGTCGGTCCATGGACGAAAGAGTAAACCTGTTTTACAGTTCTATGTGGTTTCTGGCTAGGTGAGTCACTACTTATATCCTTTGGGTACACTTACAGCAAGATATCATCTACCTGAATTCCCAGGTCCACCCAACTACTGCGGCAATTACAATTCCAAGTGATGTCACTCTTCCCCAATGGATTCTGTAACTGGATCAGGAGCACATACTGCTGAGCTCTTCCTACTGGGGACAGACAAAGTAGTAGGATGATCCAGCCCTGCTAGTGCCTGCCTAACACTGAATTAAGAGAAAAATGTATATTTTAAATAGTTTAATCAACAGAAACTGATCTCGGTCCATAATGAAAATATCCGTAATCTTATAATTAAAGCAATGAGACTGAATGACACGCTGAGAAATGCCCATTTAACACCATGTGTTTCTTTCCCTTCCAGGAATGATTTTATTCTGTGACTAATACCACATTTAATTGGTATTCAGCACTTTGCTTGCTGTAGTAAAATCCTTCCCAATATCTCTATTTAAATACTTATTCGAATCCCTCATCTATCCCAGTAAGCTGTAATTTTCTTCAAAGCATCAAGCACAATGAACCAGACGGTCTGTTTACACAAAATGACTGTATTATAAGAAAAAGTGCCACGAAAGTAAAAGTTGATTTACTCGGAATGGCAGTATACTACTCTCTAATGTGCCAGGCATACATCATTACCTCTGTAATGTAAATACACATTGCAAACAAAGTAAGAGCAAGCTTCAGTTGAATACCATTAGCATTAACACAGAAATGTTTTTCCAGGGGCTTAGAAATTTATGATAAGTATAGGCTATACCCTAAGCCAGACTGACTAGGGCTCATGCATGAAACTAGGGCATGAAGTGGAAATTTTTCCCCAAAGCCACTCAATTTAGATTAGTTATCTTCCCAAACTGGTCTAGAACATGAAACTACACAAGCCTCCAAATGATTTGGTTCAGGTGTTTTCAGTGAAGGCTACTGTTAGAGCATACAAAAGATATTTTAGACTATTGTGTGCTTCTATGTGGCAACAGTTTGGGAAGGCCCATTTGTGTTCCAGGATAGTGTGCCCGTGTGAACAAAGCCAGCTCCAAACAGACATGGTTTGACAAGTATTATGTGGAGGAACTCGAGTGGTTTGCACAAAGCCCGGACCTCAATCCCGCTGAACACCAAGTGTGAGCTGGAATTCTAACTGTGAGCCAGGTCTTTCCATGCAACATCAGTATCTGCCCTCACAAATGCTATTTTGGCTGTATGGATACAAATTCCTGCAGACCCACTCCAAAATTAGGTTGAAAACCTTCCCAGTCACAAAGGGGAATGGGCAAACCAAATTAATGCCGGTGGTTTTGTAATGGATTGTCCAACAAGCTCACATAGAAGTGATGGTCAGCAGGCCACAAATTTTCCCCTTTATACTGTATGTGACCGGATTTTGGAATGTTAGCTTCTATTTGGTTGGAAAGTCATCTCACATTAGCAACTCTGTAGCACAAATGTATAGGCAGTGAAAAGATAAATGTGCCTGCATCTGTAGGCAGTGAGAAGATAATTGTGCCTGCATTCAACTCAATTCATATAGAAATGTTGTCAGAAAGGTAAAAGCGCTGATAGTAACCACTAAATCAGCCTCTCTCAACCTTTTTACCCCTCAAGGGAACCCTTGATATAATTTTCAGGTCTTGGAGAACCCCTGCAAAAATTAACTCATTAGGGCAAGGGTCAGTAAGAGGAATGCCATTTACATTAGCGGCCAGTAGGAAGAACTATATTTTTACAGTGGTGAATGCCGCAGGCAACTAAATGTTCACTGGTGTCATACCTCTGGTTCTGCCAAGTGCGGTTGGACCTGGAACAATGAAGGCACCATAAGATGGGAGGTCGATCAGCCACAGCTCAGGGAACCCCTAACAACCTATGAAGGAAACCTAGATGGGAATCCCTGCACTTGAAAATTGGCAATATTACCTAGCTTAATAATAGGAAAGCATACCCAAACAGGTTAAAGGCAACAAGAGCTAAAAGGAACCAAAAAGCCTTTCACTAAACAAAAGATTTAGGCCGACTGGCTTTTTAAATTTGCCGTGGCCCACTAAAACTGAAATACATTTTTGAAGGAAGGACTTTACGGGCACATTTATTGCAAAAGCTGTCTCCTGTGTCATTAATTTGATGTCTCCGGGCCTGTGGGCGTCATTTGAAGTCTTTTTCTTGCATTACCTGAACCTGCCTGGCTGGTTAGAAACAACTGTACCCCTAACAAATGTAAAATTCACTAAATTTTCACTGCAGATGAATCAATCGCTGTAATTTAAAAACTCATGCACCAGGAAGATTCACCTGTTAGGTAAATGTTCCGTTCACTAATTTTTAAACATATCCCCGGGTTTGAATCACTGAAGCATCCACGCTGACTATAAAATTAAAACTTCTATACCTGCTCCAGCATTTGTATGGATCCAGCCTGTTCATCAAGTTCTTCCTCTTGGTCTTTAACTTTGGCCTCCAAGTCTCGCAGTTGTTTCTTGACCTTTGCTAGAGAAGCTTCATCCTTGGACTCCTGTGATGAGAGGTCCTGAAGTTCAGCCTCCAACTCACCAACCTTGTGTGTCAAGACAATGATCTCAGAGTCTTTCTCCTGATGAAGAAATGTATATTAAGAAATGTATATGTATTAGATTATTTAAGGCTCAGACAAGTTGTGCAAAAAAAATGTTCGATGTAAAAGCACTAACTGACAGGACCACTATTGAAAAAAGTGGCTATTTTCAGATGAAACAAATATCAGCGTAGGTTGGAAAAAAGGCAAAATTACGAGAAAGCACTGGCTTATTGATTTTAAAGAAGTTTAAGCTGGCGGAGAAGAGAATAAAATGTTATCCCGCTGAGATAAGCACGCCATGCAGTGCAAGTGTTTATAAATGAAACAGAGCCTTTTAAAGTAACAAATGGTCTCTAATTTTGGGAATGCCTGCAAAAAACCCTACTAGGAGGAGGTTTGCAAGCTAAAGGTGCCAATTTGTACAAATTAACATGATTGGTTCTTTAGTGGTATATGATTTTTTTAAGAGTTGCAGCTTTAAAAACAAAACTAGGAACACAAGAGCACCACAGATTTTTTATTTCATTTACTTTTATGCTTCTGCAGACACATAATTAGGTAGAACGAGAATCATAGAGATGGCTTTCATTTGGAAATTGAAAGTTGCCTGGCTGTCACCAGTTACCATTTGGCTTCAGTGCTTTGCATCACTAAGCCAGAAAAAGTATGCAAATAAAAAAACATCTTTCAACCTTAGTAAATTTGTTTGCAGGCTGAATAGAAAATGGAACTTTAGTAGCATGACAAATATTGCTCGAGTACCCCACAAAGTTAGATCGGTTCCTTAAAGCGGAGTTCCGGCAAAAAAAAAGAAAAAAATTATAATAGCAGCTACAAATACTGCAGCTGCTAACTTTTAAAGTAAGGACACTTGTGTCTTAACAGCCTGGTTCCCTACTGCGCATGCGTGAGTCACGCTGCGCGTCCTGACTGGTCCCTGCTGTCTTCTGGGACTTGTGTGTCTCCCAGAAGACAGCGGGGGGGGGGGGGGCAGAGGAGGGGCCGGACATGGTGAAGATCGCTGCAGATTCTGCGGCGATCTATCGCCAGAAGTGTGAGCAAATACCTGTATTAGACAGGTATCTGCTCCCGAAATAATCAAACATATTCACCAGCACACCAAGGATCGTCCAATTACGCCAAAAAAGTTTTATTGTAAAATCACATCACAAAGGTGCAACGTTTCGGAGTCGCGCAGGACCCCTTCGTCAGGCATGTTTCACATCACCTTTGTGATGTGATTTTGCAATAAAACTTTTTTGGACGTAATTGGACGATCCTTGGTGTGCTGGCGAATATGTTCGATTGCTAGATGTTTCCAGGACCCAGCTGGTAATCGTTGCAGCACCCACCATTTTAAAAGAGCCACTGTACCAGGAATGTGTGCGATTGGAATATCTGCTCCCCCCTTCCCCTGAAAGGTGCCAAATGTGACACCGGAGGAAGGGGAGTAACCGGATAAGTAGAAGTTTCATTTTTGGGTGGAACTCCGCTTTAATGAAAGTGGAGTTTTCCTAAAGAAAACCCTGATGCAAACCATTCATTTCAACAACAATTTTACATAACATGCCAAAATTTTTTATAATTTTATTTAATTGTAAAAGCCACCCTTGTGTAGACATCCAAAAGTCCTGAGACCGCTGCTGGGCACCTGCCTCTTGTAAGTGACGTTAGTAGCCTTTGCAGATTTAGAGCGGGCACACTTCCCCCAGCTGCTACATAAAGGATTATGTACAAAAAAAGGGGACGGGTGGAACAGATAGGCCAACACAGACTGTAATTAGACACTCACAGAAAAAGAGAGAGCTATAAAGTGCAGGAAGGGTGGAAGCTGTGCTAGGAAATTGACTTTTTCTTTTAAGAAGTCAAATTTACTTTAAAGGCACATGCACATGCAAGTATATAAAAATGTTTAATCGAAAGGAAAAATGCTCAAGAAAGGATTTTAAAAAAAACTTGCTTTTTTGGTGTTTCCACCCACATTTTTTAAGTTAGTGACAGGGTCTCTTTTGTAGGTGTTATTAAAGCAGTTCTGCTACAGAAACAATAAAAAAAATTGTATTGACTTAAAGGATAAGTTCACCTTTCCTAACATGTTACACCTGTATTCAGGGTGTAACATGTTACTTATGCAGCTGCCCCTACCCCGAGTCCCCGTTGTGACAAGGGGCCAGGGATCTTCTCCCCATAACCACAATTTAAAATGCCCACCCGGCCATGTCATTCATTCACAGAGTTCTGTGAATGGGGGAGCTACAAATACCGTCAGCATACCAGTGCGAGGTATAGGCTACACCAGGGATATGCAATTAGCGGACCTCAAGTTGTTGCAAAACTACAAGTTCCATGAGGTATAGCAAGACAGACACAAGCATGACACACAGAGGCAGAGGCATGATGGAACTTGTAGTCTTGCAACAGATGGAGGTCCGCTAATTGCATATCCCTGGGCTACACTGACAGTCTGCACTCTGCGGGAGCCTGAGATTGCACTCACGATATGTTGATCGCAGGTGCAGTGCTTTACAGACTCCTACTAAAAAAATAATAATCAATGCACATTTTTTTTTTTTACAAGGGTGAATTTATTCTTTAAAGCGGAGATCCCATGAAAAAAAAAAAAAATTAAAAGCCAGCAGCTACAAATACTGCAGCTGCTGACTTTTAATAAATGGACACTCGTCTCTCGGCTGCCCCCGCCACCATTCTCGTGAGGGAATCAGGAAGTGAAGCGTTGAGGCTTCACTGCCCGGTTCCCTACTGCGCATGCGCGAGTAGTGCGGTGCGTTCCCAGCCGGACCAGTGTGTTTCCCAGAAGACAGCTGGGGGGGGGGGGGGGGTTGGGCAAGAAGTGGAGTGACTCCCGTGGGAGTCTCTCCCTGGAAGTGGGTGCAAATACCTATATTATACAGGTATCTGCACCCCCCTCCCACCTGAAAGATGCCAAATGTGACACCGGGGGGGGTTCCGAAAAGTGGAAGTTCCATTTTTGGGTGGAACTCCGCTTTAAGTTCTGTAAACCCTAAAGTCCAAATTTGTGATTTCACTGGTCCATCCTCTTCTCCTCCATCATTGCCAGTCCTTACTCTCAGACAGTGTGTCGCTTACACAACAATATGTGGATGCTGTGGAGAAGTATCGTCAGCAAAGGCTGGCATACTGACAGCCCCCAGGAGGTGTGTTCATGACAGTGTAAGCTCACAGGAAGTGGGTTGGATGATGCTGGGTGTCATTCCACCCAGAAGAATACTGGTGCTGGATTATACAGGGAGTCTGCAGGGGACAGTGTCAAGAGAATATGGATATGAATATGAATGTGGAAGCCACAGTGTCTTTTAATTTTACCAGTGTTGGGCTATTTGTTTTTTTTTTAGAAGAATTGGACTTGTGGTGACAAATGATTTCATTAGTTGCACTTACTTCCAGCTGTTGTCGGAGGCTGAACACCTCAGAGGTGAGCATATCCTTTTCTCTGCTCAGTTTCTCCTTTATAATCTTTTCCCTCTGTGCCTCTTCTTGAGCCTGTGTTAGCTCAGAGTCAAACCTTGGGGATACATGAAATGTTTAAAGACCAGTCAGGAGTTATGCACATCAGTAACTATGTATAAAAATGTCCTTTTGTAGGCCATGGGCTTTCCCCTACCAATAAAAGTGGTAAATATTTTCACGCATTTACTCATTACCATGAAGGATACCTTCCCCTGAACCTTTACCACTCTCGGTTTATGGAATGTCCTTTTAGACAGGATCTTTGTCATGTTGTGCTTTCTCTGTAGGCAGAAGGTTATCTTAATGCATTAAGATAAAAAGCCTTCTGTGTGCAGCAGCCCCCCTCAGCCCCCCTAATACTTACCTGAGGTCCATCTAAATCCAGCGATGTTGCACGAGAGACTCTGCTATCTGGGACTCCCCTCCTCTTTGGCTGAGATAGCAGCGCAGCGCCATTGGCTCCTCCTGCTGTCAAAGTCAATGAGCAAATGATGAGAGAAAGGGGGCGGTGCCGAGCCACGGCTCCATGTCTTAATGGACACAGAGAGCTGCGGCTCGGCTGCCCCCATAGCAAGCTGCTTGCTGTGGGGGCACTCAACAGGAAGGAGGGGCCAGGAGCGCCGAAGAGGAACCCGAGAAGAGGAAGATCTGGACTGCTTTGTACAAAATCAACTGAACAGAGCAGGTAAGCATAACATGTTTGTTTGTTTTTTTTGGTTAAAAATAAGAAACGCGACTTTAGTATCACTTTAAGCCCCGTTCACACCGAATGTGGCTTTAAAATCACGCTACTTCGGCGAGATTTCAAAGCCACCAATCAATGTGACTTCATGCACAGATGTCAATGCAAATTCCACATGAAATCGCCAAAAATAGTGCAGAAACCTTTTCAAAGTCCGTGCAAGTCGGAGTCACACTGACCTTTTCAAAGTCAGTGCAAGTTGGAGTGGCACAGATTTGTACGGTTCCATAGTCCGAACGCTTGTTCCAGGTCTCTGATTCACTAAACTGTAAAACCATAATGAGGATGGCATACCTGAAGAAGCCTATGCTTCCTAAGACCAAGTTAGCAACGCTGTTTCTAAATATCTTTTTTTTTTGCAAATGTTCACTTTAAGCACATGAAGTTACCTAAAAAAAAAAAAACATTCTGGGTGAAAGCTCCACTTAGACTTTCATTGTGATGGAAGGATTTAATGACATCCCTGTGCTATGTTTTAAACTATAAATTCAGAGTTATTAGACCGTCGACTCACACTGATAATACTATTCTCATTAGGATCAAATCATTCACATTCTTATCTCTAAAAAAAATAGGAACAGCAAAATATTCCCTTTATATGTAGCTGGTGGATAAATGTGCAATTCATTAGATCACTGACCTACGCTGTTTCTTCTCAAGCTCATGGTTGCGCCCCTGGTGACCCTCTAGATGAAGCTTGGTGTCTTGTAGCTCAGCCGTTAGACGCTGACATTTCTTCTTTAATTGTTGCAATGTTCTCTGCGTCTCTTCATTATCTGCCTGCAAATCTCCCAGCTGAAAGCAAAAGAAAGTGAGTTTTTGGATAAGACACAGTCAGTACACCCAGCAGCCCCCCTGAGCATGGATACTTCACATAATGCAGAAAATGATAAGGATACACCTAGATAAAGAAATCACAACCTCTTTATCTATAGCTATGTTCACCATTTAAATATGCAAACAGTCCACAAATTACCAGAGGTTTCCAAAGAACTATTAGGCCATAGAGCATTAAAGTAATCCTACTAATGGAGAGAGACCCATGAGCTGTCATTGCTGGTCTTCTGAAAATGCTAGTGTCCTGGCTGTCATGCTGATTTACTTACTTCAGTACTTCCAAGTCAGGTACCCATGATAATATTGCTGACAAATATCTTCCCTGTATACCTTTGTTGCTTTTTTTTTTTTTTTTTTATAAAGCACATTAGACATTTGATTCAGCCGCTTCTCCACAGATAAATCTACCAAAACTGTTCTACGTCTTTTCTTCTTTTAACCCTTCTGACAAGAAATACGTGTAAAAAGCGTCATGGTGATCCAACTGACCCTCCTTTCCAGCTGCCTCTTGCTCTGCTGTTCCACTTCCAGCTTGTCCTCAAACTCCTGATGCATACGTTTCTTCGTAAAATCAATTTCACGCAAAGATCGCTCATATTTTAGGCGCCATTCTCCACCTACATGTAACATACAAATGTAAAAGATAGAGAAATGCTCTTAAGCACTAAAAAGCACAACATGTGACAACTTTAAGCCCTAAACCCAGGAACAAAAATGAATAGTACTGCAGCATACTAGTCTATAGATATGGAGGCTGCATTAGTTTACGTTTCACACTTTTTTTCATCGTCATTAACACAGGTCTTGCCCAAGGGTGAAAACTGTATTGAGCAGTGCTCTCACTCTAGGACAGGGAGTGTATTAGGACTACATAACACCTCCCTCATCTCAATAACAAGAGAAGGTGTTTTGTAGTCCACATAGACAGCCAGGAACGATGTTAACTGATAACTTCATTTACTTTCTGCCTCTGCACTGTTATCAGCTCACAAGACTTCTGGCTAGATGAACAACATTAGCCCTTTGCAGTTGATATTTTTGACCAGGGATGGACGCACAAGTAAAAACAAGAACAAGGAAAAGGCACTGAATGTGAAGAGGTTCTCCTAAATTGCTATTTACTGGTATAAGCTAGTAGATCCAGGGCATATTTCAGTAGTAGCTGCTGTGGTGTTATGTCACAGTCAATTTTCTACTGCATACAGCACTGAGCCTTACACTTACATTGACTTCACTTTATAACAGTGATTGCTATTGGATACCACATTTGTTTGGATTGCACTCAGGCCCCATGTACACATACACCTGTCCAACACAAATTCTGGGAGCCCCCCCCCCCCCATGGTTCATATTAATGTATGATATAATATATATAGTATATATATACACACACATACATACAAACATACATACACACACACAATGCATATAACAAACCAAATGAGGAGAAAGTTTCAGGGGAAGAAAGGTATGGATCATGAAATCAGGGTGTACTGACCAACCAAACCATCCACTGCTAAGGCTGGAGGATCCCTGTATCTGGAGACAAACATGTCCAATTTGTTGCTGAACCTGGAGGTCCACATCTGCCATCCCCCACCTGGGACACACCTGGAACTTATCCAGGTGTAAGGACCACTTCAATAGGTCCTGGCGCTATTGGCTGTGGAAATCTGCCAGTTCATTTTCTGGACCCGGAAAGTACACGTCACACAAGGCTGGAACCTGATGTTCTGCCTAAAAAAGGATCCAACCTACATAGCCAAACTTGGTTGGGGGGACGGGGGGGCGGTGGGAGTGGAGAACTATAAGGGACTTTTCTTAGGAGCCAGAGAGGAAGAAGACTTTGCAGTTAGTTCCTTGGGCATCTTTTTCCCAAGGAAGATGAGTATTCTTGCCCTAAGTGGCATCCCTGACAATATTACCTGAAGAGACTAACAGACTTTGTCTCTCAAAGGCCATGCAGATCATTTGATTCCTGCACAAAGGTTCAGCAGTCCAGCACTTTAGTCAAAAGTGTTTTACGCATATGTATTGACATGAGACACATGCCAGAAATTAGAGGAGAGGCTGCCAACAAACTGTCACAACTGAAATCTAATACTATAGCCATTTGCTCCACATGTTCAATAAGCAAGTCATCAACTATAGCAGTACTGTAGTAAGATCTCTTAAAAGTATTTTGGCATGATTTGATAAAGTCACCGCCAGAATCGGTTGAAGACCCATTAGAAGAAACAGAGCTCTAGAAAGGGCTTCCAACCATTTATCGATTGGATCCTGGAAGGCAGGTGCATCCTTCACCAGTATAGTAAGCATCTGTTGTTAAGGTGGGATACAGCTGGATCCACACTGGGAACAGATGCAATTAAAGTGACAAAATCGCCAGCAGCAATGTCTTGACTAAAGAAAAAATTTGAATAAAAAAAAAGTGCTAGCAAAAAATTGTTTACTCCACCCCCCTAGGACTCTAGCAAAAAACGGAGGCAGACCTACAGGTTTTTAAAGTTTGTCAGCAGCCAATCTCCTCCTATAGGTGGCAGTATAACACAAATGTTAAAGACATCCTATGTCCCTCCATGGACAATAAAGAAGGGAGCAGGAAGTCTTGAATTATGAATGAATCGATTTGGAAAATAGCTTTTGCCCATTATTCACAAATACCTTTGTTAAAATACATTCAATGATTAAAACTGTAAAATCAGGTAATCATACCAGAGTCATCGTCATCCATCTCTCCGTTCAGTTCAGCAGCTCGGATCAGCCTAGCTTCCATTACCTCTACTTCCATGGATTCCATCTGCTTCTTAAGAGCATCATATTTGGCCTAGATATGAAGACACATTGTTATAACGCGTGACATGAAAAATATGCATTCTTTCATGTAAATGACTTTATAAGACCAGGCCAGGGGGCTTCAAGAGAAATGAGAGTAAAATACACAGAGAAAATAATCAATGCACACATATATTATACACAATGAACAACAATTGTGCCCAGCAGCAATGTTGGAACATGATTTAGAATCAGACTGCTGAACAGGTGAGAATATCAAATCCTCCATGTCAATGACAGATTTCCTCCTTAAGGGAACCCAGACTCATCTGTACTGGCAATGCCATTATGGAAGCACAGCTAAACACAAATGCTTCAGTGAAATTCAATCACATCAAACACGGAACAGTTATCTCTGGAAGGTAACAAACATAAACATTTTATATATTCTTAATTACAAAATTTAAGACAATTTTATAAAGGCTTACATCTAATAAAAAGTATCTCTACTACGTAATGGCTAAAGTGAGATATACTAAAAAGTAATTCAATCTAAAACAGGGCGATTTGGAGAAGGCACTGGATGATTCAGTTCTGTGGCCCGCATCCATTTCAGTTGGGCTCTCAGCCTATTCTGGCCATGCTGCAGGTGTATGCTGTAGGTGCATGCTATTGTTTTTCACATATTCTACATCTGCACTCAAGTATGGTAAGTTGGTGTGCTTGTAATTACTAAATACCAATACTTCTATCTGACTCTGTAGCTTATGAGTAATCTATGGGAGTTGTGCCAAACCTTGTCAAGTTGTATGTGTGTTTTTCAAGGGCCTTTCTTTAACCACCTAGGACATCACTGATTTTTACCTATGAGGCCTCATGCCCACGGACGTTTTTACAGCTGCGTTTTTGAGCGTTTTTTACAGCTTAAAAACGCCTGTCCATGTTAGTCTATAGCTTCATGCCCACCTAGACGTTTTTGAGCTGCAAATAGCATAGACGTTTTTAAGCTGTAAAAAAAAAACCAGGACCAGTGCGTTCCTCAGCGTCAGAATTAGGCAGAAAAAACCGCGAGCGTCAAAAAACGCGCGAAAACGCGCGAAAACGCCGCGATTGCGTTTTTCAGCTCCGCGTTTTTTTTCCTTTTTCAAAAAAAATATATAAAAAAAATATATACAATAACATGCACAGGCGTTTTTAAGCTGTAAAAAACGCAGCTGTAAAAACGTCCGTGGGCATGAGGCCTTAAGATAAACTGTTGCCCAGCAATCCCTAACCCCAAATCAGCTTATGACAGATGATCTCTGAAAACCCCCAAAAAAACATAAAAAAGCATGTGATAGCTACAAGTGCAAAAAGTCAACATGAAACAGAACTTCAACTTTGAAGCAACTGATTTACTATTTCAAAGATACAAAGTTGAGCTATATTAATACTAACAAAAGGCGGCTATAATTAATTTAAAAAAAAGAAATTCCCTAAGCTATAGCATATGTGTTATGATCTTTATTTTCATTCGTGTGATGGTTATGTTCAGTTCCTATTGCTAAAAGCCACCGTTATGATTATTATAGCTTACTAAACCGAGCCTAATGTCAGTTGCCAACATTTACATATAGTGGTCGATCCCTAATAATTCACCATCTTAAAAGGATGATTGCTCTACATGACTGGAAAAAAAAAAAGAAAGAAATGCAAGGCCAATTTACAGGACCATTTACATGTACCCTTTTTGCTGCAATTTCCACCATGACCATGGCCCCTGTCCACAGATAAATAAAAGAAAGGGTGGTTTCATGAACAGCAAAATATGCAGGCTTTGATGACCTCTTTGATGACCAGATATAAACATCATTGAGTCTTTAAGAGAAGTTCCAGTGTGCAGAATGTAAAGCAACTTCCTTCTCTTCTTTAGTCCCCCAAACAACAGATCTTCTAAAACAGGGGTCTCCAAACTGCGGCTCGAGATGTGGCCCTTTGCTAGTCTTTATCCAGCCCTTGGGGCTCTATTCCTCCAAATGATATGAGGAACTAATGGGGCACCATTTCTTCCACTGATACCAATGATGGAATACTACTCCTCCTACTAATACTAATAATGGGGCACTACTCCTCCTAATACCAATAATGGGACACTACCCCTCCTGCTGACCACCAACCCTGAGGCCATATTTATTCTCACTGATGCTGGGCCCAGGACATTTTCTACCCCCACTGGCCACAATCCGGCCCTCCTAAAGTCTGAAGGACAGTAGACTGTCCCTTTGTTTGAAAAGTTTGGAGACTCCTGCTCTAAAAGAACTGTGCAAAATCCCACGACACACAGATCATACTTTTATAAAAGCAAAGGCTGAAGCTTTTTAAAGGAGGATGATGGCCACCACTACCTATTAGGTCCAGATTTGAACAAGTTAAGCATTTTCATTACTTTGTCATCCCAGTACAGTTACAAAAAACTAGGTATTAAAAGAAGGGTACTCCGTTATCGTATCGGTAGACGTTCTGTCTTGCATTGCTCTCGCTATTTAGGACCCATTGGCCCATATTGTATTGTATTATATGGATTTGTTTTCTCACTACTCTTTTATATATTACCTTTTGTACTGAGATCTTGTATGTTATTTTTGAAAACCTCAATAGGCTTTTGTAAAGGAAAAAAAGGACTATTATGCCTATTTGGGTGTTATTACAGCAGTAGACTTACCCGAAATAGAAGTAACCACTGTACACAAATAGGGAAAAAAATATACTGTATGTGTTGGTCCTCAAGGCCTATTCTATAAAATCATGGATCATGGCCAACAAGCACGACACAGCTGTACACAGTGTTGAATAAAGGGCTCTATAATGTACAACACAAATATAATGTATCTGGATGGACAGACGGCCCAGGGGTACAACTCCACTCACTATGCTAAAATGAGGAATAAACCCTTATTTTGTTATTTGCGATAGAAGTGGGTTCTGGTTTAAAGTTCTTTTGTGATTGAGAAAATGCATCAAATTATTTGAAATTTGGGGAACTTTGCTGTGAATTCTATTGTTGCAGTTCTATGCTCACTGTTGCATCAGGCAATGACTTAAGCCTCGTACACACGATCAGATTTTCCGCAGACAAAGTGTAGGACTTTTGTGCAAAGGGCATTGGCCAGGAATGTCTTGCATACAAACGGCACACAATTGTCAGCCAACAAACACGAAACTACATGGTTTTTCAGCTCTTTAGCGACACCCTTTGGGCACCTTCTGCTAATGTTGTGTTTGGCAAGCATTGCTTCCGAGCATGCGTGTTTGTACTTTGGTCTTTTGTCATGACGGACTTGTGTACATGCGATGGGAAAATCCGACAACAGACCGTTGTTTGCGGAAAATTTTAAAGCCTGCCAACCAACATTAGTCAGCGGAAAATTCAACAAAAATTGTCCGATGGAGCATACAAACGGCAGGATTTTCCGTCAACAGCCTGTCATCACAAGAAAATCTGATCGTGTATGAGGCTAAAGTGATGGGTGCTAGTTTTCTTGTATGTGATTACTGGACAGAATGTCAGCTGCCGGAAAAAAAAGCTCCCAAAACACCACCTTGATCTTCAATGTATCTGACTTGAATCATAATGCTTAATGGTACAATGTGAATAATGTGGGAGTGCGGATAAAACCCTTTAGGCTGGGGTACAATGTTAGACATTGCATGTGATTCGCACTGCACTGCTGTGCAGATCACATACGATGCAAATTCAGCCATACAAATCGTATGGCTGAATTCGCACCAAAATGGTGCAGGACCCTTTTTTTTTGGTCCGCACTGGTTTTGGATCGCTTGGGTGTTCACACCCACGTGATCCAATTCCTGCACCATTTTATAGTTCGCACTCCGATATGCGAACCGATCTGGGGGTGTCATTAACTTTCTATTGACACCCGCAGCGGTTCGCATAGGGCAGTGTGAACTGCCTGCAAGACCTATGCGATGCGGGAACCGGCACTGGAATTGCGCTGGTTCCCGCATCGCGCTAGTGGGAACCGGCACTTAAACTGTAACTGTTCTTTTGGAGGCATTTCGGAGACAGTAGGGAAGGGGAAATGGGGATGGAGTACGTATGTAATTTTTAGAACTGAGAAAAATGCTTTCAATAAAAATACAGTAGGTGCTGCCGATATTGTATATCTATCGCGCTCCCATCGCCGAGATTCTCGGCGACAGGAGTGCTGAGATCTCGGCAGCAGGGTGGCGACACGTGTCGCGCTCGCTGCAATAGCGAGGAGACGCGACACTGTATTGAGCGGGGATCCGACGCGGATTCCCACCAATACCAGGCACTGCGTTTGGTATGAATCCTGAGCGGGAACTCCACGCCAATTTTTAAAGAAAAAAACGGCGTGGGTTCCCTCTCCAGGAGCATACCAGGCCCTTGGGTCTGGTCTGGATTTGAAGGGGAACCCTACGCCGATAAGCCCCCCACCCGCAGACCCCGACAACCAACGGCCAGGGTTGTCGGGAAGAGGCCCTGTCCTCATCAACATGGGGGCAGGGTGCTCTGGGGTGGGGGGGCCGCAGGTCGCCCCCCTGCCCCAGAGCACCAAACCCCCCATGTTGAGGGCATGTGGCCTGGTACGGTTCAGGAGGGAGGGGGGCCGCTCTCGTCCCCCCCTCTTCCCCTGTGGCCTGCCAGGTTGCGTGCTCGGATAAGGGTCTGGTTTGGATCTTGAGGGGGATACCCACGCCATTTTTTCGGCGTATGGTTCCCCTTCAAATCCAGACCAGACCCAAGGGCCTGGTATGCTCCTGGAGGGGGAACCCACGTTGGTTTTTTCTTTAAAAACTGGCGTGGAGTTCCCGCTCAGGATTCATACCAAACGCAGTGCCTGGTATTGGCGGGAATCTGCGTCGGATCCCCGCCTATCGGCAATGCGTGTCGCTCATCGTGAAAGGAACATTTTTCCTTTCCCGATGACGAGACAGCTCGGCGCTGGCTCTCGCGATGGAGCTCATAGGGTGTCAATATCGCCACTAGAAGCGGCGAGATTGACACAATATCGGCGGCACCTACTGTACTGTACCATCTGATTAAAAAAATAAAATTATCTTTGGCTCAGATGAATCTAAACACAAATTATTTTCTCTGCTGGTAATCTCAAGAAGCTTGCACTTTTTTTCCATGACAGTTACTAAAATCTCTTTTACATAAACTAGTTTGTTAACATTATGCAAATTATCAATAGTGGCACTTTAAAGCTGCTTTTTTTTTTTTTTGTTTCAGCAGTGTCAATTTTCTCTTGAGCACAAATAAGAAATAAGAATTGCAGTCCCTTAATCTACATGGTAAATAGATCATTATGGAAATGAAATTATGTCACCATTAGTGAAACAAATGGCAGACATTAATGCAATGGACCTGAAAGCAAAGGCAGATGATTTTCCCCTCCTTGTGTATAAGCAAATCTTCCAGAGAGCCTGAAAGTAATCTGCCAACTGACAGAAGGAAATGCTCTACTCTTAGCCCTGGTAGGGAGAACGGATGCTGCCTGTCCTTTCCATATTGCCAGACATTCATACATGTGAAAAGGACACTTTCCTTGCATTAGCACTGGCAGACAAAACAAATCTCAAGGGTTCTCAGTCGCAAGAGGTACTCAGTCCACAAAGCTCACTGCCAATCTCCTCCACTCTATTCTAGTGTAAGAAGTAATCAGTATTATTAGAACGATCGGCAAGGGCAATCTGGAAATCAGACAACACAAACACAAAAGAGGTGAGTGGGATAAGGGATCTCGTAGCTCCAGAGTTGGTGGTAATACCTTAGCGGTACAATGCTTCCTGCTGAACATGCAATACAACACAGGCCTAGAAGACCCCCTTCTCATCAGAATATCTTGCATGAATGTGGCCAAAAGGCAGGGGATACATCTGTGTTACGAAGCAGATGGTCTGACAGAAGCTTTCTACAGCAAACTGTACATAAGTACACTCCAAAAAGGTATGTACTTAGGATGAAAGATTTCTTTCAAATGTGTGGATCAACTTTGAAGAACCATCTGTCTGTTTTGTAAACAAACACACACAAAAGCTGCATATGTGTACATATATCCCTATATACATAAAGCAATTAGGCTTTAAAACTGGTTGGATTTTTTTTTTTAGAAACATTAACAGCGGCAAGATTTAAAGCGTTCCTGTGTCTTATGCAAGGGGAAGGCAGCCATTTTGCATGCCATTCAAACGTAGCTTCATCCACTGAACAATCTTGCTGGCTGCAGATACATTTTCAAGCTGTATTTTGGGTATGATGAATTTCCTACAATGCCTTCCATTGCGAGTCCTGTATCGTCACCACCATTTTTATTATGAGGAGGTGATGCGATTTCACATTTTGTGGCCATTTCCTACAGATGGACAGGTAACAGATCTCGCCTTTGTGTAGTCAGTAACATTAAAGTGTCATTAAAACCGCATCATAAAAAACGATCAATAAATGGTGTATTACATGCCGTTCATACTCACTCAGTCACTATGAGATTAGTTTTCTGTAGGGATGAGCTCAGGCGTGTTCGCATTGAACACATGCAGAGCCCGCCAAGGAAGTCGGCACAGTCGGAACCGCGCTGCGCTAATCACAGGCAGGGAGACATTGTCCCGATGCTCAGCTGCAGAGATCGGGAAATGTCTCCCTGCCTGTGATTAGCGCAGCGCGGTTCCGACGGTGCCGACTTCCTTGGCGGGCTCTGCATGTGTTCAATGCGAACACGCCTGAGCTCATCCCTAGTTTTCTGTAGTCTGCAAAAAAAAAATAGGATTTTTATAACAGCTTACCTGTAAAATCCTTTTCTTGGAGTACATCACGGGACACAGAGCGACATAGTCATTACTAATGGGTTATATAGATACCGTCAGGTGCTGGCACTGGCAACTTCCAAAACCGGAAGTACCCTCCCCTATATAAGCCCCTCCCATCCGGGAGCACCTCAGTTTTGTAGCAAAGCAATAAGTGTCCCCAAAGAGGGGTGGGAGCTCTGTGTCCCGTGATGTACTCCAAGAAAAGGATTTTACAGGTAAGCTGTTATAAAAATCCTATTTTCTTTTTCGTACATCACGGGACACAGAGCGACATAGTCATTACTAATGGGATGTCCTAAAGCAATGCCAAATGAGGGGGGGGATACACCATATATAAGCTGAGCGCTATCAGACATGAGGATCTTTTGCGGCCTGCAACACACTGCGCCCAAAGGCGACATCCTCCTGACTTCTAACGTCCACCTGGTAGAACCTAGTAAACGTGTGTACCGAAGACCATGTTGCGGCCTTACAGATTTGAGCCAGGGAGGCCTGGTGATGCACTGCCCATGAAGTTCCAACTGCTCTCGTGGAGTGCGCCCTAACTTTGAACGGAGGCGGTCTACTTCTCAAGCTATAGGCTTGTATTATGACCTGTCGAATCCACTTGGCTAAAGTAGATTTTGACGCTGCCTGACCCTTTTCTGGGGCCTTCCGGCAGAATAAACAAAGTATCCGTTCTGCGAATCTGAGCAGTGGCTTTTAGATAAGCTTTAACTGCTCTTACTACATCCAAAGAATGCAATAACTTTTCCTCTACCGAAGTAGGCTTGGGGAAAAAAGAAGGAAGAACCACATCTTGGTTCAAATGAAAACTCGATACCACCTTAGGAAGAAAGGCTGGATGAGGACGTAACACTACTCTGTCCTTATGGATAACCAGATATGGCTCCTTACAGGACATAGCTGCTAATTCCGATACTCTTTTAGCCGAACAAATGGCTACTAGAAAAATCAATTTCCTGGTGAGAAGCACCAAGGAAATATGCTGTAATGGTTCAAATGGTTGTTTCTGTAGAACCGACAGAACCAAGTTTAGATCCCATGGACATATGGGAATATTAACCGGAGGACTAATACGCATCACTCCTTGTATAAAGGCTTTGACTAGTGAATGCGAAGCCAAGGGCCTTTGAAAAAATATTGACAAGGCCGAAATCTGACCCTTGATAGTACTCAAGGCAAGCTTCCTATCTACAGCCCATTGTAGGGAGTCCAGACTCCTACCTATTACGTACTTACGTGGATGCCATTTCTTGGCTTCACACCAGGCGATGTACGCCTTCCAGATTCTATAGTAGATCTGCCTGGATACCGGCTTCCTGGCATTGATCATGGTAGATACCACAGAATTAGAGAGCCCTCTCTTTTTTAGAATGTGGGCTTCAATAGCCAGGCCGTCAAACCTAGGGCTGGTAAGGAAGGGTGGTATATCGGTCCTTGCGAAAGCAGGTCCGGACGATGTGGGAAAGTCCAAGGACTCCCCACTGACATTTTACAATCTCCACGTACCACGCTCTTCGGGGCCACGCTGGAGCCACCAGAATCACTGGTTTCTTTTCTACCCTGATTCTGCGGAGTAATCGAGGTAACCATTGTGGCGGTGTGAATACATATATCAGCTAGAACATTTTTCCCAGCAGCCTCATATACAGGCGTATGGACGGCTGTCTTTTTGTACCCACTAAGTGGATCAAATCTTTCAAAGACAACACCTTTCCTCGAGGCAAGAATATTTTTCTCTGGCCTGAATCCAACCTTAGCCCCAAGTATTCCAGACTTTTGACTGGTTTTTAGGGCTGACTTGACTCGGTTGATAATCCAACCGTGAGATTCCAGATACTTGATCGTCTTGTGAACGACCACGCCTAGTTTTTTCACTGAGTGGTCTATCAGCAACAAGTCATCCAGATATGCCATTATCATTACACCTTGTGTTCTTAGATTGGCCAATAAAGGGCCAGAATTTTTGTAAACACTCGTGGTGCTGTGGCCAAACCGAAGGGTAAGGCTCTGAACTGAAAATGGCGCCCTTCTACTGCAAAGCGTAGAAATTTTTGGTGGACTGGAAAGATGGGAATGTGCAAATAAGCATCTTTGATGTCGATCGTGGCTAACCAACCCTCCCCTTGTAGGGCAGTGGCCACCGATCGGATCGACTCCATCGGAAAGACCTGATATACAGGAATTTGTATAGCCCTTTTAGAATTAATATGGGCCTCCCGTCCGCGTTTGCTTCGGGACTGTAAAGAGGTTTGAGTAAAACCCGAACCCTCATTCTTCCAGGGGACCTCCATAATTACTCCTTGGAGCAATAGTTGTTCTAGTGCCAACAGGAGGGACTCTCTCTTCCGGGGATCCCTTGGCACGTTTGACCTCAAAAATGGGAAGGAGGAGAGTCTTTTAACTCCAAACTGTATCCCAAACCTACTGCGGAGAGCACCTATCTGTCTTGATCGTGTCCCGCCAGGTCTCTTGCGAACAACTGGAGTCCTCCCCCCACCCGACTGAGTGGGGGCTTCAATGAATTTAACTTTGGGGGAGGTTTTGTACCTCCCCTGACCCAGGGTTTCTCATTACCCTGCTACTGTCCCTGTTTTTTCCCCCCGGGATTTGACCGAGGAGGCCGTCGGAACTGTTACACAGCCGATGCCCCAGGGACTGGAGAAGCAGGCCTCTTAAAGAGGGACCTCTAACTCTGCTTTTAACCGGCAAGAGCGTATTTTTACCGCTGGAAATTTTCTGGATATATTTGTCCAGGTTTTCCCTGAATAAGCGTTCACCATGAAATGGGACGCTAACCAGCCATTCTTTACAGGGAGCTTCAGCAGACCAGTTTTTGAGCCATAGGAGCCTACGCGTATGTACTATAGACAGCGTAAGGCGGGAGGCCTGATGGACTGAATCCTCTATGGCGTCAACCGCAAAGCCTAAGGCTCTAGGTAGATCAGCTAGGGCAAAGCCTGCTGATCTGTCAAGTCCCTCAAGACCTGTTTCAACTGATCCTTCACTGCTTAGCAGACCCCAATAGCTGCTACTGCTGGTTGTATCACCAAGCAGATTTTCATAAGGACTCCAATCTTTTATTGGGTTCTTGAACATTTGGACATTATCCACTGGACATGTCAGTGATTTATACATACAAGAGATGGCTGCGTCCACTGTAGGGACCTTCCATTTTTTTTTTTTTTTTGATGAACTTATCCTCCATGGGATAGACCACCGGAAATCTCTTGGGGGAATAAATATTTTCTCAGGACGTTCCCAATCCTGGTAAATGAGCCCTTTCAGTAAAGGGTGAAGTGGAAAAGAAAAAACAGTCTGGGGGCTTCTAGCGACCCCAACGAGGATACAGTAGTGGTTGATGGTTCCGCAAGGTGCATTTTTAAATGCTGATCGGACCATGTTAGTCAGAGACTGAACCCATAATCTTTCAGCTTGAGATGCTGAGAAAAGGTTCCCCCACTGTTGATTCCTCTATAACAGAATCAACCTCATCCTGATCCCCTTCAGGCAGGTCGATCCCTGTATGGGACTGTTGCTCTGCTAACAGGCACTCTGAAGGAGGAGACGGAGATCGGGCGTGCTTTCCCTGACAGGGAGGCAGCGATAAATGTTGACAATCTCTCTCTAATCCTCCCAGAGCTGAGGAAAAAACCTCCTCTGTTACATACACAGGAGCAGGTGACTGAGGACAGTCACAGTACCAAGTACCCCTGCGGGGTCTCTACGGTCACTTACCTCTGAACTTCAGGGGAGACTGGTGCAGCAGAAGTATGCCCAAGATCCTCAGAGCCCGATGAGACCCCCTTCGCTTCCTGGAAGATTCAGTTCCGGAGCTTCTGGACGGCATATTCCTAAGCCTAAAGCTGAGGTATTCCAGCCGTAATACACCACTTTTACTGAGAATAGTCTAGCACAATTGCTGCTATATCACAGTTGGTGTCTACTAATGTGCCTTTCTAGGGGATGCCTGTATCAACCGCTTGCTGTATGCCTTTAAATGTTGCCAGCTCTGTCTCTGTACTTCATAGCCAGCTCACTACAATATTGTGGTTTTTTTAAAACTGCTGGGACGCCCGCACATGCGCAGAAGCGCTGCGGCGCGCACAGAGCGTCATCCCCCAGGCTCCGCCCCCTTTCCCGGCTCACCTCTATATATAGAGGCGCGTGCACGCGCGCGGGCACGTGCGCCTTCGGCGCTAATTTCAAATATGGTAACAAGGGACAGGAGCCAGGGCCCCTCTTTGCCGCAGGCCGGGGGATGGACAAACACTGCAACATGGCAGAGGAAGCAGTTTCCTATAAGAGAACTCACCATCTGCCTGGACTTTGCTCTGCTGAGAAGAAGCTAGTCCACATGACAAGAAAACATTCCACAGCGGCCTCTAGTGGACAAACACAGGTACCGCAGTCTAATATATTAAATATATATAAAAAAAAATTTTTTTTTTTTTTTTTCTTGACCACCTTTAAAAATTATTACATTTTTTTAGTAGTTACAGGCATGCACAGAATTTTGCGGGAATACCATTAGGTAACAGACAGAAAGACAAATTAGGCTTGGGGGTCCCCCAATAGAACCAAGTTCCTGGGGGCCCCCACTTACCTGTTCCCCGCCGCAGGACTTTGTTTGGTCCACAAAAGCCCAAACTTCACCTATCACGGCAGGCATTGTAATCAAACCTTCAGGGACCGGGTTCCCAAGGATTCCACTCCCCTGGACCTGTATAGCACCCTGCACAGAAAACATCTTGGTCGTGGGTATGACCAGAGCTCTGGATCCCAGGGTCCAGCTCTCCTAAGAGAAGCATTACAGGCAAAACCTTGCTCTTCTCTGCAAGGCCCGGGTACCGACCGTTTAGCTATGAAGCTTTTTTGGTCGGATCCGGAATAGCTTACTGAGGCCCAAAAGAACCTGTACGCAAGCTCAGTGAAAAACACATGTTTCTTCTTGGCCAACACCTTAGACACTGGCAAAAAACTGAGGTGCTCCCGGATGGGAGGGGCTTATATAGGGGAGGGTACTTCCGGTTTTGGAAGTTGCCAGTGCCAGCACCTGACGGTATCTATATAACCCATTAGTAATGACTATGTCGCTCTGTGTCCCGTGATGTACGAAAAAGAAAAACTGTTTGATCCTGCTGCTCTCTATCAACCCCTTCTGTTCATGTCCCCAATTCAGCTTGGGATTTTGTAGCCGTCGTGGCAACTCTGCACATGTTCAGCTTTCAGTGAGTTTCTATGCGGAACATTTCCTCTCTATTACCCTCTGTGACTATCGAGTCCCACATGTGGGCATATACACAGTAATAAAGGACAGCCCACTCCCTCCCTCCTACTCCATGTCCACTAACGAGCTAAACACAATGGGGACGGAATATTACATGTAGATTAATGAAGTCTTCAACTCCCTGTTATTCTATGACACAGGCTGGAGGGGCGTGACACAGCCTGGGACTTGCAGAAATCCGCCCACACCATGTTATTGCCAATAATAATAAAGATCTAATTTCAAATATATGTTTTTACGACAATTTAAAACAGTTTGATATTAATTATTCATTTTTACTCTGTATTCCAAAGGCTGTTTTTTAATTCTGAACATGTGACCAGCAGCAGAGGACTAGAAGCTCCTCCTGCTTATGTTTCCCTGCAGACAGGCTGAAAAAGAGCTGGGTCATGTGACAGCTGTAAATCGATTAGGAAAAAGGGACTTACCATATATACTCGAATATAAGCCGACCCGAATATAAGCCGAGGCAACGAATTTTACCACCAAAAAATGGGAAAACTTATTGACTCGATTATAAGCCTAGGGCAGGGATATGCAATTAGCGGACCTCCAGCTGTTGCAAAACTACAAGTTCCATCATGCCTCTGCCTCTGGGTGTCATGCTTGTGGCTGTCAGAGTCTTGCTATGCCTCATGGGACTTGTAGTTCTGCAACAGCTGGAGGTCCGCTAATTGCATATCTCTGGCCTAGGGTGTCCATCTGCATGCCTCACTGTGTCCACGTGCATGCCTCACTGTGCCCATGCCTCACTGTGCCTATGACTAGGCTGAGGTTTAACATGGGAGTCTATGGAAGGGGTGCCGGCTTTGAAAAATTGGTGCTCCCCGGCTGTAGGTCCCCCAGACAACAAACTTTGCACACTTGTAGAGGAGAAATGGAGCTACATGTTTGTTTGCCAAGTTCCGGGTCCAGGGGACCTACGACCAGCCGGTACCGAGTCACCAAAATCACTGGAGAAATTACAGTTTAACATGGGAGTCTATGGAAGGGGTGCCTGGGTTTGAAAATTCGGTGCTCCCCGGCCATAGGTCCCTTGGACAACAAACTTTGCACACTTGTAGAGGAAGAGTGGGGCTACATGTGTGCCAAGTTTGGCCGGCTGGTACCGGGTCCTCAAAGTCCGGGAGATCAGGCGCAAAAAGGTGACTCGAGTATAACTCGAGGGGGGCATTTTCAGCACAAAAAAATGTGCTGAAAAACTCGGCTTATACTCGAGTATATACGGTAGATGTTTTTTTTTTTATTAAAATAATTACAGTGCCACCATCCACATACAGAAATAGAAGGGACAATGTAAATTAAACAGTGTATGTGTTTAGTATCACTTTAACTGAAGCATAGAGAACATTTGTCATATTTACTGTCTGATATCCATATAGTGAATAGAAAGGAGGAATATTTCATAGTTCATCATAATCCAGCCATGATTGTTAAAGTGATACTAAACAATCATTTACATACTTAATGGATGATGCCACTGTATTTCATTTAAAAAAATCTAAATACCTTTTCTCATAGCCAATATACAGCAGTCACATGACTTTCCCCAGTTCTTTCTGTGCTTTAGGAAAACATTGGCGGGAGGAGCTTCTATTGAGTTAACAAAAGGTACACTGTAATGACATCTAGGGGGGAGTTATGATAGTCATAGTCTGCCCCACACACCTCCAGCCTGTGTCTATTGTGCTTCTGTACTTAGAATTAGTGAGGTGGTGCCTCCATCATTCAAGATATACAGTATTATCCCGCCACCAAAGTATAGAGCTTTTTAATGGACATGGAGGAGGAGCAAGGGAGTGGGCTGTCATTTATCCCTGTGTATACAACTACGTGTGACTCTATAGTCATGTGGGCTATTCAGGAGGAAACACGGGCATAGAAACACACTGAAAACTGAATTTGCTCACTAGCTGTGGCAACAACTGCTTTGCAGAATCTTCAGCTGCAGCAGGACACAGACAGGAGAGAGGGACATAGAACAGCAGGATCAACCAGGTATTTTGAAAAATACAGAAGACAAATCTGACAATGGGAGTATTCTCAGCATTTAATATAGCATTTATTGATAGTTTTTACTGATGTGGCTTTAATGTCACTTTAAGAATGGTTGAATATGGCCTGTGACACTGCACTTCATCCTCCACTTTCTGTCTAAATAAAGAAATGGTGGAAACATTCATCTTGACCAGAAATAAAAGAATTCCAAGACCATCTAAAGCCTAAATATTGCTCGTTTGGATTGACTGGTAAAGGTGTAAAACCTCCGTTACTTTTTTGTGTTTCCACTGGGAAGAGTTACCCTCGTCTTTTCTCTTGAGAAGAATTTCCACCAGAAGAGAAAGAAGAAAAATTCTAAATTATGAGTTGTCATCTGAACAAAAATAGAGAAAGTAGATGGATACACTTGTTGTAGTCACAACTGTCTAAGAAGAGATTTCTTTCACTTTAGAGAGATTTTTGCCCACTAACGGTTAATGTAAATTTCCACAATAATTTTAACTACCACCCTCATGTAACAAATCACCTGCAAGAAAACAAAAATTGAAAGGCCCTCCCTCTGTTACATCTTCTAGGGCTTGCAAGATCAGGTCCAGCTGCATGTTAGTCTGAGGATTCTGCAGAAGAGTGACATCATGAGATGGCGGTAGGGGACTGGTTGGCGAGGGCCCACTCACCGAGCTTGGTTAGATGTCCCTTGCACCCATGA
This sequence comes from Rana muscosa, assembly GCA_029206835.1. NCBI lineage: Eukaryota > Metazoa > Chordata > Amphibia > Anura > Ranidae > Rana > Rana muscosa. The sequence goes on along the minus strand of CM055117.1, from coordinate 160,792,529 downwards.
AATGGTGCGGGGCGATGGACCAGGATGGTAGATTTCGCTGAGTATAACTTGCTTCATGAAGTAAAAAGAAAAAAAAATGTTGCCCAGAGTAGGGCTTTAAGTAAAGGCAAAGCTCCATAAAAGGGGCCTAGATAGCAGCCAAAAACTGCTGGAATTTTACCATTTATTACCCTATCCAACAATGTAAAATATCTTTTGACTTTGAATATACTTTATTTTGGGCCTACCTGGGCCTCCCTCCCGGCTCCCCACGTGGTTTGGGCGTCCTGGCTGGTTGCTGGCGCCAGCTGCCGTGCTCTCCTCACATCCCTTGATTTTCCACTCACACATACCATGTATACACAGTGACCCTAGTCGGAGCCCCACGCTCCCCCTCAATCCTCCTTTTCTTTTCTTCTCACCTTGTGCACTTTTCTTATTATACTTTCTTCATTTCACCATATCTCCCTACCTTTTCCTATTTTCTCACTTATTCATCTAGTTTCTTAACCTTTGCTATTTTCACTCGCACTCACTTTTTTATCCTAGTGCTCATCACTTCGAGCCCCTACATTTCCTCATTCACAATTCCATACACATTTTTCCTATTTTCCCCTTTTTTCCTTAGACACTCCCCAGTTCATCTTCCGGCATCACCGCCAGTGTCAGTGTGGGCATCATCATCACGTTGGGGGCCCGGCTCTGCTGTCCGGTCTCCTTGGGGTTTTTCGTCCCCTCAGCTCCCGGGAGGGCCACTTGATTTTTGCCGCCGGCTTGGCGCCACCTGCTGACCATGTGCTGCTACATGTAAGTAGGAGGGTGAATCCCTTTCCCTTCCTCCATATCCCCCCTTTCTCCTTGTTTTGTTTCATATTTTGTTTTTTATCCCATTTTTTCAAGAACCAGTTACCGGCCCTCATATTTGCTTTTTATTTTTTCCGACCAAATGCATCTGCTCCTGATGAGGCGATTAATCGCCGAAACACGTCGAGCCAACGAGCCTTTCAATACCTTAGGCTATCCTAGATGCATTATGTTTTTACAACATGTTGTGATTTACATATCTCAAAATATTCTTGTTAACTTATGTCTTTATATGGAGCCCTTCGGCCAAGATATATGTATAACCTATGTGATTTTATTAAAACGTGCTTTTTCTTAAAATGTATTGTTCCACCTATGTGCCTCACTCAAAGTCCCAATTCCCCCCCCCCCCCCCCTTTTGTATACTTTATTTTGTGTTTAGGACAAATATTCACTCACTTCTTCATCTGCTTAGTGTTGCTTCAATTGCTCAAGTAGAGGAATCTTAAATCTTAATCTTAAAGCAATTACCTGGATTGAAAATTTTTAAGGCTGACACGTCATCACCATGGCTCAATTTTAAACTTATTGGCTGCCATGAGTATCTACATTTTGAAAATCAAAATTTATCTTTGCGTTTATATATTGAATAGCTCTGCAGGAGCAGTTGGTGCACCTGTACTAAGCATCCTGTTTGCCAGCAATGTTCATGCCAGTTGACATTATTTGTACAGTTTCCAGTACAAGGTTATTTGGTGTACGCTCTGATCCCCTGCATAAAGCAGAACAAATAAATTTGGATTACTGTGGGCATATGTATTATCACTGATCCCAAGCACAGGACACAACACTAGCAGTCTACATACATATTCCTATTGTAAATATTTAAGCTCAGAAATTGAATCAGCAAATGCCATCCTGCAAAGGTGGTAAGCTGTAATCATACCATAGTGATAACCGGCATTAATGCCTAAGAATTTATTTGTATTACAATGTAAGGAGACATATGTCCAGTGTAGGTCCACCAATTCTCACATATTTATGCCAGAAGGATAATACCTTTATAAAGGCATGCTGAAGGGCAGCAGGAAGACAAACCAAGTAAGAAAGGAAGCAGTAAGTTAGCCTTTTGCATCTTTTAGATCATATTCCAAGGGATAAGAGGGAGACTTGCCTGAAAGCGCATAGAGACTCTATGGAGAGGATGGAATACTAAGAGGTTTTTACCTGCAGATCCTTCATGTCTTTTTCCACCCGCAGTCTATCACCGGTCTCTGTCTCCAGTAGCTGGGAGGCAGATTCTCCTGTGTTTCTTTCGTCTGTAAGCTCAGAATTCAGCTCTGTGATCTAGAAGTAGTAAATTAATGCAAGTCTTTGTCATAACCAGAGAGTTAAATGGAAATCAAACACCACATTCAAAATGAGATTACAGGATCTCTTGTTCTACCTGTTCAGTAATTGCATTATAAAATACAGAATCCCACACTTTTGAAAACAATTAAATCAATTTGCCCGATTGTGCTGACTAAAGTCAGTCTGGAAAGTGTATCTCTGCATTCCTTGGGTCTAGCATTCTGACCAAAATAAGTTGGCACAAGGGGGATCTACTGAGCACTTCCCTCTGTCCCCTGAGACACAAGAATTTAAACTTATCCAACAGAACTTTCATCAGTCAGATCATGCCTAACAGAACGTTCATCGGTCAGATCATGCTTAATGCCTCTCTAAGTAGTTTTAGTCAACTAGAGCATGTTTATATAAAATATATTTGCACTACCTATCATAAAAAAATCCTTTGGTTCTTGCCTGAACAGACAGGGTTTAGGTGAAGCTGGTGTGAGTAATCTCACTCAGGCTGATGCTTCAGTTCCTCTGATTAGCCATTTTATCTATTCGGAGCCTATCCACATACAATCCTAACATCTGAACTGGAATTGGATTCTATTGAGAGCATCACCAAATGAATGCAAAAAACAAAAAGGTTCTCTTTATAAAAAATGTGCTGTGCAAATGTCTCAAACATTTGCACAGCCAGCCATCACAAATAACCACCGTATACAGTTTAATATGTTTATTTTCCTTGAACATCACCTCCATTTAGTGGCCATAATACAGTATTTTCCTGATTGAGGTATTGAGGAAAATGCTGTATTATGGCCACTATATGAAGCTGACGATCATAGGAAATAAATACATTAGGCACATTATGGGGATTATTAATGACGACTGTACTAATGCTGGACATGTTCACACAGCTTCTTTTTTTTTTTTTTTTACTAGACCCTAACTGTATATATCACTTTTATCAGCCTCATTCTACCTCCTCCACTCATCTGCTTAAAAGAGCTCTCTAAACATGGTATCTTTCATGTACAATTATGAAAACTGTCAGTTTATAAACATGAGTAGAATAAGACCAAGTAGCTATGAAGGAACGATAGATCATAAATGTTAAGGGCGGCCTCTGACCTAAAATTGAGCATAAAGCAGTAAGCTCTAGTGGGAATAAGAATAGCTAAGCCAAGAGTGAGAATTAAGGAGTAATTTAAGTGGTATTATTATAAAAGAAGAATTACCCTGCTCTCTAGGCGGTCGGTGTTCAATCTTAATTCATTCCTCTCCTTCTCAACTTTCTCGAACCTGCTTTTCAGCTGTTGTATCTCTTCCTGCAGAAAGAAGAAGTGTGCAATTTGATAAACATCGAACCCAAACTCACAGTGTACATGAACAGATAAACATTGAGGCGACTAGTACTAAAAACAATGTATTGGAATAATATACAGAATTCTTCAGCATTCCCTTCATACAGTGTTCTACGTCAAACCTAGTGATGTTCTCTTAGCGAAAACCTTATGACCGCTAGAACTTGGAATCAGTGTGCCTCACTGGGCATGTAAATATTATTGTTATCATACAGGATATATATAGCGCCAACAGTCTGTGCAGCGCTATACAATGTTAGGGCAAACAGTACAGTTACAATACAATTCAATACAGGAGGAATCCGAGGGTACTGCTCAAAGCATGATGCTCTTATCTGTTCAATTCACCATTTATACAACTAAAGTTTTCTTAGCCTTATCTTCTAAATGACAATCATGTACAAGTTGCCAGTTGGCACTATGTTTAGCACGCTTGTCTTGCAGCACTGGAGGGCATGGTTTTAATTACCACCAGGGTTCTAATCTGTTAGGGGTATAGGCCATAAACTAGAAGAACACCAAGATCTACCTGTCCTCATTTACATGCCAGCACCACGTGGAGATTCTCATCTCACTTGACTAATGTCCGTTCAGAGACTTTGCAAATAGTATCATTGCTTTAGAGTCAAGTATGACCAAAATGGTTATGAACAGTTTCCAAACCTGCATTAACATTTGTTCATATATTGCTATGAATCACTATATTAAAAGGGCCTGTTTTACAAAGAACTGGAGTTATTTTCCAAAAGCCGCAAATTGGATCCTAAATTACTTGGCTGGTCTTTTGGCTTTTATGTTTTGTGTGCTTGTTCTGACTCCTGAGTAAGTGATTCAGAAGTGCTGAAATCATTGGCAAATGGCACTTCCAAAAAGGGCCAGCAATAGCCGTGCATGTATCCCTATAATGACAGGTTCACTTTAAGATGCTTGTCTTAAAAGATGAAGTATGGCCAAAATTATTTTGGCTATTCTTCTCCTGTAGTTCACAGGAGTGCACTCAGCTCAGCACTCCCATGACTCAAACTTCCCAGAATCCATGCTTTTAATTTACGTTTAGATAGGTGGTACGTGTCACGCAACATCCACATAAATGGCAGGACCCAAGGTTTTCCATCATTACCCAAAGTATCACACTTCTTCCGCTGGCTTGTCTTCTTTCCATACTGCCTCCTGGTGCCATATCTTTGGGCCACGGGTCAGCATGGGCACCATGACCTGTCTGTGGTTAGAAAGCCCAAACAAACTGCAATACCTATTTTTTCCGCTTTCAACATATCAACTTCAGAGAGAACATGTTTACTTGCTGCCTAAAATAAACCATGGACTTTCAGATGCCATTAGAACAAGATAATCATTGTTTTTCACTTTACCTGCCAGTGGTCTTAAAGTTATTGCTGATTAGTGTATATAACTGTTACCACTATTGAGTCCTGGACGAAAGGATTTAAAATATTTTAGCACCACATCCCAATTTTTAGATACAAAAACACGAGAAAAGTAGGGACTTTATAGGTGTAAATTGACACAATTATCTTATAAAATCATTATTTATTTTATATCAATAAAATTTATTTTTGTAATATAATTCAAAATCACAAGACTGATAAATTTAACAGACACATTTTACATGTTCCATGTTAAAATTGATGCATCCATCTCGACATGTTTTGCCAAATTTTTTATATATCTTCTTCAGGAGTATATGCATCAATCTGTTAACTTTCCATCAGATATGATTTAAAATTGTAATGGCAGTTGACACCCATGGAATAATGTTCTGGACAACTGAATAGACAGCCACAGGGAGGATAAAGGTCCAAGAAGGAATCAATATTCCTACGTAAACCTCGGGAGCAGTTTAAGACTATTTATTGTCTGAATTATCCAACATCCACAAGGTATCCACAGATTGTGTCAATACCATCAGCTTGTTTTCTCCCTCGTGGCTCCTGGCTGGGAGTAACAAACTGATAGTATTGACACAAGTTAACAAATTGATGCATATACTCCTGAAGAAGCGGTGTTAAAGATTTGGTGAAACATGTAGAGATGGATACATCTATCTATATATATCTATATTGAATTTTATTGATATAAAATAAATAATGATTTTGTAAAATAATTGTGTCAATTTGCACCTTTAAATTCCCTACTTTTCTTGTGTTTTTGTATATAACTGACCAGGGGGGGGGGGGGTTTACGCTTTCCCATGAAACTTTGAATTTTATTGCCACCTGCTTTTTACCACTAGCCATTTTGAGGACTGAGCTAGAGTTGCCACCTCATCCCTTTAAACCCAAACACATATTAATTACACAGGTTCTGTGGCTGATTAAGGTGGCAATTAAACTCACTTGGTGTCTTATCTGCATTCAATTAGCCTCAGAACCTGTGTAATTCATATGTCATCCAGTTTAAAGGGATGAGGTGCCAACCCTAGACTGAGCCAGTATTCATAGGAAAGCAGTCAAACGCTTCTCTCAAGCGTTAACACACTTGTCCAATGAGGCACACTAATTGATTATTGCTAGATCCTATGTCATTGATGATTCGAGAATGTAATGTTAACAAATGCACTTTAAAGCGTTCCCCCTGCGATTTTTTTTTTTTAAAAGTCATCAGCTACAAACACTGTAGCTGCTGACTTTTAATAAGGACACATACCTGTCCTAGGTGCCCACGATGTCGGCCCCCCCGAGGCCGATCCCTCGATCGTGGCAGGTCCCAGCGCCGCCATCCTCACTAAGGGAAACAGGCAGTGGAGCCTTGCGGCTTCACTGCCCGTTTTCCTTCTGCGCGAGTCTCGCGGGGCTGTATGAATGGGCGGCTGCTCTCTGGGATAAACACAGTTCCCAGAAGGCAGCGCGCCCCAATTCCCAGAAGACAACGCAAAGATGAAGACCAGCCGCGGACTAGGAAGAGGCAGATTAGGAAGATATGCCAAGCAACTGCAATTTCTGGTAAGTAAAACATTTTTTTCTTTATTTTTTTGTAGCATTTTGGTGTAATTTTTTTTTTTAGGGTGGACCTCCACTTTAAGGTTAAGTTGCATTTATAACATGACATGAATGAACAGTGTTTAATTTTGTATCTCTTTAAATTTCACTTTCCCTCTTTTTCTGAGCTGTTCTGATTATTAGACAAATGTCATGTTTCCATTTCTAACCAGAGAAAGGTCCTTCTGCACAAGCTCTCCCTTTGCTTTGTGTTAACAAATAAGACCCAGAGGTACATATTATAAATTGTTCCATTCTATTAACAGTCTTGTTTCTTTATGTCCTCCAATTGCAGATCATTTATTCCATTCTGTGAAACAAATGATCTCTACTGGTTATTTTTACACTGCCTACTGTTAAATGTAACTGCTCTGACAGTGTGCTCGCAATGTAACACCAAGGGTAAAATGAAGACAAGAGGTGTGCTGCACATAACAGATACAGACATTCAGCTGCTGGTGGTCCAGTTCCTGAGGGTTATCATAATTCACCAACAGAAACCCACTGCTGTAGTACATTTGCAGATTTGCTATTCTCCTTTCTGCAAAACGGTAACAGAATCTCGCTAAAATTCCCCTGTGCAGCTCTTGATAATCATAAACATATTCTGCACCACTCCTCCTCGCTCAGACAAACCCCTGGAGGACAATAATTGTAATTTGAACATCCCTACCAGAAGCCGCACACAGCCAAGGGGAGGAGAGACAGCAGGTCTCCTGGCTCACATTAATTCAAACAGTCATACTTCCCCTGGTTTTCAGGGTTATATTTCATATAAGGCCTGTCAATGGCAATCATTAAGACCCTTAAAGGGTTCTGCTACATATTCAATAAAAACAGACCTGAAACAAACACAATGTAATGCAACGTCTATAGTTTGTCTGCCACATGTCATCAGAACTGCATCAATTGCTGGTCATGCGACCAAATTCCACTAAACATAGTGTACTGAAGTGTGATATAAGCAGGAGGTTATGGCTAGGGAATGGTTAACTGAAAACAATTTAAGTTTAAATAATTCCGAACAGCTGAATGGAGGTTCTTCAAGGATCCCTTAACATACATAAAGTTAATGAGTCAGTGTTATTTCAGGTATAGGTGATGTCCAATGTGCTGACTCCAATGCTGATTTCTTGTTTCTTGTAAGCACTTCAGCAACAAGCTGTTCCCATCACGGCCTCTGGAGATCTTCCCATTTGCTCTACAATTTGAATCCTCCGGCTACATCAGAAGTATTTCAACTCCTCCTGCTTCAGTCTCCACTTTATTATTATACAGGATTTATATAGCGCCAACAGTTTGCGCAGCACTTTATATAAAATGAGTTTGAAAGTTCCCCAGAAGTCTGAACCCATCATAATGGCCACTTGTTCTGGGCCAATCAAGGTGGTCAGCATCTCAGCGATGAAGCCCAGCAGGTCTATCAGTATATAGGACAAAGCAAAGATGTCCCTATATACTGATACCATTAGTAGACTTAAGGTGGTAGTAAACTGATGAACTGCAAAAAACACTGACAGGCAAAGTTTTTATAACAGAAGAGACCCCAAAGGTCTCTTCTGTCATGAATGTTCCCCCTGCCTGTCAGCGGGTAATGTGATCTGAGCTGCAAATGCGCAGCTCAGATCACATTTATTGCCCACTCTGTGTGCCTCATGCGAATGCGCAGGAAATACATCACCTCGGCCTGGCCATTCAAGTGGCCGAAGATAGGAAGGAAGACCAGGTGAAGATGGAAGTGTCGGGACCATGGAGCCATGTCAGTGCAACGCTGGAGGGCTTTGTTTGTAGGGAAGTCTGTCATGATGTACTAGTATGCACTGCAAGACTTAAAGTGGTTCTAAAGGCTGAAGGTTTTTACCTTCATGCATTCTATGCATGAAGGTTAAAAAAAAAACTTCAGTATGCAGATCCCCCCCACAGCCTCAACTAATACTTACCTGAGCCCAATTGTTAACCAGCGATGTGCTTGAGAGTGGCTGCGCCCCGGGTCTCTGCCTCCTGATTGGCTGAGAGAGCCATTGGCTCCAGCTGCTGTCAGTCAAAGCTCACAGCTAGTGAGGAGGGAGCAGGGGGCAGGCAGAGCGCTCGGAGCTCTGGCAGGGGACCTGAGAAGGAGGAGGATTGGGGCTGCTCTGTCTGAACCCATTGCTCAGAGCAGGTAAGTATAACATATTTGTCATTTAAAAAAAATGAAAACAAAAAATACCTTCAATATTACTTTAAACCTACGGGTTTTTTTACATTAACAACACAAATTTACTACCACTTAGAGGGCATTGTACACTTTCAAATCTTTTTTTGTTGTTCTAACCAAGTATTCTAGCTATATTCCATGTGTGCTTGCCTTACCTTGTAAAGATGGGCTCACATGTTGTGGCTGCAATTTGTAGTGTCATGGCCAATTGATACCCCTATGTCCATGTATTAATTCACCTAACTTGTTTATTCACCAGAGGGACAAGCAGCTTCTTGTTCAAGGACAAATGCATGTCTAGTTATTTCTCTGTGTTGTATCACAAATGTGTGACTGATAATTATATGAAACAAATACATCTCTTCCAGGGTGGTTAAACCCAGAGGTTGTGGGATATGTTGTTTCTTCACAGGAAGTGTCAGTTCTTAGACACAAGACAGTGGACATGCATTAACATGTGCAATGCCATGCCACGTGCTTCATGTTTCAAACAAACACATTTCTGACACAGGAATGTGATGATGCACTCCACTGTAGACTGTCCATACAGATCAACAATAGACACCTTAAAACTACATAATCAATGCACATCTTGTGCAGGTGAAATACACAAGGTTCAGGTAGGATGGTTTATAGAAAAATTGGAAGGCACCAAAACTGACCAATGGTTAGACTCATTAGGGCCAAATTCAACTTTACAGAAAAGGTTGAGCATGTAGCTTCTGGAGTCCAGAATTCTGGAGCTACTGTCATCACCAAAGGTAACTTCCTACTACGCATTTGTTAATCTGAAACAGAATTAGGATATGTTTACTTTCACTCTTCAATAGTATCAGTTCTGGGTGTAATGACCCTTTTATGATTTGAACTGATAGAAACCCCTTGCTGTCTCACAAAAATCATATCACTAATATAGCCTACGCAACATAAATCTCTTATTTGTTGAGCCAGTTGAAAGACTCCATCTTTTATCATTGAGAGCTACAACATGCACCTACCATTGCTCTTCGCTCATGTGATTGCTGACAGCAATGTATTCCTCCGTCTAGTTTAACAAGGTAAATCTGGCAGAAAATAATGGACAGCTTCCAGCGGGAACATGAAAGAGGGTGCTCACAGTATGCTCTGATAAGAGGTGAATGGAATTAACCAAGTGGGACAAAGAAAGTTAAAGTCACCCTCAGCCATGGATTGAAGGTCCACAATTTTTTTTGTAAACAAACATCTCTGCATAAAAGTACTCAGTATTTTGAGGGGGGCAAGCCAATGATCACCTTTCAAAAAAAATAAAAGATAGTTTGATAATAGACGGGAAAAAAAAATTACATTTAAAGTGAATATGTACATTTAAAGAGAACATGTCAGCTATTTTAAACTTTAAAAAATGTAATGTACAGAAGGTGCATGCTGTAACCTATAACAGCTAGAAAACGAATCTCACTAGGACTTTTGTGGTTTATTTAGGCAAATAGGCTGTTTACTTTGTAGGGGAATTGCACTTTGTGAGGGAATTTTCTCTTAGTGAGTTTAATGAAAAATCTTTTTGCAAAGAATCAAGTTCAAGGGGAAAAAAACAAAAGTATGCTTGCTTGCACATGATTAGATGGTGAAAGTCAGTAGAGCTTCACCTCATACGCCAAGCAAAGAGAATAGCCTAATTCCATTAGTAAAACACCTAATGTGCTTCCTTGGCTCCTGACTTTCCAAATGTCATTGCCAAGACTAAAAAATGTATCTGTCCTGATCAGACTGCAAGATATGACTACTCTACATATACTGCAAGATTAGGAACTCATCAGCCACTATGCCAATAACTTTTGAGTTCTTATAAGGAACTGATTGAGTCAGTAAGATTAACAGAATCTACAAAGCAAAGTCTCTAGCCTCTATGTGACAGTGATTAATCAGGAAGGTCCTGTGCCACGCATGCCAAGTCTGTGCCTTTTCCATTAGCAGTCCTTTTAGAGAAGTGGTACCTCTCTACTGAATTTAGATAGAGCTGTAAATCATCACATGTGGTATTTTGTCATTGAAATAGTGACTAAGCACTAAGAACTCTCAGCCTGATGCCATCTAGCTGCACCCTAGATACTTTCTATTCTCAGAATAAACAAATCTCCTTTTAGAACTAGCATTACCATCAAGGCATAAACTTTTAAATGTTCCACTTCAAGACTCCAGATTTAAAAGACTCTAATCAAACATTGCCAATCTTTATGCGTTGATTCTGCCATAACACCAAAAGGTGAGAACCTCAGGCTTCTAGGAATGTTGACATTAGCTGAGCAGTTCAAGTGTGATGTGCTTGCAAAGTCTGCCCATCCTTCGTGTCTAGAACAGATCAAAGATTTGAGCAAGGAATGTGGCACAGTGTGGTAAACATGCCCCGTATCACCACAATATTATTTTATAAAAATCTTAAGTGCTCAGTGAATGGTTTAATATGTTCAGTTAAAGGGTTTTATGAAACCTAAAAGCCTGCATCTTAGACAAAGCTTTCTGGTGCTTTGAAGTGGTAGAATATTGATATAACAAATGTCATCATGATTAAAGAAATGCAGTCAGTATTTTCATCTATCTACTGGTTAAAGTGTCATAGGACATTAAAATGCAGGTCGTGGCATAAGGTGGACAGTAACCTGGGGTTAAGGTTAAAATACATTTCAGGTTTTCTTTGCCATCTGTGTCCAATGTAGAGATTCTTCTTCACTTCCTGCCTGTTGGACACAACAGGAAGTGAGTGGAAAACTTTCCAAAATGAGGAGCCCCCTGACAGCTTTCATTGAATAAGTGACACCATTGAAAAAATGTCCCCCCTATTCTTGTTCTAATGGCAACATAATATTATGGATTTTGCTTCACTTTTAGCATTGGTGACATTGGTCTGCAGGACAAACAGTAATTACAGGGTTTTGGATAGTGTAGAGCAGTGATTCTCAACCTTCTAGTGCCGTGACCCCTTGATAAAATTTCTCAAGTTGTGGGGACCCCTAACAGTAAAATTATTTATAGCGTGGGTTGTCAGCACCCAAGGCAAGACAAGTAATTTCCGCCCCTAACCCACAGACATTTAGCGCTCCCGGAGTCCTTTTAATGGCAATTATAATCACAGGTAGTGTTACTCACTGTGTCTCCAGCTTCACTGTGTCTCCGACTTTGTGGTGTCTCGTAGCAGTGACACCTATGCCGAAATCAGGAGATAGGGTCTTCCTCAGCCCCTCCCACTTCACGTTCCTCATCAGTCAGCTGACCTCTAGTCTTTGCCCCCCAGCCATCCCTTGAACTGAATGGGCGGCTGCGAAGAGGCTGAGTGGGCGGCTGCGGGCTCCAGGAACAGCCCAGCTGGGCGGCCGTGTTCTCCAGGGATAGCCCTGCTGGGTGGCCGCAAAAAGGCTTGGAGAGTGGTGCAGGCTTCAGGACCAGCCCAGGATTCAGTGACCCCTGGCAAATCATCATTCGACCCCCGAGGGGGTCCCGACCCCCAGGTTGAGAACCACTGGTGTAGAGAATAGAAAAACACTGCCCATGCATTGTTTCTGTCTGTCCCACTGGGGAGATTTCCCTTTACTTATTGTCCTGAATGCACAGCAGGAAGTGAGCGGAAGTCTCTACAAATTTAGGGGGGAATCCACTCTCAAGCCTCATACACACGATCAGACTTTCATCAGACTTTTCCGTGGATTTTTGTCTGAAGGGGCGTTGGCCGTGAACTTGGTATGCATACACACGGCAGAACATTTTCAGCCAACATTTACCAAATCACGTGGTTTGTCAGCTCTTTACCGCCACCCTTTGGGCAACTTTTATTGCTATTGTTGTCTGATGTTTAGCATTGGTTCTGAGCATGCGTGTTTGTACTTTGGATTTTAGTCTGAAAGACTTGTTTACACACGATCGGATGATCCGATGTAACACATTTGTTGTCAGAAAGTTTGAGAGCATGCACAGCAAACATTTGTCCGTGGAAATTCCGTCAATTGTCAGATGGAGCATACAGAAGGTCGGATTGTCTGATAAAACACGTCCGTCAGACCGTTGTTGACGGAAAGTCCAATCGTGTGTATGGGCCTATACTCCCAACAAGACCATCCATTAACTGTATCATTTTGGAAAAGTCATGGATTATACCATAATGGACAACAAAGAGTAATGCGCTATAAATTTAAAGCCAAATCAACTGACCTATAAAGTTTATATAATTCAGCCACAGATGCAAATTACGATGGCCATACAGTGTCATTTAAATCCCCATAGAATATAAAAATTGGTGTTTTGGGGACGAATTGATGAAGCCATCTTTACAGCAGACATTTGTGCATTGCAAGCCATCATCCTTAAAGTGGTTGTAGAGCCTTCTGTGGGCAGCAGCCCCCTTCAGCCCCCCTAATACTTACCTGAGCCCAATCTTGATCCAGCGATTTTGCACAAGAGACTTGGCTGTCTGGACTCTCCTTCCTCAATGGCTGAGACAACAGCGAAGCATCATTGCCTCCCGCTGCTGTCAAAGTCAGTGAGCCAATGAGGAGAGAGAGGGGGTGGGGCCAGGCTGCAAGTCTGTGTCTGTATGGACACGCAGAGCTGCAGCTCCGGTGCCCTCATAGCAAGCTGCTTGCTGTGGGGGCACTCAACAGGAGGGAGGGGCCAGGAGCACAGAAGAGGTACCTGAGAAGAGGAGTATCTGGGCTGATCTGTGCAAAACTACTACACAGAGCAGGTAAGTAGAACATATGTTATTTTTAAACAAAAAAAATAAAACAAGACTTTAGTATCACTTTAAGGCTGGGTTCACACTGGTCCGATGTTAGACATCACATGTGATTTGCACTGCTGAGCAGATCACATGCGATGTCTGTGCGATACAAATTCAGATATATAGATTGTATGGCTGAATTCACATCGCTCACACCAAAATGGTGCAGGACCCTTTTTTTTGGTCCGCACTGGAATCGGATCGCAATTAAGTGTTCACACCCACGTGATCCGATTCCTGCACCATTTGATCATTTGTACTGCGATATGTGAATCGATCTGGGGGTGTCATTAACTTTCTATTGACACCCAAAGCAGTTTGCATATGGCAGTGTGAACTGCCTGCGAGTCCTAAGTGATGCGGGAACCTGCACTGGAATTGCGCTGGTTCCCGCATCGCGCTAGTGAGAACCGGCACTAAGGGTAAATGTAAACAGACAAAGGCAGTGTTTGGTGCATTCATTTTATTTTTTTTAAGCCAAATACAAAAAAAAGGGATTTTTATAACAGCTTACCTGTAAAATCCTTTTCTTGGAGTACATCACGGGACACAGAGCGACTTAGTCATTACTAATGGGTTATATAGATTACCTTCAGGTGTTGGCACTGGCCAATTCCAAACCGGAAGTACCCTCCCCTATATAAGCCCCTCCCACCCGGGAGCACCTCAGTTTTGTAGCCAAGCAATAAGTGTCCCAAAAAGAGGGGTGGGAGCTCTGTGTCCCATGATGTACTCCAAGAAAAGGATTTTACAGGTAAGCTGTTATAAAAATCCCTTTTTCTTTTTCGTACATCACGGGACACAGAGCGACTTAGTCATTACTAATGGGACGTCCCAAAGCAATGCCAAATGAGGGGAGGGATACATAAGCTGGGCGCCATCAGGCATGAGGCTCTTTTGCGGCCTGCAACACACTGCGCCCAAAGGCGACATCCTCCTGACTTCTGACGTCTACCTGGTAGAATCTAGTAAACGTGTGTACTAAGGACCATGTTGTGGCCTTACAGACTTGAGCCAGGGAGGCTTGGTGATGCACTGCCCATGAAGTTCCAACTGCTCTTGTGGAGTGCGCCCTAACTTTGAACGGAGGCGGTCTCCTTTTCAAGCCATAGGCTTGTATTATGACCTGTCGAATCCACTTGGCTAAAGTAGATTTTTGATGCTGCCTGACCCTTTCTGGGGCCTTCCGGCAGAACAAACCAAGTATCCGTTCTACAAATCTGAGCAGTGGCTTTAAGATAAGCTTTAACTGCTCTTACTACATCCAAAGAATGCAATAACTTTTCCTCTACCGAACTAGGTTTTGGGGAAAAAGGAAGGAAGAACCACATCTTGGTTCAAATGGAACCTCGATACCACCTTAGGAAGAAGGCTGGATGAGGACGTAACACTACTCTGTCCTTATGGACAACCAGATATGGCTCCTTACAGGACAAGGCGGCTAATTCCGATACTCTTTTAGCCGAACAAATGGCTACTAAGAAAATCAATTTCCTGGTGAAAAGAACCAAGAAAATGTGCCGCAATGGTTCAAATGGTTGTTTCTGTAGAACCGACAGAACCAGGTTTAAGTCCCATGGACATATGGGAATACTAACCGGAGGGCCAATACGCATCACTCCTTGTATGAAAGCTTTGATTAATGAATGCAAAGCCAAGGGCCTTTGAAAAAAATATTGACAAGGCCGTCTGACCCTTGATAGTACTCAAGGCAAGCTTCCTATGTACAGCCCACTGTAGGAAGTCCAGAATCCTACCTATTACGTACTTACGTGGATGCCATTTCCTGGCCTCACCCCACGTGATGTACGCCTTCTAGATCCTATAATAGATCTGCCTGGATACCGGCTTCCTGGCATTGATCATGGTAGATACCACAGGATTAGAGAGCCCTCTCTTTTTTAGAATGTGGGCTTCTATAGCCAGGCCGTCAAACCTAGGGCTGGTAAGGAAGGGTAGTATATCGGTCCTTGCGAAAGCAGGTCCGGACGATGTGGGAGGGTCCAAGGACTTCCCACTGACATTTTTACAATCTCCGCGTACCATGCCCTTCGGGGCCACGCTGGAGCCACCAGAATCACTGGTTTCTTTTCTACCCTGATTCTGCGGATTAATCGCGGTGGGAATGCATATATCAGCTTGAACTGATCCCAAGGGAACACTAGGGCATCCGAACCGCAAGCTAGGGGATCCTTTGTGCGAGACACAAATCTGTCCACCTTTGCGTTGAATCTGGATGCTAGCAGATCTACATCCGGTGTTCCCCACCGCTGGCATATTGCCTGGAAAACCTCGGGGTGAAGAGACCATTCCCCCGGGCATAATTGCTGGCGACTTAAAAAGTCCGCTCTCCAATTTTCCACTCCTGGGATGAAAACCGCGGATATGGCTGTGACATACCTTTCTGCCCATTCCAGGATGCAATTCGCTTCCCTCTGGGCTGCACGACTCCTGGTGCCACCCTGGAGATTGATATATGCCACTGCTGTGGCATTGTCTGATTGAATTCTGACAGGTGACCCTTGGAGTTTGGATGTCCATGCTACTAGGGCATATCGGGCTGCTCGTATCTCTAAGAGATTGGTGGGCAGGGCCTTCTCTGCTTCTGACCACTTGCCCTGGAGAGACCATTGCTCCAGTACTGCCCCCCAGCCTATGAGGCTGGCAACTGTAGTGACCACCTTCCAAGAAACCGGACTGAAGGGTTTCCCTTCCCAGATTCTGGGGCACCAACCACCAATGGAGGCTCTTGCGAACGGAAGGGGACAGGGACATTGGTAAGTCTAAAGCCTGAACTTTTTTGTTCCAGGCTGACAGTATGGCCCTCTGCAATTTCCTTGAAATGGAATTGACCGTAGGGTACCGCTTCGAATGAAGCCACCATTTTTCCCAGCAGCCTTATACACAGGCGTATGGATGGTTTTTCTTTTTTGTACCCACTAAGTGGGTCAAATCTTTCAAAGACGACACCTTCTCTGGAGGTAAGAAAATCTTTCTCTGATTTGAATCCAGTCTTAGCCCCCAAGTATTCCAGGCTTTTGACTGGTTTTAGGGCTGACTTGTCTCGGTTGATAATGCAACCGTGAGATTCCAGATACTTGATTATCTTGTGAACGACCACTTCTAGTTTTTTCCACTGAGTGGTCTATCAGCAACAAGTCGTCTAGATATGCCATTATCGTTACACCTTGTGTTCCTAGTTTGGCCAATCGTAGGGCCAGAATTTTTGTGAACACTCGTGGTGCCGTGGCCAGACCGAAAGGTAAGGCTCTGAACTGAAAATGGCGCCCTTCTGCAAGGCGTAGAAATTTCTGGTGGGCCGGACAGATGGGAATATGCAAATAAGCATCCCTTATGTCGATCGAGGCTAACCATTCTTGCCCTTGTAGGTCGGTGGCCACCGATCGGATCGACTCCATCCGAAAAAGTCCTGATATGTAGGAACTAGTTTAGCCCTTTTATATTTAATATGGGCCTCATGTCCCCATTTGGTTTGGGGACTGTGACAAGGTTCGAGTAAAACCCGAACCCGTTTTCTTTCAAGGGAACCTTCATGATTACCCTTGGGGCAATAGTTGCTCTAGTGCCAGAAGGAGGGATCCACTCTTCTGGGGATCGCTTGGCACGTTTGACCTTATAAAATGGGCAGGAGGAATGTCTTTTAACTCCAGCCTGTATCCCAGACTTACTGCGGAGATCACCCATCTCTGATGGTGTCCCGCCAGGTCTCTGTGAACAACTGAAGTCTTCCCCTCACCCGACTGAGTGGGGGCAACCCTTCATGACTTAGGGGGAGGTTTTGTACCTCTCTTGACCCAGGGTTTCTTGTTACCCTGTGATTGTCCCTGATTTCTGCCCCCTGGATTTGACCGCGGAGGCTGTCGGAACTGTTTCACAGCCGATGTGCCAGGGACTGGAGAAGTAGGCCTCTTAAAAGAAGGACTTCTACCCTTGTTCTTAACCGGTAAGAGTGAACTTTTACCGGCAGAAATTTTCTGGATATATTTGTCCAGATCTTCTCCAAATAAGCGTTCTCCATGAAATGGGAAGCTAACCAGCAGTTTTTTACAGGGAGCTTCAGCAGACCAGTTTTTGAGCCACAGAAGCCTACGCATATGTCTACAGACAGCGTAAAGCGGGATGCCTGTTGGATTGTATCCTTTATGGCGTCCACCGCAACACAAGGCTCTAGGCAGGTCAGCTAGGGCAAAAGCCTGCTGATCTGGTAAGTCCCTTAAGACTTGTTTCAACTGATCTTTCACTGCTTGGCAGACTCCAATCGCTGCTACCGCAGGTTGTGTCACCATGCTTGCTGTAGAGAAAGCAGATTTTAGTAAAGACTCCAATTTTTTATCTATTGGGTCTTTGAACATTGGAACATTATCTACTGGACATGCCAGTGATTTGTTAACAGAAGAGATGGCTGCGTCCACTGTAGGGACCCTCCATTTTTTTATGAACTTATCCTCCATGGGATAGATCACCGGAAATCTCTTGGGGGGAGCAAATATTTTATCAGGATGCTCCCAATCCTGGTAAATAAGCCCTTCTAATAAAGGGTGGATTGGGAAGGAACAGACAGCCTGGGGAGCTTTTAGCGACCCCAGCGAGGAAACCGTAGTGGATGGTGGTTCCGCCAGAGGCATTTTAAATGCTGATCGGACCATATTAGTCAGAGACTGAACCCATAATCTTTCAGCCTGAGATGCTGAGAAAGGTTCTTCCACTGTTGATTCCTCCATAACTGAATCAACCTCATCCTGATCCCCTTCAGGTAGGTCGATCTCTGTGTGGGGCTGTTCCTCCACTAACAGGCACTCTGAAGGAGGAGACGGAGATCGGACGCGCTTTTCCTGTGACAGGGAAGCAGCGATCAATGCTGTTAATCTCTCTTCCAATCCTCCCAGAGTTGAGGATAAAACCTCCTCTGTTATATATACAGGAGCAGGTGGACTGGGGACAGCCGCAGCACCAGGCATTCCTGCGGGGTTTCTACGGCTACTGACCTCTGAATTCTCAGGGGAGATTGGTGCAGTACAAGCATGCCCAATATCCTCAGAGCCCGATGGAGACCCCTTTGGCTTCCTGGAAGACCTATTTCCGGAGCGTCTGGACGACATATCCTTTAAGCACAAAGCTGAGGTATTCCCGTCGTCATACACCAATTTTTGCTGGTAATAGTCTAACAGAGTTGCTGCTATATACCAGCTGGTGTCCACTAAAGTGCCTTTCTATGGGGATGCCTGCATCAACCGCCTCTGTGTGCCACTGTTTGTTGCTAGCTCTGTTTGCATCCAGCTGACACTTGTACTGTGTCTTAACCATGCTGGGACGCCCGCACATGCGCAGAAGCGCCGCGGTGCGCATCGAGCGTCATCCACCCGCCCCGCCCCTTTTTTCCATAGGAGGCGCGTGCACCCGTGCGCCATTGGCGCCCTTTTCGAAATCAAACAGGGGACTAGGAGCCAGGGCCCTTTTTGCCGGAGGGCCTGTGCGGTGGATGAGCGCAGCAACAGGGCAGAGGAAGTGGATTCCCACAGAGAAACTTACCAGCTGCCTGGATCTTTTGACTTGAGAAAACCAAAGATCCACATGACAAGAAAAATGGACTACAGCGGCCTCTAGTGGTTTAACCCAGGTACCGCGGTCCCTTTTTTTTTTTTTTTCTTGACTACTATTAAAATTTTACATTTTCAGTAGTTACAGGCAAACACAGATATTTAGCGGGAATACCGTTAGGTAACAGACAGAAAGACAAATTAGGCTTGGGGGTCCCCCAATAGAACCAAGTTCCTGGGGGCCCCCACTTACCTGATCCCCGCCGCAGGACTTTGTTTGGTCCACAGAAGCCCAAACTTCACCTATCACGGCAGGCATTGTAATTAAACCTTCAGGGACCGGGTTCCCAAGGATTCCACTCCCCTGGACCTGTATAGCACCCTGCACAGACAACATCTTGGTCGTGGGTATGACCAGAGCTCTGGATCCCAGGGTCCAGCCCTCCTAAGAGAGGCATTACAGGCAAAACCTTGCTCTTCTGCTGCAAGGCCCGGGTACCGACCGTTTAGCTATGAAGCTTTTTTGGTGGGATCCGGAACAGCTTACTAAGGCCCAAAAGAACCTGTACGCAAGCCCAGTGAAAACACATGTTACTCTTTGGCCAACACCTTAGACACTGGCAAAAAACTGAGGTGCTCCCGGGTGGGAGGGGCTTATATAGGGGAGGGTACTTCCGGTTTGGAATTGGCCAGTGCCAACACCTGAAGGTAATCTATATAACCCATTAGTAATGACTAAGTCGCTCTGTGTCCCGTGATGTACGAAAAAGAAATACCTGTTGATCCTGCCAGGAATACTTGTGTCCTTGTAATCCCCTGTGCACTGAACTGAAATCTCAGCATTCCCAGCTATCTTCTGTGAACTAGAGAACACCTAATCCTATGTAATGAAGATGAGGAGAGGGGAACTAACTCCACCGAGGACTGATAGGCTGCAATATATTACATTTTTGTTTTTTGAGTTTAGATACACTTTAACTGACTGATGTTAAAAGAGAAGTATGTCCAAAGCTTTTTTGGCCTCACCTTTTTTGTGAGTAACAGATGTGCACTTACTTTTGTTTTCCTGTGACCCAGAGTCAGCTTATAGCAGGCTAGTGCCCACTATCAGCCAGCATTACAGAGCCATTCCGGGTTCTGGAAGGATCACAATCATATTGTCCAGATCCACCCAGCTGCCCGATTGACAGCTGGATCCAGCATTTAGCACTCAAGCTGCACCGCCCCCTCTTTTGCCTGGCACTCCAGTGAACGGAGGGGCAGAGCGGACAGCGGTGACAGTCACAATTCTCCACTCCAAGCAGACCGAGAATTGAGCAATCATCGGTCATGTGATCACTCAATTCTTGGTCTTAGAACCAACATGGGATACCTTCCACATCAGACCAATGCTACAGCAAAAAGGTAATTCTGGAAGGTTGCTTTATGTATGTACCCCAAACTTCTTCTTTAAACTAAAATATGAGAGCTAGCATTGGTTTTCTGATAATTTCACATCATTATTACTCACTACATCATCTTACGGAACAACACTGACAGTATGAAAATATAGAAAAACAGATAAGCATCACTTATAATAATATATAATATTATATTATAATAGGAGCATCACTGTCTCCTGGGAAACTTATGTTTAGAGAATACATTCTTTTATCTTTATGGTCTGCCAGCTGTGTATAGAAATGTTATCTACCAGCAGCACGATGCACAGACAGCCTGCTGGCAGAACTAACAGAAGCCCCCTGTGGATTATTAGTTAGCCCATATATAGTATCAACAAACACATTTTCTCTACAAATGAACACTGAATATATTGGCAAAGCTGGGTGTGACAACCATTGTACTTACGTCTTTGCCTCGGATTTGGTCCTCAGTCAGCTGCACCTGTATAAGAGGCCGGACAGTGCTGATAAGCTTCCACCAGGGCCAACCCTTTACCCCCTTGTTCTTTTTGATGTTCTTCTGGATGCAGCGGATTGCAAGCTGTTGAATCTACAGGGGGAAAAAAAAAAAAAAAGGATCAGTGCTAAGATAGGACTGAATCCTAGCACACCAAGTAGAGACGTCATAATAAATCAATTACAAAAGAGGTAATGTGTAGGCGATGTAGCTTGGGAATAAAAGAAAACAAGCTACTTTCAGCAGGCAGGATTAATGCCAAGGACATCACTCTGATAAAGTGTAGCCAGCATGCCTTGTATGGATGGGAGAAAGAGAAAAGTAAGATGGAAGTACACTGAAAATGTAGAACAGCGGCAAAGAGATTGTTATACACAATAACAACTAGCAAGGATCTCGGCACTATGGCAAGTGCTAGAAGTCAAGAGGAGTTTAACTAATTACCAATGGCAGAAAAGATGAAACAAGGAGTCATAGGGAGGCAGGCATATGATCTGTGGCAAAAAGCACACTGTAAACATGGAGATTAACTATGAAATCGTTATACTAGATTGGAAAAGCAATACTATCAGATCAAATTAAATTAGAAAATGCACTGGAGTGTTTTTTTTTTTTAACAGAAAAATATCAGCGCAAGAATTGCTTAAAGGAAACCTACCATCAGAAAAATGCATAGCCATGGCTGACCTCTCCTCCTACAAATGTTAGGTGCCCGACTGTCATTGATCTGATATAGAAGGAATACTGACTTTCATTTGCTGTATGCTTCTTCTGTCCCTGTGATTTGTAACAATGGGGACCAAACACAGCCAGGCAACTAGCATTATCAGAAGGCCAAGTTCCAGATTTCTCTTATGACAGTATGTAAAACTTAACCATGAATTCCTTTTAATTTGCTACCTTTCAACCTGTTAAAGTGGAGTTCCACCCAAAAGTGTAACTTCCGCTCATCTGATTTCACCCCCCTCCGGTGCCACAATTGGCACCTTTCGGGCGGGAGGGGGGACAGGATACCTGTCTGACAGGTATCCTTACCCACTTCCGGGAGTCTGGGGCGCAGCCCGTGACGTCACCGCGGGATTCCTCCTCCTCCTAGGGTTGCCACCTCATCCCTTTAAACCCGAACACATATGAATTACACAGGTTCTGAGGCTAATTAAATGCAGATAAGGCCCCAAGTGAGTTTAATTACCACCTCAATCAGCGACAGAACCTGTGTAAATTAATATGTGTTCGGGTTTAAAGGGATGAGGTGGCAACCCTACCTCCTCCCCCGGCTGCTGGGCCAATAGGAAAAAGGAGCGGGGCCTCACGCATGCGCAGTAGGGTTCCCGGCGTAAAGCCGAAAGGCTACACTGCCGGGTTCCCTTACCCGCAATGGCGGCGGCAGCACCCGATAGCTGATGGAAACATCAGCTGTGGGTGCCGACATCGATGGACTCCAGGACAGGCAAGTGTCCTAATTATTAAAAGCCAGCAGCTGCAGTATGTGTAGCTGCTGGCTTTTAATGTATTTAATTTTTGGGGCGGAACACCGCTTTAATCTAGAGGCATTTTTTACATCAGTTTGAGAAGTGCAAAAAATACCTGTTGATCCTGACAAAAATCTTTTGAGCGGATAACCTCCTGTGCTGCCTTCTCATCTGTTACATTGCTCCCAACTATCTCTGAACTACAAAATACCTCCACCTATGTAATTGAGGGAAAAAAAAAAAAAGAAGAAGTGTTCTGTAATCCTTTACTTAGGTGACAAGGCTGCACCCTCCACAGATACGATAGGGTGGGTTTTGTCATCCTAGAACTGGAATGTGTGTTAGTTGCAGAATCATCAGGTGAAAAAAATATAGGGGAAAAAATGAATGCAGCCATCACATCTAAGGTCTGATAAGATGAAATATATCACATTTAGGCATAAACTTAATGTAAAAGTAACAACTTAAAACATAAGTTGCCTTTTACAATAAGGCAGCAATCATAGCTACATATGATTTTTTTTTTTCAATTACACTGCAACATCAATGCAGCCAAGGACAACAGATTTTGTATTATCAGCCAGATTAGGCTGGGAAGAGAAAAACAGCAAAAATCAATGGGATTAGTCAGCAGGAAATATAATGTAAGCAGCATTTTTTTTTAAAGATCTTCAGTTCTGATAATCTCCTTAAACTTTCTTCCATAATTTCCATAAATGGTGCTCTGTGGTCATTTGGATTTTATCTTGTGTTTTTTTTTTTTTATTACACTCATTAAAGCATAACTTCATTTTTAGGCTAAATGTACTTAGCCTTTTCAGGAATTTCCCCTGTGCGATACTTAGGCTTGAATTGAGCTAGTACAGGGGCTGCCATTGCTGCTGGAAATACTAGTTCTATGGCTGTCATGCTTTTCCAGTAGGTTTAGTACTTTCCACCAACCAGAACCAAGTTTATAGATTAGGAGCTCTGATGGCACCCTAACTTTTGCGATTGACATGTGTGTTCCAGGTTAGTGTCTTAAAAAGTACAGGGATAATCAGGCCAAGTATTTTAAGGAGGTTAGGAATAGGAATGACAGTCTTCATATTTATTTTGGCACATGCAGACAGCTTTAGTAAATGGAAGTATATCCAAACTAAAGAACAGAAATATAACAATATTGGAGCATACAAATACTTTGATCCGGTGGCTGCACTAGTTTTTCATTTTTTTTTTCAGGCCAAGAACATCTTCTGTAAGAACGGAAAGTAAATGTTGATTCTGCCAGAATTCCAGGGTCCTCGTCACTTCCTGTGAGCCGAGTTCAGATTTTAAAGAAATGCTATTAGTTTATCTAGCCATCTTCTGTGACATACAAAACACCTCATCCCTAGGTTATAGAGGTGATGAGAGTGGGAGGTGTGTTTTCTGTCCAAATCAGGAAAGTGGCCTAGGGTGAGTTAGCATTGTCACCCTAGGACAGGAAGAGTGTTATTGACAGGATCACCAGGTGAAAAAAAAGAGAAAACAAAAGTGAAAAAAGAAAAGTAATGCAGCCACCACATCTTATGCCTTGTTCATATGGGACAATTAATTCTGTGCTTAATTTGGGTTAATTCACCCCGTGTGAATGAGGCCTTGGGTCTGATAAGCTGCAATATGTTACATTTTTGTTTTTGGGAATGTGACGGATCTCGGATATCCCGTATGGGAACCTCCGCCAGACCGGTGTCTCCTGTCCTCCAAACGCACCAGCAGCCTGCAGACTCGCCCTAACCAGCCCTTAACCACCCCTCAATCACGAGAAAAGCCACACAGGTGTTGAGGGTTAAACATGCAGAGCATAAACCTCTTTATTAAGTACCAAACATACACTTTTAAACACAGTTAAGGACACTCCCCTTAGCCTTGTCATAGAGGGGGTAGGGGACAAGGAAGAACCAATGGAAACTCAACACTTGTATATTCAAACAACTACAGTTGAAACACAAAGGGATTATGATAAGCAGACACCTGCTGGGAGGTGTCCTCTCCAGACCTTTGTCTACGTGCCATGACCCAACACAATTAAACACAGCAAGGGGGGGGGGGGTAAAGGATGTAGCATTACATTACATTACATTATCTCAATGCCATTTTGTATATGCCTTTATCAGATGAAAGTACATTGTTTGTGGAATAAAAGTATATATGTAGCCGGAATCGAGTCCACGAGCCCAGCCACAGATACCGCGTTCACCCGGTTACGATAAACTGGCGACCGCGGACACAAATGTCTGGAGGTGGCATCTTCTCCAGGTGGTGGGAGATGGCAAATAGCCCTCCAAATCTCCCGTTCTCTGCTGGGCCATAGTCTGTGGGTAGGAGGCCAGCCCACAGCCCCTTCCAAAACACACAGTGACAGTGGGTTCTGTCACAGGGAATAAACATGTTTAAAGTAGATGTAAACCTCAGACATGAAATCTGAACAAAGCATATTCCTCCATAGTGTGTGCTTGTCTCAATCCAGAGCACGAAGTGTCACTTGTGTCTGCTGCCTTATTCCTTTGCTATCTGCATGAGGCACTTCTGATGAGTTTCCCTGACACCAAGAGAAAAATGGTGACGGGGAGGGCATAGTCTGATTGACAGCCTCAGCTCTGTTCTTGCGTGGTGTGTGAAGAGGAGGGGGGGGTGTGTCAATTCCATCCAATCAGATCTTCTCACTGATGTACAGTATCTCACAAAAGTGAGTACATCCCTCACATTTTTGTAAATATTTTATTATATCTTTTCATGTGACAACAGTAGGGATGAGCTTCGAGTTCGAGTCGAACTAATTTTCGACTCGAACATTGCCTGTTCGCCCGTTCTCCGAACAGCGAACAAATTGGGGTGTTTGCGGCAAATTCGAAAAGTCTATGGGAGAAATCTAAAGTGCTAATTATAAAGGCTTATATGCAAGTTATTGTCCTAAAAAGTGTTTGGGGACCCGGGTCCTGCCCCAGGGGACATGTATCAATGCAAAAAGACGTTTTAAAAACGGCTGTTTTTTCTGGAGCAGTGATTTTAATAATGCTTAAAATGAAAAAATAAAAGTGAAATATTCCTTTAAATTTCGTACCTAGGGGGTGTGTATAATATGCATGTAAAGTGGCGCATGTTTCCCGTGCTTAGAACTGTCCTTGCATAAAATGTCATTTTTGAAGGAGAAAAAGTCATTTAAAACTCACTCGCGGCTATTAATGAATTGTCGGCTCCCGGCAATACATAGAAAAGTCATTGATAAAAAAAAAAAAAAGCGTGGGGGTCCCCCAGAATTCAATTACCAGGCCCTTCAGGTCTGGTATAGATATTAAGGGGAACCCCGCCGCAAATTTAAAAAAAAATGCATGCGGTTCCCCCAAATATCCATACTGGGCCCTTCAGATCTGGCATGGATTTTAAGGGGAACTCCACCCCAAATTAAAAAAAAATGGCGTGGGGTCCCCCCAAAAATCCATACCAGACCCTTATCCGAGCACGCAACCTGGCAGGCCGCAGGAAAAGAGGGGGGGACGAGAGAGCGCCCCCCCCTCATGAACCGTACCAGGCCACATGCCCTCAACATGGGGAGGATGTCCCCATGTTGATGGGGACAAGGGCCTCGTCCCCACAACCCTTGCTCAGTGGTTGTGGGGTTCTGCAGGCGGGGGGCTTATCGGAACCTGGAAGACCCCTTTAACAAAGGGGACCCCCAGATCCCGCCCCCCCTATGTGAATTGGTAAGAGGTACATTGTACCCCTATCATTTCACGTAGAAAGTGTCAAAAAATGTAAAAAAAAACAAAAACACACCAACACCTTGGAAAAGTCCTTTATTAAAAAAAGAAAAACAACATTCCAGCGGTGAAATCCAGTGTCCCGCAGCGATCCGATGTCCAGCGCTGTCCGTCATTGGCTGAGCCTGAGCGGACCTGATGGGGAACTTCCTCCGCAGTCTATTACATGTATAGACCCGCCCCTTCTAAAGTTCCCCATCAGGTCCGCTCAGCCAATGACTAGGTGTAAGGCTGAGGACCTGATGCGGAACATGAGAAGGGGCGGGTCTATTCATGAATTACACAGTGAAGGAAGTTCCCCATCAGGTCCGCCCCCTCGGTATGTCAGACCGCGCCTACGTCATTGGCCTGAGCGGACCTGATGGGGAACTTCCTTCACTGTGTAAATTACACAGTGAAGGAAGTTCCCCGCTCAGGCCAATGACGTAGGCAGGGTCTGACATACCAAGGGGGCGGACCTCATGGGGAGCTTCCTTCACTGTGTAATTCATGAATAGACCCGCCCCTTCTCATGTTCCGCATCAGGTCCTCAGCCTTACACCTAGTCATTGGCTGAGCGGACCTGATGGGGAACTTTAGAAGGGGCGGGTCTATACATGTAATAGACTGCGGAGGATTACTGGAACCATGTCCTGTGGTCTGATGAGACCAAGATAAACTTATTTGGTTCAGATGGGGTCAAGTGTGTGTTGTGGAAATCAGGTGAGGAGTACAAAGACAAGTGTGTCTTGCCTACAGTAAGCATGGTGGTGGGAGTGTCATGGTATGGGGCTGCATGAGTGCTGCCGGCACTGTGGGGCTACAGTTCATTGAGGGAACCATGAATGCCAACATGTACTGTGACATACTGAAGCAGAGCATGATCCCCTCCCTTCGGATACCGGGCCGCAGGGCAGTATTCCAACATGATA
Organism: Rana muscosa; assembly: GCA_029206835.1. NCBI lineage: Eukaryota > Metazoa > Chordata > Amphibia > Anura > Ranidae > Rana > Rana muscosa. The sequence goes on along the minus strand of CM055117.1, from coordinate 160,765,479 downwards.
TCAACCCCAAATACACCTACAAGACCACCACTGCCTTGCTAAAGAAGCCGATGGACTGGCAAGGCATGTCTCCAGACCTAAACCCTATCGAGCATCTGTGGGGCATCCTCAAATGGAAGATGGAGGAGCGCAAAGTATCTAACATCCACCAGCTCCGTGATGTCGTCATGGAGGAGAGAGGACGACTCCAGTGGCAACCTGTGAGGTTCTGGTGAACTCAATGCCCAAGAGGGTTAAGGCAGTGCTGGAAAAATAGGATTTTTGTACTCACCGTAAAATCAGTTTCTCTGACGTCCATGGACTGACACAGCTCTCATACTGTTTACGTGTGGGTATATGTCCCTGCTTTCAGGAGAAGATCTAGGCAGAATGTTAGATGTTAGAATCATTCTAGAACAAAACCAGAGCTAAAACAGCCCCGCCCAAAGGGGCGGTCCCTCCAGACATAGCCCTCCCACCTGCAGCCAGCAGCCTCAGTTCGTAACAAAGCAGTACAAACCTTAAAAGAAGGGTGGGTGCTGTGTCAGTCCATGGACGTCAGAGAAACGGATTTTACGGTGAGTACAAAAATCCTTTTTTCTCTCATCGTCCATGGACTGACACAGCTCTCATACTGTTTACGTGTGGGACGTCCCAAAGCAGTATAAGAAAAGGGTGGGAGCAAATAGTAAAGGAACAACCAAAACTTCACTCCAAACAAGCAGAGCTCCTCAACGGAGGAGTTGCAACATTAAACAGCGGCCTGCAACACTTTGCGGCCGAAGGAAGCATCCGAAGATGCAGCCACATCAACCTTATAGAATTTTGAAAAGGTATGAACGGACGACCAGGTCGCCGCCTTGCACACTTGATGTCGGAAAGCCCAGGAAGCACCAATTGCCCTGCTGGAATGCGCCGTAACCGGAAAGGGAGGCGCCCGCCCCTTAATGGCATAGGCCTGTATAACAGTCTGTTTGATCCCCCTAGAAATGGTGGCAGACGACACCGCTTGGCCCTGTTTCGGACCAGAGACAGACACAAACAGTGAGTCAGACTTCCAAATAGAAGCAGTAGCCGCTAGGTACATCCGTACGGCTCGCACCACATCTAAATTGTGAAGCGCAAACTCTCTATGATGCGATGAGTGAGGGCACAAGGACGGAAGGACAATGTCCTCATTAAGGTGAAAAGCCGAAACCACCTTTGGAAGGAAAGACGGTCACAGTCGCAACACCGCCTTATCCTTATTGATGACCAGGTAAGGCGACTTGCATGACAGAGCCGCCAACTCAGACACCCGTCTAACAGAAGTGATGGCCACTAAGAAAGTCACCTTCTGAGACAAAGTTAAAAGAGGAATATCTCTGATATTTTCAAAAGGAGGTTCCTGAAGAGCCGAGAGCACTAAGTTCAGATCCCAAGGAGGGAGCGGAGGCTTGGCAGGTGGAATCACATGGTGAACCCCCTGCACAAAAGTGCTAACTAAGGAATGACCTGCTAGGGGTCCTTGAAAGAAAACGGCCAAGGCCGAAATCTGACCCTTAATTGTGCTCAAAGCCAGCCTTTGGGCCACACCACGCTGCAAGAACCGCAGGATTCTGGGGACAGAGTACGTCCGTGGACGCCAGTCTAGCTCTTCGTACATAGCCATGTAAGCTCTCCAGGTACAGTGATAGATCTTTCTAGAAGACTTCCGTGCCCTAAGCATGGTTGAAATGACCGAATCCGACAGGCCTCAGTCCTTCAGTACCTGGCTCTCAATAGCCATGCAGTTAAAGACAGAAACTGTAAAGCAGGATGAAAGATAGGACCTTGAGACAGAAGGTCCTCCCTCAAGAGCAGGCGCCAAGGGACGTCCGCGATGAGACGTACCAGGTCGACGTACCAGTGACGCCGAGGCCAGTCCGGGGCAATGAGGATCACCGGAATGCCCTCGGCCGCTACCCTGCGCAGCAGACGAGGAATCAACTGCAGCGGAGGGTAAGCATACATTAAGCGATACTGACCCCACGGGGCCACCAACGCGTCCAAGGCATCCGCCCAGGGGTCCCTGGGCCTGGCCACAAACCTCGACACCTTGCGATTGAGTCGAGATGCCATCAGCTCCACATCCGATGTGCCCCACCACCGACAAAGGAGTTGAAACACCTCCGGATGCAAGGACCACTCCCCCTGGTCCAGGGACTGGCGACTCAGATAGTCCGCCTGCCAGTTTTCTACGCCCGGAATGTATACGGCCAACAGCGCCGGCACACTTCTTTCTGCCCACCTTAGGATGTGGGCGACCTCAGATGCCGCAGCCAAGCTCCGAGTGCCCCCCTGATGGTTGACATACGCCACGGCCGTTGCGTTGTCTGACTGAATTCTGATCGAGCGGCCCTGTAGCCTCTTCGACCACGCGGAGAGACACAGTCTGATCGCCCGCAATTCCAGGACGTTGATTGGTAGACGAGATTTGTCCAGAGTCCAGAGCCCTTGAGCTGACCGGACTCCCCAAACTCCTCCCCAGCCCATCAGGCTGGCATCTGTCATAACCACCGTCCACTGGATGGGGAGGAACGACTTCCCGGCCCGAAGAGCCGGGGATCTCAGCCACCACGTCAGGGACGCCTTGACAAAGTGACTCACCTGGATCTGAAGATCCAATGACAATGGGGACTTGTCCCAGACAGACCGAATTCCCTTCTGCAATGCCCGAGTGTGTGATTGGGCATACGGAACCGCCTCGAAGGAGGCCACCATTAGTCCCAGGACTCTCATGCAGAGACAAAATGACGACCATTTTCGGGACATCAGAACCCGCACTGCCGACTGAAGTGTCAGTAACTTCTCTGAGGGTAGAAACACCTTTGCTGCCGAAGTGTCCAGGATCAGACCCAGATACTCCAATCGTTGAGTCGGGACTAGAACCGACTTCTGCATGTTCAGAAGCCACCCGAAGTCCCGGAGGGTCTGACTGACTATTGTCACATTTTCGTCCAATTCTGAGCCAGTTTCTGCTCGTAGAAGGAGATCGTCCAGATAGCCCACGATAACAATTCCTCGCTGTCTCAGCAAAGCTAGAACCAGGGCAAGCACCTTGGTGAAAACCCGTGGTGCCAATGCTAGGCCGAAGGGAAGAGCCAGGAACTGATAGTGGACTTTGCCTATGGCAAAGCGCAGATTGGAACGTGCAAGTAAGCGTCCTTGATATCCAAGGACGCCAAAAAATCCCCTTGGTGGAGTGTCGCAATCACCGTGCGAATAGATTCCATCCGGAATTTTAGTACCTTCACATAGGCATTCAGGGCCTTGAGGTCCAGGATTGGCCACACCCCGTCCTTCTTCGGGACAACAAACAGGTTCGAGTAAAACCCCTGAAACCTCTCTTGTGACGGAACTGCCACAATTACTCCGCACCTGAGCAAATCCTGTACGGCCCCCAAGAGGGCCGCCCGGCGGGCAGGAAGGAGAGGGAGGTTCGAGGGAAAGAACCCGTTTGGGGGCCACGAGCGGAACTCTATCCTGTATCCCGAGGTGACCACCTCGCACACCTACCGGTCGGAGATCCGGGAGGTCCACCGCACCGTGAACCTGCAAAGACGTCCCCCCACCCCAGAGTCGGGCAGGGGCAAGACTTTGTGCAGTGGTAGGTTTGGGAGCTTGCTTGGTAGGCTTACACACCCAGGGATGCCTTTGTCCCCCAGTCGCACTTTTTTCAGTCTGAGCGGGCTTACCCGTGGAATCTGACTGACGAAAAAACGTCTTCTTCGCCGGAAAGGAAGGGCCCGGCCTGCGGTGGGGCTCCTTTCCCTTAATAGACTGAGAATGGAAGGTGCTCTTACCCCCTGTGACATCCTTAATAATGTCATCCAAGGCGGCCCCAAACAGTCTACCGCCCTTAAAGGGCAAGTTAGCCAGGAGCTTTTTGGAAGCTAGGTCGGCCGACCAGCATTTCAGCCAGATAAGGTGACACAGCACCACAGCAGAGATAGAGGCCCCGGATATTAGAGGGGCCTCATCCAAAGTGGCATCGCACACATAGACTAAACCCTGCGCAAGTTGGTGAGCCAGGGCAATGGTCTCAGGAGGGAGATTATGCTCCTGCACTGTCTGGTGCAAAATCTTTGCCCATTCTGTAAGGCAGACCCCAATAAGGTAAACATAGTTCTACTCATCACTTCTGACCTCCTGTCAGTGGGATCCTTAAATGCAGGAGTCCCTTCCATTGGGAGCGTGGTAGCCTTATTTAAATGGGCGACCGGGGGGTCAACCACTCGGGGGAGAGCCCACTTCTTAACCAGGTCCTCCTCAAAAGGGGTACCTTAGGGCTATGCGCCGTGGGACCGTCAAAGTCTTCTGCGGCTTATCCCAGACTTGGTCAATGAATGTATCAAAAAAAAGGCACATATGGAAAAACCTTTTTTGAAGAAACGCCTTTTAAAGGAACCAAAGGAGACGGCTTCCACCTGAGGTTCCTCAGCCTCAACATTCAGCTTGAGAGTGTCCCTCACAGCATTAATGAGTTCACTTACAAGCACCCTGTCAGTCACTGGTTCAGAACTGGGGTCTTCCTCACAAGGAATATCCTGTCCAAACACATCAAAATCCTCAGAGCTAGGCCCATATCTGAGACAGAGCACTCCCCTACAGGAGAATGTGTGGGGAGGGGAAGCTTTACAGCTCCCTTGCGCTCGCACACTGCTTCCATTCTGACAAGGAATGATTCCAGGACTGCCGACAACTGGTCCATAGGGACTGCAGGTGCAGGAGCACTGCCAGTTGCCTCTGACAAGTGTGTAGAAGCAGGTGAACCAGACTTCATACTGCCACCCTCTGAGACCTTATACACTATTACAGTGAATAATACAGTCCACCCACTGGCTACGCTGAGGCTGAGGAGGGGATACCTAGAGGACTCGCCAACCCTTAAGGACCGCTCAATTCTGCTGTATGAAACCGCGCTGCAGCGCGAGTGAAGCCTGAGGAGAGTGTGCAAAAATCCTGTGAGGAGACTCGAGCCGCAGCAGTGCCGCTAGAGGCCGAAACCGAAAGTGAAAGCGCCGCGGCTACAAGAAAATGGCCGCCGGCCGCATGTATACCGAGCGCATTTTTCAAATTCACAATACAGCGCTAATGGCGCACGCAAAAAAAAACCCACACTCACACACCAGAACACTTCTCCTCTCCCAGAGTCCACTAAACAGACATGAGCGCCCCCCGCCCGGCCAGAGCGACCCCCAAGCACCCCCACACAGTACAGCACCAGTACAGGGTGCAGAGAGCAGCATAACAGGGGGGAGACAGGGAGAAACCCCCCAGATAAATAAACACAGCCAGCATGTACTCACCTGCAGCAGGAGACACTACTTACCCGTCCCAGAGGGACCCACTGGCTTGTTTCAGACAGACCTATCACAGAGTAGTACTGAGTAGCTGTTGGCCCGGTCCACCGCGAAAGATACAGACAGGTACTGTTCAATCTTGTGAGGACCGCGGGAGCATAAAAGCAACCCGGCCACCCCTGGAGTCATGGGGTATGTCGTGAACTGAGTCTCACGCACACAAGGCAAGGATCAGTACGCTCGATGGTCGGACAGGGAAGACTATGAGGATACCAGTGTACCCAACCTGTTTGCCCAGCCGACAGTTGATTGAAGGTCTCAAAAATAAAATAATACAATTCCCAAAGGAATAAAATTGAAAAGTAAAATCTTCCAGGAGACTGGCTCCTGAGAGAGCCACGTCTTCTTCTGCTAGGCAGAAAAAAACTGAGTCTGCTGGCTGCAGGTGGGAGGGTAATGTCCAGAGGGACCGCCCCCCTGGACGGGGCTGTTCAGCTCTGGTTTTGTTCTAGAATGTTTCTAACATCTAACATTCTGCCTAGATCTTCTCCTGCAAGCAGGGACATATACCCACACGTAAACAGTATGAGAGCTGTGTCAGTCCATGGACGATAATGATGGCCACACAAAATATTGACACTTAGGGCCCAATGTGGACATTTTCACTTAGGGGTGTACTCACTTTTGTTGCCAGCGGTTTAGACATTATTGGCTGTGTGTTGAATTATTTTGAGGGGACAGCAAAATACAAGCTGTTATACAAGCTGTACACTCACTACTTGAAGTGTCATTTCTTCAGTGTTGTCACATGAAAAGATATACCGGTAATAAAATATTCACAAAAATGTGAGGGGTGTACTCACTTTTGTGAGATACTGCAACTTCAGATCCCTGCCCCCTGCTTTTCAGAGCTGAGAGATCCTGTGTAAATGCTGCACTTTGAATGGATGTAGGGGAAAGACAGCTGTAGACAAACAGGTACAACGTATGTAGGAGAATTTATTTAATCTCTGTATCACCTGAGGCCAGTCACCTTATTGGATATATGTAAGGGTTTACAACCACTTTAAGTCCCTAAGTATAGAAATAAGGATTTCTATAGGAGACTAAACATCGCATTTTTATCATACACCAAAAGGCCATTAAGCCCCCCGGTCACACCAGTGTGACTTGTCATGCGATTTGACAACTCGCACCCTATTGTCGGCAATGGAACTGTTCAAATAGGTGTGACGCCGACTTTAAAGCGACGCACAAATTTAAAAAAGATTCATGCACAATTTTTGCAGATTTCCGGTGCGACCTGCACAGACATCTGTGAATGAAATTGCACAGATGTAAGCCAAATCGCACCTAAAGTTGCACTGACATGCGGCTTTGAAATAGTTTGATTTCAAGTGAAGTCGCACAACTTCAAAGTCGGATTTGGTTGACCGAAGACTTTGACTACAGGGAAAAATTTACACAGTGCAGTAACTCATAGCAAACAATTGGCACTTGTTTTAATTAAAGTGCTACAGCATTCAAATCTTTTTTATTATTTTTTGGATAGATTGGCGAGGAATTAGAACACTTCTCAGGTTTTTACTACTGTCAGTGTCCCCATTAGAGAGAGTTTCACTGTCTCTCTATTTGTCCAGGTGACCATGATCACCAAGCATGCAAGTGAAAAGTACCACATTTTGAATTGCCACCAGAATAGGAATAGAAGTTACATCTTCCACTAGTTCTTACGAAAAGTGTCCATGAGGTGATTTCCCTCAATTTGGAGACAACTTCTTGTTGTGACCATGGGACAGGAAGTGAAGGGAAATCTCCACATTGGGACACAGATGAAAACTGACAGGTGTTAGTAGTCTCCTTTATTCTATAAAAAAAAAAAAAAGATTGGGTTTAGTGCTATACTTAGCTGGTCACAGTGCAGGTATGCACTTTACACACTATTATTAAATAAGGTGTGTCTTGTATGACTCCCTTTACAAAAAGGAAATACTGCCACAGAAATGAGAACGTCTTAAATGCAGACACATTTTTGTTTTTTCTCCAATTTCTCTTACTATTTAATAGCTTTCCTTATTTGAGAGCTGCAGACATATCCCCATGTGTAGCTCTAAATTACTGTGATCCAATGAATAGCTGCGTGATCATTTACAGCAGTTTCCCATCCATCCATCTACCCAATCCATCTACCAGGATAACCTACCAGCAAGCTGTAATTTACAGGTTGCCAACTGTGTAGATTGTACTGTATTCTCCATCTCCCTGCTGACTGCTCCCCCTCCCACTCCGCAGGCATAAGCATGCACGTTTGGACGAACACACAAAAGATCTTTAGGTGGTGAAATTGTGGCGGCACGTCCGACTGCCACCTGTTGCTGAACTGTCTAATTTTAAAAAGAGTTCCATATACCGTACAGTAAACAAACAAATGCCGAGCATCCCAAAATGATCCCCAGCAGTTATATACATGTGCCTCTCTGTAACGATACAGTCAAGGTGTTTGCCAATTTCCTCTAGCAATAATACATTGCAGCTAGTCTTCCTATCTAATGAGATGGAGAAACATATTGCGTGCTAAACAATGAAACAGAAGACTGTTTTATAAGTGCAGAGCCACCATCTGTAGTTGTGCTTCATGCACAGAGGGGATCCTCTTGCATAAGATGGCATCTCGTGCAAGTATAAAAACTCCACTAAGATCTCTAACATTGTCATTTTTTAAAAGCAGTATCTTGCGATGAAGAATATATATGATGTGTGAATCAAATTTTTGATAATGCTGTAGAGGTGAATCACATACTGTTATTTCTTTATCAGATGTTTTTCTTTCTTTCACAGAATTAGTTATTTCACAGTTCTTTCATTCACAGAGCGAGTCAAAAAAAGAAAAAAAAAAAAAAACAGGAGCCAATGCCTGAAGCAGATATTATAGGCCAGCCTGCTTTTGCTGTGGGGTCCAGGTATGATCGTCAAGGGTCAATGATACGGAAACTGATAGTTAGCTATGAATGCAGTAAGATCTTGATATACTGTACTGTACGTCTGTTGAAAGAGATAAATAAATCTGGCAAAGAGATAACAAGAAATTCTTCTCAAAGAGGAGAAGGCGTCCATTACCTAAGGATACTAGCAAAAAACTGGAGCCTCAGAGTGGACAAGGTTATATAGGGACCTTAAGGGGCGGACTCAGCAAAGCGTTTGCCAGTGTCCAATCAGCTGAAGGTACCGGCATATAACCCATGAATTGATTCCTGTGTCCTGTACTGAACGATAAAGACTTTTTATCGTTCACTGGATAAGAAAAATAAAAAAATATTCTGGGAACATAAATCAGAAATGATTGCTCAGAAAGTTGTATAAGACAGACTATAGGTACCTATATCCCAGAATCATATAAAATACAGGAAACAAAAAAAGTGGGGGGCAAATGAGATTTTTCTGGTACCATCAAGACATTACAATGATTTGGCTAAAACGTTTTTTTTTTTTTTTTAAACATTGTGAATAAAAAACACATATACACATTAAAAAATACAGTTCTCTCAAAGGTCAATACACCTTTAATTCAGAGGTTATTCAAACCTAGGGATACCTCCAAGGGTCATGTGGACAATAAAGAAGTCAGACTCTCAACATATTTTGCGGTAGCCCATTTCTTCAGGAAAGAGAACACACACACAATTGGAAAGGGAGGACCATACACTCGGAGGCTATAACAAGGCTGACACACATAGAGGGGTGCCAAGGGTCACCATTTCCCGGCAAGCATGGATACAGGTTCCAGGGATCCCAGGATATTCGATATGCTGTATCCATCAACCAAAAAGTATTCAGAAGACCACAGGTAAGTATCTGGCGGTGGGATAGGTGGAATGTGGCTGAATATCAAGATCATAGGAGGAAGACTACGTGCCAGGAGGCTAAGTGCATCAATTCGAATGGCCTGATACCACCATTAAGGTGTCTAGTATCTATAAGTTGGGTTCAAGCTCCATAGGGTAGCGATGGCAGTTTATACAGTGGAACGGAAGAGGAGAGGATATTTTTCCAATCAGCCTACATAAGTTCCTATATAGATATGCCATGGATGACTAGATCGATAAGTTCAGCGACATGCATCCACGCCAAGTGTCAGCTCAGAAACTTATGTAGGATGATTGGAAAATACCCTCTCCTCTTCCCTTCCGCTGTATAAACTGCCATCCTTACCCTATGGAGCCTGAACCTAACTTATAGATACCCTAATTTATTTTGCATTCTGTATTTTTTAATGTGTATATATGTGTTTTTTAATCACAATGTATAAAAACATTTTAACCAAATTGTTGTAATGACTTGTGACGGTACCAGAAAAATCCTATTTGCCCCCCGTTTTTTTGGATTCTGGGAACTTGGTGATATAAACCAGAACTTTCTGGAACCTTTAAAGACCTATAGCTAAGACGAGGAAGGTGCATTCAACAATGATAATATGCCGGATGCAGTAATCTGCAACAATCAGATTTCAGCTAGCAGTCAGATCATTGGAAGGTGATCTTTGGCTGCTATGGGTAACTGAAATTGAATAACCATTATTGTGCTTTGGACTGGACTTCAGCTGGGCACTTGCATATAGATTTCTTTTGGCACTGCTCAAATTTCAAGTCGAGACAGAAGGAATCTTAACTAACCATCTATGCAAGTATCTGATGTTGCCATTTATAGGTCTTCAGATTGAATGGCTGTTAGAGCTTTCATGTTCTTCCAGAAGTACCAGTTGCCTGGTTATCATACTGGCTTTTTTGCTTCAATTATTTTATGTCACTGACCAGCAACAAACATGTAAGTAAGAACGTCTGACTTTTTTTTATTTCTGTACTTCTGGGAAGGTAAAATGTCTTCAAGCCAAATTGAGCCTTTTATTGTCTCCATGATGCAGTATTAACAGTAAATATTGGGTTCTGCTTTTATTTTTTAGAACTACTATTTGCTGCAGCAAGGGTTAGAGCCGGTGTTCTGTCGAGAAGTGCCCGGCTATCGAATAGTGCCCGTGTGGAACTGCGCATGCGCCGCACGGAGCTGCAGAACAGCCGAGTTTACGATGAGCTGTTGTCTCGCGTGGCCGAGTCACATTCATGTAGGTGAGGGTTGGATATTTACTTCAAGGGGTCGATGGGCAGTGCTGGGGGCAGAATTTTTATCGATGGCCAAAGAAATCTGCAAAAGAAATCTTTTTTTGCTATTCATTTTGAACGCTTGCGGGGCGTGTTTAGTCAATTGAAGGGTAGCTTTTTCTATATTAGATAAAGATTTCTTTAGCAGATTTATTTGGCCGTCGATAAAAATTCCGCCCCCAGCACTGCCCATCATTGAATTATCCGCCCCTTCATGTAAATATCCGCCCCTTACCTACATGAACGTACCTCGGCAACGCTAGACAACAGCTGATCATAAACTCAGCTGTTCTGAAGCTCCGTTCTGCGCTGGCGCTGCGTATGCGCAGTTCTGGCCGGGCATTTTCCGATAGGGGGCATTTCTCGACAGGACAACGGGACCTCTGCTTAACAGTGTGCATTGGTTCAAGTCTCCAGTTGTCCAACGCACCCACTGCCCAGTGCTCAAATTCTCTAAGCAGCACTGTTAATTGGAGAAATGGGCAGGAGGGGTGTCAGTCCCCTGGAGATTAACACTCCTGTGCTCTGTTTTCAGCATAGGTCAGTCTTTCTAGTGTACTGCCAGTATTTTACCCTTTACTGCTGCAATTAAAACATAAAAAAGTACATATTTATTACGGTTTATGCAGCCTGACTGAAGTACAGCAATACAAGAAGGCTCAACTGCTAGTAAATCAGCATAAGAAGCAGGAGTCTAGCATTTTCAAGAAGAAAGCTAGCGATTGCGGACCAGGGCTGTCTTAATGAGAGGGCACACCTGGGCACTGCCCAGGGGCCCCAGCTGCATGGGGGGCCCCTGCTCTTTCCCCAAAGCAGCTGGTCCTTAAGCTCGGGCTGCCCCTCTACAGCCCAGATATCCCCCCAGCACTCTGACCCCTCTACACCCTAGATATTTCCCACCTCCTACCTACTTGATTTCTGTTTACCTGCACTGTCTCCATTGTAGGGGCCCCAGAGCATTACTTTGCCCAGGGGCCCATGATGCTATTAAGACGGCCCTGTTGCGGACCCCACAATTCTCTCATAATAAGTATACTTAAAATCAATGTATGTTTTCTAGGGTTCCCAGAAAGTTTGTTTGCACTTGTGCTCTATTCTGGGGCAAGTGCAGCGCCTACTAAGGTGAAATCACAGAATCACAATGACCCCAAAAAATATATTATGAGAAGATTAAATAAACAAGCAATGCGCAAAAAAATGCCAAACTAAAAAAAAAAGTTTGTAACGTGAATTCATCCACCAAAGAAAGTAAAACGGATACAATGATATCCAAATCTTGCAAGTGGTACGACCTGGAACCCAACACCCAGCAGTAAGTGTTTAGGCTTACCAGAAATGTAACCTTAAAAGCATAGAAAACAGCACATGAATTTTCCCCGGGCTGAATGGATCTCTCCCTGCTCAGTTTACACTACAGCTGAAGCCTCGATTGCTCTCACCCTGCGATCCCTTGGTTGCCTCCTTGTCTCTAAAGTAATATGCCACTCAGCAGCACAGCAGACATGTAGGATAAGAAAAGGCTTTCAAAGTGTAGTATTAATAATAAAGTTTGTAAATAATAAAAAATGTTTAATATAAAAACACTTCCATAAATAAAATACAGTTACCAGCTAGAAAACTTAATGAAATGCAGCTATCTTACGTGGACAGCAGAGTGTGACGCCAGCAAGCACAAACTCTGGTGTGCATTTTTGATGATGATGTCTGATAGGACGAAACGTGCGCTGGGTGGAGTTTGTGTTTGTTGACATCACATGCTGCTGTCCAGGTCAGACAGGGTTATCTCTGTAGGTTTTTCAGCCGGTAGCTGTATTCTTTTTTATGTGGATGTTTTCAGAATAAGAGTTTTAATTCTACACTATGAGAGCCTCTCCTTATGCTACATGTCTGCTGTACCACTGAGCAGCATATTACTAGTGAGGCAAGGAGACAACTAAAGGATCACAGGCTGAGAGCTGTCTAGGCTTCAGCTGTGGTGTAATTGGAGCAGGAAGAGATCCATTCAGTGATGTCCAAGGATTACTGAACGAGAGCTTTTTTGGCTTCAGCTGTAGGATAAACTGAGCAGAAAGAGATCCATTCAGCCCATGAATAATTCATACGCGGTTTACCTTTGCTTATGAGGTTACATTTCTGGTAAGCTTGAACACTTATCTCTTGGTATTGTGTTCCAGGCCCTACTACTTGCAAGATTTGGATATCACAGTCTTTTATTTTTACTTTCTTTGGTGGAGGATATGCTGCATCTGGATGTATTCACTTTATGAACTAGTCATGGACTATGGATTTTGTTTATGATCCTTTTTTTTTTTTTAGTTTGACATTTGTTATACATTGTTTGTTTATTTAATCTTCTCATCATCTATGCTTTTTGGTCACTGTCATTCTGTGATTTTGCTTTGTTGGTAGGCACTGCATTTGCCCCTGATCTGTTAGGAATTTACCTATATGGATTTCTTGCAAGCTTCCCGATTACTGTGTTTTATTTATTTTTTACTTGTGTTATATTGCCAAAGATGTGCAGAACATCGTTAGCAGTGGAGAGTAGTCACCAAACCCTAAGGGAAAATGCCTGGCATGCCACAAGAATGTTTAAAAGCTAAAGGGAAGAAATTGGACATTTCAAAGTGTACGCTCAAACACCATCATGAACACTGCCTATCGCAGGGTTTCCAATCTCTGGACTTTGGGGACACTGAATAGTGCATGTCTGGAGGCAATTTCTCATGGCACATCCACAAGTAACGTTTGAGCATACCAAGCAATGCTTACACTCTACTCACAGGGCCAGTACTAAACCGCTGATAACCAAAGGGGTGACTAATACACAGCACATCAAGTATTTAAAGGGCCAGAAACAAAAAAAGTTGGTTTATGTAAAGGAAGATTAATAAGAATTATTGGTAAACATGCATAACTTTCAGCAGCTTTTGAAGATTTGCTAGATTTTAAAAGATGCTGAAATTATGGGGAGAGTTAAGAGGACTTATATCTGCATTACACTGAATACAGTAAGTCCCCTACTTATGAACGAGTTCCGTTTCGGGAGCTCATTCGCAAGTTCAACTTGTTCGCAAGTCCAGCAAAGATCAGCACTTGCAGACAAAGGCTCCCCCCTGTCAGTATACAAAAGCACAGCATGGAAGATCGCTGCACCAACATTGCTTGTGTTGGTACAGCTGGCTGGCAGTTTTTTTTTTCGTTCAGCCCGCTGGGTTGAACGTAAAAAAAAAACGGAGTGAGTGTGTACCAGGCTTTACAGGATTAGACATGCGAACACGTTTGCATCTGTGAAAGTTTGTACGTTGAATTTTCCTATGTAGGAGACTTGCTGTACTGTACTTTTAACTGTTCATCTTTATAATTTTTTCTTCCATGAACACATGTACTATGCAATGTTCATATTCCTGACTATATTATTTTTTCGTTTTCTCTATTTTTGTATGCATCCCTTATGATTTTTCTTTAGACCTCAGTTTATTTGTGCCATGGGTAGTCAGTACGCATAGAGTATCTCTATGTGTACAATTATAAAATGACCAATGCAATTTCACCTTGAACTCTAACTAGACTTTAAATGCTAATCGTTCAGACTGCAGCTCACAGCAGCCTGAGAAAAGACACTGTAAATTTAAGGAATTTAGAAGGCATGTATTAAGCTCCATACACAAAACAAAAAAAAGTCTATAGTATTTATAAATAAAAAAACATAAAAAAAAAAAAAAAAAGCTGATATCTAAATGCAACAAAATTGGCACACAGCAATTTTTTTTTCTTTCACTTTATGGATTTAAAGTGTGGATTTTCATTTTAAAATCATATTTAAAATAAAATGGCAAATATCAGAAAGCAATAGGCCACAGAATAATATTTTGAAAATGTAAATTTTATTTATGGAAGTAGATTCACTTACATTTATAGAACTTTAAAATGTTATTTTATTTATGGAAGTAGGTTTACTTATATTTATAGAATTTTATAAATGTTATCCAACACCTCTTTTTCACATAAGGTGACTTTTTTTTAGGTTTACGATTTTGCCTTAAGCCTTAGACAAACAGTGAAACAATTATACATTTCAGAATAAGGAAGAATTAGTAGAAGTAAAGTTTGAAGTGTATGTAGTGAAGTTGTACTTCTTTAGATTGTCAAGTAGACGCGTCAGAAATTTTGCCCGCTGTACTGCCAGCTGAAATGTAAGACAGTCCATTGAAAAGTCCTAGAGCACTCGGAGAAACCCAATCTATACACGAGTGATAAGGAGACAGTTGTAACTCTTACCGTATTACAGTGCTCGATCCCAGCAGTGTGACTATAGCTTGATAAACTCTTTGCTGAAAAACAGCTCAACAGAGGTCTGACACAGAGACCTGTCTGTCCCTCCCAGCACATGCAGACGTTTACAAGGAAACCCCCTCATCTGACATCAGGCTCTAATCTTTAGCAAAAGGCGAGCAGTTTACCATTTTTGGTTACTGGGAAAGCTCTGGAGCTTCTAATTTGGAAACGTCAGCCTAAGCATTGCACTCACTGTACCTTTCTCTTTTTGAACTGCTGTCTTGCCAGGTAGCCTCTGCATGCAGCCTGGAATAATATGAGGTTTCTACGAGTTTGCTCATCTCTCTGTTCCTCAAGCTTTGTCAAGGTGCCAGCTCGGAAGAAAACCTGGGAGGACAAAGAGAAAGAAAAAGTAAGATGCAGACCGCAGCAGATGCCTGCAAAGTTTCAAGTCCTGCAGATCCTTTACTTACTGAAGTAATCCCCAACAACTACCGGGATGGTGTCTGCATTACATTACCAACCTTTACATCTCACTGCAGTGTGTATTCATCTTGACAAGGGTCACAGTATATTTGTGAAGGAGGTTAATACAGAGCATGCCTAGGGTCAGTGTTAAGTACAAATCAACGTGAGAAGTGACAACCCTGAACTCTGGGAGAGTCTGTAAGTAAAAATAGGTCATGTTCACATATAAAACTTTAAAAAAAACTTTATTATGTTTTCTCAACTCTGGTGAGACATCACCTACCGCCTCTCTCCTCTGTGTTACACCACATGGAAGACCCAGCAAAGGTTTTCTACGGTAACTACATTAGGCTATATTTATACAAAAGGCACTTAAGGGCTGGGATTAGTATACTTAACGAAAAGATGAATGTGTTTCATTGTCTGCACCCTAAACAAGTGATGGTTTAGATTTGTAAAAGATAAACAGACACACTATGTTTATAATATGAAGCTGCACTAGAAGCAGAAGAATGACCTCGCCTTTATCAGTGAGAAGTAGCAAGCTTGGATTCCTCAGCTTCACCCTTTGCTGTCTGTGAAGGGTGCTTGGCACCGCTGGATCAAACAGTCCAGAGCAATCCTCTGGAGCCCCAGAGAATGAACGTGTTAATCAGCAGGGCCTGACTATCTGTGGGCCATGCCTGTATTCCCTAGCTCATTAGCATGAGGAATTCTGCCTGTGGGAAGCAACTCTTGGTCAGTACATAATGCAAGCCACAGTGTGCCCAGTGCTTTATTATCCTGAATCCAAGCAGTGCATTGTGTGACAGTGAATGGCAGATAAGTCTTCTGCATTCTGCCATAACCACTGAACATGACGCAGCTTTCTGCCACTCTGCTGATGGGAAGGCTTCATTGAAGTAGGATATGATCACTGGCATTTTATAATAAAAAAAAACTGTGATGGTCATTTTAACTCAAGCCAGCAGTGATTAAATAAACCTACAAACAGAGATCTACTAGCTGGGTGAACTGTGAGCACTACAACACATGCACATAACTGCTGACAATGAAGAATATGAATGCAAAAATAAGCACATGAAAAAACAGCCATATAAGAGTCAAAGTAGTCACTAACTGAGGAAAATTAATACAAAATACAGACTGAGAATTATTATACAAATACTATACAGATGCACAATGTAAATATTCTCTTTATTGAGGCACACGTGTTCAAAGTGCAGTAAATCACATCAACCAATAAAAAATAATATACCTTGACTACGATTTCAAGAGATTGTAAGCTAGGTAAAACATGGCTAAATGTAAAAAAATAAACAGATTCCTTCAACCACACAAGTAAGGTGGATGTAGGAATCCCCCCGCTGCAACACAGAAGGGACTCCCTGCTGTCAGTATACACTGATCAGCAGCTGCAGCCACTGATTGAAGTTTTCCAGTATGGTTGTTGGACAGAAATCGATCCAACGATTGACTTCTGTCAAACAGGGAGGGCCACACACAGGATGAATATTCAGCTGGTCACTGCCGAACTTCGATCTGTCTGTTCCCACCCCTTTGATGATAACCTAGGTCTCTTCAATTTGCACATTAACATCTTTAACTTGACAGTACAACTTATTCAACAATAATTTTCAGCACACATTTATCACCATGCTTTAAGCGCTTTCCTTGACTTAGAATACTCCCTTGAACTCTTACGGTAGAGTCCTATACCAAGCATTATCATTGTCATTTGAAGCACTGATTAAGGGGAATTGTTGTCCCCCAAAATTTCCTTTTCATTTGTCAAATTGTCTTTTATGAGACCAGTCTACTAAGTCACAATCAAGTTCAAATTTGCATGCTCAAACTTTGACTTCAGCTGCAATAAGGTCAACTGCTGAAAGGCAAGATGGGCAGTTATGAGGGAAGATTGATAACGCAAACCCAAAGAACCCAACACTGCAATTTCCAGAAAGTGCCAGTTTAGCTGAGGGATAACAACAAAAATAATAGCGTGTAGACATTCCAAATACTTTAAAACATACATACCCTGCTCAGACCCATGTGATAACTGCTCTTCTCAAGGTCCAGAGATTCTAAAAGTTCTTCTACAGCCTACAAAGGAATAAGAACAAAGTTACAAATGATTTATTAATAGCATTTACTAGTATGGTATTTATGGTAAGTTCAGATCTGTAATTACTACATGAACATAACATGAGCCAATTTATCAAAGTATCTAAAGATGAATGGGTTCAGACTCTTCACAAAGAAACCAGGTTTTCCCCCATATTACAAAGCGAAGATCAGATTTTCTGCTGCACCAAAGACTCATACAATTAGAATAAAATAGCATACAATTCAAAAAAGACTATGGTGGGAACATCTGGATTTGCAGACCACTTGTGCTGGTCATTTAGATTATTTGGAAGTGTGTACAGATGGACTAAGCACTTTTGAGTTGACAGCCCCATGTATGGAGGTATGATAGTTGAAATATACTTTTATTTCACACAGATTTAAGCCGGCCATAGACAGTTCGCATCTCGCCCAGGTTTAGCTGGGACCGGCTGAGATTCGAACCATGTATGGGCAGGCTGAAAGTACCAAAGTAGTACCCATGTATGGGAACAAGCAGGCTGTCGGATTTGTCATGCACTTATTGCCAGCGGTTAGAGCCCCTAGCAATAATCACTGCGTATTCTCCCAGACAGAATGGCTCCCCCCGCTGGGAGAACACAATAGCTCAGCAGGAGGGATTTCCCCATCAACACTTGCGATTTTCTTTCCTGCAACCACGGGTACCAGCTATGGCCCACTTTAGCCTCCCAAAGGGAAACTACAGTCTTTTTGCAGGTTAATGCACGACAACTGTGCTTTACTGGTTCCTCTATCTTGGTACAAGTCTATGGACCAGGTATGACTAAATTAACAAGCAACAGACTCAACAAAACAAAAACACACTTATTTCAACCACCATAAAATGTTTCTAAATCCAAGAACAATAATATATTGCAGCTTAATAATCCTTAGATGTGTTGGCTGCATTTGTTCTTTTTTATCGGGGTTTTTTTTTTACTTCATTTTCACCTGGAGATTCTGCCAGTAACACTTCCCATCATAGGGGGACATGCTCACTCACTGTATGGTATTTATAGCGGAGCAGCATTGTCACCCCCAGATTGCTTGCCCCTTATTCAGATATAAGAACATCTCCCTCTCTCCTCATCTTCATAACATTGGGTAGAGGGGTTTTGTAGTTTATGGGCTTAATTTTCCATGGCTACGAACACAGCTTGAGATTTTAGCGCAGCAGAAATACCGTGTTGTCAGCTCACTATGAGAAGTTAGCAGGATCAACAGGTATCTTTTACATATTGAACAGATACCAGAAAAAGCTTTCAATTGGATACTTTACAGATCAAAGAGAGCACAAATATAGTTGCAATAAAAAGTATGTGAACCCTTTGGAATGATATGGATTTCTGCACAAATTGGTCATAAAATGTGATCTGATCTTCATCTAAGTCACAACAATAGACAATCACAGTCTGCTTAAATTAATAACGCACAAAGAATTAAATGTTACCATGTTTTTATTGAACACACCATGTAAACATTCACAGTGCAGGTGGAAAAAGTATGTGAACCCTTAGACTAATGAGATCTCCAAGAGCTAATTGGAGTGAGGTGTCAGCCAACTGGAGTCCAATCAATGAGATGAGATTGGAGGTGTTGGTTAGAGCTGCCCTGCCCTCTAAAAAACACACACCAGTTCAGGGTTTGCTTTTCACAAGAAGCATTGCATGATGTGAATGATGCCTCGCACAAAAGACCTCTCAGAAGACCTACGATATCTTCAAAAGCCTTGCTGTTCATCAGTCCACGGTAAGACAAATTGTCTATAAATGGAGAAAGTTCAGCACTGCTGCTACTCTCCCTAGGAGTGGGCGTCCTGTAAAGATGACTGCAAGAGCACCGCGCAGACTGCTCAATGAGGTGAAGAAGAATCCTAGAGTGTCAGCTAAAGACTTACAAAAGTCTCTGGCATATGCTAACATCCCTGTTAGCGAATCTACGATATGTAAAACACTAAATAAGAATGGATTTCATGGGAGGATACCACAGAGGAAGCCACTGCTGTCCAAAAAAACATTGCTGCACGTTTACAGTTTGCACAAGAGCACCTGGATGTTCCACAGCAGTACTGGCAAAATATTCTGTGGACAGATGAAACCAAAGTTGAGTTATTTGGAAGAAACACACAGCACTATGTGTGGAGAAAAAGAGGCACAGCACACCAACATCAAAACCTCATCTCAACTGTGAAGTATGGTGGTGGGGGCATCATGGTTTGGGGCTGCTTTGCTGCGTCAGGGCCTGGACAGATTGCCATCATCGAAGGAAAAATGAATTCCCAAGTTTATCAAGACATTTTGCAGGAGAACTTAAGGCAATCTGTCCACCAGCTGAAGCTCAACAGAAGATGGGTGTTGCAACAGGACAACGACCCAAAGCATAGAAGTAAATCAACAACAGAATAGCTTAAACAGAAGAAAATATGCCTTCTGGAGTGGCCCAGTCAGAGTCCTGACCTCAACCCGATTGAAATGCTGTGGCATGACCTCAAGAAAGCGATTCACACCAGACATCCCAAGAATATTGCCTAACTGAAACAGTTCTGTAAAGAGAAATGGTCAATAATTACTCCTGACCGTTGTGCACGTCTGATCTGCAACTACAGGAAACGTCTGGTTGAAGTTATTGCTGCCAAAGGAGGTTCAACCAGTTATTAAATCCAAGGGTTCACATACTTTTTCAACCTGCACTGTGAATGTTTACATGGTGTGTTCAGTAAAAACATGGTAACATTTAATTCTTTGTGTGTTATTAGTTTAAGCAGACTGTGATTGTCTATTGTTGTGACTTAGATGAAGATCAGATCACATTTTATGACCAATTTGTGCAGAAATCCATATCATTTCAAAGGGGTTCACATACTTTTTATTGCAACTGTATATATATATATTCTTAGGATTTACATACACTTTAGGGTGAACCCAGAGTGGCAAAAAGCCTTGAACAGCTGCTGGCACCACATAGCAAGGACTTCTATGTCTGTTTTTCATCGCAGTCCACCTGCTGCTCAAAATACTGATGTGCTCTGGTTTGCATATGTGGACCCATTAATGAATATTAGATTCCAAGCTCAGGAGCTAGAATGTGGCTGCTGCTTTACCCCAATTCCCCACGAAAGGTGGAGAATGTAGAAAGCATAGATAGAAAGGAGGTATGGGTGGTGCCGCCCCAATGTAAATATATACAAATAAAGATATAAAAAGTGTGCCAATTGTCATGCACTACCCCTTTAAATACCATGTTACATAAAAAGATATTACCATATGAAACAAAACACAATAAATATGTATGAAGACAATAAATAACAGTGAATCACATCTCTTATCCTCATATACAACCTGGGTTCAATCCAACGGATTTACACTATGAGATGTCTCTTTCTCCATCCATTTTCTGCATGAGTATATCCATGGACTGCACTGAGTAAAGAGAAGGAGAGACCAGACGTTCTTTACCAAGGAATCACTTGCACACAGGGCCTTTTACTCCTGCATGGGTGCCACCATTTGGTGAGTGTAGACCCAAAAGAGGGGAGCACAAGTCATTTCACACATTCACTGGCTGGATACTGTCGCCACCGATATTTAAAAGTACAAAGTCACCTTGGACTGGGACAGTTTACTTTTGACTTATATTATTAACGTTTTTTGGCACAGTTTTTTTGCACATATGCACTTCAGCACTTTTTAAATATAATCAGATAGGTGAAGGTCACATAAGTTGATTATGTGACAAAGTTTTGTTTTTTGAGTGGATATTTTTTTTTTTCCCCAGACAGAGCAGCACTTGGCACTTCTTAAAGGGACAGTGCATATTATTTTTTTGATTTTGCTTTTTATATTATTATTTTTATATATTTGTATGATGCTGCATAGTCCTTTTTGCACATATGGATTTTTTTCACTGGACACAATTGCACTTTAAATCACATTGGATGAACCCAGGTTGTATATGAGGATAAGAGATGTGATTCACTGTTATCTATTTTCTTCATATATATTTGTGTTTTGATTTATATGGTAATATCATCTTTTTATGTAACAGTATTTAAAGGCGTAGTGCATGACAATTAGCACATTTGTATATATCTATATTTGTATTCACTTACATTGGGGAAGTGCCACCCATACCTCTTTCTATCTAGATGACCCAGCCTCTTGGAAACTAGAGCCAGGTCTCGGGTCTTTCTCCTGTTATAAGGCTCACTACTCTCATGGGCAGCTTCACTGGCCAATAGTAGGCTAAAGCTGGTTACACATTATACAATTTTCAGTAGATTTTTTCCTTCAGATTTACCAAAACCATATGAGGTCAAACCTTAGAAGTTTCAATTTGCATGCAACAAGGCAAGCCCTTGCACTACGTGGTTTTGGTAAATCTAAAGTAAAATCAGACAACAAAAGTTGTATAGTGTGTATGGGGTCTAAAGCCCCGTACACACGGTCGGACTTTTGGCCAACAAACTTCATTTTGAGCAAGTTGGACCAACAATCCGACCGTGTGTACGCTCCATCAGACAAACTTTTTTTGCTTTTTTCTTGTTTTCATCGGACAAAAGTTGGGTCTGCAAACGGACAAACTTTTGCCCAACTAAAGTCCGATGGAGCAAAGTCCGACCGTGTGTACAGAAAACCATCAGACTTTTGTCCGATGGACAAAACAACTAATGTTAAAATTAACCAACAATAGCAGAAGTTGACTAAAGGGTGGCGGTAAAGAGCAGAAAAGAGCAGAAAAACCACGTGATGTTGCCAAAGGTTTTGGGAAAGTTTGAAGAAAAGTCAGAGCGTGTGTATGCTATGGGTGTTCCCGACCAACTCCGTTCGGACAAAAAAACCACGGAAAAGTCCGATGGAAGTCCGACCGTGTGTACGAGGCTTTAGAGGCTGGAGCCAGGCCTTTGACCCAGAAATCTGGATTGACATTTTCATGCTAGAAGACCTCCAAAGTCAGGAGGCTGAATAAGCAAATAGAGCTGCTTGTTAGGCAGTGCCAGAAACGGATTAGAACTTTTGTACCCACTTCAGGTTTGCTTTGCTTTAAGAATGGATTTTAATCACATAACCGGATATTAAAATTGAGTACCATAATTCTGTATAGAAAACAAAATAAAATGTAAAATATATTGAAAAAAGGACTTTTAGGTAAATGTAACAATAGCTTAAAATGTTCTTGATAATGTACTAGAATTTTAAACTAGCAAAAAGTCCAAATCCATATTAATTTTACTCACTTATTTCTAACTGTAGAGGTGAACACATTCAAAAACTATATTAAAATAAAAACTTTATCTCTTATTGTACTGAGGAACCATGTGTGACATCTTAGATACTTATCTGCTTCCCAAACGAAGTCCTAATAAACACATTATACATTTGATACTGCTCTTTAGTTTCCAGCTGAAGTGCTATCAATTGAATTGTACACCATAAAAGCAGCATAAAATGGCAGTGAAAGTGTTATATGGCTGGGTGCTTTTTATTGACCACACTTTATAAAGGGTTGTGCCGGAGACATCTCTATGTAACAAGTGCTCTGCTACACTGGAGTCTGGGCACTGCCAGCGTGTTGGAGGAAACACTTGTCATATTTAAGCAGCTTGGATAAGGAATGGGGAAACTTTGTTTTATTCTTACTATTTATTGTCTATTCTCCAAAGCTGTAGAATATATAGGATGCTACAATGAAATATCAAAAGTAATAAAGTAACATAACAGATAAGAGATTTTACAAGGAAAATTACAAAATAAACGTGAAAGTATTCATCTTAATCTAACAAATGTTGTTAGATACAAAGGTTGATCACCCTCAGGCATTCTTCTTGGCCACCAGGTGCATAACCAAAAGACCCACACTGGGGCAGCATCTTTGGGAAAGTATAGGAGCGCTGTACACAGCGCTCTTACACCGCCCCTGCCCATTGGAATGAATAGGCAGCGGTATCGAAGTGCCTGGAATGTGCTTTGGAAGCGCTGCAACACGGCCGCTTTTAACCACTCTTTCGGTCGCTAGTGGCCGGAAAGCGCAGCTGAAATTGTGGTAAATCGCTGCTCAACTACTTCCCGCTGGCCACTGCACATATACGGCCGGGTGGGTGCTTCCTCCTGAGTGGACGTTCAGGAACGTCCCTCAGAAGGAGGGGGATCGCACGCGTGCCCACGCTGCGGCGCGATCCCGATGCGCTTGTGTCACCCGACGCTGCGCATCTCCGATCGGCAGGAGGGCTCTGTGATTGGCCCTCCTGATCACATGACGGCTGTGTCCAATCACAGTCATCATATGATGAAAATAATAGGATTTTTATAACAGCTTACCTGTAAAATCCTTTTCTTGGAGTACATCACGGGACACAGAGCGACATAGTCATTACTAATGGGTTATATAGATACCGTCAGGTGCTGGCACTGGCAACTTCCAAAACCGGAAGTACCCTCCCCTATATAAGCCCCTCCCATCCGGGAGCACCTCAGTTTTGTAGCAAAGCAATAAGTGTCCCCAAAGAGGGGCGGGAGCTCTGTGTCCCGTGATGTACTCCAAGAAAAGGATTTTACAGGTAAGCTGTTATAAAAATCCTATTTTCTTTCTCGTACATCACGGGACACAGAGCGACATAGTCATTACTAATGGGATGTCCTAAAGCAATGCCCAATGAGGGGGGGGGGTACACCATATATAAGCTGAGCGCTATCAGACATGAGGATCTTTTGCGGCCTGCAACACACTGCGCCCAAAGGCGACATCCTCCTGACTTCTAACGTCCACCTGGTAGAACCTAGTAAACGTGTGAACTGAAGACCATGTTGCGGCCTTACAGATTTGAGCCAGGGAGGCCTGGTGATGCACTGCCCATGAAGTTCCAACTGCTCTCGTGGAGTGCGCTCTAACTTTGAACGGAGGCGGTCTCCTTCTCAAGCCATAAGCTTGCATAATGACCTGTCGAATCCACTTGGCTAAAGTAGATTTTGACGCTGCCTGACCCTTTCTGGGGCCTTCCGGCAGAATAAACAAAGTATCCGTTCTGCGAATCTGAGCAGTGGCTTTTAGATAAGCTTTAACTGCTCTTACTACATCCAAAGAATGCAATAACTTTTCCTCTACCGAAGTAGGTTTGGGGAAAAAAGAAGGAAGAACCACATCTTGGTTCAAATGAAACCTCGATACCACCTTAGGAAGAAAGGCTGGATGAGGACGTAACACTACTCTGTCCTTATGGATAACCAGATATGGCTCCTTACAGGACATAGCTGCTAATTCCGATACTCTTTTAGCCAAACAAATGGCTACTAGAAAAATCAATTTCCTGGTGAGAAGCACCAAGGAAATATGCTGTAATGGTTCAAATGGTTGTTTCTGTAGAACCGACAGAACCAAGTTTAGATCCCATGGACATATGGGAATATTAACCGGAGGACTAATACGCATCACTCCTTGTATAAAGGCTTTGACTAGTGAATGCGAAGCCAAGGGCCTTTGTAAAAATATTGACAAGGCCGAAATCTGACCCTTGATAGTACTCAAGGCAAGCTTCCTATCTACAGCCCACTGTAGGAAGTCCAGAATCCTACCTATTACGTACTTATGTGGATGCCATTTCTTGGCCTCACACCACGCGATGTACGCCTTCCAGATTCTATAGTAGATCTGACTGGATACCGGCTTCCTGGCATTGATCATGGTAGATACCACAGCATTAGAGAGCCCTCTCTTTTTTAGAATGTGGGCTTCAATAGCCAGGCCGTCAAACCTAGGGCTGGTAAGGAAGGGTGGTATATCGGTCCTTGCGAAAGCAGGTCCGGACGACGTGGGAGAGTCCAAGGACTCCCCACTGAAATTTTACAATCTCCGCGTACCACGCTCTTCGGGGCCACGCTGGAGCCACCGGAATCACTGGTTTCTTTTCTACCCTGATTCTGCGGAGTAATCGAGGTAACCATTGTGGTGGTGTGAATGCATATATCAGCTTGAACTGATCCCAAGGGAACACTAGGGCATCCGAGCCGCAAGCTAGGGGATCCCTTGTCCGAGAGACAAACCTGTCCCCCTTTGCGTTGAATCTGGATGCTAGAAGATCTACATCCGATGTTCCCCACCGCTGACATATTGTCCAGAAAACCTCGGGGTGAAGGGACCCTTCCTCTGGGCCTAATTGCTGGCGACTTAGAAAGTCCGCCTTCCAATTCTCCACTCCTGGAATGAATACCGCAGATATGGCTGGGACATATTTTTCTGCCCATTTCAGGATGTAATTTACTTCCCTCTGGGCTGCACGACTCCTGGTGCCCCCCTGATGATTGATATATGCCACTGCTGTGGCATTGTCTGATTGAATTCTGACAGGGGACCCTTGGAGTTTGGATGTCCATGCTACTAGGGCATACCGGGCTGCTCGTATCTCTAAGAGATTGATGGGCAGGGCCTTTTCTGCATCCGACCATCTGCCCTGGAGAGACTATTGCTCCAGTACTGCTCCCCAGCCTATAAGGCTGGCATCTGTAGTGACCACCTTCCAAGAAATCGGACTGAAGGATTTCCTTTTTTCCAGATTCTGGGGAACCAACCACCAACGGAGGCTCTTGCGAACGGAAGGGGACAAGGACATTGTAAGTCTAGGGCCTGAACTTTTTTGTTCCAGGCTGACAGTATGGCCCCTTGCAAATTCCTTGAATGGAATTGACCGTAGGGTACTGCTTCGAATGATGCCACCATTTTTCCCAGCAGCCTCATATACAGGCGTATGGACGGCTGTCTTTTTTGTACCCACTAAGTGGATCAAATCTTTCAAAGACAACACCTTTCCTCGAGGCAAGAATATTTTTCTCTGGCCTGAATCCAACCTTAGCCCCAAGTATTCCAGACTTTTGACTGGTTTTTAGGGCTGACTTGTCTCGGTTGATAATCCAACCGTGAGATTCCAGATACTTGATTGTCTTGTGAACGACCACGTCTAGTTTTTTCACTGAGTGGTCTATCAGCAACAAGTCATCCAGATATGCCATTATCATTACACCTTGTGTTCTTAGATTGGCCAATAAAGGGCCAGAATTTTTGTAAACACTCGTGGTGCTGTGGCCAAACCGAAGGGTAAGGCTCTGAACTGAAAATGGCGCCCTTCTACTGCAAAGCGTAGAAATTTTTGGTGGACTGGAAAGATGGGAATGTGCAAATAAGCATCTTTGATGTCGATCGCGGCTAACCAATCCTCCCCTTGTAGGGCAGTGGCTACCGATCGGATCGACTCCATCGGAAAGTCCTGATATACAGGAATTTGTATAGCCCTTTTAGAATTAATATGGGCCTCCCGTCCGCGTTTGCTTCGGGACTGTAAAGAGGTTTGAGTAAAACCCGAACCCTCATTCTTCCAGGGGAACCTCCATAATTACTCCTTGGAGCAATAGTTGTTCTAGTGCCAACAGGAGGGACTCTCTCTTCCGGGGATCCCTTGGCACGTTTGACCTTAAAAATGGGAAGGAGGAGAGTCTTTTAACTCCAAACTGTATCCCAAACCTACTGCGGAGAGCACCTATCTGTCTTGATCGTGTCCCGCCAGGTCTCTTGCGAACAACTGGAGTCCTCCCCCCACCCGACTGAGTGGGGGCTTCAATGAATTTAACTTTGGGGGAGGTTTTGTACCTCCCCTGAACCAGGGTTTCTCATTACCCTGCTACTGTCCCTGTTTTTTACCCCCGGGATTTGACCGAGGAGGCCGTCGGAACTGTTACACAGCCGATGCCCCAGGGACTGGAGAAGCAGGCCTCTTAAAGAGGGACCTCTAACTCTGTTTTTAACGGCAAGAGCGTATTTTTACCGCTGGAAATTTTCTGGATATATTTGTCCAGGTTTTCCCTGAATAAGCGTTCAACATGAAATGGGACGCTAACCAGCCATTCTTTACAGGGAGCTTCAGCAGACCAGTTTTTGAGCCATAGGAGCCTACGCATATGTAGTATAGACAGCGTAAGGCGGGAGGCCTGATGGACTGAATCCTTTATGGCGTCAACCGCAAAGCCTAAGGCTCTAGGTAGATCAGCTAGGGCAAGGCCTGCTGATCTGTGAAGTCCCTCAAGACCTGTTTCAACTGATCCTTCACTGCTTAGCAGACCCCAATAGCTGCTACTGCTGGTTGTATCACCAAGCAGATTTTCATAAGGACTCCAATCTTTTATCTATTGGGTTCTTGAACATTTGGACATTATCCACTGGACATGTCAGTGATTTATACATACAAGAGATGGCTGCGTCCACTGTAGGGACCTTCCATTTTTTTTTGATGAACTTATCCTCCATGGGATAGACCACCGGAAATCTCTTGGGGGAATAAATATTTTCTCAGGCCGTTCCCAATCCTGGTAAATGAGCCCTTTCAGTAAAGGGTGAAGTGGAAAAGAACAAACAGTCTGGGGGCTTCTAGCGACCCCAACGAGGAAACAGTAGTGGTTGATGGTTCCGCAAGGTGCATTTTTAAATGCTGATCGGACCATGTTAGTCAGAGACTGAACCCATAATCTTTCAGCTTGAGATGCTGAGAAAAGGTTCCCCCACTGTTGATTCCTCTATAACAGAATCAACCTCATCCTGATCCCCTTCAGGCAGGTCGATCCCTGTATGGGACTGTTGCTCTGCTAACAGGCACTCTGAAGGAGGAGACGGAGATCGGGCGTGCTTTCCCTGACAGGGAGGCAGCGATAAATGTTGACAATCTCTCTCTAATCCTCCCAGAGCTGAGGAAAAAACCTCCTCTGTTACATACACAGGAGCAGGTGAACTGAGGACAGCCACAGTACCAAGTACCCCTGCGGGGTCTCTACGGTCACTTACCTCTGAACTTCAGGGGAGACTGGTGCAGCAGAAGTATGCCCAAGATCCTCCGAGCCCGATGAGACCCCCTTCGCTTCCTGGAAGATTCAGTTCCGGAGCTTCTGGACGGCATATTCCTAAGCCTAAAGCTGAGGTATTCCAGCCGTAATACACCACTTTTACTGAGAATAGTCTAGCACAATTGCTGCTATATCACAGTTGGTGTCTACTAATGTGCCTTTCTAGGGGATGCCTGTATCAACCGCTTGCTGTATGCCCTTTTTTTAAATGTTGCCAGCTCTGTCTCTGTACTTCATAGCCAGCTCACCACACAAAACTGTGGTTTTTACATGCTGGGACGCCCGCACATGCGCAGAAGCGCTGCGGCGCACACAGAGCGTCATCCCCCAGGCTCCGCCCCCTTTCCTGGCTCACCTCTATATATAGAGGCGCGTGCACGCGCACGCGCGCGGCCACGTGCGCCTTCGGCGCTAATTTTGAAAAATGGAGACTAGGGACAAGAGCCAGGACCCCTCTTTGCCGCAGGCCGGGGGATGGACGAGCATTGCAACATGGCAGAGGAAGCAGTTTCCCATAAGAGAACTCACCATCTGCCTGGACTTGCTCTGCTGAGAAGAAACTAGTCCACATGACAAGAAAACATTCCACAGCGGCCTCTAGTGGACAAACACAGGTACCGCAGTCTAATATCTTAAATATATATAAAAAAAAATTTTTTTTTTTTTTTTCTTGACCACCATTAAAAATTATTACATTTTTTTAGTAGTTACAGGCATGCACAGAATTTTGCGGGAATACCATTAGGTAACAGACAGAAAGACAAATTAGGCTTGGGGGTCCCCCAATAGAACCAAGTTCCTGGGGGCCCCCACTTACCTGTTCCCCGCCGCAGGACTTTGTTTGGTCCACAAAAGCCCAAACTTCACCTATCACGGCAGGCATTGTAATCAAACCTTCAGGGACCGGGTTCCCAAGGATTCCACTCCCCTGGACCTGTATAGCACCCTGCACAGAAAACATCTTGGTCGTGGGTATGACCAGAGCTCTGGATCCCAGGGTCCAGCTCTCCTAAGAGAAGCATTACAGGCAAAACCTTGCTCTTCTCTGCAAGGCCCGGGTACCGACCGTTTAGCTATGAAGCTTTTTTGGTCGGATCCGGAATAGCTTACTGAGGCCCAAAAGAACCTGTACGCAAGCTCAGTGAAAAACACATGTTTCTTCTTGGCCAACACCTTAGACACTGGCAAAAAACTGAGGTGCTCCCGGATGGGAGGGGCTTATATAGGGGAGGGTACTTCCGGTTTTGGAAGTTGCCAGTGCCAGCACCTGACGGTATCTATATAACCTATTAGTAATGACTATGTCGCTCTGTGTCCCGTGATGTACGAGAAAGAAAGAAAGCCGGTTGCTAGGCGATCAGCTCCCCTCTCCTCACACGGAAGTTGTCAGTGAGGAGAGGAGAGCGGATCTCTGCAGCCGACCGGTGATCAGTGAGCTGTTTTTTACACACTGATCACCGGCCCAGTGTCCCCACACAGTGTAAACACACAAAGTCCCCAAAATAGTGTCCCCAAAACACATGTCCCCACACAGTAAAAACAATCTGCACACATATGTCCGTGATCACCTGCGCACATCTGTACATGATCATCTGCATACATCTGTCTGTGATCACACAAACCAATTATTATACACTTAACAGGATTTTTTTTACCAAAGACATGTAGCAGAATACATTTTGGCTTAAATTTATAACAAAATTAGATTTTATTGGATTTCTTTTAAACTAGAAAGAAGAAAATATCGCAAAAAATAAAAAACGGAGTCGTGAATAAATACCACCAAAAGAAAGCTCTACTTGTGTGAACAAAATGATAAAAATTTCATTTGGGTACAGCGTAGCATGACCGTGTAATTGTCATTGAAAGTGTGAGAGCGCTGAAAGCTGAAAATTGGTCTGGGAAGGAAGGGGGCGAAAGTGCCCAGTACTGAGGTGGTTAAACTAGCGGCGCTTTACCGCTAATGGACCCGCCGCCCCAGTGTGAAAGGGGTCTTAAGATCCAAACACAAAGCATACAAATAGGACTCTCGCCTACCTACACACATTGGAGTTGATCTACGTAAACTGGAGAGTGCAAAATCTGGTGCAGCTGTGCATGGTAGCCAATCAGCTTCTAACTTCAGCTTGTTCAATTAAGCTTTGAGAAAAAAAAACGTGGAAGCCGATTGGTTTCTATGCAGAGCTGCATCCAATTTTACTCTCCAGTTTAAGTAAATTAACCACACTGTTTTTTTTACTAATCATTTGTGTTTTGGTGGCAGCTCAGTTCTAGATAAAAATCAGTCTATGTCAATGTAAATTCTGCATATTACTACTATGACAGCTTGAAGGCAGAATTTAAT
The DNA here is from genome assembly GCA_029206835.1 of Rana muscosa. Classification (NCBI taxonomy): domain Eukaryota; kingdom Metazoa; phylum Chordata; class Amphibia; order Anura; family Ranidae; genus Rana; species Rana muscosa. The sequence continues at coordinate 160,734,932 of CM055117.1, read as the reverse complement.
ATAGACGTATGTACTGGGACTGGTCTGGGTTCTAGGAACAAAGGGTCAGAGCTGTGGCTGAAAAATCGGGGGGCATATAAATAATTGGGCATTTTTGTGGACACTCATTAAATATTTACAATGAAAATATATAAGGATATAAACACTATATATTTAGATATATATTGGAGAAGAATCAGGCTATAAAACTTTTTAACCGGAGGTTAAAAAAAAACCTTAAGACAAAAAACTTACATTATAAAAGGAATACCAAGGTATATACAACTAGTATGTTAAAGGAGGTTCTATGGTCACAGCATACACTTTAATTTTATAACATCAGCGTTATAATATTACAAAACAAAAGTTATTTCTGGCAATCCAATACAGACTTGCTGAAAAAAATTTATCTCCTGTTATGTTGTGAGTGCTGCCTGTCTGCTGGTCATCTCTTTCCACAATTTTCTGGATTCCCTACATGCTTTGCAGCTTCTCCTCTGCTGTATATTTTCAATTTCTATATCCCTGACTTTCTAAATATCCCATGGTATCTTGCAGCTAACAAAATAATTCCTGTACTGACTCCACCTCCTGAAACTCTTCTCATCAGCACCAATGTAGTTCAGAAGGCAGGCTCTGTATAATGTGACACATCAGTGCCTACACACCGGGCACGGTGAATACGCATCGCACAATTCAATAAATGTGTGGGGATCTTCACAAAAGTTTAGACATTTTAAGAAAGCTCCGATTAATAGGAGTCGGCTAGAATAATTGAAGTTCAAGGTGGAAATGAATATCAAGATTATACATATTGATCCTAGCTACACTTTAGGCCTCATGTCCACTGGTCGTTTTTTGACATTTTTACAGCAGCTGTTTTCGGCTGTAGATGTTTTTTTCTACAGTCATTAAACTCTCCATCATGTTCTCCTATGTGTCCATGCACACATAGGCTGTTATCAGCAGTTTTGGGCAGTGGCGTTTTTAAACAGTAAAAACAAAAAAAAAGACAAAAAACTAGTGGGTTCTGAGAGACGTTTTTCAGCTGTAAAAACGCTCTAGGGCTGATAAACGTCAAATGCTCAAAAACGTGTCTCACCAGCGTTTTTGGACGTTTTTGATCCATTGAAAAAAAAAGCTTAAAAATGCTAAACGGGATAAGACACAAAAAAACGCTAATAAACGCTATTGCAAAAACATTGATAAACACTGAAAAACTCACTGCAAAGCTACTGGCGTTTTTTTTTTTTTTATAATTTTTTCTAATGTCCAGTGTGCATGAGGCCTTAAAGTTCGAGGGTTTTTGCTCTGGCGTGACCTTTTTCCTGATTGTAAGAAGAACTCCAATCATAGTAATAATGTCAAATATTGTCCTTCTACCCGGTGTGTTCATTCAGAAGCACTGCACCAAGACTCTTAATGACCCCAATGACTGGTGACCAGTGGCTTGCCCCGTTTGCCAACGATGCCAGCCAATCAGAAGACTTTGGGATTCGGGGTGGAGCAGCTCTCCTGAGAGCTAAGTGGTACTTTGCTTAGGGCATCTGCTTAACCACTTAAGCCCCGGACCATTATGCAGCTTAAAGACCAGAGGTGTTTTCCGAATTTGGCACTGCGCTGCTTTAACTAGAAATTGTGCGGACATGCAATGTTGTACCCAAACGAAATTTGCGTCCTTTTCTTCCCACAAATAGAGATTTCTTTTAATGGTATTTGATTGCCTCTAAGATTTTTATTTTTTGCGATATAAATGGAAAAAGACTGAAAATTTTGAAAAAAAATATTATTTTCTACATTTTGTTATAAGAAAAATTTTATAAACTCAATTTTAGTCATACATTTAGGCCAAAATGTATTCAGCCACATGTCTTTAGTAAAAAAAATGTCAATAAGCGTATATTTATTGGTTTGCGCAAAAGTTATAGTGTCTACAAACTAGGGTACATTTTCTGGAATTTACACAGCTTTTAATTTATGACTGCCTATCTAATTTCTTGAGGTGCTAAAATGGCAGGGCAGTACAAACCCCCCCCCAAATGACCCCATTTTGGAAAGTAGACACCCCAAGGAAATTGCTGAGAGGCATGTTGAGCCCATTGAATATTTTTTTTTTGTCCCAAGTGATTGAATAATGACAAAAAAAAAAAAATTACAAAAAGTTGTCACTAAATGATATATTGCTCACACATGCCATGGTTATATGTGGAATTGCACCCCAAAATACATTTTGCTGCTTCTCCTGAGTACGGGGATACCACATGTGTGGGACTTTTTAGGAGCCTAGCCGCGTACAGGCCCCCGAAAACCAAGAACCGCCTTCAGGATTTCTAAGGGCGCAAATTTTTGGATTTCACTCCTCACTACCTATCACAGTTTCGAAGGCCAATAAATGCCAAAATAGCACACACCCCCCCCCCCCCCCCCAAATGACCCCATTTTAGAAAGTAGACACCACAAGGAAATTGCTGAGAGGCATGTTGAGCCCATTGAATATTTTTATTTTTTTGTCCCAAGTGATTGAATAATGACAAAAAAAAAATAATTACAAAAAGTTGTCACTAAATGATATAACCATGGCATGTGTGAGCAATATATGTGGAATTGCACCCCAAAATACATTTTGCTGCTTCTCCTGAGTACGGGGATACCACATGTGTGGGACTTTTTAGGAGCCTAGCCGCGTACGGGACCCCGAAAACCAAGCACCGCCTTAAGGATTTTTAAGGGCACAAATTTTTGATTTCACTCCTCACTACCCATCACAGTTTCGAAGGCCATAAAATGCCAAAATAGCACAAAACCCCCCAAATGACCCCATTTTGGAAAGTAGACACCCCAAGCTATTTGCTGAGAGGCATGGTGAGTATTTTACAGCTCTCATTTGTTTTTGAAAATGAAGAAAGAAAATATTTTTTTTTTTCAATTTTCAAAACTTTGTGACAAAAAGCGAGATCTGCAAAATACTCTCCATACCTCTCAGCAAATAGCTTGGGGTGTCTACTTTCCAGAATGGGGTCATTTGGGGGGGGGGGTTGTGCTATCTGGGCATTCCATGGCCTCCGAAACTGGGATCGGCAGTGAGGAGTGAAATCAAAAATTTATACCCTTAGAAAGCCTGAAGGCGGTGCTTGGTTTTTGGGGTCCCGTACGCGGCTAGGCTCCCAAAAAGTCTCACACATGTGGTATCCTCATACTCAGGAGAAGCAACAATGTATTTTGGGGTGTAATTCCACTCATGCCCATGGCATGTTTGAGCAATATATCATTTAGTGACAACTTTGTGCAAAAAAAATAAAATTTTTTATTTTTCCGCAACTTGTAAAACATATAAAATATTCCATGGACTAGACATGCCTCTCAGTATATAGCTTGGGGTGTCTACTTTCCAAAATGGGGTCATTTGGGGGGGGGGGTTTGAACTGTCCTGGCATTTTATACACAACATTAGTGATGAGCCGAACACCCCCGGGTTCGGTTCGCACCAGAACCCGCGAACGGACCGAAAGTTCGTACGAACATTAGAACCCTATTAAATACAATGGATGCGAACGTTCGAATTCTAAAGTGCTAATTATAACGACTATTATGCATGTTATTGTCCTAAAAAGGGTTTGGGAACCCGGGTTCTGCACCAGGGGACATGTATCAATGCAAAAAGAAGTTTTAAAAACGGTCGTTTTTCGGGAGCAGTCATTTTAATGATGCATAAAGTGAAAAAAAAAAAGTCAAATATTCCTTTAAATATCATACCTGGGGGGTGTCTAAAGTATGCCTGTGAAGTGCCACGTGTTTCCCGTGTTTAGAACTGTCCCTGCACAAAATGACACTTCTAAAGGAAAAAAAAGCCATTTAAAACTGCTTGCGGCTTTAATGTAATGTCTGGTCCCGGTAATATGGATGAAAATCTTTAAGAAAAATGGCATAGCTACCCCATGACCCCCCCCCCCCCCCTACCCCAGCCCATTACCAGCTCCTTTGGGTCTTGGAAGGATATTAAGGGGAACCACGCACAAAAAATAAAAAAGGCCCTATATACTCTGAACAGCCGTATACAGGCGGTGCATACAAGACAGGGACTGTAGGTTTGTTCTTATGTAGAATCTGTTTGTAATTTTGAACAGGTACATTGTTTAAGTGTAGCTCCAGCCCAAAAATCTATTTTTAAACTTTTTGGAAAACATAGGTAAGGGTTATCACCCCTGTAACATTTGTTTTGCTGTCTGTGCCCCTGTTCAGAACATTTCACCTCACTTTCCGTCCCAATGACAACTGTTTTTGAAATGTGGTGTTTTTCTTGAAACAAGGATTGGTGATAAAGCATCAGTACAGAGGAGACACCTTTCTCCCATATTAATTCTTACAGGAGAGAATTTTCCTTCCTAGGGGTAGATTTCCTCTCACTTCCTGTTGTCTTCTTGCGTTTGCAAGTAGGAGTCGTTTGTAAGTTGGATGTTTGAAAGTAGGGACCTGCCGTATATACTCTGCAGAAATAGGCCCCTTAGTTGTTGGTGTTGGCACAACACTGTAAGCACTCACAGTTACTCTTGGTGGGTGCTGGAACGCCCTGCTGTCAACTATTATATCAGGAATTGTAATTACATATAATTGTTGAACAGTGGTAGTAAAAATTGGGCCTTTGATGGTGGTGCTGGTGCCACAACACTGTAAGCCCTGACAGTTACTCTTGGTGGGTGCAGCAATGGGCCCTGCTGTGAATTATTAGATCAAGAATTGTAATTGCATGCCCCTGTTGAACATGGGCTGAAAAATTGGGCCTTTCGTGGTGGTGGTGGTGGTGTTGCCACAACACTGTAAGCCCTCAGAGTTACTATTGGTGGGTGCAGGAATGGGCCCTGCTGTGAATTATTAGATCAAGAATTGTAATTACATGCCCCTTTTGAACAGGGGCTGAAAAATTGGGCCTTTCGTGGTGGTGGTGGTGGTGGCGTTGCCACAACACTGTAAGCCCTCAGAGTTACTCTTGGTGGGTGCAGCAATGGGCCCTGCTGTGAATTATTAGATCAAGAATTGTAATTACATGCCCCTTTTGAACAGGGACTGAAAAATTGGGCCTTAGTCACTGGTGGCACAACACTGCAACCCCTCACAGATACTGTACTTGGAGCACAGCAATGAGCCCTGTTGCAAAGTATTGCTTCAAAAATTGTAATTACACGCCCCTGTTAAACAGGGGCTGAAAAATTGGGCCTTAGGCACTGGTGGCACAACACTGCAACCCCTCACAGATACTGTACTTGGAGCACAGCAATGAGCCCTGTTGCAAAGTATTGCTTCAAAAATTGTAATTACACGCCCCTGTTAAACAGGGGCTGAAAAATTGGGCGTTAGGCACTGGTGGCGGCACCCATAAACAAAAATGATCTTCCAAGCTATCATCATCAATCGTATCATTGAGGACTCGGAGGAGGAGGATAGCCAGTCAACAAGCAGCACAGGCACTCAGCATCAGCATCAGTCTTGAAGGGATGTGACATGTTAAAATCAATTAGTCTGTTATATCAGCATCAGGTGTGAGGTAGCTGGTGGTGATCCAAGACTGGTTCATCTTGATGAAAGTCAGTCGATCAACCGAGTCGGTGGACAGGCGCACCCTGTGATCCGTGACAAATCCTCCAGCAGCACTGAATGTGCGTTCCGAAAGAACGCTGGATGCAGAACAGGCCAGTAGCTCAATTGCATACTGTGCAAGCTCTGGCCAGTGATCCATCCTCAAGACCCAGTAAGCCAGACGATTTTCGGTGGGGAAGGTGTCCAAGTCTGACCTTGCCCCTAGATATTCCTGCACCATGTTTATCAGACGCTGGCGATGGTTGCTGGAACCGATCATACTTTGGGGCTGCGGACTAAAGAATTGTCTGAACGCATCGGTCAGACGGCCACCTTCCCCACCGCTCCTTCTTTGACTGGCCGAAGCCTCAGCAACTCGTTGTCCAGGACCAGGAGTTTGTAACCTCCCAGTCTCTGGGAACGCGTTGCACAGACCTTTCTGCAAGGCCTCCCGGAGTTGTCTCATCCTCTGCTCCCTCTGCGACGGTAACATAAGGTCCGCAACCTTACCCTTGTACCGTGGATCAAGGAGAGTGGCCAGCCAGTAATGGTCCCTCTCCTTGATCCGAAGAATACGAGGATCCTTCCGCAGACTTTGCAGGATCAGGGAGGCCATGCAGCGTAGGTTTGCTGAGGCATTCGGTCCGGAGTCCTCTGGGTCACTAAGGACGACATGATCCGCAGCCACCTCCTCCCAGCCACGTACAAGTCCACGGGTTTCTTGGGACTGTAAATCATCCCTAAAAGACTGCTGCTGTTGATGCTGCTGAGTGCCAGGCTCCACCTCCATGCTGACACAATCCTCCTCCTCCTCCTCCTCCTCCTCCTCCTCCTCTTCCTGTGCGATGGGTGGGACAGAAGGAACACTGTCTGGGTAAAGGGGGCCTTGAGAGGCAAGGAAGTCCTCCTCTTCCTGCCTCTGTTCTGCCTCAAGTGCCCTGTCCATTATTCCACGCAGCGTGTGCTCCAACAGGTAGACAAGAGGTACAGTGTCACTGATGCATGCACTGTCACTGCTCACCATCCTCGTGGCCTCCTCAAATGGTGCCAGGACAGTGCATGCATCCCTGATCATGCCCCACTGGCGTGGAGAAAAAAAAACAAGCTCCCCTGACCCTGTCCTGGTGCCGTAGTCGCACAGGTACTCATTGATGGCCCTCTGCTGCGTGTGCAGCCGCTGCAGCATGGCCAACGTTGAGTTCCACCTGGTGGGCATGTCACATATAAGGCGGTTCTTGGGCAGGTTCAACTCCTTTTGCAGCTCAGCCAGGCGAGCACTGGCATTATAAGATCTGCGGAAATGCACACAGACTTTCCTGGCCTGCCTCAGGACATCCTGTAAGCCCGGGTACCTGCCCAAGAACCGCTGCACCACCAGGTTAAGGACGTGAGCCACACAGGGCACATGGGTCAGTTGTCCCTGTCGGAGGGCGGAGAGGAGGTTGGTGCCATTGTCGCAAACCACCATTCCTGGCTTAAGCTGGCGTGGCGTCAACCACCTCTCGGCCTGGCCCTGCAGAGCAGACAGGACCTCTGCCCCAGTGTGGCTTCTGTCCCCCAAACACACCAGCGCAAGCACGGCATGGCATCTTTTTGCCTGCGTACTTGCGTAGCCCCTTGAACGCCTACGGAGCACCGCTGGTTCAGAGGACAAAGCACAGGAAGAGGCCATGGAGGAAGAAGAAGAGGAGGGGGTGGAGGAGAGAGGTGTGTCACAACCAGTAGTAGCATTTTGGAGGCGTGGCGGTGGAACAACCTCCAACACTACTGCACCTTGTCCTGCATCCTTCCCAGCTGCCAAAAGAGTGACCCAATGGGCCGTGAAAGAAAGGTAACGTCCCTGTCCATGCCTGCTGGACCATGAGTCAGCGGTAATATGCACCTTACCGCTGACCGCCCTGTCCAGCGAGGCCAAGACATTGCCTTCCACATGCCGGTAGAGAGCCGGAATAGCCTTCCGTGAGAAAAAGTGGCGTTTGGGAACCTGCCACTGAGGAACCGCACATTGCACAAACTCACGGAAGGGGGCCGAGTCTACCAACTGAAAAGGCAGCAGTTGAAGCGCTAGCAATTTAGCCAAGCTAGCATTCAACCGCTGGGCATGTGGATGGCTGGGAGTGAACTTCTTTCGACGGTCCAGCAGCTGGGGCAGGGAAATTTGCCTGCTAGAATCGGACGTCGGTGTACTGCTAGCAGAGTGGCCGCAAGTACTTGGCTGTGACACACCTAATTCTACACCTTCATTCCTCTCAGTGCATGTTTCAGAGAGGACTGAAGTTATAGTGGGGTTGGAGATCCCAGCTGATGCGGTGCAAGGAGAGGTCCGCTTTGTTCTTTGGTGTGGGTCTTTGAGGTAGGCTTGCCAACGAGCTGCATGGCAGGTCAACATATGTCTGGTCAGGCATGTGGTACCCAAGCGGCTGATGTTTTGGCCACGCGATATACGCTTGAGACATATGTTGCAAACAGCAGCTGTGCGATCTGATGCACTAGCCTCAAAAAAGGCCCACACCAAAGAACTTTTTGAATGACGGGCAGAGGCAGCGCCCTGCACAGGCGGAGCTCTGCGGTGTGATTCCGTCGGTGTACTGCCCTTACGCTGGCCACCAAAGGGCATCCTGCCTCGTTGGAGATGTGCCTCCTCCTCATCCTCCTCCTCCTCCTCTCTCCTATTAGGCACCCACGTGGAGTCAGTGACCTCATCATCCCCTCCCTCCTCATCACTGGAGCCAATCTGGCAGTATGCTGCAGCTGCTGGAACATGACTGCCAGATTGGTGTCCTTCTTGAGCATCCCCTCTGTCTGCTCTCACGCTACTGCCTTCCTGTAGCTGGGTTTCATCATCAGACCCTTCGAAACGCTGGGCATCCTCCTGGAGCATGTACCCAACACTGTGCTCAAACAGTTCGGGGGACTCCTCAGGAGGAGGACATGGTGGGTCTAGGGAAGGAGTGACTGATGATGAGTCTGACATTGATACCAGGGAAGAGGACGCTTTGGCAGCTGCTTTGCCAGTACCCTGAGCCTGGGTGAGAGAGGATGAGGAGGAGGAGGAGGGCTTGGTCATCCACTCTACTAAGTCTTCGGCATGATGTGGCTCAACATGTCCAGCTGCCGAAAAGAAGGACAAGCGTGTCCCATGGCCATGTGCTGATGACAATGCACCGCGTCCACGACCAGCACTGTTGCCCCCAGACACAGAGCCTGCTTGCCCTCTTTTATTGCCTCCTGACTGTCTGCCTCTCCTTGTTTGCCTTCCAGACATTCTAATGGATGGCCTGCAGGGAGATGGGAAAAAAGCAATAAGGGCTACCTTCAGGTGTCCTTCTCTGTCCCTTTACTTAAGGATTTCTAAATATGGTTGAGGATGATTGCTTTCGCACAGAATAGCACAATGACAATTTCCCTGACTGTCCAAAAAACAAGGATTTCAAAGATGGTTGATGAGGAATGCTTTAGCACAGTATAGCACAATGAGAATTTCCCTCACTGTCCTTCCCTGTCCCTACAAACAAGGTTTAGCACAGTAAAACACACTGACACTCTCCCTACCTATAGTTTTCTGTCCCTATAATTTTTTTTTTTAAAGATGGTTGATGAGGAATGCTTTAGCACAGTATAGCACAATGAGAATTTCCCTCACTGTCCTTCCCTGTCCCTACAAACAAGGTTTAGCACAGTAAAACACACTGACACTCTCCCTACCTATAGTTTTCTGTCCCTATAATTTTTTTTTTTTTAAAGATGGTTGATGAGGAATGCTTTAGCACAGTATAGCACAATGAGAATTTCCCTCACTGTCCCTACAAACAAGGTTTAGCACAGTAAAACACACTGACACTCTCCCTACCTATAGTTTTCTGTCCCTATAATATTTTTTTTTTTTAAAGATGGTTGATGAGGAATGCTTTAGCACAGTATAGCACAATGAGAATTTCCCTCACTGTCCTTCCCTGTCCCTACAAACAAGGTTTAGCACAGTAAAACACACTGACACTCTCCCTACCTATCCTTCTCTTTCCCTAAACTAAAGGAATCCAGGTTAAGCAAGAAAAAAAAATGTCACTGTCCCTGCCTATGCTTCTCTTTCCCTGCTCCGGAACACACTACACTAGGCCGCCGTGCTGGCGGCCTTTTATAGTGTGGGGCGTGTACTAAACACCCTCAGCAATAATTGGCCACAGGCATCCTGCCTGTGGCCAATCATTGCTCTCCTCACTGCCGGCGCTGTGATTGGCCAAGCATGCGGGGTCACAGTGCATGCTTGGCCAATCACAGCGCCTGGATGACACTGCGATGGCGTAGTGCATTGTGGGCCGCGAATTAGGCGCGAACGGCCCAAATCGTTCGTTGTTCGGCGAACGATCGAACAGCCGATGTTCGAGTCGAACGTATGTTCGACTCGAACACCGAGCTCATCCCTACACAACATTAGGAAGCTTACATCCACTCTTCTAACCACTTGAAGACAAAGCCCTTTCTGACACTTTTTGTTTACATGAAAACATTATTTTTTTTTTGCAAGAAAATTATGTTGAACCCCCAAACATTATATATTTTTTTAAAGCAAAGGCCCTACAGATTAAAATGGTGGGTGTTGCATTTTTTTTCCACACAGTATTTGCGCAGCGATTTTTCAAACGCATTTTTTGGGGAAAAAATACACTTTTTTTAATTTTAATGCACTAAAACACACTATATTGCCCAAATGTTTGATGAAATAAAAAAGATGATCTTAGGCCGAGTACAAAGATTCCAAACACGACATGCTTTAAAATTTCACACAAACGCGCAGTGGCGACAAACTACATACATTTTTAAAAGCCTTTACAGGTTACCACGTTAGATTTACAGAGGAGGTCTACTGCTAAAATGACTGCCCTCGATCTGACCTTCGCGGTGATACCTCACATGCATGATGCAATTGCTGTTTACATATGACGCCAGACCGACGCTTGCGTTCGCCATTGCGCAAAAGCAGGGCGGGACAGGGGTTCTTTTTTTTTTTTTATTATTAATTTTGCTTTTTTATTTTATTTTTAAACTGTTCTTTCCATATATTTTTTTTTTTATAATTTTTATTGTTATCTCAGGGAATGTAAATATCCCCTATGATAGCAATAGGTAGTGACAGGTACTCTTTTTTTGAAAAAACTGGTGTCTAGACCCTAGATCTTTCCTCTGCCCTCAAAGCATCTGACCACACCAAAATCGGTGTGATAAAATGCTTTCCCAATTTCCCAATGGCGCTTTTTATATCCGGGGGGGGGGGACATTCCCTCCCACTGCTTGTAAAAGCAGTCCAGAGGCTAATTAGCCGCTAGGATTGCTTTTACATGAAAGTCGGCCGCTGGCTGAAAAGAATGATACTAAGATGATACCTAAACCCGCAGGCATCAATCTGGTATAACCAAAGTCCAGCAACATACCAGTACGTTGCTGGTCCTTGTTGGACATGTATTGTAATCTTTTTTTTCATGCAGCCTGTTGGCTGAACGAAAAAAAAGAGATTGATCGGTGGGTATGCCCACCATTAGACTACCTCCCTTCATCCACCCACTTCTAATGATGGGCATACATGCACCATTTATATATGCCGAAGCATGGGGGCATCCTCCCGCAAAAGTTATGCCACACACACATGGTCTGACTTTTCCACGGGCATGCCTCCGTCGGAATTTTGACCGTATGTACGCGGCATTAGGAGCAAAATCGCTCCTCCGCCCCTGCTGCCCCCATGCTTAGGCATATATGCTCTTTTTTTTTAACTGTGGTGGTGAAATCACCTCCTACAGCACTGGAGTCGCAGGGATCAGGCCTGTCTCTGCGAACGCTGCAGTTATCTGTGTTGTGTTTTGTAAGTGACAGTGATCGATCGATACTGCACTTGGGTGGCCTGCGCTGGATGGAGGGGCAAAACGCAGGTGCTAGCAGGTATCTGGGCTGATCCCGCTAACACTGCGTTTTTGGGAACTCTAAACTGCTGGGGACGCTAGTATAGTGTTACTGGCACTAACCTGACGCTGCCTGGGGCCACGCAGACCCTCTCTGACATTAAAACCTAATTGATATCACCCGCCGGGCGATCAGGGGGTTAAACCTTTATTGGGTTATATACGGCGGGTGCCCTGACACTATAAAAAGCAAACTAACCAGCGTCACCCGTAACACTTATATGGTAATCACTGGTGAAAGGGTTAACTAGGGGCAATCAGGGGGTTAAACCTTTATTAGGTAATATATGGGGGTACCTGACGCTATATAAAAACCTGATGGGGAACCTAACAAAATAACTAACTGGCTAACCAGTGTCACCAGTAACACTTATACGGTGATCACTGGTGAAAGGGTTAACTAGGGGCAATTGGGGGGTTAAACCTTTATTAGATAATATATGGGGGTACCTGACGCTATAAAAACCTGCGGCGAACCTAAAAAAAATAACTGGCTACCTATCGGCACCAGCATAACTAATACAGCGATCAGAAAAACGATCGCTTAGTGACACTTGCAAAGGGGGGTGAAAGGGTTACCTGGGGGGGCGATCAAGGGGTTAAACCTTTATTAGGTAATATATGGGGGTACCTGACGCTATAAAAACCTGCGGCGAACCTAAAAAAAATAACTGGCTACCTATCAGAATCACCGACACTAAGACAGCGATCAGAAAAACGATCGCTTAGTGACACTGGCAAAAGGGGGTGAAAGGGTTAGCTGGGGGGGGCAATCAAGGGGTTAAACCTTTATTATTAGGTAATATATGGGGGTACCTGACACTATAAAAACCTGCGGCGGACCTAAAAAAAAAAAGAACTGGCTACCTATCGGCACCAGCATAACTAATACAGTGGTCAGAAAAACGATCGCTTAGTGACAGCAGTGCTAGGGGGTGAAAGGGTTACCTGGGGGCGATCAAGGGGTTAAACCTTTATTGGGGGTTAGGGGGCTACACTGGACCTAAAACACTCTGCCCTGACACTTTTACAGTCACAAATGTCACTGATTGCAGTGATCAGTAAATAAATGGTCACTGCAATCAGTGACACTGTGACTGGGGGTGATCTGGGGGTGTCTGGGGGGCGATCGTGTGCCTATGTGTGTGGTGTCAGTGTGCTGTTTAGTGCACTAACCTCTGTGTCCTCTCTCATGCGGCGCTCGGTATATGTGAGCGCCGCATGAGAGATGACATCACTTCCTCCTGCCTGTGTAAACATTACACAGGCAGAGGAAGCTTTTCATTCGCCGGGAGCGATCGCGAGGGGGTGGCCGGAAACGAATGGCCGTCCCCTCATCACGGATTGCTCCCGCACCGAGAACCACCGCTCACTGTATAGAAGGGGGGGTCCGATTGGACCCCCCAACTATACGAAGGCAGTCACGTACAGGTACGTGATTGTGCCTGTCGGTGCCATTCTGCCGACGTATATATACAGTGAGCGGTCGTTAAGTGGTTAAAGTATTCTTAAGCCATGTTAGTAATCTAAGAATATGGAGTGGAGTTTTCCCTAAAGCAAAGGGTAAATCACAAAGTGATTTAGGTCTTTCCCACAGCAAGCTGGGCAAAAACGGGACAAAAAATGGCAATTGCTTTAAACCACTCCTTGCCAGGAGACAATGCTGGGCTCTTTAACACTCCTTGTCACGAATCACATTTTCTGCTAGAGGAGGCTGCTACCCACTGATTTATAATACTCATTAACACCTTTACTTCTAGCAAAAAACGTGGCACATAAATATTAATACATCCTCATGAAGATCTGATGTTGTGCATGGGACTGTGTTCTGCAGCACTGGGAAGCCTCATAATTACTTGTCTTTGAAGGCTAGTAATCTAGAATTGTGTACAGCACTAGGAAAGATAGGAAGTCACTTTAAAATCCATTTACATGGACCCAGGTTTGCCAACTGTAAGTTCAGCTGAACATACAGATATAGCTCTACACATCTTATCTCTTCTGCATGCAGAAAATTACTTACAGAATATTACAATTAACAGACAAGTAGTACTATAACCTTTATTAAAATTTTAGTTAAGACATACGTAAAAGACCAATTTAAAAGTAAAAAAAAAACACGGTTGTGTTTTAAGGTTCAATCAAATATTAGTCATTTGCAGGAGCATATGTAATTATATATGAATAATCATATTTGCTTATTACACATACCTCCTGATAAGTGCTGAACAATAGTTTAGCTCTGTTCATTCTCTTATCCTCACTGCAGGTCTCCAAGACATGGACTGTCTGACTGAAATGAAAATAATGTGGTCTCTAATAAGGGGAAACCACCACAATGCTCCAAATAGCCAGAAGCCGCGTGACCTCTGGATGGACCTTAGGTTATAAGATGAAGCAGCCACTGTATGCATGGAATGAGAGCTACGTTTTACTGCAATTTGGTAATGCTGATATGTACTCTATGGATTCAAATGAAGTGTGAATTTTAGTGTGGCAGTAAAATGAAGACTGGATTGTTGAACGGCTGCTATTGGTTACTGTATTACTGCTCCTTACACTTTATGAAGGAAAACAAAATTAATCTCCATGGTCAATCAGTCCCAGAAGACAGGAATGTTGTATGCATTAGGGTTGATTTACTAAAACAGTACATAATCCGGCGCAGTTGTGCATGGTAGCCAATCAGCTTCTAACTTCAGCTTGTTTGGTTAACCACTTCAACACCGGGCTTTTTTTTTTACCACCTCAATACCGGGCCTATTCTGGCACTTCTCTCCTACATGTAGAAATCATCATTCTTTTACTAGAAAATTACTCAGAACCCCCAAACATTATATATGTTTTTTTAGCAGACACCCTAGGGAATAAATTGACGGTCATTGCAACTTTTTTTCTTGCACGGTATTTGTGCAATCATTTTTCAAACGCCTTTTAAAAAAAAAAAAAAATGGTTTCATGAATTAAAAAATAACAAAAAACAGTAAAGTTAGCCCAATTTTTTTGTAAAATATGAAAGATGATGTTACGCCGAGTAAATAGATACCTAACATGTCATGCTTTAAAATTGCGCACACTCATGGAATGGCGCCAAACTTCAGTACTTAAAAATCTCCATAGGCGACGCTTTGAAAATTTTTACAGGTTACCAGGTTAGAGTTACAGAGGAGGACTAGTGCTAGAATTGTTGCACGCGCTCTAACGCACGCGGCGATACCTCACATATGTGGTTTGAACGGCGTTTACATATGTGGGCGGGTCTTACGTGTGCGTTCGCTTCTGATCGCGAGCTACCAGGGATAGGGGCGTTTTAAAAAAAAAAAAATCTATTTTACTTAATTTTTTTTTTTTTTACACTTTTTTACATTTTTTTTTTTTTTTATCACTTTTATTCCTATTACAAGGAATGTAAACATCCCTTGTAAAAGGAATTGTTAGTGACAGGTCCACTTTATGGAGAGATGCGGGGTCAATAAGACCCCACATCTCTCCTCCAGGCTGGAAAGCATGAGATCGTGAAAAAAATGTCACCGATCTCATGCTTACTAGCCGCAATGGTGGCTTTGTTTACTTCTGAGGACCCGGGCGTGACGTTATCACATCGCGCCCGGGCCTCCGACGGTCATAGAGATGACCGGTGACCATCTGGTCACCGGTCATGTCTATGGTTCACCTCCGGAGCCGGAAGATTCATTCTCCGCGCCCCAGATGGCACGGGAGAGCCCGGAGATGCACCGGATGGCAGCGGGAGGGGAACGATCAAGCGGTGGAACAGCCGCTATGATCATTCTTATGGTGCGCAGAATCGCCAGCAGAAGACAAGGATATCTGAATGATGCCTCTAGCTGCAGGCATCATTCAGATATCCCCCCACAAAGCCCAGGACGTCATATGATGTCCACCCAGGATGGGAGATCCCATCTGTGGATGTCATATTACTATGGGCGGGTAGGGAAGTGGTTAAAGAGTAATTCCCCTTTTGTTGAGAAAAAAAACATTCCCCCTTGGGTGCGCTATGTACATTGCAACGATTATAACAACCTTTGTTGCAGATTCCTACCTATTGTTATTCTGAAAAAATCCCTTTTTGTTTCTCTGTACTGAGTGGGTCTAATGGGAGTTGTTTCATAATTATCAGTCAGTTGTGGCAGCTGCAGGACACTAATGAGGAAAGCTGCTGGGCCTGCATCCCTTCAGACGTGTTCCTATTGGAAATATCTCACCATTTTTTTGTTCCAGGGGATGCCTGAAATCTGACTTGTATCTTAGAGAAGTCTTCAGGGAAAATTGGTGAGCCAATCACACAAGCAGGAAATTATGTTTCTGGGGAGTGGTCAGTACACACTTTGTGTACAGAACAACTCCAGATAGCCATATTGTTTTGCATTTATAGAAAATTACAGCGACTGCAGATTGAAAAGTAAAGGTCGTTTTTAAAAACATTCAATTACAATTTGACTTGTATCGCAATTGTACACACTAGATTATTTTTTGCTATTTTTTTTTCCCCCCACAAAAGTGGAGTTACCCTTAAAGCTTTGACAAAAAAAAAACCCTGTGGTTGAGCCGTGTTTCTACGCCCCTCAACCATTCCCCCTTTTGCTGCAGAGGCAGCTGCTGGGGGTGTACACCTGCCACAGTGTGATGCTTTGCTTTGTGGCAGAATTTATACACCCTATTGCAGTCATTGGGTGGCATCGCCTGCCAAGCACAACCCATTTAGGCGAATACGGCTGTGCTGCAACTGCACCACAATAATGCAGTTATCTGGTCTTTAGGGGATTAAAACAGGTGGTGAGCAGGCAATGCAATGCCTCCTCACTGTCTGTCAAATACTCTCTGAAGAGTAATTGGAAGACGGATCGCCCTTCAGCGAGCAAAGCAAGTATAAAATGAGCCCTTAGGTCCCATTCCCACCTATGCGAATTGGTTGTGGCTTACACCGCATCCAATTTGCATAACATTTTAAAATACATTTGTTTTAATGAGGCTGGTTCACATATGTGTGATGCATTCGCACTGCGTATTGCCCAAAAAACGTGTGTTTTCTAGGCATTGCGGTGCAAACTGTCTGCACATTATCTTCTATGGCAACGCATCAGATTCACAAATGTGTTCCGTTCTGAACAGGAATTCTCTCCCTGCTCACTACACTCCCCCCCCCTCTCCCAGGTCAGCAAATCCGCAGCTACAACGCAGAAGAACCGCTGAACAGCTCTGTTTTCTCTTTGCAGAGAAAACAGAGCTGGAATTCACACCGCACAAGTGTGAACGCAGCCTTGAAATAAGAATTCACTATGTATTTTCAACGTGAAATTAGTAGAACCATTAGGTTTGACATTTTGCTTGCCCATTTCCTAACCTGCATCTCAGAAGGTGATTACAGGTCTAGAAACACTGTGCAGACTGTAAAGCAAAGGCTGCCTTAACTTAAATTACCATTCACAGTACACTGTGGGCTTAGCCTGCATAAACCACCTTCATTCGAATGTTATTGACATTTACAAGAGGCACTTATAATAATGTGGAATAGAAAAAGTTAATAAAAGATTGACCACAATTTCAGTTGTAATCACGGTTGCATAACACACTATACTGTATATAGCACTGCTCTGGGTATATTTATGTATATGGTTAAATTAACATTGTAAGGTAGCAGATTTATACTTATTTTGTTTTTTCTACTCATTTCACAAATAGTTTTAGCACTATTTAAATTACAACCCCAATAATAATAGTGACTACAACAATCCCCAATATGGATTTAATGAACCCCTGCAATTCAGTCCCCATAGTGATCTCAGTACTCAGTAGTATGCATTGCTGGATGGAAGCCTATACTCTACCACTGATAACATCTTTACATTGGTGGCCTTGAATGCCAAATTAATATTAGTCTCCTTCATTATAGTGGAAAAGTCCCATTTACAAAGACGGTCATAAATCAACATGAACCTAGTCAGTAAAAAGAAAATGCTTCCAACTATGCTGCTGATGCCTTGTACCACATACTTTGTGCAAACTGAGACAAAGTGTTCGAGGTTTCACAGCACGCATGAGTTTAGGAAGAAAGCTCCACTCTCAGCCTCCATGTACAGACCAGAACTATGCTAGCCTAGGTAGGTGGATTAACTTGCCAAAGAGAAGTCCATCTTTCAGAAGTCTGATCCAGTAAACTGGGAGCGGTATTATAGCAAGGATAAGATGTTGTCCGTGGGCAAGTTATTGAGTATAGTTTCTTAGGTCTGGTTCACACCTATGCGTTTTTTTTAGCGCTTTTTACAGAAATGCACTACAGTCCATTTAACATGGTTTCCTATGGGACACATTCACATCTATGCTTTTTTCAGCAGCTGGGTTTTGGAAAGAGTGAGGGACTTTTTTAAACACAAAACGGTGCATTTTTGGTTCAATAGACTTCAATGGAGAAGCTGCAGAAAAGCATGTAGTGCGTTTTGTGGCGCGATTTACGTTTAACCACTTTCCGCCCGCCATATAGCAATATGATGGACGCAAAGTGGTTTCATTATCCTGACTGGACCTCATATGACGTCCAGTAGGATAAGCCGCTGGGGGCACGCAGTGTCACGATCGGTGGTGGGGTGTGTCAGTCTGACACACCGCATCACCAATTTCGGTATAGAGCCTATGACATAGGCTCTTTACCTTGTGATCAGCTATGTCCAATCACAGCTGATCACATTGTAAACAGGAAGTTCAGTTTATTGGCTTTTCCTCTATCCGCACTGACAAGGTGCAGGTAGAGGAGAGCCGACCGGCTGCTCTCCTGACAGGGGGGGGGGTCTGTGCTGATAATCAGCACATTGGTTATCAGTGCAGACCCACCGAGAGTGCCCACTAGAGCCCACCAGAGATGCCCACCCGTGCCCACCAGGGATGCCAGTGACCATTAGAGGTGCCGATCAGTGCCCATTAAAGATGCCAAACAGTGCCCATCAGTAAAGCCTGCCAGTGCCTCCTCATCAATGCTGCCTATCAGTGCCATCAATCAGTGACAAGTGCCACCCATCAGTACCGCCTATCAATGCCACCTATTAGTGCCGCATATTAGTACCTCATCATCAGTGCCACCTCATCAGTGCCCATCAGTGAAGAGGAAAATGTATTTACAAATTTTTATAACAAAAAGAAAGAAAAAAAATTTTTTTCCCCCAAAATAATCGGTATTTTTTTATTAGTTTAGCAAAAATTAAAAAACCCAGTGTTATTTGAATATCACCAAAAGAAAGCTCTATTTGTGGGAACAAAACGCAAAAAAAAAAAAAATTTGGGTACAGTGTTGCATGACCGCACAATTGTCATTTAAAATGCGACAGCGCTGAAAGCTGAAAATTGGCCGGGGCAGGAAGGGGGGGAAGTATCGAAGTGGTTGTCCAAAAACAAATTGGCCCAAAAAAAAAAAAGCATTAAATAAATGCAAACCACATACAAAGGGTGAAAAACGCAACAAAAACACATGTGCAAAAATGCAAACCTCAGCTTCTACCAGGGCACCCACCTTCGTATCTTACTGTACAGAAAAATATGAACATTAATGAGAAGCAATATAACATTTATAAGGAGGTGACATTTTCAGTTCATTACCTCTTTACTATGTCACCTTAATACATCCCATACCAATTAGAAGATCTTTTTTAACACTGATGAACTCCAAACCGCTGAGCTGGTTAAAGGACAAGAAGACATTACCATCTCAGTTTAACAATCTGGCCAGGGCCTCTGTCTTCTGCATACTGTCAATGGCCTTCTGAAAAAGCTAGCTGCTTGACTGTCATTGGTGATCCTCTAGCTTCAGTGATCCTCTAGATCAGGGGTCTCAAACTGGTGGCCCTCCAGCTGTTTCAAAACTACAAGTCCCATCATGCCTCTGCCTGTAGGAGTCATGCTTGTGTCTGTCAGCCTTGCAATGCCTCATGGGATTTGTAGTTTTGCAACAGCTGGAGGGCCGCCAGTTTGAGACCCCTGCTCTAGATGGTGGTTGAGCCACCAACCAGAAACGCGATTGCGAACAGGGAGTTTTGACTTCAACTGCTGCCTACTTTTGAAGGATCAGAAACTAAGTGCAGGAGATCAATATGACAACAAGCAAACGAGTGCTTCTAGTTCAGCAATGGCAGCGCCCGTATTTCTCTCATTGGCGGCTCTTGAAATCTCTCCACCAAAACCACCACAAGTTACATTTGCCAACATAAACCTGTTTTTCTATTCTTCATTAAGGTATAGAATTTTTACTGTTTGAAAACTTGCAGGTTGCTTTGAAATACATAAATAAAATGATGTGGTCAATGAGTCAGACCACCTCAGAATTCTTACCTTCTGAATGACATGGTTTACTATCAGTAATTTTCAGCAAAGCGCATGGTCACAAGACCTTTTATTGTTAAAAATGTTAATTTAAAATTAACTTCAAATTGCCAACCTCAAACCATTACGTGTCTGGTAGCTGAATTATCACAGCATTGCCAACAGACCGCTTTTCAAAGCATGCTTACCTTTGTAACATGGTATTTTAGTCACAACTGTTACTAGACAATAGGGACAATATAAAAGTACTGCAGAACATTTTAATGCTGCAAATGGTACAGAAACTGCTAAAGTCATCAATTTTGTCTGGGTTCAGGCATAATTCGAAAGCTTAATCTCAGATACTTAACTGCACAGGTGGTAATAATGGTGCATACATTAAATAACTCCAAAAGCTTATTCCTAGACATTGTCTAAATGTCAGGATAATAAAGAGAGTGCTGCCAGCCAAGTGAGAATGAATAGACCAGACACGCGGCAAGACTGCATGGCATTATAGAAGACGACCGAACAATAAACACAGCTAGTTTGAAGGAGACCAAAAGTTGCCAGAATTCATACTATATTTAAAGTGGTTGTATAGGTAATTTTTTTACTTTTACCTACAGGTAAGCCTATAATAAGGCTTACCTGTAGGTAAAAAAAAATATCTCCTAAACTTTTAAGGTTTAGGAGATATTCCCCTCGCAATGAGCCGCTAAATGCAGTAGCGCATGCGCACAGGGGATTTTCGGCTTAAGGCCCGGCAGCCGCCGGACCTCGCCGGAAAGAAGTCTCCCGCACGCATGCGCGGGAGTGACAACATCACGGCTCCAGCCACTCAGAGCGCTGGAGCCACGATACCCGGAAGACACGCCGAGGCAACATGTCGGCTACCTCGGCGTGGACCAGGTAAGTTACCAACGCCTCGTTCTAAGGTAAGTATTTCATAATGAGCTAGTATGCGGTGCATACTAGCTCATTATGCCTTTTACTTTACAGGGTTAAAAAAAACAAAAAAAAAACGTTTAGCGGGTATACAACCGCTTAAAGGACAACACAGAGTGAACATAGTAAACTTAAAAGGACCATAAACATCTCAACATGCACAAATGCATGCTAAAAAGATATGTGTGCACAGCAGAACACGCCACAAGGCATGCCATACGGAAAGAAAAGAAAAAAAAAATCATGTTAGAGATCCATACATCCATCCCAGCCCTTATTCTCATTCTTTCATTGTCATGTGTATTTGGGGGGGGGGGACAAAAGGGGAGTCATATGAAGGAAAGATCGAAACATCATGGTCAGCTAATGTTCCCTATGCAGAAACATATTTGATACCCTACGACCTGCCAAAAAAAGCAAAAAAAAAAAGTTTACAAACTGGCCTGCATATGTTGTTCAGGGCCTCCTGAATCTCTTACTAACACTTATGCCGCGTACACACGATTGGAATTTCCGACAACAAATGTTCGATGTGAGCTTTTGGTCGGATATTCCGACCGTGTGTAGGCTTCCATTGGACATTTCCTGTCAGAATTTCCGACAACAAATGATTGGGAGCTGGTTCTCAATTTTTCCAACAACAAAAGTTCTTGTCGGAAATTCTGACCATGTATATCCAATTCTGACGCACAAAAATCCTACGCATGCTCAGAATCATTGAACTTAATTTTTCTCGGCTCGTTGTACGTCACCGCGTTCTTGGCGTTCGGAATTTCCGACAATTTGTGTGACCGTGCAAGACAAGTTTGAGCAAAAATCCGTCGTAAATAAATCCACGATTTTGTTGTCGGAATGTCCGATCGTGTGTACTCGGCATAAGTCTGACACTTTTCATGTCCACAGGGTTATTTTACGGAAAACTAGTAATCTTTTTTTTAGTAAAATTTGGTCATCCTTTAATAATAAACTTCACCTAAGAAGTTCAAATGTTCCCCCTTCCCTCCCAACCGCTCACCCTATTATTTTTAGAGGTGATTTTCTGGAAGTGGGTACCGTATATACTCGAGTATAAGCCGAGATGTTCAGCCCTTTTTTTGGGGCTGAAAGTCCCCCCCTCGGCTTATACTTGAGTAAGCGAAATTGAACATTGTAAATTGTACCTGAAGGCTGCGGCGTCCATCGTTTAAAACTTGCGGTCTCTTCCTGGTCTCTTGCGTGATAGGCGGAACTGTGTCTGCTGAGAATCGCCTATCACGAACGTTCTCTCATCCTCAGTTTCCCAGCAGACGTCCGTAATTGGCGGAAACTGAACACAGTGTCTGCTGGGATGGGTGAGGATGAGAGAACGTTCGTGATAGGCGATTCTCAGCAGACACAGTTCCGCCTATCACGGAAGAGACCAGGAAGAGACCGCGAGTTTTAAACGATGGACGCCGCAGCCTTCAGGTACAATTTTTGTTCAATTTTAATTCTAGGGGCACAGTGAGGATGGGCACAGTGAGGATGGGCACATGTGAGGATGGGAACAGTGAGGTGGCAATGGGCTTAGTGAAGTTGCAATGGGCACAGTGAGGCGTGCAAATGGGCATTGTTGACCCTCGGCTTATACTCGAGTCAGTAAGTTTTTCTAGGTTTTTGTGGTAACATTAGGTACCTCGGCTTATACTCGGGTCGGCTTATACTCGAGTATATACGGTACCTATTTCTGGCAGAAAACTTGGAAGTTGCCACCCCCCAAACCCCCCCACCCTGCCCGAAATCTTCTGGGACACATCATACGTCCCGGGAGGCTGCAGGTCCATTCAGAAAGCGATGCACTCGTGCATGTGGGGTGTGAAGCCACTGGAAGTCACAGCAGCCTTCCCACAAGCAAGATGGCAGTGCCGGAGACCCAAAGACCAGCAAAGAGCCGGCCTGGGTGAGGTCAGCGATGGATCCTTGGACTGGTAAGTGTGTGCTTATTAAAAGTCAGCAACTACACTGTTTTTTTGCATACCAGCCTCTGGATGCCAATCCATTAATGTGAATGGTCCTATTGGTGCAGCTCTCCATTTTTTAGTTTTTCGATTTGTGTGTTATCCCACTAGTTCTGCTGCCTTTGTTTCTACTTTTGCTTTTTATTTTTGTCTGAGCGCAGTTTTTCCTGTTTTATTACAGTATTTTGCAGCTGCTGAATATTTATACAAAGGACTGAAAATCCTCTGTAAAATAGAACCATTTTCTAGCTCATTTTTAAAAGTGTACATTCTCATCCTTGCTTCAAAACGTAGTAAGTCTGATCGGAAACAAGCATGCAGTCAGTGATGCATTGAGACACCCGATACGCACTACCTAGTCCTATGTCGGTCACTCTCTAAAAGCCGCAGCAAGGATAAGAATGGCGGCCCCAGAAATTCCGCCTTCAAAAACAAGTCGGAAATGGCAGCTCCCATATTTGAGCCCTGACAAGTTCCCCCTTAAACTCGCTCAAGGATTAAGCTAACCCAGGCGCTAATTTTAATGCTGCCATTTTATCTACTATAACTGGCTGCTCTTCTTGCGCTTCCCCTTATTGGTTGCCATCATCTTTCCTTTTCTGAATGACCCTAAATGTACTCTATGTTCTATGGTTCCAAGCATCATCCCTGCAGTACCCAAATATGTATGGAGCATTTCACGGAATCATGCGCCAAAAAGTTGCAGTTTGAGTGAAAAGAATTGTGAAAACCCTGCTACATCTGGCTATAGTGGATTTTACAAATATTAGAAATTTAGAAAGTGAAGTGAGGTGAGGTTTTTGGCTTTGGAACCTTTACAAGAATTCTTGGATAGCATTTTTCAGTTTATGGATTCTTTCCTAGATTTGCTCTTCCAGGCTTGACCTTGCATCTGAACTGCCTACATCTTTGTATATTTTGATATATAAAAGAGGTTTTATTTTACAGAACACAGTTGGTTTATAATGCATCTTTGATTAGCTGTACTTACACAATATATTTGTTTTTAAAACCCCAGATATAATAATACTGCCCATAGTAAAATGAAGAAGAAAGATTATGCACCACTATGTAAAGTGGCCACCATTAAAAGATTCATACAGTACAAGGCAACATGTACAAGTCGATAACTTTTTGTTTTCTTAATAGTAAAAGGTTTATTGGGACATCACAGGGACATATAACATCTGTATTGCTTTTGTGTCTCACTAGCTGCTCTTACGATACATATTAAAAGCTAAAATATGATGGCGCACATTAAAGCAGTTTGTTTATGAAAAAGGATTATACTGCAAGTTTTTACTAACTTTTTGTGATCCTCTAGCATTTTAGCATTTTATCTCCAGCTGCCAGTGCACAAATTATGTGCAGAGCAACAGAAGATAAAGTAAAGTGTGATGGTCCTTTGGGGAGAGGAGGAGGAGGGATAAGCTGACATCGGCGCTTACAGCTGTTAACTCTCTCATTGTTTTAGCAGAAAAGACAGTATGCTACCACTGCTGTGTCACAGGCATATTTTGACATACATTGACAAATGTCAGCTTACATGTAATCAACTGCCATTTCAGTTCATGTAAACCAGAGGTCTTCAAACTTTTTAGTATAAGGGCCTTATCTTATATTTTACAAATACTCGTGGGTCGAAAAAAATGAGTTTATGAATGAATGCATACACAGCCCTCTGTCCCCCCATCCTGCTCTAAAATCTTCACTATAGCATTGAACAATCTGGGAGGCAGAGCAGGACTGCACAGAAGATGGGAGGCAGCGCAGGTTCCCTTTTGAATGTGGGGATGGCCCTGCATGCTGCCCACCCTGGATTAGTGTAATGTGTTTCCATGGTACAGGCCGGCTGAATGCCAGCACCATAGCAAAGAATGGCGCTATGTGTCCTTGACATTTAGGGGTTGATTTACTAAAACTGGAGAGTGCAAAATCTGCTGCAGCAGCGCATGGTAGCCTGGAAGCTGATTGGTTTCTATGCAGAGCGTTACCAGATTTTGCCCCCTCCAGTATTAGTAAATGAACCCCTCAGTGTCATTGGTTGTTATGGTGCGGGCAGCCAGCCCGCCTGCACCATAGAAACCATAGCAAATTGTCCTGTATTTGCATTATGAGTTTCTATGGTGCAGGAGGGCAATGCCAAGCTGCGGTTTCCAAAGCGTGCAAAGTCCTTTCATTTATTAAGAGTGGTATGGACTCCAGAGAGAGATCATTTTTACCCTATACAAATCATTAATAAGAACTCATCTGGAATATGCAGTTCAGTTTTGGGCACCAGTTCTCAAAAAGGGTATTGGGGAACTGGAGAAAGGGCAGAGAAGGGCAACCAAACTGATAAGAGGCATGGAGGAGCTCAACTATGAGAAAAGATTAGAGGAACTGAATTTATTCTCTCTTGAGAAGAGGAGATTAAGGGGGGATATGATCAACATGTACAAATATGTAACTGATCCATATCGTGAAGTTGGTGTTGAGTTATTCACTTTAAGGTCATCACAGAGGACTAGAGGGCACCCTTTACCTCTAGAGGAAAAAAGATTTCATCTCCAAATACGAAAAGGTTTCTTCACAGTAAGAGCTGTGAAAATGTGGAATAGACTCCCTCCAGAGGTGGTTCTGGCAAGCTCAGTCGATTGCTTTGCTTTAAAAAGGCCTGGATTCTTTCCTAAATGTACATAATATAACTGGGTACCAACATTTATAGGTAAAGTTGATCCAGGGAAAATCCAATTGCCTCTTGGGGGGATCAGGAAGGAATTTCTTCCCCTGCTGTAGCAAATTGGAGCATGCTTTCCTGGGGTTTTTGCCTTCCTCTGGATCAACTGAGGGTGTAGGTTTGTGTATATGGGATTGTATTTTGTTTTTAATTCTTTTTGGTTGAACTTGATGTCTTTTTTCAACCTGACTAACTATGTAACTATAACGCAAATACAGGACAATTTGCTGTAGGCCAGGTAAAATCTTGTATTGGGTCGGATGTGGCCCTCAAGCCCTAGTTTGGAGACCCCTGATTTAAAGGATAAATCAGTACTTCAAATAAATTGCCCTAAAGGGTAAGGAAGCATTTAATAAAGCAGAATTTCAGGTAGGCAACTCCGGCTGAACAGAAACACAAACCTTTTTTACAGGTAATTTAGTTAATTTATATAGTATCTATTTTAACTATGCATTTAGCAGTTTGCCTAGAGTTCTCCTAGAAAGGAATTTTATAGTCTTACATTTTTTTTTTTTTGCTTGGCCTTTTTAGAATACGTTTTCACAGGAAACAAATATGAAATACCCACACTACAAAGTATACAATTTAGCTGCTCTTGCAAGTGCCATCACTTGACCCTATGTACATTATCTTCTTCTTTCCCCGCTGACTATAGGACAATTTAAATAGGATGAAACTGCCTCTTGCAATTTTTAGAAAACTGCATAAAAGTGAACCAAAAAATAAAAAAATTTCAAACAAATGTCTTGAGAATTACAATATTCTTGTCACAAACAATAAAAAAGGCAGCCAATATGTTTTGGGAGTCCATAAACTCTCCCTTCATCAGGCCTTGTAAGTAATGTCACTTCAAGTATACCTGGACCCAAAAGGGTAATAAAAGGCCTTTAAAAAATACAAGGCTGAGGGATCATCATCAGCATTCCAACTGTACAAAGAATGCAATAAGAAATGTAAGGGTGTAATCAGGGCGGCAAAGATAGAACACGAAAGGTATATAGCGGAGGAGAGTAAGAAAAATCCCAATAAATTCTTTAAGTACATAAATAGTAAAAGAGGGAGGACAGATCATATTGGCCCCATAAAGGATGATGAAGGGATTCTAGTTACAAAGGATGGTGAGATGGCGAAGGTTTTGAATGTATTCTTCTCCTCAGTCTTCACGAGGGAAACGGGGGGCTTCAGTAACCAAAACTGCAATGTTTATCCTAATGACATGTCACAGGAGGCACCCCATGGTTAACAGAGGATAATATCAGAAACAGATTTGAAAAACAGAACATAAAAAAGTCACCGGGACCAGATGGCTTACACCCGAGGGTCTTTAAAGCGGTTGTATACCCTATTTTTTTACTTTTACCTACAGGTAAGCCTATAATAAGGCTTACCTGTAGGTAAAAAGAATATCTCCTAAACCTGTACAGTTTAGGAGATATTCCCCTCGCAATGAGCCGCTGACTGCAGCGGCGCATGCGCAGCGGGGATTCTCGGCTAAAGCCTGGCAGCCGCCGGACCTTGCTGACGCGCGGGAATGACTACATCGCCGCTCCAGCCACTTACAGCGCTGGAGCAGCGATACCCGGAACACAAGCCAAGGCAAGATGACATCTCCCTCGGCGTGGACCAGGTAAGTTCCCGACGCCTCATTCTAAGGGAAGTATTTCATAATGAGCTAGTATGCGGTGCATACTAGCTCATTATGCCTTTTGCCTTTCAGGTATGAAAAAAAATTAAAAATGCAGCAGCGGGTCTACAACCGCTTTAAGGAACTCAGTGAAGTAATTGCTAGACCGTTGTTCCTAATTTTTACAAACAGTCTACTGACTGGTATGGTACCAGCTGATTGGAGAAAAGCCAATGTAGCACGAACCTTTAAAAAAGGACCAACATATATCCCTGGGAACTACAGATCAGTTAGCCCAACATCAATTGTATGCAAGCTCTTGGAAGGGAGGATAAGGGACTATATACAAGATTTTAGTAATGAAAACGTTATTAGCAGTAATCAGCATGGATTCATGAAAAATTGTTCCTGACAAACAAATCTAGTAACCTTCTATGAGGGGGTGAGCTGTCATCTAGATGAAGGAAGGCCCGTAGACGTGGTGTATCTGGATTTTGCAAAGGCATTTGATACAGTTCCCCACAGACGTTTACTATACAAGCTAAGGTCTGTCGGCATGGACCAAAGGGCGAGTACCTGGATTGAAAATTGGCTACAAGGGCGAGTTCAGAGAGTAGTGATAAATGGGGAGTACTCGGAATGGTCCAATGTGGAGAGTGGGGTGCCTCAGGGTTCTGCCCTGGGACCAATCCTATTTAATTTGTTCATAAATGACCTGGAGGATGAGATAAACCGCTCAATCTCAGTATTTGAGGACGATACTAAGCTAAACAGAGCAATAGCTTCTTCGCAGGATGTGGAAACCTTGCAAGAAGATCTGAACAAATTAATGGGGTTGGCAACTACATGAATGCAATCGACTCACTAAGGTAAGAACCTCTGGGGGAATCTAAGATGGAAAAGGACCTGGGGGTCTTAGTAGATGACAGGCTCAGCAACGGCATGCAATGCCAAGCTGCTGCAAGCAAAGCCAATAGAATATTGGCATGCATTAAAAAGGAAATTAACTCCACAGAATAACCGATAATTCTCCCACTCTACAAGACTTGCCGCACCTGGAGTAGGCAGTTCTGGGCTCCAGTCCTCAGGAAGGATGTGCTGGAAATGGATAAGAGTACAGAGAAGGGCAACAAAGCTAATAAGGGGACTGGAAGATCTTAGTTATGAGGAAAGATTACAAGCACTGAGCTTATTCTCTCTGGAGTGAAGACGCTTGAGAGGGGATATGGTTTCAGTATACAAATACCGTACTGCGGACCCCACAATAGGGATAAAACTTTTCAGCGAAAAGGGCATTTAAAAAGACTCCCGGCCATTCACTAAAATTAGAGGAAAAACGATTTAACCGGAAACTGTGTAGAGGGTTGTTTAGGGTAAGAGCAGTAAGGATGTGGATTCTCTCCCACAAGCAGTGGTTTCAGCAGGGAGCATAGATCATTTAAAAAAACTATTATATAGGCCCCTAAGCGACCACAACATACAGGGATATACAATCTAATATTGACATAAGAGCGCACACACACACACAGGTTGGACTTGATGGACTTTTTTCAACCTTACCAACTATGTAACATCCAATATTTATAGCTATGACACCAGATTAATACAGCTTTAAATCTTGGTTAACTTTCCTGTTTGTGACAAGATAAAAGGAATTTTTGGACAATAAAATGATTGTGTGGTGCTCAGAATGGTTCACCTTTAGCTGGATTTCCCAATTTCAGTGACCTCTTGGTCTTAGGGGTCCCTTGTTTTGTGGAGACCTGCCAAATTCAATCCAATAGGCTCAACCAATAATTCCTTTTGATGGGTTATAGATTTAAGTCCAGTGTCTCACCTTTACCTATCCTTTGACTCCTGAAATTTGAGACTATATATATATGTATATATATATATATATATATATATATATATATATATACACACACATACATACATATATATATATACACACATACATATACACACACACACACACATTTTTATATATATATATATATATATATATATATATATATATATATATATGAAAATTCTACAAGGTTTGAAAGGAATTGTGTAGTTTGCAAACATGCAGTGCCACAATTGTCTGCAATGCTGTGGTCTCTTGCAAACAGGGAATTTTTAGAAACCTTGCTGAGCACCACAAACCGAAAACGCCATTTAATTTATTTTTAATATTCAAAGCAAACTAGACCATCCATGCCTCCATACATAAATCACTTTAAAAAAACACCCCTCTAGATCTCTAGCGGTGGCCATCTTTAGTAAGGGTGGTATAAGCCCCTTATAATCGATAAAAAATTGCCATGAAGACTCCTGGGATGGATGTCATCATTTTGGCCTAGGCCAGAAACCAGGAAGAAGAGATAGAAATGTAGGTTAAAACAAGTAAACATAATATACCTCCCTCTCTACTAATGCTGAGTTAGTTGATTGAGCCTGGGTTCACACTATAGTGAACACAGACATCACATGTGATTGGGTGTGGTGCCGATCACATATGATGTCTTTGCAATGCGAGTTCAGCCATACAGCTGTATGGCTGAACTCTCATTGGCTTTGCATAAAAAAGGTGCAGGGAATTTTTTTCCACGCACTGGAATCAGATTGCATGGGTGTTCACACTGCGATCTGTGAACAGATCTGGGCGTGTCATTAACATTTGACACCCGCAGCGGTTTGCAGAGGGCAGTGTGAACTGCCTTGCATGAGAGATGCAATGCGGGAACCGTCACTGGAATTGAGCTGGTTCCTGCATCACTACAGTGTGAACCCAGTGTGAGAGAGTTTAGCTCGCATTTAAATAGTAAAAAATTTTGGAAGAATTTTTCACACCTTACATGACTCTAAACCCTCTTTTGATGCTAAATGGTTTCTTTACAGACATCAAGACTAATATAGCTTCCAATCCAGACTTTATAAACCTTTACTTAATCTTTCTTTCACTGGTACATGTATTATTTTCTTATTTTATGTTCATCTTTTATTTTGCTTGATGTTGATAATTACATACTTATTGTTTCAAACTGTATCTTCATATAGATATTTGAGATTTCACTAACATATTGTAAATCGTGTAAATCTATTTCTAATCACATATTTTATTGTTAAATTCGATATTGCTTTATCATCAATATTTGTTCTTTTATATTGTCAATCAATATGCAATAAAAAGTTGGTAAAACAAAAATAAAAGTAAGCGCATGTCTGGATCTCTGCCTCATTGAACACCCAAGCAGTGTTATCAATCCTGTCTAAGCTTTATGGACTGCAGAACACAACTTGGGGTTTAGGAGCAGTAGAGTTTAGGGACAGCTAAACTTCCCTCTCCTGAACGCAGAAGAATTGCGTTCAGGAGAGGAACGTTTTGGCCAAAAAACAAACGCAGCAAATACACATGTAAACGTGCCTAGCACTTTAGGCACATTCACACAATTTTTCCTTTTTTTTAAGCATTTTTCTGCTGCCAGGAAAGTTACATTTAGGGGTGACCAGTGTACTTGTAGCCTAAGAGCAGTGTGAACAGCAATCTTTGTAGAAGCTTTTAAAGTACTATTCAGCTCTCATTTGTAAATGTTGATCACAGATCCTGATTGTCATTTTATATTTCAATCTTTAAAAATACAAACTAAGGAGACACAGGGTTCTCAGAGGTTATTATTCAAGTAAATAAATTGAATGTACAATACATGGAAAAATTCAAATTTTTCCAAAAAGGCTGATTGACATTTTAAACAAGCTGCTAAGCAGGCTTTAGCACTACTTAAAGCTTAAAGTTGAAAGCCTGCTGAAGCCTGCTAGCAGTTTGTTTAAAGTGACAATCATCACACCCCCCACTAAGCTCAGAATATAACATTTTTAAACAGGAGCTGAAGGGCGGTGTAAAGGCTTAGAGTGAGCTGTTTGAAGCTTGCTGAAAGTTCCATGAAAGCTTGGTGTTCACACTACTCTTATACACACTGAAGTCCATATGAAACAGCACTAAATACATTTATTTTGCCCAGACATACACTTTAAATTTGGGGAAATTGGCACGGATTTGATTAGTAGAGCCCTAAGAAAAAGAAAACTGCAATTACAGATACTCTCATCAGTAAAGCTAGCCAACATATTGAGATCAAGGTGACCCAATCTGAAAATTATTAAGCCTTTATAGCTTAACCACTGCTCTGTAAGCACAACGCGTGCACTCGTCGAAGCTTTTTTACACAATATTTCTTATTACTGCAATCATCAGCTTGTGAGAAAGCGGGAGATAACTCGGCTATTATCTTCAACAAACTCCACTTCTTGCAGTAAAGTTTCTAGTGCCAAATACTTACAGCACAATACGTTCTTTGCAATCTCTTTGCAAAGCGTCGCTTCAAGTTCAAGAAGTTAATTGGAGAGAAAAAAAAGAATTCATTGTACTAGTAAATAAAAAAAAATTAAAAAAACTTTAGAGTTTTGTGAACTGGAGCGCTGGGATTACTTCATAAATTAATGATGACTCATGCAAATAAGCCGTTTAGCATTTCTAATCTTCTGCCAGTAGGGACCGTAATTTTATTAAGAGTAAAAGGATTGTTCTCCGCAGGCCTGCACAAAACAACTGCTAGTCCTCTCGGGTATTAAGGGATCAGCTGTGTTTAACGTATAGACATGCAGGCTTCCTCCGTTGACTTCATGGTGTTAATGGCTTATGTTGGCAGCATAGCGTAGTCTGGAGGAGGAATGAAGATTTTATGGGCAGAAAGTTGACCTCAGAATATTAAATTTTACACAGCAGAACTCTGGGGAGTTATGCACATCGTATTAAACCAAATAAACAGTAATAACTTGTTACCATGCTGGAGAGATTGTGAGCTTTATTTAGGGAAGACAATTATTCATTCAAGTGCAACGCAAGGCACATAAAAATATGGATAATGTGGGAAAGGATTAGAAACAATTGTTTGTTGTTTTCCCAGCTCTGTTCAGAGAGATCCCTATCCTGATGACAACAAGATCATCAAGACATGAAGGAAGGTGAATTTGCGCGTTTTGTCACACGTTTCTGCGCGATTTTCTGCTCAAATTAAAAATTGTAAAACATAAAATGGCAATAATATATGAATAAATAAATGTAAACTAAATTCACAACTAAAAATTCTCATAAATAAAATCAATATGCAATAATACATGAATAAATGATAATTAACCCCCAACCTTAAAAAATATTAAATACAATATAATATCAATAATAAACACTCAAACCTGAACAAAAAATAATAATTATCAATAATAATTGATTTATTTTGTGTTAGGGCGTTCGTTATTTATTTTTTTATTTTTTTAAGGGTATGGGGTAATTATCTATTTACTGTTAATTCGTATTAATTTATTGAATTTATTATTTAAGATTATTTTTATTTGTGTTGCAGTAGTAGTAGTAGTAGTAGGAGTAACACCCTAACAAAAAATCCCTATGTCAGGAAGCTAGTTCAGCTAATACTAATTCTCATACAGCTAATGCAAATTCTTATGCAGCTATTGCTTATTCCCATACAGCTAATGCTCGTGCACAAGTACCAGCACACAGACAAGCTCAGGCCACTATCCAGTGTGCACAGACACATAGGCGCCTCCTAACCACCCTGTTGTCTTACCGTGTATGACCCCAGTTCACATTGACTACGTCCCTGACTGTGGCAGTCACCTGCTATCAAGCTACTGGCACCTGTTCTTTGAGCCTTGTACCTCTGTCACCACATTCAGGGGTGCTCAGACCAGAGCCGCAAGGAAAGCCCTCTCGCCAACTCTGTCTCCAACCAAGGTACATGATACCCTAACTCCTAATCCCAACTCCTAACCCTAACCTTAACGCTAACCACGACCATTGCTCTGTGGTCCAGATCCTCACAAATCCATTGTAGGCTCTTTTTAGTTGTGGAGACAGGACAGCATGGGCACCCTGACCGGTCTGCCGCTACACAGCCCCATATGCAACAAACTGAAATGCATTGTGTGTTCTGATGCCTTTCAATCAAAACCAGCAATAACTTTTTCAGCAATTTCAGCTATAGTAGCTCTTCCTTTGTATTGGACTCCACAGGCCAGCCTTCGCTCTCTACAATTATCATTTAGCCTTGGGCACCCACGATCCTATCGCCGGTTTGCCAGTTTTACATCCTTGGACCTCTTTTGGTATGTTCTGACCACTGCAGGAATATCCGACAAGAGCTGTAGTTTTGGAGTTGCTTTGACCCTGTTGTCTAGCCATTACAAATTGGCTCTTATCAAAGTTACTCAAATCCTTGCGCTTGACTATTTTTTCTGCTTTCAACACATCAACTGCAGGGACAACATGTTCACTTGCAACCTACTACATCCCACCCACTTTCACATGATATTGGAACAAGTTATTCACTATACCGGTCAGTGGTCATAATGTGGCTGATCGATGTAAACACCTGGGTATTTTACAGGCACTCAGAGCTAAAGAAGCAGCTTGGACTAGCTACAGAACATCTTCAACATTACAAAGCAAGACCAGTTGAATTTGACCAATTCTACTAGACTAGCCAGAGACAAGCGAACATTCAGATCTGCACCCACTGTACACCCAGCTGTCACAGACCTAGGGACTTTAGAAAAAGTAAGTATTTTTCCCAATCATAGAGAGGTAGTCAATTCTCTGAACATGTCCCTGGGCTTATTATGCAGAATGGAGTTCTTTAAATGCAAGATGCACTATGCTCTCCCCTGATGAGCTAAATGTAACTTTCACAATTACCAAATGTAAAAAAGGGATTCTGGAGACTGTCTCATTTGAACTGAATTCTGCCGCATTCTGCCAAGTCTGTCATTAATGTTTAAATAAGATGCAACACATCTGTACATTAGGTTAATCACATAATATACTAGAAGGCCATTAGCAAAAAAATATGCAACTCTAGTTCGTTGGCCATCAAATTGCTCAGAGCTTTCAGGATGCTAAAAAGCTAGGCAACAGAAAGGTATGTGGTTTTCTTCAAAGTGGTTAAGTGCCACACAAATTACACACTTTATAAGCAGCTCCCTCAATACCAACAGCATTCATTTTCATTTAGATCCACAGTACAAGTTAAAGGGAGGGGGGGGGCCTATGTGCTTGTTTTCTCCAAGTTAAACATTCAAGGAATTAATGCTATTTAAAGTAATACGAGGCATATTTTCCCCTCATGTAAAATTACAATTAAAATTTATTTTATAGAGCTTATTCCCAACTAAAGCACCAGGCAAACTAGAATCTAAGTTCTTTTCACAGACCCAGATATAATGATATCCATACAAACCCAGCTGCCTAAACCCACAAAGAACGGCTGCTTCTGAAAAATAGATGACTTTTTATTTGATTAGAAGTATTGAGAGTGTTTCAAATAATTAAAGACTGCAACATCTTTTTTTTTTTTGTGGCAGATTTGCAGCGAGAGAAGTTGTCCGCAAGGTTGATGTTTTTAGTATGTATATTTAAAAGAAGCATTAAAGACTACAGCTCCTCTTAATAAAACATTGTCAGAAGGGTTTATTTGTAACAAACAGTTTACTATATTATATAAATTATATATATATATATATATATATAAATATTGTGAGGGGGTTAGCTCGGCGGCGGGTGTGTGTGACCCCCGAGATGGGCTCCCCACACAAAAACAGGCCCAGCAAACGGAGGTTGTGGTTTTCAAAATCAAAAAGGTGCGGTTTATTTTCTATTTACAGTGACAA
This sequence comes from Rana muscosa, assembly GCA_029206835.1. Taxonomy (NCBI): domain Eukaryota; kingdom Metazoa; phylum Chordata; class Amphibia; order Anura; family Ranidae; genus Rana; species Rana muscosa. The sequence goes on along the minus strand of CM055117.1, from coordinate 160,700,129 downwards.
AACACAGCAAAGCAAAAGAAACATAAACAAAAATAAATCCTGGTCAACTTGACCTCTGACTAAACATACAGGTTTCCTAACTAACAACTGGGATCAGCCTAGTGCTGTCCTAGTCCCTAAGTCCCTGGTTTTAAATGTCCAAGCAAATAGCCACACAGGCTTTGTCTCACCGCACAGGGGTTCACTCTCCCTAGACAGTCCACACAGGTCTGGTTCCAGGCATGAGCTAACATCTAATGAAGCTGGGAGTTCTTATAGAGGCCTAAATGAGCTGACAAGCTTCAGCTGGTCTCATCAACTCCCTGTCTGCACGACGCCCCACACTCTCCCTAGAGGTATGAGTCATCCATGAGCCCACTAGCCTTATACAACTCTCCACCTAGTTGTATAAGTCGGCGTAAAGCCTGAATCTGGGCGAAATATATCTACCCCCCTGGATGCAACCAGGTGACTTTACCTTCCTGCTGTCACATACCCCCCCCCCTCTTGTTTTAACCTCGGGGTTGGAACACCAGCAATCAGGCATTCATGTACTCGAGACAAAGCATCCACATTCCCCATTTGAACGCCAGGGCGATGCTTTACTGTGAAGTTGAATTCCTGGAGGGCCAGGAACCACCTATTCACTCTTCTATTTGTTTCCTTGTTTTGAGCCATCCACTTTAACGGAGCGTGATCCGTAACCATGTCAAAGTGCCTACCTAGCAGGTAGTACCGAAGGGAATCTAGAGCCCACTTCACCGCTAAACACTCCTTTTCAACGGTGGCGTAATTTACCTCATGGGACTTCAACTTCCTGCTGAGGTAAATGACTGGGTGCTCTTCCCCGTTCCAGACCTGGGACAATACTGCTCCTAACCCCACATCTGACGCATCACTTTGTATGACAAAGTCTTTAGAGAAGTCGGGTGAGTACAACACTGGCTGGCTACATAAGGCTTGTTTCAAGAATTGGAATGCTGCCTCAGCCTCGGGGGTCCATTTAATCATGACCGACCCTTTCCCCTTCGTCAGGTTGGTTAGGGGCACAGCCTTAGAAGCAAAGTGGGGAATGAATCGCCGATAATACCCAGCGATTCCCAGAAAGGCTCGTACCTGCTTCTTGCTGTTGGGACGTGGCCAACTCTGGATGGCCTCGACTTTGTTGAGTTGGGGTTTTATTACTCCCCTCCCAATGGTGTACCCAAGATATTTGGCCTCCTCCTGCCCAATGGTACACTTCTTGGGGTTAGCCGTAAACCCCGCTTCCCGAACAGAGTCCAGGACTGCTTGCACTTTTGGCAGATGTGAGGCCCAATCTGTGCTATGGACAATTATGTCATCCAGGTAAGCCGCAGCATACTTCCGATGGGGCCTCAGCATCTGGTCCATTTTCCGCTGGAATGTGGCCGGCGCATTCTGTAACCCGAACGGCATTCTTTTATATTGGAACGCCCCGTCTGGGGTTACAAATGCGGTTTTCTCTTTGGCCGACTTGGCCAGGGGGATTTGCCAATACCCTTTTGTGAGGTCAAGAGTCGTCATGTATCGGGCTGTTCCCAGCCGGTCGATCAACTCATCTATACGTGGCATGGGGTAGGTGTCAAATTTTGTAACTTTGTTCAACTGACGAAAATCGTTACAAAATCGCCAGCTCCCATCCGGTTTAGGCACCAACACAATGGGACTAGACCAATCACTTTGGGACTCCTCTATCACCCCTAAGTTCAGCATTTTCTGTACTTCCTCCCGTATTGCCTCCCGTCGGGCCTCTGGGATCCGATAGGGTTTTCACTTCACCCTTTCACCGGGCGGGGTAATGATGTCATGCTCTACCCCAGATGTTTGTCCCGGCAGCTCAGAGAATACCTCCTTGTTGCGAAGCACAAACTCCTTAACCTCCGGTTGTTGGGGTTGTGACAAGGTGGCTGCTATTCCAACCTCAGGAATCACGCAACCAGTTTGAGCTGGTGACCAAGTGTCTGCGACTAGGGACTCTCTATCCCTCCAGGCTTTCAACAGATTAACGTGATAGATCTGTTCGGGCTTTCGCCTTCCTGGTTGTCGGACCTTGTAATTCACTTCGCTCACTTTTTCCATTATCTCGTAGGGGCCTTGCCATTTGGCAAGGAATTTACTTTCAACCGTAGGGACAAGTACCAGTATCCTATCCCCCGGGGAAAAGGTACGGGTCTTGGCTCCACGGTTGTACACTCTCTGCTGTGCTAACTGCGCTTGGGCCAAATGTTCCTTCACGATGGGCATTACCTGTGCAATTCGGTCTTGCATCAGGGCGACATGCTCAATCACACTCCTGTGGGGAGAACTCTCACTTTCCCAAGTTTCCTTGGCAATATCCAACAGCCCTCTTGGGTGTCTCCCATACAGTAACTCAAAGGGGGAGAATCCCGTAGAGGATTGGGGCACCTCCCTAATAGCAAACATCAGATAAGGAAGTAGACAGTCCCAATCCTTTCCATCTCTATCCACCACTTTCTTCAACATTTGTTTTAGGGTTTTGTTGAACCTTTCAACCAGCCCATCGGTTTGGGGGTGATACACAGATGTACGTAATTGCGTCACTTTGAACAATTTACACAGCTCCTTCATAACCCGGGACATAAAGGGTGTACCTTGGTCCGTAAGCAGTTCTTTACAAATACCCACCCGGCTAAACACAAGAGATAGCTCTTTGGCTATGGTTTTGGCCGAGGTATTTCGGAGAGGGATCGCTTCTGGATAACGGGTGGCATAGTCCATTATAACTAATATGTACTGGTGCCCCCTAGCGGACTTGATTATAGGACCTACCAAATCCATGGCGATCCTCTCAAACGGGACCTCAATGATGGGTAGAGGGACCAGCGGGCTACGGAAATGTGGCATCGGGGCCGACCTCTGACACACAGGGCAGGAGGAACAATAATTTTCTATGTCCTTCATCACCCCCGGCCAATAGAATCTCTGTAATACCCTCTCTCGGGTTTTCTCTGTCCCCAGATGACCTCCAAGAATGTGCCCATGGGCCAACTCCAACACCAACTTCCTGTAAGGTTTGGGCACCACAAGCTGCTCAACGGTTTCTTCTGCCCTTTTTGCCACCCGATACAGTAGGTCCTTCTCTACGCTGAAGTATGGGTAAGTGCAGGTATTATCTGGGTTCACTAACTCGCCATCTATTTTCACTACGTTTTCCCGTGCCTTTATTAGGGCGGGGTCTTTCAACTGTTCTGTGGCAAAGTTTTCCCTGTGAACCTCAAGATCAGAAAACTCCACAGACGGTAGGTTTTCGTCTGAGGAGGTGGGCTCCTCTCCAGTTTCTTGAGTCTCCCCTGCCAATACTGATAAGGGAAATTCCGGAGAGTCCTCACCACTCTCAGGGGAGTTCTGGCTATCACATTCCTGGTACATAGGGGCACCAGTGGGGGGCTCAGGATCATCCCACAGTTCCCAGAACTTCAGAAAATCCCTTCCCACAATGGCGTCATGCGGTAACTGAGATACTAAGCCCACTGGATGAGAGAGGGTACCTTTGGGGGTCTCGAAACACACTGTAGTCACTGGATACTCTCGGGTGTCCCCATGCACACAAATAACAGCTACCTTGCTATTCCCAGAGACCTCTGTTTTAACTAACTCAGCCTTTATCAGGGTCACAAGGCTACCTGAATCCAACAATACCACAACATTTCTACCATTAACACACATTTTGCATAAATGTTTCTCAGTTTCTCGAATGGCAGTGCATGCGACTGTCGCACACAGCGACTGACGTCTGCCCGTCAGAAAGTCACACTGCATGGGTTCCTCCACAACCGGGCAATTGGCTGCAATATGTCCCGCTTGCCGGCAGCGGTAGCAAACGATCCTTCTTGCGGACTCTTGAGCCGCTGATTTCCCAGGCTGTTCTCGCCAAACTTGGGGTAGAGCTCCCACCCTCTCACTCTCTCCACCCTCACCCCTTGGAATCCTCTTATCCGCCCCTGGGGATGGTCTGGTCTTAGGGTGGAAAGTCCGAGTGTCTCTGGAAGAGGCCGTCAGGTTCTCTGTAGCCAAGTATTTCTCCACACGATCCACAAGACCATCGGCCGTCTCTGGGTCTCCATGGCTTACCCACTTTTGGATGGCAGTAGGAAGAGCTCTCAAAAACCGATCCATTACAACACGTTCCACAATCTTTGGTGCGGACAAAGTCTCTGGCTGTAGCCACTTTCTGCTCAGGTGAATGAGATCATACATTTGAGACCTGGGGGGTTTTCCAAGCTGGAAAGTCCAGTTATGCACACGCTGAGCCCGGACAGCCTGGGTGACACCCAGCCTTGCCAATATTTCAGCTTTTAGCATCACATAGTCTTTTGCTTGGTTAGGCTCTAGGTCATAGTAAGCTTTCTGCGATTCACCAGTTAACAGAGGAGCCACCAGTCCAGCCCACTGCTCCTCAGGCCACTTTTCTCTTTCAGCGGTCCTTTCAAATGTGGTCAAAAATACCTCTGGATCATCCTCTCCAGTCATTTTTGTCAATAAACGACTCACCCCAAAGGACGCGGTATTAGTGGGACGGCTTTCCTCACTGGTCTGCGGACGTTGCTGCATTACTGCTTCCATCTGTTGTTGTAGTCTCTGCTCTTGCTTCTGCAACAGGTCTATGAAGCGGGCCTCAGATTGCTGCTGGGCTTGTTGCTGAGCCTCCAGACTCTGTTGCAAAGTTGCGTTTGTCTGCTGCTGGGCTGCAAGGCTCTGTTGATGAGCTTGCTGCTGGGCTGCGAAGTTCTTTTGCAAACCTGCATTTGTCTGCTGTTGATTGGCATTTGCTAGAGCCAGCTGCTTCAGTATCTCCTCCATGCTGGCTTAAAAAAAAAAACTGCCCGCATTCTCCACCAACTGTGAGGGGGTTAGCTCGGCGGCGGGTGTGTGTGACCCCCGAGATGGGCTCCCCACACAAAAACAGGCCCAGCAAACGGAGGTTGTGGTTTTCAAAATCAAAAAGGTGCGGTTTATTTTCTATTTACAGTGACAAAACACAGCAAAGCAAAAGAAACATAAACAAAAATAAATCCTGGTCAACTTGACCTCTGACTAAACATACAGGTTTCCTAACTAACAACTGGGATCAGCCTAGTGCTGTCCTAGTCCCTAAGTCCCTGGTTTTAAATGTCCAAGCAAATAGCCACACAGGCTTTGTCTCACCGCACAGGGGTTCACTCTCCCTAGACAGTCCACACAGGTCTGGTTCCAGGCATGAGCTAACATCTAATGAAGCTGGGAGTTCTTATAGAGGCCTAAATGAGCTGACAAGCTTCAGCTGGTCTCATCAACTCCCTGTCTGCACGACGCCCCACACTCTCCCTAGAGGTATGAGTCATCCATGAGCCCACTAGCCTTATACAACTCTCCACCTAGTTGTATAAGTCGGCGTAAAGCCTGAATCTGGGCGAAATATATCTACCCCCCTGGATGCAACCAGGTGACTTTACCTTCCTGCTGTCACAATATATATACACACACACACACACCTCAAAAAAATTTAAGGAACACTTTTGAATCAGAACTCCTGGGATATTGATCTGGTCAGTTAAGTACCAGAGGGGGAGGGGTGTATACAGAGGGGGTTGTTAATTTCAATTAACAGCAAAGCAGCTGAAACTGATTAACAACAGGTGCACTAGATGGGCAACAATGAGACGACCTCCAAAACAGGAATGTTTTTTCAGGTGGAGGTGTCTGACATTTTTTTCCTACTCATCTTTTCTGACTCTTTTTCACTAGTTTTGCATTTGGCTAGGGTCAGTGTCACTACTGGTAGCACGAGGCGATACTTGGACCCTATAAAGGTTGCACAGGCAGTCCAACTCCTCCAGGATGGCACATCAATACGTGTCATTGCCAGAAGGTTTGCCGTGTCTTCCAGCACAGTCTCAAGAGCATGGCAGAGATTCCAGGAGACAGGCAGTTACTCTAGGAGAGCAGGACAGAGCCGTAGAAGATCCTTAACCCATCAGCAGGACCGGTATCTGCTCCTTTGTGCAAGGAGGAACAGGATAAGCACTGCCAGAGCCCTACAAAATTACCTCCAGCAGGCCACTGTTGTGAATGTCTCTGACCAAACAGTCAGAAACAGACTTCATGGGGGTGGTCTGAGGGCCCGATGTCCTCTAGTGGGCTCTGTGCTCACTGCTTGACACTGTGGAGCTCGATTGGCATTTTCCATTGAACACCAGAATTGGCAGGTCCGCCACTGGTGCCCCATGCTTTTCACAGATGAGAGCAGGTTCACCCTGAGCATATGTGACAGACGTGAAAGGGTCTGGAGAAGCCGCAGAGAACTTTATGCTGCCTGGAACATCGTTCAGCATGACCGGTTTGGTGGTGGGTCAGTGATGGTCTGGGGAGGTATATCCATGGAGGGACTCACAGACCTCTACAGGCTACACAATGGCATCATGACTGGCACCCTGACTGGCATTAGGTATCGGGATGAAATCCTTGGACCCATTGTCAGACCCTACGCTGGTGCAGTGGGTCCTTCCTAGTGCACGACAATGCCCGGCCTCATGTGGCGAGAGCATGCAGCCAGTTCCTGGAGGATGAAGAAATTGATACCATTGAATGGCCCCCAAGCTTACCTGACCTAAATCCAAAAGAACACCTCTGGGACATTATGTTTCGGTCCATCCGGTGCCGCCAGGTTGCACCTCAGTCTGTTCAGGAGCTCAGTAAAGCTCTGGTCCAGATCTGGGAGGAAATACCCCAGGACACCATCCGTCGTCTCATTAGGAGCATGCCCTGATGTTGTCAGGCATGCATATAAGCACTTGGGGGCCATACAAACTACTGAGGACCATTTTGAATTGTTGCAATGAAATTTCAGCAAAATGGACTAGCTTGCTGCATAATTTTTTCACTTTGATTTTCGGGGTGTCTTTGAATTCAGCCCTCTGTAGGTGGATAATTTTAATTTCCATCAAATGATGTGCCATCCTTTCATTCCTAACACATCATATTAGTATAGATATCCAGCATGAGATTTTTGCCCATTGAGATCTGATGTGTTTTCAAAGTGTCCCTTTCATTTTTTTTGAGCAGTGTGTGTGTATATATATATATATATATATATATATATATATATATATATATATATATTAGGGCTGTTACTGATTAAAATTTTTGTGTTCGATTAATCGATTTTTTTTTAATCGATTAATCGACTAATTTCGATTAATTATAACGCACATACAGATCCAACTACTTTTAGCTGATCTCCTTGCAGGTGGATTCCCAGTGCAGCTACCAACTACTGGAAAAATCGATAGCAGCATACAAAAAACACACAAAGGCAGCGCTCGATGGGAATAGCATTAAAACTTTTATAGTCTTCAAGTAGGTAACAAAATAAATATTGCACTGGAGATAAAATCTATGGTAGCAAAAGCAGTCATAAAAACATGTATCTAAGTATGATACTGGTATAAAAATGTGTACAACGATACCACTGCTGAATCCAGATGAGAAGGGGCTAACATCAGTCCGTCGGCATGTAGATGTCCCGTGAAGGGAACTATCACAACTCCCAGTGGATGGCTGTAGAATCCCAGGTTGATAGAGGGAAATGTAACAGCCCTTGCGTGTGGCAGATAGTAAGGTCCTGCCGGCATGCAGATATGAAGGCACAGCAAAGGAGCCATTCAGATGGACACGGCAAGCCCAAAGAATTTTGATCGAATTTTGATCGATCAAAATAATTTTGATCGATCAAAGCAATTAATCGATTAATTATATATATATATATTAGAGCTGCACAATTCTGGCCAAAATAAGAATCATGATTTTTTTGCTTAAAATAAAGATTACGATTCTCTCATCATTCTCGCAGCGTAACATCATCTTTCACATTATACAAAAAAATTGGGCTAACTTTACTGTTTCTTTTTTTTTTTATTATTCATCAAAGTGTATTTTTTTCCAAATAAATTGCATTTAAAAGGCCGCTGCGCAAATACAGTGTGGCATTAAATAGTGCAACAACCACCATTTTATTCTCTAGGGTCACTGCTTAAAATATATATATATATATATATATATATATATATATATATATATATATATATATATATATATAATGTTTGGGGGTTCCAAGTAATTTTCTAGCAAAAAATAATGATTTTAATTTGAAACCAACAAGTGTCAGAAAAAAGTTCTTCCCTCATTTACAGACTGAAGTTCATCCCTTTGATCTAAAGAACAAAATGTTACAATGTTTATAGTTGGCTCAGGGCTGAGGAATGTTGTGATACTTGACAGACAGCCTGCTTTTTTTTTTTTTTTTTTTACAGTTGTCGCGGCCTCAGCAGAGAATTCTCCGCATAGAAGGAATAGGGAAAATGGTTTGTTAGGATTGCGAGGTGGAAAAAAATTTGAGAACGATTCTTAACGATTAATCACGCAGCTTTAATATATATATATATATATATATATATATATATATATATATATATATTTTTTTTTTTCTTAAGCTTAGGGGTGTATTAATATATAAAAAAAAATTAATAAAAAAAAAAAAATGCATTGCAAATTCACCCTATGCAAGTGCATTCTGGGCAAAAATGGCAAAAATGAATTTTCCCACTAGATGGCGCTAAGTATCATAGGAAGTTCCTATGATACTTGGTGCCATCTAGTGGGCAAATGCAGTATTTTCAATTTTGAACCATTATTCCAAATTTTCAAAAAGATTTTCATTATTTTCAAAAAGAACATTTGTCCAGCATAGAAAATAGTCTAACATTTGTTTTTTTGCTCCATTCACATAGAACAAATGTATATGCACTTTCACTGAGTGAATTGTTATGCAAATGTTTTATAAATACAGAGATTTATTGGACATGCTATTGCCTGCTTGGTATTGTTTGGAATGGTCCTGGAGAAAAGTGCAAATTGTATTTTTTCCTAGATGACATGGGCTATCTGGATATTCTCCTTCCAGCAGTCCTTGAAGGCATCTTTGGCTTTGTAGAAGAATTAGCAGTCATGGCAGCACACGGACAGACACATCATAGCTGTCCCTGTGCTTTACTCGTATTTTTCTATTACTGTTGGCTTTGTTAAACAAACAAGCTAAACCCCGGATTGAATTCCCAACGGCGATCAGGCACACACAGGTGGTGCATATTACATGAAGAGTCGGCTCTAGCAAACACGCTGTCAGTTTGTGGAGTCTCGGGGTGACATTTAATGCTAAACAGCGTAGAATAGCAGAGCATTTCCACAACACAATAAATGGCATTGAGCTCTACAGATGCTCAGGTGACAATTTCATTGGTTGTGCAATTATACAAGATGTTGAGTGCTGCTACATTTAGCATTTCTATGTTGTTGTTCTGCTGAATGCATTGTTCTCCTGGCAGCAGCTTGGGGCACAGCTCATCTGCTTGTCTGTAAAGCATTATTATTGGCTCTTTACTGTGGATGTTGGTTAACCACGAGTTTCAGGGTGGATTCTACACAATAATAAACCATTCAATGGATGATAACATCTAGCAAGGGGTTTAATTATCCTAAGGGTAATTCAGGCTTATGCATTTAAATTACAAAAAAACTATCACATTCTTACATATGTTATCTGAATACGGCTATAGAAAATTTAATCTGAACCTATACCCAAAAAGTAAAAGACCTGCTGCTGCATCATGGATACAGTTAATTGCGGCTAAGCAGTACCCTAAATGATCTACATTTTGATTGGATACCTTCAGGAAAATAGCAGTGCATATCCTGATTTGCCTAGGCACTCCTGTTCGTTTAGCTCTATAGCCGTATATCTGAAATCGTTTCGGACATATCCTGCCCACTTCTGCCCCTGATGACTGCTATTCCCTGTAATTTCTTCCCAGGTTAGTAATAGCTCAGTAGTCAGTGCTAAACGTTATAGAAACAAAAAGGATCACATTTAAAAAAGGGATGTTATTTTAACTGGGCATTCAATATTAAGCGGATTTCACTTCCACCTGGCAGCACTAGCGTCGTCGGTTTGAATCCCAACCACGGCACTATCTGCGTGGCATTTGTATGTTCTCCATGTGCCTACCTGGGTTTTCCCCAGGTACCCAGGAGTCCTCCTACACTCCTAAAAGACATGCTGGTAGGTTAATTGGCTCCTAACTTTGACCTAGTATGTGTGTGTATGAATGTGAGTTAAGGACCTTAGATTGTAAGGTCCTTGAGGGCAGGGACCAATGAATGTACAACACATATACATGTAAAGTGCTGCAATAATTATCAGCACTAAATAAATACAGAGTTTTGGCACATGCAGACACAAGTTCATGTTGATATCAGCTGCACTGTTACTCTGCAGTGGCACCTCGGTGCCATATTTGAGCTAGCACTGTTCGCACAAACTAAAGCGGACATTCACCCTCCTCACATTCCTTCCATTTCACCTCTTCTCCCATCCTGCAGAAGTATCCGGCTTTTTTTTACCTTTTTTTGGTAGAAAAGACTGGCCCGCCTCCCTTTTCGCATCATTCGGCAATTGATGCGCATCCTGCCCACTGTGCCTCCTGGGATGTTCACGTCACATATCCCAGAAGGCTTAGCCTTTCATTCAAGGAAAGGAAGAGGGGTCGTACCTATCGGCGTGTCATCGAGAGGACCGATGGCTTAACCCGGAAGAGCTGGCGGGTCTCTCGATGACGTCAGGGGACAGAGCTGTGGCCTGGCGTGAGAGGATCTCAGCGGGACAACGCTGGATCCACTGGATGGGTGAGTATCTGAAATGTGCAGATACCACCTTCAGGTAAGCATAATAAAAAAAAAGACTGGAGGTCCTCTTATGGAACTTGGGTGGGTTTCAACAAACCCAACCTTTTTGTCAGCTATGTCTCAGATGGTGCAAAAAGGGAAATCTTTACTTCACACATATGGAAAAACAGTAAAAAAATTAAATCTCACTTTTGCTTAAATGATGTAGGAACAACACTTCATACATATGCCAAAATGTTTATTATCAAATCAGGCAAAAGTCCAAGTTCTTGGGAAGCCTTTCCTGGTGAAATCACAAATTTATCAAACTCTGATTTTTTTAATCAAGGTGGTTCATGTCTAGTTTAACTTAATTTTTAATCCACTTGAACTAATTCATTATTATTGTTATTATTATATATAGAATTTATAATGTGCAACAGTTTACGCTCAGGGTGTTGAATTTAATCGCAACATCGATGCATTGTGGATTCAGCTGTCCGCGATTCGGCATCGATGCTATGACCTGCATAATCGATTTTCGGATGACGTCATCCACGCGCCGTGCTGTGCCCTGCTTCTCCGAAAGGAGCCGAAAGGTGCTCTGCCCTGCCTCTCCGAACGGAGCCGAAAGCGTGTTAGCCACGCCCTCTTTTACCAGCTCCCGCTGACGTCATCCCCAAATGCCCGGCGTCAAAATGTGTTGAGCTGGCTGCTGTAGGAGAGGAGACGAGACACATTGAGCGAGTGCCCCTGACTCCTGGGTCCCCGATAGTCCTCCTCCATGGCTCACTGTCACACAGGCTGCTGCGGGAGACCAGAGTCTGTATCCCACGCTTGTCCTCCGTCCTCCTCACAACAGGCTGCTGCGGGCAGCAGGAGACACGAGCAAGCCAGGCCAGCGCCCCAAGAGGATTACTGGATGGCCACCCTTGTCCTTACAGGCTGCTGCAGGCAGCGGGAGACCAGTGCGCACTGTCATCATCATCATCATCGGGTACTCAAGTTAGACACTGACAGTAAATATCTGATGCACCATTATGTGCAAATTTGCCAAATTATGACCGTAATAAATAAACATGATGGTGAACCTAAACATTAAAGTCACTATGCCATTTGATTAAATATGGTTTATGTATGTGTTATTGTCTTAGTGATTGATTCACATCACAACTTCATTGATACCTTTTTCTTGTATGATTTATGGTTTTGTTCATTATGGAAAATTATGGAAATGGTATACGTTGTCGTTTGGGGGATGTTCTGGGGACATGTCCACAGTCTCTGACCATCGCTTGTATCATACCTGCAATCTGAATGTCTCCTGTAGCATGTCCACAGTCTGTCCATCTCTTGCATCATGTTTGCAGTCTCTGTCCGTCTCTTGCATCAGGTTTGTAGTCTCTGACCATCTCTTGTACCATATCTGCAGTCTCTGACCATCTCTTGTACCATGTCTGCAGTCTCTGACCATCATCTCCTCTAGTACCATGTCTGCAGGATCTGACCATCTCTTGTACCATGTCTGCAGTCTCTGACCATCTCCTCTAGTATGTCTGCAGGATCTGACCATCTCCTCTAGTATGTCTGCAGGATCTGACCATCTCCTCTAGTATGTCTGCAGGATCTGACCATCTCCTCTAGTATGTCTGCAGGATCTGACCATCTCCTCTAGTATGTCTGCAGGATCTGACCATCTCCTCTAGTATGTCTGCAGGATCTGACCATCTCCTCTAGTATGTCTGCAGGATCTGACCATCTCCTCTAGTATGTCTGCAGGATCTGACCATCTCCTCTAGTATGTCTGCAGGATCTGACCATCTCCTCTAGTATGTCTGCAGGATCTGACCATCTCCTCTAGTATGTCTGCAGGATCTGACCATCTCCTCTAGTATGTCTGCAGGATCTGACCATCTCCTCTAGTATGTCTGCAGGATCTGACCATCTCCTCACTTTCGCCCCTTCCTGCCCAGGACAATTTTCAGCTTTCAGCGCTGTCGCACTTTATATGACAATTGGGCGGTCATGCAACATTGCACACAAACAAAATTTTTATAATTTTCTTCCCACAAATAGAGCTTTCTTTTGGTGGTATTTGATCACCTCTGGGGTTTTTATTTTTTGCTAAACAAACTAAAAAAAGACCAAAATTTTTGAAAAAAAAAAGTTCTCAGTTTCTGTCATAAAATGTTGTTTTCCCCTTCACTGACGGGCATTAATAAGGGGCCCTGATGGGTACTGATGAGGCGACACTGATGGGCACTGATAAGGTGGCACTGATGTGCACTGACAGGCGGCACTGATGGGCCCTGACAGGCGGCACTGATGGGCCCTGACAGGCGGCCGTGATGGACCCTGACAGGCGGCCGTGATGGACCCTGACAGGTGGCAGGTGTTACTGCTGGGCACTGATTGGCACTGTTGTGGGCACTGGCAGTCTTTTATTATGGGGACACTGCTGGGCACTTATTGGCATGTGATTGGTACATCTGAGGGGGGCTGTGCTGATAATCAATGTGCCGATTATCAGCACAGACCCCCCCTCTGACAGGGAAAGCCGCCGATCGGCTCTCCCTGTCAGCGCGAACAGAGGAAACAGATAAAAAGAAAAAAAAAAAAAGGCGTTCTTCTGACAGTTTGAATTTTTTTGATGAAAACCATGGGCAGGAATTGTGATGCATCGCGGAATCGAATCTAATCGTTGACTGGATAATCGTAATCAAATCGAATCGTGAGATCAGTGAAGATGCGCACCTCTAGTTTACGCAGCACTTTACAACATAAGGGCAGACAGCACAATTACAATACAATATAAAAAACAGTAGGAATCAGAGGGCCCTGCTCATTAGAGCTTACAATCTAAGAGATAATGTGTATATTACATTTTCTTCCATTCTAGGCTCATTTGTGAATGCCATAGGCCAGTGATAGCGAACGCGTGGCACGCGTGCCACAGCTGGCACGCCAAGCCATCTCTGTCGGCACGCCAGGGGAATCTCTCAGCCAGACAGTCGCTTGCACTGACGTGTGGCACGGAGGAGCCGGCTCCCTAGCTTGTATCAGTGCCAGTGACGTCGGCAGCTCCCCCTGCTCCAGGATGACTTTGGTTCAGTCTGCCCTAAGAGGAGGGGGAGGGGCGGTGCTTGGAGCAGGTCATCCATGAGGGGAGGTGCAGTGATTGCTAGCTGACCTCCGATGGGCAGGGATATTGAGGGGCAGCTGGATGGCGGGATATCGAGGGGAAGCTGGATGGCGGGATATCGAGGGGAAGCTGGATGGCGGGATATCGAGGAGCAGCTGGATGGCGGGATATCGAGGAGCAGCTGGATGGCGGGATATCGAGGAGCAGCTGGATGGCGGGATATCGAGGAGCAGCTGGATGGCGGGGATTCCTACAATACTGCCCGGTGAGAGCTGGACGATGAGGCCATGAAAAGGTAAGAAGAAGGATGCCTCCTCCGATCTACATTGTACTGTGTGTGGGGGGGGGGGGGGGGGTGGGGATGTGAGTAGTCAGGAAACATGTGTCATGTAGGTGAGTGTAATGTCATGTAGGTCAGTGCATGTGTCATGTAGGTGAGTGCAATGTCATGTAGGTGAGTGCAATGTCATGTAGGTGAGTGCAATGTCATGTAGGTGAGTGCAATGTCACGTAGGTCAGTGTATGTGTCACGTAGGTCAGTGCATGTGTCACGTAGGTCAGTGCATGTGTCACGTAGGTCAGTGAATGTGTCACGTAGGTCAGTGAATGTGTCACGTAGGTCAGTGCATGTGTCACGTAGGTCAGTGCATGTGTCAGGTAGGTGAGTGTAATGTCAGGTAGGTGACTGCATGTGTAATGTAAGTGAGTGTAATGTCATGTAGGTGAGTGCAATGTCATGTATGTGAGTGCATGTGTCAGGTAGGTGAGTGTAATGTCATGTAGGTGACTGCATGTGTAATGTAGGTGAGTTAAATGTCAGGTAGGTGAGTTAAATGTCAGTTAGGCGAGTTAAATGTCAGGTAGGTGACTGCATGTGTAATGTAGGTGAGTGCAATGTCATGTAGGTGAGTGCAATGTCATGTAGGTGAGTGCATGTGTCATGTAGGTGAGTGCATGTGTCATGTAGGTGAGTGCATGTGTCATGTAGGTGAGTGCATGTGTCATGTAGGTGAGTGCATGTGTCATGTAGGTGAGTGCATGTGTCATGTAGGTGAGTGCATGTGTCATGTAGGTGAGTGCATGTGTCATGTAGGTGAGTGCATGTGTCATGTAGGTGAGTGCATGTGTCATGTAGGTGAGTGCATGTGTCATGTAGGTGAGTGCAATGTCACGTAGGTGAGTGCAATGTCACGTAGGTTAGTGCATGTGTCACGTAGGTTAGTGCATGTGTCACGTAAGTCAGTGCATGTGTCACGTAGGTCAGTGCATGTGTCACGTAGGTCAGTGCATGTGTCACGTAGGTCAGTGCATGTGTCATGTAGGTCAGTGCATGTGTCATGTAGGTCAGTGCATGTGTCATGTAGGTCAGTGCATGTGTCATGTAGGTGAGTGTAATGTCATGTAGGTGACTGCATGTGTAATGTAGGTGACTGCATGTGTAATGTAGGTGAGTTAAATGTCAGGTAGGTGAGTTAAATGTCAGGTAGGTGAGTGCAATGTCATGTATGTGAGTGCATGTGTCAGGTAGGTGAGTGTAATGTCATGTAGGTGACTGCATGTGTAATGTAGGTGAGTTAAATGTCAGGTAGGTGAGTTAAATGTCAGTTAGGCGAGTTAAATGTCAGGTAGGTGACTGCATGTGTAATGTAGGTGAGTGCAATGTCATGTAGGTGAGTGCAATGTCATGTAGGTGAGTGCATGTGTCATGTAGGTGAGTGCATGTGTCATGTAGGTGAGTGCATGTGTCATGTAGGTGAGTGCAATGTCATGTAGGTGAGTGCATGTGTCATGTAGGTGAGTGCATGTGTCATGTAGGTGAGTGCATGTGTCATGTAGGTGAGTGCATGTGTCATGTAGGTGAGTGCATGTGTCATGTAGGTGAGTGCATGTGTCATGTCGGTGAGTGCATGTGTCATGTAGGTGAGTGCAATGTCACGTAGGTGAGTGCAATGTCACGTAGGTTAGTGCATGTGTCACGTAGGTCAGTGCATGTGTCACGTAGGTCAGTGCATGTGTCACGTAGGTCAGTGCATGTGTCACGTAGGTCAGTGCATGTGTCATGTAGGTCAGTGCATGTGTCATGTAGGTGAGTGTAATGTCATGTAGGTGACTGCATGTGTAATGTAGGTGACTGCATGTGTAATGTAGGTGAGTTAAATGTCAGGTAGGTGAGTTAAATGTCAGGTAGGTGAGTGTAATGTCAGGTAGGTGACTGCATGTGTAATGTAGGTGAGTTAAATGTCAGGTAGGCGAGTTAAATGTCAGGTAGGTGAGTGCAATGTCATGTAGGTAAGTGCATGTGTCAGGTAGGTGAGTGCAATGTCATGTAGGTGACTGCATGTGTAATGTAGGTGAGTTAAATGTCAGGTAGGTGAGTTAAATGTCAGGTAGGTGACTGCATGTGTAATGTAGGTGAGTGCAATGTCATGTAGGTGAGTGCATGTGTCAGGTAGGTGAGTGTAATGTCAGGTAGGTGAGTATAATGTCAAGTAGGTGAGTGTAATGTCAGGTAGGTGACTGCATGTGTCAGGTAGGTGAGCTAAATGTCAGGTAGGTGAGTGTAATGTCAGGTAGGTGACTGCATGTGTAATGTAGGTGAGTGCAATGTCATGTAGGTGAGTGTCATGTCAGGTAGGTGAGTGTCATGTCAGGTAGGTGAGTGTCATGTCAGGTAGGTGAGTGTCATGTCAGGTAGGTGAGTGTCATGGTTAGGTAGGTCAGTCTATGTGTCAGGTAGGTCAGTGTATGTTGCACAATGCATTCCTAAACCCTGCATTCTGAGCGAATCTGGCAGAATTGTATGTTTTTGGTCCCTTAGGGCTTATTCAGAGGGATGACCAGTCCCATCCTCTGTACAGAGACGCTGGCAGGTTTAATTCTGTGTTGGCACTTTGAAAGAAATAAGTTGGTTTTGCATCGCGGTTTGGGCACTCGGGCTCAAAAAGGTCCGCCATCACTGCCATAGGCGATAGGAATGCAGCAATGTATCATATACTGCTCAATATTTTAAACATGATCAAGAATATTGTAAATAAAACAAAAACACAAGAACGGAACGGCTCAGTGGCTGATTTCTACTGCATGTACTATTTATGTTACAAACATGAATTACAGCCTCTGTTCCCAGTGATGCATCTCTAATCACAAGTTAAGTTAGTCATGCATTCAAAATACAGAGTTGCCTTATCCCCAATGATTCAAACAGTACTGAAACCCTTGATTGGTAAACTGTAAAATCCGGCTGTGCCTCTTTATTAGACAAACAGCACCTCTCTCCAGAGCCTCCGATAAGGCAGACAAGACGAACATGCAAAGTATTAAAGTCCCTATCAGCAAATAAGCAGTTACCTTAATTTGGTTATACAAATTGTCTAAACAAATTAACCACTTGCTTACTGGGCACTTAAACCCCCCTCAATTTTCAGCTTTCAGCGCTGATGCACTTTGAACGACAATTGCGCGGTCATACAATGATGTACCCAAATGAAATTTTTATCATTTTTTTCCCACTAATAGAGCTTTCTTTTGGTGGTATTTGATCACCTCTGCAGCTTTTATTTTCTGTTAAAAATAACTAAAAAGGCTGATTTAAAAAAAAAAAAAAATTATATATATATTATATTTTGTTATAAAATTTTGTAAACAGGTCATTTTTCTCCTTCATTGATGTACGCTGATGAGGCTGCACTGATGGGCACCAATGGGCTGCACTGATGGGCACGATGAGGCGGCACTGGTGGGCACCGATGAGGCGGCACTGGTGGGCACTGATAGGCGGCACTGAGAGGTGGCACTGAAGAGCATTGATAGGTGGCACTGGTGGTCACTGAGAAGTGGCACTAATAGGTGGCATTGATAGGTGGCACTGATAGGTGGCAGTGATGGGCACTGATAGGTGCCAGTGATGGGCACTGGTGGGTTACACTGATAGGCAGCATTGCTACGTGGCACTGATGGGGCACTGATTGGTGGCACTTGTGGGCATTGATAGGTGGCACTGTGGGCACTGGCAGGGAGCAATTCTATTTACAATGGCAGGCACTGGCATCTGGCACTGATGAGGCTCCTTCTGCCTCCTTCCTCTTCGGGACCGATGTCCCTTGTGAAAGAGCCGGTTATCGGCTTTTTTTCCTCCTCACGCTGTTAACGTGAGGAGAAAAAAAGCCGATTACCGATTCTTTGTTTACATCACATGATCAGCTGTCATTGGCTGACAGCTGATCACGTGGTAAGGGGTCAGGATTGACCCTTACTCGGATCGGTGATCGCCCGAGTTTCAGTGATCACAGCGCGGCCTCCCGGATTTTCAGGTCCGCGCTGAAGCCGTCATTTGGCTATAGCGCGGGCCTCAAGCAGTTAAAAGGAAACTGGTTATTGAACCAAATTCTGTATGCATTGCATTGTTATAAGTCAACAGAACACAGATCTATTCCTCTTAGGTGGGTACTGGTGGCTTGAGTCACCCCTTGGCTTCTATTGTCTCTTAAAGACATCAACCAAAAGATCGATTTCCCATGGCAGTTTGAATCACTGCTTTAGTCTAGACCTGCTAAGTCTGTATGTTCTACAATATGGTGAAAGCTATCAGCAGATGGGTGGTGTGGGCATGGGGGGTCTGTATGATGTTTTTACAGTAGTTCTAGCAGAAAAGAAAAGAGAATGCGCTTTCAGGTGCTACTTATAGATACAACTTTTTCAACCAATGGCTTCCACTGCTGTCAATCAAATTCTGTGGCGAAGGAGTGGGGGCTGGGCCGAGCCCCACTGTCTGTTGATGGACGCAGGCAACGCAGCTCAGGATTGAGCCTGGAGGCGTGCCACAATAGGAAGCGGTTTTCTATGGGAGCACACCTGGAATAAGAGGAGCCAGGAGCGCCGGGGGGACCTGAGAAGAGATTCGGAGCTACTCTTTGCAATTCTATAGGTAAGTATAACAGATTTGTTGTTTTAAAAATAAAGGTTTACAATCACTACGTTTTTTCCCCTCTGCTGTCACCTGGTGATCTGGCCAGTAACACACCTCCTATTTTAGAGTGACCCCACTCTGAATGAAGGAGCACAGGGGGCACCTCTGGACAGCAGCATTGTTACTCTGGGGGAGGGGAATGTTAGATGTACTAGCAGATTTAAATATACCAAACTCCAACTAACACTTTTTAAGCAGTTACAGCAACAGTTTTGTTCCTTTTGGTATAAAGGATTTTACATAATTAAAATCTGACCATTGTTAGCACCCCTGTAGTGGTAAATGGTTTGTCCGAAACCTCTAACTGCTACATCTACAGGACAGCTTGTTCTGTTAAAAGAAAAAATTAAAAAAACACAGACTTCCTATCCAGATCACCAGGTGAAAATAAAAGAAAGCCTAAAAAAAACAGAACAAATGAAGCCACATCATCTAAAACTTGGTAAGCTGCAATATAATAAAAGGTTTGCTTTTGGGTTGAATACCACTTAATATTTTGTATATTGCCACAGGCCTGAATAAATACTTATTGTGCCTAACATCAAAAGGGTTACGTCCCATGGACATGATCCTTTTCTCTGCCTATGCAGCTTAGAGTTTTTGTGATATTTCAATAACAAACAGGAATTTAGTCCATCCTTAAATATGAAGATAGCAGTATGGTACGTTTTATAATCGCATCAGTTTTTATGTCTTATTATTGAAAGGGCAGAGGATCACATTAATTTCAGAAGATGCTGGAAGGTGCTTAAAGAAATAAACAATTATCTGTTTGATTACCGCTTTTAACAACCACTTTGGTATTGTCCAGCGATTTTAAATAAAGCTTCATGCTTCAAACAGCTTTGGTTTTCCAAGGGATGGTAAAGTAAATGTAAATGCGAACTGGATGACATTCTTATAGTAAAGTGCTGTGTATTAAACAACTCAAATAATTAAAAAAAAAAATAATCTAAGTGCTACTGACCTTCTTCGGCCTTCATAGGGCCTAGGTCAAAGGGCTTTTGCTCACTGTAAGCAGGTCTTGGATTCTCATACAAGTCATGGGAATGCAAAACCCATATTAAAAAAGGGACACTAAAGGTTTGTGTTTTTTCACCTTAATGCATCCTATGATGAAGGTGAAAAAGGTGGTCAACTGCAGCTCATGTGCCCCTGTCAACCAATACTGAATGATCTCTTAAGTGTCTCAAACTTATATCAAACTGCCAGCCTGTGGCACTGCTGAGGTGTTAGGGAAGACCAGGATGCTTCAATAGCGGCCTTCAGCTCTTCTGCATTGTTCGGTCTCATGTCTCTCATCTTTCTCTTGGCAATGCCCCATAGATTCTCTATGGGGTTCAGGTCAGGCGAGTTTACTGGCTAATCAAGCACAGTAATCCCACGGTCATTGAACCAGGTTTTGGTGCTTTTGGCAGTGTGGGCAGGTGCCAAGTCCTGCTGGAAAATGAAGTGCTCCAAAATCTCCTGGTAGATGGCTGCGTTGACGCTGGACTTAATGAAGCACAGTGGACCAACACCAGCAGATGACATGGCTCCCCAAACACAGACTGTGGAAACTTCACACTGGACTTCAAGCATCTTGCAGTGTGTGCCTCTCCATTCTTCCTCCATATTCTGGCTCCTTGGTTTCCAAATGAGATGAAAAATTTGCTCTCATCAGAAAAGAGGACTTTGGGCCACTGAGCAACAGACCAGGTCTGTTTTTCTTTAGCCCAGGTAAGACGCTTCTGACGTTGTTTGTTGTTCAGGAGTGGCTTGACAAGAGGAATACGACATTTGAAGCCCATGTCCAGGATCCGTCTGTGTGTGGTGGCTCTTGATGCACTGACTCCAGCCTCAGTCCACTCCCTGTGAAAGTCCCCAACACTTTTGAATGGCCTTTTCCTGACAATCCTCTCCAGGCTGCGGTCATCCCTCATGCTTGTGCACCTTTTTCTTCCACATAACTTTCTATTAATGTGCTTTGATACAGAACTTTGGGAACATCCAACTTCTTTTGCAATTACCTTTTGAGGCTTTCCCTCCTTATGGAGGGTGTCAATGATGGTTTTCTGCACAACTGTCAGGTCAGCAGTCTTTCCCATGATTGTGATTCCTAATGAAATAGACTGACAGACCATTTAAAGGCGCAAGAACCCTTTGCAGGTGTTATGGCTTAATTAGCTGATTAGAGTGGGACACTTTGAGCCTAGAATATTGCACCTTTTCACAATATTGGCTGTAAAGCCATAATCATCACAATTATGACAAATCACGGCTTGAACTATCTTGCTTTGCATGTAATAAGTCTATCTCATATATTAGTTTTACCTTTTAAGTTGCATTAGGGAAATAAATAAACTTTTGCACAATATTAAAAATTTTTGAGTGCCACCTGTATATGTGCTCCAGTGGTGGCTGTATGTTATTGCAGGCGCTTATGTAAGAAGCGCTGAGACAGCCACATATAGGGCGTTATTTACTAAAACTGGAACGTGCAAAATCTGGTGCAGCTTTGCCTAGAAACCAGTCAGCTTCCAGGTTCTTTGTCAAAGCTTAATTGAACAAGCTGAAGTTAGAAGCCGAATGGCTACCATGCACAGCTGCACCAAATTCTGAGTGCACCAGCTTGAGGCCTGGTTCACACTTGTCCGACAAACGCTCCGACATTAGGAGCTCATGTCGCATGACGTGTGAAAATCAATGAATCCCTATGAGAGCCGTCTTAACTGGTCCGACACAAGTCGGTCCGACATTAAAAATGCTCCCTGTACTACTTCTGTCCGACTTTGATCCTACTTCAGCCCATTGAATATCATTGAAGTCGGATCAAAGTAGGATCCTTGTCCTAACCATCCGACATTTGACATCCGACATGGTGATTACAGCAGCAGTAAAAGGAATTTATCTCACCCTGGGATTGTTTTGATTGGTCAAAGGACAAGTCAGACTAGCCCAATGTCGGATCAAAGTAGTATCCTGTTCATGAATGTCGGATGGATGTCGGATCAATGTAGGACTGATGTCGGATCAATGTAGGACTGATGTCGCAGAGCAAAGTAGGATGAAAGTCGGATGAATGTCGTGTCGTATCAGTGTGAACCCAGCCTCAGTAAATCTCTCCCATAGTCTCAACCAGAAGCGCATGTGACAATGCAGGAAAGCAACTGGAAGACACAACGTGCAGCCACCCCATAATGGGTGCCTGAACAAGAACCTTCATGGCAGAATCACCAGGTTTCATTTTATAAAATCTCTGGATTAAAAATAGTTAAAACATTTCATTTTAATGTACAGATTATTGGAGGTTTTAGTGATTGGATTCCATTTACTTTATAAGCTGATGGCTATACATTCCAAGTCCCTAAGTTAATAGAAAGACCAAATTCATTCTCAGAAAGGACTGAAAATAAAACATAACATAACTTTGAAAGTTCTTCATTGACGAACAAGAGTAATATGAACATAGAGGTAGACGACGAGGAGCTCATATACTTTCAGAACAACTTACAGCATCAGTGCAACATTCCACATATCTCTGCAGAAAGCTCTGTTTATTCCTGATCCACCATAGAACAGGTCTTGGCCCAGCCTCATGCTACATTTCCCCCCTGGCAAGCCTCTGTATTCATAGTCAGCACTGTGAAGTACGTCTGCTGTGAAATTCAATTGTCACCACACGCGTTACAGAGAAAGACATAAAAGTGGAACGGGACATCCATATCATTTACTATAGAAATCCAATTCAGAAACATTGGGCCTCGAGCCAGCAATACCAGAGGCAAAAACCTGTGTTCTCTCAGAGCATTACCTGCCACAAGCTGAAAATCACTCAATCTGAGAGATATCACTGAACAGCACAATGTTTTTCCATGATATGACCAACACATTGATAGAAAAAACAAAAGGCTCTGATATATAACACACAGATGAAAGGCAATTGTCAGCGCGCCAGGTGGGCTAGTGTAGAGGTGTGTTTGCAAGCAATAACAGACACACGACAGCAATGGAAGTACTGCTGGAGAATCTCTATGACCAATCTCTTTTCTTCAAAGAAAGAGTCTGAATAAAGGTCATTCAAGGTTCACAAAGTGGGACAAAAAGCAGATCAGTAACAAATGAGACCCTCCAAGCAATGCTGTCTGGTTACCTTTGGTAACTGCATTCAAGTTGCTGAAAATTCAAGTGACAAATGACAACCAGCATTTGATTAGTGTTACGCCTTCACTTTTTTCTTCCATCCAGTCTTCACATGTGAGGTGTAATATTTTCTTCTTTCTTCTCGTTTTCTTCTGCTCCAGTGCCCCATATGGTCCAGATAGTCCACATATATGGCCTAATGAGTCCAGAGAGTTCTACAAATCTTAGCAATTCTAGCCGCTGGGCAGGGATATTGATAATGATATATCTTTGACGACTGAAAATGCATGAACACACACAGAGGGTTTCCATCACAATGGAAAATGTCTGGGCCTCAACTGCTCTTCCTACGAACGTTTTTATTGCTTTTGGTGCCACCCAAAGTACAGTTGAAAGAATATCGTGTCCCAGAGCAAGGGGTGCAGGCTTAAAACCAAGGGCTAGTAAATGAAGGAAAAAAAAAAAAAGAAGGATTGCCACTATGCCTGACCAGCCCATGTGAATAAATGATAAGAAGCAGGCTCAGCCTACATGTCTTCGCCAAACCACACACCCTGATGCATTTATCCCCCACCCACTGGGGCATATACCCTGTACACACGACCGGATTGTCTGTCAGAATAAAGTCCGATGGTTTGTCCGACGGAGTTCCGACTGAATTCCGCTCAAGCTGTCTTGCATACACACAGTCACACTAAAATCCAACTGTCAAAAACGCGGTGACGTACAACACTATGACGAGCCGAGAAAAATGAAGTTCAATGCTTCCGAGCATGCGTGGACTTGATTCTGAGCATGCGTGATTTTTAGCCCGTCGGAATTGCATCCAGACGAACGGATTTTCTGATATAAATTTTTGTCTGCCGGAAAAATAGAGAACATGTTCTCTAAGTCCGTCGGAATTTCCGAAGGAAAAAGTCCGATGGGGCACACACACGGTCGGAATATCCGATGAAAAGAGCCTGTCTGACTTTTTCCATCGGAAAATCAGGTCGTGTGTACAAGGCATTAGTCATAGGCTCCTTTTCCTAGATACACAGGGGAATGAGGTATTCCTCTCCAATGCACCACATCCACAAATCAGCTGCAGACAGATGTTGCCAAGGACTCATACGTCCCAGTGCTCATAAGACAAAAGGCAAGTATCTACAGTACAAGAAATGTTATCTCTAGTGCCAAAGTGCAAGGTGCCTTAAAAACACTACTACAAAAAATACTGTATTCTAAAGCGAATGGCCTTTGTTGATATTTTTCTCCACATTTACTCATGAAATGTGTATTTAGCTTCTATTACCCGTCACTGAGGGCAACACCCTAACCAGATCTTGATCTGACTGCTCACACCCCACTGACTCCCCACAAGTTCAACAGTAGAATGGCTGCACTCAAACAATTCCAGGGTCCTAGACAACCTATGATTTAAGCCTGGTACACACTATCATTTTTATTTTTTCGTTCAACCCAACAAACGCTGCAGAAAAAACAAAACAAAAACTGAGGAGCTCGGTAAGAGCTCTCTGAACTAACTATCTGATGTTAGCACAGCGATCTCCTCACTGAGCTATTGAGTTCTGACAGGAGGACTGCCCCCCACCAGAATACACCGGTCAGTGCTCGCAGCAATTGGCTGCCAGCGCTGATCAGATGCCAATCGGATGCTGGTTTTCCAGCATGCTGTTCGGCAAAGCCAGCCGTTTGACCGGCTTTTGCCGACAGGCTGGTTTACACAAGAGCTTAAGCATGGAATTGGGTGAAATGTGTCAAAGAGGGAGGTTCAAGGCAGAGCTCTGTGCAGGCTTATCAGGATCGATAAAGTTTACAATAGTTATTCTATTTACAAATTGTTACAATAACAGTGGAATATGTCAGAGTTCAACCATTTTTGTCTTTTGCGCATTTCTAGCGTTACTGCTCAATCACCCCTGGTTGGGTTATAGTTTGTCCCAACCCAGTTAGCATCAGGTTTGCTGAACAGCTTTTCTAGTGCTTGATGGCATGTGAAATAAAATATGAACGCATCAAATTGAATTCAATTGCACGTATTTGCAAAAAAAAATAATTAATATGGGTTACAGGTGCATATGATGAGGAGTTTTATTATAAAGTACAAATCTTTTTACAGTAGTTTTCAAACACTGCTACTAGTGTATCTCTATCATATTTTGTATCTTTATGATGCTGAAATTTATATTTATTTATATATATATAGTTTGTGCTTATAAGTTTACATACCCCGGCAGAGATTATGATTTCTTGGCCATTTTAGAATATGAATGACAACACATACTTTTCTTTCACTCATGGTTAGTGTTTGGCTGAAGCCATCTATTATCAATCACCTGTGTTTACTCTTTTTAAATCATAATGGCAACAGAAACTACCCAAATAACCCCAATCAAAAGTTTAGTTTACATACCCCAGTTCCTAATGCAGTGCATTGCACCCTTTCACATCAATGACAGCTTAAAGTCTTTTGTGGTATTTGTGGATGAGGCTCTTTATCTTCTCAGATGGTAATTCCTCTTGGCAAAATCTCCATCCAGTTCCTGTAAATTCTTGGGCTGTCTTGCATGAACTGCACGTTTGAGATTTCCCCAGAGTGGCTCAATGTTATTGAGGTCAGGAGACTGAGATGGCCACTCCAGAACCTTCACTTTATTTTGAAGGCAATTACAGGTCGACTTGGCCTTGTGTTTTGGATCATTGTCATGTTGGAATATCCAAGTACGTCCCATGCGCAGCTTCCTTGCCGAGGAATGCAATGTTCCTCCAGTATTTTTTGTTAACATACTGCATTTTGACCAAATTTCCTGTGCCTTTGTAGCTCACACATCCCCAAAACATCAGCGATCCACCTCCGTACCTTTCATCATAGGCCTTGTTGACTCCTTTCCAAATGTAGCGTTTATGGTTGTGGCCCAAAAGCTCAAGTTTGGTCTCATCACTCCAAATGACTTTGTGCCAGAAGGTTTGAGGCTTGTCTGTGCTGTTTTGTGTATTGTAAGCGGGATACTTTGTGGCAATTGCATAGTAATGGCTTTCTTCTGGCGACTCGACCATACAGCCTATCTTTTCTTTAAGTGCCTCTTTATTGTGCATCTTGAAACAGCCACACTACATGTTTTCAGAGAGTCCTGTATTTCACCTAAAGTTATTTATGGGGTTTTCTTAGCATCCTGAAAAATTTTCCTGGTAGTTGTGGCCGAAATTTTAGTTGGTCTACCTGACCGTGGTTTGGTTTCAACAGAACCCCTCATTTTCCACTTCTTGATTAGAGTTTGAACATTGCGGATTGGCATTCTTAATTCATAGGACATCTTTTTATATCCCTTTCCTGTTTTATACAGTTCAACTACCTTTTCCTGCAGATCCTTTAACAATTCCTTTGCTTTCCCCATGACTCAGAACCCAGAAATGTCAGTGCAGCACTGGATGAAGATGCAAGGGTCTGTCAGGAGTCCAGAAACTCATTGACCTTTTATACACATTACACTAATTACAAGCAAACAGATCACAGGTGAGGATGATTACCTTTAATAGCCATTCAACCCACTTTGTGTCAACTTGTGTGCATGTTATCAGGCCAAAATCACCAGGTTATGTAAACTTTTGATCAGGGTCATTTGTGTAGTTTCTGTTGCCATCATGATTTAAAAAGAGTAAAGACAGTTGATTGATATAAAATGGCTTCAGCCAAACACTAACCACGAGTGAAAGAAATGTTTTTGTGTTATCATTCATATCCTCCGAAAAATGGCCAAGAATTCATAAATTTTGCCAGGGTATGTAAACTTATGAGCACAACTGTGTGTGTGTGTAATATATATATATATATATATATCTATCTACATTTATTTTATATATGACACTCCGTAAGAGTCAATGCCCACAACAATCCTCACAGCTGTACACATACAGTAAGTATTAATAAATACACATGCACATGCATACACACTTACCCTTTTCTCATCTGTCACAATGTAATTACGGCCATGCTTTTTGGTCAGTTGAGGAGCCAATACATCAAACTTGCGTCGGAACTCACAGAATACCATGTGATCAGGGTATCCTGCACAAACAGAAAAGAAAAAAAATAAAGATCCATCCAGTGCCACATTTCAGAACGGTCGCCCCCTCTGCAATGACGACAACTTGGGTAAACAATAGCTTACAATGCTGAACATTTTTGTCTACCGGATACATCATGTACAATTTCTAGCATTGCCTCTATACTGAGTGACCTCTATGTGCAGTAATATCGAATGGTGTAAATAGCAAAACACAGCTAATAAAGCATTAAATAGTCTCTTTTAAGACATAACAGTTGAGTTATGTTGTTTCTTTTTATAATTTTTTTCCAAAAGGAAGAATACCTTGCTGGAAAGTGTTTTTTCCAAGTACATTCCACGGGTAATTTCCTGGGAAAGTCTGCCATTATTTGTATACAAGGCCAGAAAACGATAATGTAACAAGCTGGAACGCGGTCAGGGTCATGTTTGGGTGACTGTTTAGTGTCTACAAACACACAATGAAAACATACCGGAATTCGATTATATGCGAGACTGTGGCGCTGAATGTGATTGTATATGTGTAATTAAATCAAGCAATGAGCTACTTACTGAAAAGGGAGCTTCTGGTAGCAATTGTTTGTGAATTCTACTTCAATTGATTAGCGAGAACAGATCGCTTCTTTTCTGTCTCCTAAGTCATCTCTCTCTATTGACTGTAGCCACATTTAATGCTAGCTCAGGAGGAGGCTTGTATTGATTCCATTGCTGAGATGTGAATTTTTTTTTTTTTTAGGTGGAGTGGGGGGGGGGGTTGTTCATTTATTCAGTCTAGTTTTTTGGTTAACATAATGAGCAAAAAGTCTACATGTAGATGATTTAAAGCTAAAAT
The DNA here is from genome assembly GCA_029206835.1 of Rana muscosa. Classification (NCBI taxonomy): domain Eukaryota; kingdom Metazoa; phylum Chordata; class Amphibia; order Anura; family Ranidae; genus Rana; species Rana muscosa. The sequence goes on along the minus strand of CM055117.1, from coordinate 160,672,284 downwards.
TTGGTAAAACAACTAAATACAGAGCTGAAATACATGTATGTGAAAGGTTTTACCTGTGACTCGCACACTTCTGCCACTGTGCACAGCCAGGATCTATTTTTTTGTGTGCACCTTTACATATTCCACTGTCACTTATGCATTTTCAACTGCTTACAAACAACGTACTAATATTGTTGAGGGTAGTGGAAAAATAGTGCTGAATCCATAGGGTTATCTCACTAGTATTGTTATCTTAAAATAATTATAATAATATAAATTATCTGGTTCCTGGGCATGGAGCTTCTATACCCCAGGGCAGCCTTTCTTAACCTCTTCAACAAAGAGGAACCCTTGAAATAACTTTCCAGTCTCAGGGAACCCCTGCAAAAATTGCTATATCTACAACTCTAGACACATTAGTGTGATGGTTAGTAGGAAGAATGCTTCTTACACTTGTTGTCATTGGGAATAATTATCCCCTTACAGATCACTAAAAAGATCAATTATTGGCAGTGGGAACTTATCTGAGAGGCAGAACTTGCTAATTGTACAGTGAACCCCTTGTGACCTTTGGAGGAACCCTAGGGATCTATGGAAACCTGGTTGAGAAACCCTGCCCCAGATGATATCAAAGGTCTCCTTGAGATGTAGTGTAATGTAGAAAAAATAAATAAATTGGAAATCGACGTGCGACACCACTGCTAAGAGGTCCAGATATAACTTCATTCCAAAAGTCAGGGGGACAATCCAAAAAGCATCCAACACGTTTCAGGAGTCCAAGAACGCCCCCTTCATATAGGCTTGATTGACAACCATGTGAATAGACTAAAAGTGAACTGGACCTTTATTGTTATGTATTTCCAGTGCGATTGCAAGTACAGGCTTTGCCAACAGCTGGTTTTGGCTCCCTTAAATGTGTTGAATACTTTTTTGGATTGTCCCAATGACTTTTATTGCAATTGAAATAAAAGGTGTAAAAATTTAATTAAACCTCCACACCACTGCTATGAGGTCTAGACCTCATAGCAGTGGTGTGGTAGTTAAATTTTTTTTTTTGTTACAATGTACTAGTATTATCACTTTTGTACAATGAGCAACTCCATGATCCAGAAAGGTGGTGAATCATCAGATAATAATGAGCTGGTCAGATGTACTGTATAGGATTCTAATCAACTTCTAGGAACAAGCAGATTATTTAAACATTCTCATTCAATATACACAAACTGTTAGGTGATCTCCCCCACAATTACCGGATTTATCGGCGTATAACACGCGTATAACTTTAAGAGGGAAGTTTACCCTCTATTTTCAGGATAAAAAAAGTGTTATACGCCAATAAATACAGTACATACGAAAAAAGAATTTGCTTGTTAATACCCATCATACATGTATGTAGCAAAAACTACTGTTCCAGTACACTTAAAGCGGAGCTCCGCCGTAAAAAATGTAAAAAATAATTAAAAGCCAGCAGCTACTAATCCTGCAGCTGCTGACTTTTAATAAATTGACACTTGCCTGTCCTGTAGTCCAGCGGCGTCGGCAGCAGAAGACGAGCAATTGCTCGTCTCTCGGCTGCCTCTACCGCCATCATCGGTGAGGGAATCAGGAACTGAAGCGGTGCGGCTTCACTGCCCGGTTCCCTATTGCACACGCACGAGTCGCGCAGCGCCGTCCTCACTGTTCCCCGCTGTGTTCTGGGAGCCGGCGTACTGCCCGCAGGTCCCCGCAGAGTCTATGCCTGGAAGTGGGTGCAAAAATCTGTCTTAGACAGGTAATCTGCACCCCTCTCCCCCCTGAAAAGGTGCCAATTGTTGCACCGGAGGGGGGGAGGAATCCAATGAGCGGAAGTTCCACTTTAGGGTGGAGCTCCGCTTTAATCTAAGAAGAAGCGGACACAAAAACCCCTTTCTGCCTAAATATAATTATTAATCAGTATCTTTGCTATTAGAATGACTAGTGTATTTATGGGCAAATAATTTATTGTTGGCACAAGGTGTTCGCACAGGAAGGCTTTAATAACCCTTTTCTCATAGAAATAGCAATTTCATCGCTAGTCGTGCTGTGAAAGTATTTCTGACAATAAATATATAGCCCTTATTGCTCAGATAGCATAAATAAAAATAACAGTTAGGCTCAGGTGAATCCATGTTTTGAAACATATATTAATTTGCTGTCAGGATTGGTGGCACTCACCTTGTCTATACATGTGTAAAGCATCCATAAGGCGTGACCCCCGAAGCTGAGCCCGCAAAAGAGGGACATCAACCTGCATAAGCTCTGCGTCACATCGCTCCCCAGATAGGTCTGACTCGCTGGAGCCAACTCTGGCAGCAGGGACGAGTCGTGCATCGGTATTAAACGCTTCTACTTTGGGCACAAAGCAGTAGACAAAGTGTATTTTCGATCTTTTAATAGTGTCAATAAGAGCATCCTGCAAAAAAAATGAAAATAATATAGATTTGTGCGTCTACGAGCAACCTATAACAAATCAGTGTAACTAAAAATAAACAAATAAAGAATTTAAAGCGGACCTTGTCATTTTTTCAACTTTCCATCTATTAAATCTTCTGCCCTTGTTGTTTTAACTTTGGATAGTTACATAGTTAGTCAGGTTGAAAAAAAGACACAAGTCCATCCAGTTCAACCATAAAAAAATAAAATAATAATATCATACAATCCCATATACCCAATTCTATACCCACAGTTGATCCAGAGGAAGGCGAAAAAACCCCAGCAGAGCATGATCCAATTTGCTACAGCAGGGGAAAAAAATTCCTTCCTGATCCCCCGAGAGGCAATCGGATATTCCCCGGATCAACTTTACCTATAAATGTCAGTACCCAGTTATATTAAGTACATTTAGGAAAAAATCCAAGCCTTTCTTAAAGCAATCTACTGAGCTGGCCAGAACCACCTCGGGAGGGAGTCTATTCCACATTTTCACAGCTCTTACTGTGAAGAAACCTTTCCGTATTTGGAGGTGAAATCTCTTTTCCTCTAGACGTAAAGAGTGCCCCCTTGTCTTTTGTGCTGACCATAAAGTGAATAACTCAACACCAAATTCACTATATGGACCCCTTATATATTTGTACATGTTGATCATTTCCACACCTAATCTCTTCTCAAGAGTGAATAAAATTAGTTCCTCTAATCTTTCCTAATAGCTGAGCTCCTCCATGCCTCTTATCAGTTTGGTTGCCCGTCTCTGCCCTTTTTAAGAACTGGGGCCCAGAACCGAACTGCATATTCCAGGTCTTACTAATGATTTGTACAGGGGCAAAATTATATCTCTCTCTCTGGAGTCCATACCTCTCCTAATACAAGAAAGGACTTGGATAGAAAAACATATTTTTTTTCTGCCAGTAAATACTTTATACAGCCCACTTCCTGTTTCTTGTCTGGTCATTAGCCTAGACTTATGACATCATGTACAGCTCTCTCTCACACTTGTGAGAGTTTGCCAGAAAGGGAGGTGGGATGAGTCATAAGCGCGCCAATTACAGCTGCAGAGCTGGAGGTGTGCCTCTGTGTGTCTGTTTAAATCCAGGAAGTGAACAGGCAACAGCTTCAGCTGCCCACAGTTCAAATGGCTGCAGCCAGACTTAGTGGAGAGAGATTTCTGAAGCATATTTGGCAAGTACAGAATGACAGTATATATAAAATAATATGCAAAGTGGTTGAGGGAAGCTTCAGAATGGAAAATAGCATTTTTGTACTCACCGTAAAATCCTTTTCTCTGAGTCCATGGACTGACACAGCCTCTCTATTGACAAAGTGGGTATTATCCGTTAATTAGGAGTGACTAGGCAGAAAACTTGTAAAAAGTGTTGCATCACACCACCTACAGTACCGCCCAGGGGGCGGACCCTCCGGGTATATCACCTCAGTCTGCATCTCGCAGATCAGTTTGTCAAAAAGCAGTACAAACTTAAACGGAGGGGTGGGTGCTGTGTCGGTCCATGGACTCAGAGAAAAGGATTTTACGGTGAGTACAAAAATCCTATTTACTCTTTCGTCCATGGACCGACACAGCCTCTCTATTGACAAAGTGGGACGTCCCAAAGCAGTGTCAGAGAAAAAACGAGGGGTGGTAACAGCATAAAAATAAACTTCACCCCAAACACAAAACAGCACTCCTCCACGGAGGAGTTGCAACTCTAAACAGCCGCTTGCAAAACCTTGCGGCCAAAAGAGGCATCCGAAGATGCACCTACATCAACTTTGTAGAATTTTGTAAAAGTGTCGCTTTACATAATTGGGAAACAGACGCTTGATGTCAGAAAGCCCAAGAGGCACCTATTGCCCTGGTCGAATGTGCCGTGACCGGAAAGGGGGGCGCTTGACCCTTTAAGGCGTAAGCCTGGATTACTATCTGTCGGATCCACCTAGAGATGGTGGCCGACGAGACTGCTTGGCCCTTCTTGGGACCAGCCACCGAAAAAAACAGTGAGTCTGACTTCCGGAACAGGGAAGTAGCAGATAGGTATACTCTCAAAGCTCGGACAACGTCCAAGGAATGCAACGCCGACTCCTTAGGATTCGACGGGTGAGGACACAAGGATGGAAGTACAATGTCTTTGTTGAGATGAAAAGCCGAAACGACTTTCGGGAGAAAGGAAGGCTACGGCCGCAGCACCACCTTATCCTTGTGGAAAATCAAATAGGGAGCCTTGCAGGACAAGGCTGCCAGCTCAGAGACTCGTCTAACTGACATAACAGCCACCAGAAAGACCACTTTCTGAGAAAGTGTCAACAGGGGAATATCTCTAATATTCTCAAACGGTGCCTTCTGAAGCACCGAGAGGACCAGGTTCAAGTCCCACGGAGGTAGTGGGGGACGGACCGGAGGGGCCACATGTCGAACCCCCTGCACAAATGAACTCACGAGAGAGTGAGTCGCCAGGGGTCGCTCAAAAAAGACAGCCAGGGCAGATATTTGTCCCGTAATCGTACTTAAAGCAATCCTTTGGTCCACCCCATGCTGTAAAAACAGCAGGATTCTGGAAACCAAATAAGTACGCGGATGCCATTTCATTTCCTCACACATGGAGATGTAGGCCTTCCAAGTGCAGTGATAAACCTTCCTAGAGGACGGTTTCCGAGCACTTCTCATAGTAGAGATTACTGAATCTGATAAGTCCCGGTCTCTCGGTACCTGGTTCTCAATAGCCGTGCCGTTAAAGCCAGTGACTGTAAAGCAGGATGGAGTATGGGACCTTGCGATAGCAGGTCCTTCTGTAGTGGTAGGCGCCAGGGGACGTCTGCTACCAGACGTACTAGATCGGCATACCAAGGACGCTGAGGCCAATCTAGAGCGATTAGGATCATTGGAATTCCCTCTGCCTCCACTCTGCGGAGCAGAAGAGGAAGAAGCCTTAAGGCAGTGGTTCTCAACTCCTGTCCTCAGGACCCACTAACAGGCCAGGTTTGCAAGATAACTGAAATACATCACAGGTGATATCATTAGCTGCTCAGTGATTGCAGTATTCTAGTCTGGATCTGCGCAAGGTAATACTTAAAATCTGGCATGTTGGTGGGTCCTGAGGACAGGAGTTGAGAACCACTGCCTTAAGGCATAGATTAGCCGATACTGACCCCACGATGCCACCAACGCGTCTGTTGCGTCTGCCCTTGGGTCTCTTGACCGGGCCACAAACCTCAATACTTTCCGATTGAGTCGGGAAGCCAGAAGATCTACGTCTGGTGTGCCCCATCTTTGGCAGAGGAGTTGGAACACCTCCGGGTGTAAGGACCATTCTCCCTGGTCCAGCATCTGGCGGCTCAGGTAGTCCGCCTGACAGTTTTCCACACCCGGAATGTACACGGCCGACAGTGCTGGTACGCTCCTCAATGCCCACTTCAGCGGAGCTTCTTGTTCCTCCTTGATGATTGACATATGCCACTGCTGTGGCGTTGTCTGCCTGGATCCTGACTGGACGCCCTTGCAGCCTCTGAGACCACTTGAAGAGGCACAGCCTGATCGCCCGGATTTCCAGGACATTGATCGGGAGGAGGGCTACCTCTGGGGTCCAGCGACCTTGCGCCGACTGAACACCCCAGACTCCCCCCCAACCTGTAAGGCTGGCGTCCGTCATGATCACTATCCAGTAAACTGGAAGAAATGGCTTCCCGGCCATTAGAGCCGGTGCTGTCAGCCACCATACTAGGGATCTCCTGACTAGGTGGCTCACTCGGATTTGCTAATCCAGAGATGATGGACATCTGTTCCATCTGGACAGAACTTCCTTCTGTAACACTCGAGTGGTATTGAGCATATGGGACCGCCTCGAAGGAGGCTACCATGAGGCCTAACACTCGCATGCAAAAACGGAGTGACGACCAATTCCTGGAAGTCAGCTGCCGTACTGCAGCCCCGAAGGGTCTGCAACTTCTTCACAGGGAGGAATACCTTTGCCTCTGAGGAATCCAGAATCAACCCCAGGTACACTAGGCGTTGAGTGGGCACCATACTGACTTTTGCGTGTTTAGTATCCAACCACAGTCTCGAAGAGTCTGACAGGTAATGGACACGCTTACCTCTAAGTCTGAGCTTGAAGGTGCCTTCAGTAGAAGGTTGTCCAAGTAGCCCATGATAGCGATACCCCGCTGTCTTAGAAGTGCCAGAATCGGAGCGAGCACCTTGGTGAACGTCCTGGGTGCTGAGGCAAGGCCAAACTGGAGGGCCACAAACTGGTAGTGGTTCTTCCCGACAGCAAATCACAGAGACTTCTGGTGTCTGGAGTATATGGGGACATGCAGGTATGTGTCCTTGATGTCCAAGGAGGCCAGAAAGTCCCCCAGATGGAGAGCCGTGACTACAGATCAAACCGTCTCCATCCAAAATCTTTGTACCTTCACAAAGCAAAGGAGGGCTCTGCGATCCAAGATTGGATGAACCCCATCCTTCTTCGGCACAATGAACAGATTTGAGTAAAAACCCTAACCCCGTTCCTGTTCTGGAACAACTACCCCGCGTTCCAGTAGACCCTGGACCGCCCCATACAGGGCCTCCCGACGGGTCGGTAGTAGCTGGAGATTGGAGGTGATGAATATGTATGGTAGACAAGAGAGAAATTCTATCTTGTAGCCTGGGGAGATTACTTCGCAAACCCACCTGTCGGAGACTAGAGCTGTCCACTGAGTCGCGAATTTGCGAAGACGTCCCCCCACCCGAGAGCTGGGTGGGGGCGGACCTTCATGCGGACGCAGATTAGTCCGCAGGCTTGTTGGGTCTGCGGGACCAAGGACGCTTTTGTCCTTGGGCAGGCGCCTTGTCGGCCTGGGGTCTTTTCCCTGTCGCCCTAGGGGGACGAAAAAAAACACTTGCGTGCAGTAAAGGAGGGGCCTTGCCCTTGGCGTGGCCCCTACCCTTGCTAGTTTGAGGAAGCAAATGCTTTTACCTCCTGTGGCATCCTTGATGATGTCATCCATAGAGGCCCCAAAAAGTCTGTCGCCTTTAAAAGGCAGATCCAACAGGGCTTTCTTGGAGGTCTGGTCCGCAGACCAGCCCTTTAACCAGATCAGGCGGCGTATTGCTACTGCATAAACCAAAGCTTTAGACAGTAGGGGAATAGTATCCATGTCTGACTCGCAGACAAACCTAAGGCCCTGAACCAACTGGTCGGCCAATGTTATCTCATCAGGAGGAGCATCTCGCTCCTTAACCCCTGGAGTAGCAATCTTGCCCATTCAGTAAGTGTCTGGGACACTAGGGCCCCCGCCAATGCCGGGCGTACTGCCGAGCCTACCACTGAGTATAGGTAGCAAGCGAGTGCTTCAGCCTTCTTATCCACAGGGTCCTTGAAAACAGGAGCCCCTTCTACTGGAATTGTGGTGGCTCTATTAAGTCTGGACAACGGAGGGTCCACTATAGGGGGAGAGGTCCATTTCTTCAGAAAACTCTCCTCAAAGGGGTACCGTACCGCAAACCTCTTTGGGGCTGTAAAGACCCTCAGTGGGTTCTCCCATTCCTTGTATAAGAGTTTGTCAAAATAAGACACACAAGGGAACACCTTAGCAGTGCGGGCAGCTTTATGAAACCCAAGTGGACCAGAGTCTCTGCTGCTTCTGCAGTATTTTCCAACTTTAGCGTATCCCGCACTGCAGTAATAAGGTCAGATACCAAGCCGTCTCGCGTACTGACCTGGACCTGGAGTCATCCTCACTGTCCGGTCACGGTCTGCAGTCTCTGATGCGTCAGAATTTGGGCCCTGAGCCGTAGCTGGACCTGGTTCTGCATCAGAATTATCCCCAGAAGCTTGCAGGGGACGGGGGTGTTTACTACCCCCTGTATTTCCGTGTGCTGCTTCCACCCTGGCAGCAAACGCCTCTAGGATTGCCGACATAGCGTTCATAGACACCTCCGGGGCACCAGCTGCTAAATCTGGTGTTTCAGGGGAGAAGACATCTGGCTCAGATGCCATGCTGACCACACGCTGACACCCACAGGGCTCCAGACAAGATATCAATAGGCCACCCTCCTGCGCTGCAGAGATGCTGGGTTACCCAGAGGACTCACCACCCTGGACCGGTACTGCTATGCTGCCGTGTGCTGCGCCTGTGATGTTGTCCCACTGTTGCTGTGTCAGTCTGCTTCTTTTATCAGCGCTTCCTGTGTGAACTTTCGCGCCAGTGTAATGCACCCTAGAGGCCGGAGACTCTCGCAAAATGGCCGCCAAAAACGTCTGTATGGAAGATAATGTGGGCTCTAAGAAAATGGCCGCCGAGCCGAAGATAGAGGCCAAGCAGCCGAAGCCCACAAAAAGATGGCCGCCGAACGGCAATATATACATACAGGGTGGAAAAACATGGCCGCCGATCAGTTGATAGAGGCCAGTGGGTGTGGACTACAAGAAAATGGCGCCTAAACCACAGGAAGATGGCCACCGGGCAGTCACTAGAGGCCGAACCCGGCATGGACCACCACAAAATGGCCGCTGACAGCATGGAGGAGGAAGCACACACAGGTAAGCAGAAAATAAATTTATTTTAAATGTTAGTTACAGCCAGCCCTGCTCCAGTGGAACCCCTTAGGTGACCCCCAGCACCCAGCAACCTTTAGCTAGAAGCCCAGGGAGGAGGGAAAAGGCAGGGAGAGAGGGAAGAAAGGGGCCACAACCACTTACTTGGTCTCTCCAGGAATGTCCAGCCAAATCACCCAGCCGAGGCAGGGGAGTTTACTTATCTATCCTGCATGTATTATGCTGGAAGACATTCCAAACAGATCATCGTCGGTGCACGGAAGGTGACTGTTGGCCAGGCATGCTGTGATTGGACCCAAAAGGGACGATCATATGTATGCCCTGGAGCGTAAGCTCACCGGCCAGGCTGCTGCGACTCGGCCGTAAGGTCAGCCGAAGCCGAGCGGTCCGATGCAGGCCCTGGAGCGTAGGCTCACCGGCCACCCATGGAGCAACGGGCATGTCATGAAAAACCCAGCGCGTAGCTAGGGTCGGCACACGCTCGATGGCCGAACTGGGAAGACTACAAGGATCGAGGCTCCAGCCTGTCACCCAGTCGGCAGTTGATCGAAGATCGCAGGAAACAAATGTAGCAAAAAAATATATATCTTTTTCCCCCGGACCAATGGGCCCGAAGGGAGCCATGTCCTACTCCTTGCTAGACAGAAAAAAACTGATCTGCGAGATGCAGACTGAGGTGATATACCTGGAGGGTCCGCCCCCTGGGCGGTACTGTAGAAGGTGTGATGCAACACTTTTTACAAGTTTTCTGCCTAGTCACTCCTAATTAACGGATAATACCCACTTTGTCAATAGAGAGGCTGTGTCGGCCCATGGACGAAAGAGTAATAATGTTTTTATTATAAATTATGTGAGCAGACTGCAGTTCCTCTTTATCAGCTACTGCGTTTTGTTTCATATCTGTTACTTCAAGCATTGCGTGGTCTATGTTATAGTTTCAGTACAAGCAGTAGTCAACAGTGAAGTTGTGCATTTAATCAAATTATGTACCAATTAAAAAATCTATTAATGTACTTTAAAAAGAACCAAGTACCTGAATCTGTCTTGATATTCACTTTCTGCAATCCCCATTACAGCAGCGCTTGCACTGGTCGAGGGTGATCAGCACTCTGAGCCAATTGGGGATCCACTGCTTTGCAGTGTGCTTCCAGTGGATTCATTGGCAGGAAGGGCAGAAACAGGGCTATACTGTCCAGTCACAGGCTGTGGTGGGTCCAGAGCCAGGTGGTACTTTTATGCAGTGTAGTTTACAGAGAGAGCCAACACGCTGCCTCTACTGTTTGACATATGTGCCTAGATCACAAGACTCATTGCAGAAAAATACATCTTTTCCACATTAAAGCGGTTGTAAACCGCTAAATAAAAAAAAAATACCTGCAAGACAATGGCATAATGTGCTAGTATGCATGGCATACTAGCACATTATGAAACACTTACCTTGACAGAATAACAAAAAAAAAATCCCAAAAAACGCATTTCAAAAAAGTTATAAATTGGTTTGCATTTTAAGGAGTGAAATAGGTATTTGACCCCTTCGCAAAACATGACTTTGTGAAGGCAAACAAGGGTTTTGCCACCAAGTACTGTGGTCAGACGGTTCTTGTAGTTGGTCACCTGGTTTGCACACATATCAGAAGGGATTTTGTCCCATTGCTCTTTGCAAATCCTCTACAAGTCATTAAGGTTTTCGAGGCTGACGTTTCGTAACTTGAACCTTCAGCTCCCTCCACATATTTTGTATGGGATTAAGGTCTGGAGACTGGCTAGGCACCTTAATGTGCTTCTTCTTGAGCCACTCATTCGTTGCCTTGGCTGTGTGTTTTTGGTCAGTGTCCTGCTGGAATACCCACCCACGACCCATTTTCAATGCCCTGGCTGAGGGAAAGAGGTTCTCACCCAAGATTTGACGATACATGGCCCTGTTCATTGTCTGATACATTGAGGTTATACTGTACCCTTAGCAGAAAAACACCCCCAAGCATAATGTTTCCACCTCCATGTTTGACAGTGAGGATGGTGTTCATGGGGTCATAGGCAGCTATCCTCCTCCTCCAAACACAGCAAGTTGAGTTGATGCCAAAGAGCTTGATTTTGGTCTCACCTGACCACAACACTTTCACCCAGTTCTCCTCTGAATCATTCAGATGTTCATTAGAAAACTTCCGACAGGCCCTTACATGTGCTTTCTTGAGCAGGGGGACCTTGCGGGCGCTGCAGGATTTCAGTCCTTCACGGCGTAGTGTGTTGCCTTAAGATCGTTAAAAAGATTCTCCCGTATTAGTTCTGGGCTGATTCCTCACCGTTCTCATGATCATTAAAACTCCACAAGGTGAGATCTTGCATGGAGCCCCAGACCGAGGGAGATGGACTGTTATTTTGTGTTTCTTCCATTTGCGAATAAATCGCACCAAATGTTGTCTCCCTCTCTCCAAGCTGTTTGGTGATGGTTTTGTAGCCCATTCCAGCCTTGTGTAGGTTTACAATCTTGTCCCTGACATCCATGGACAGGCCATAATGGAAAGATTGCAATCTGATTGATTGCTTCTGTGGACAGGTGTATTTTATACAGGTAACAAGCTGAGACTAGGATCAAATAGTTATTTCACTCATTAAAATGCAAATGAATCTATTACTTTTTTGAATTGTGTATTTTCTGGATGGATATTTTTTCTGTTATTTTGTCTCTCACTGTAAAATTAACCTACCATTAAAATTATAGACTGATCATTCCTTTGTCAGTGGGCAAATATACAAAATCAGCAGGGGATCAAATACATTTTTCCCCTCACTGTATTGCTGCTATTGTGCATTTCCATCAAATTCTGAAATATACACAGCTTTGCCAACCAGTGCAGCCAGGTGGAGAACATCAAATTGTCTGTTAAAATGATAGACTGCAGAAAGAATACAGAGGTGTCCTCCTCCAGCCTGCTGATTGAACAGTGAATGAGAAGCAGAAGACTGAAAAGGTCATCTCTCTACTTACTCTGCTCTTTACTTCTAGTCGCACGTTCCTTGTAAGTACATTGGGAAAAGGTAAGGCAGGACTTGGAGTCAACTCAGTTTTTTGTATACCAGAGTGCCTGTGTATTAGGGACTGTATGAGGTTAATAAACAGTCAAGTTAAATCTAATAAAAAAATAAATAGATTGGAAAGAAGAAACAAGAATAAATGTATTATTGTTTTTGTGACTCTTTTTTATGGGTAAGATAAGATTGATGTCACTGTATAGGCACCCTATAGTCTTCAGTCATATGCAGGCTTCGTTTAAACATTGTAAGGATAATAAAAGTGTACTTTTATATGCAGGTATGTTTGATGTTCCACATAACTCACCACTTGAAGTTTAATTTGGATACATAGAGACTTCTTCTTGACAGCTGCCACGCCTGTAGTGAATGTCTTTCTCATGCTGGTGGCTCTCCGCAGGGCCAGCTGGGATCCTCCTTCTAGACCAGCCACTGAACCTGACAAGACTGTCGCTGTGCCTGTTCTACCAGCAAATAAGCTGCTAATTATTTTCCTGCAGGGAAGTAAAAGGCATACTGTTAGTAATGCATAACATTAAAACATGACTGAAGGCAAAACAGCAAGAAGACAGCGATAAGAGTTTTCCATCTCATATCGGGTTAAAAACAGGTCCCATGCTGATTCTCTCATAAATGCATCAACTTTGACTGGAAGATGACCATGTTTATATTGGTATTCCTGAGAACACATTCTTGAAAAGTTATCTATAAAAAACAATGATTTAGGAATGTTAAGAAGACCTCCACCCAACACAAAGAATTTTCCTGTGCATGGGACATAATGGGAGTATAGCTTGCATGGAAACAAAGAGTTACACTTTCCCCCCACTGGGATGATTCTCTGACAGGGACGAGCTGGGTTTGGAACGAGTATGGAAGGAATCTGTCGCATTTCCTACCCCACAGCTACACATACACAAAGGAGTAGAGGGGACTGTGATAGCATTGATCTAATTTGGCGAGACTGGGAGTGACAGTTTCCTTCTGGGTTTAGTCGGAACCCATTTTTTGACCTAACCCAAGTATTTTTTACTGGTGAGTTCCACCCACCACTGTTCACACCAAGCCTGGCCCATAGCATTGTAAGGTGCCCCCACTGACATCACATGGGGAACTACTGACCTGTCCAACGGGTACAATAAGGGGATTCCATCAGTAAAATTTCACAGTGCTGGACCAGTGCTACATGTACATCAAATTTTTTATACATCGGCTTATATAACTTTTCCAAAAATTACTGGCAGTCTAAAAAAACTGCATTTGATTAAGCTTTCCCTTCTGCAAAAAAATGAACATTTAAAAAACCAGAGTGAAAGTTCTTGAACCATGGTCATCTGCTGTGAACTTTACCAAACTTGACCACCGGAAGATTACCCCGCTCCACGACAAGGCCATTTTTTGCGATATTTTAACTGAAGATTGCACAGTCATGCAATGCTGTACCCAAATAAAACATATGTTCTTTTATCCCACAAATTGAGCTTTCTTTTGATGGTATTTGATCACCTCTGCGTTTTTAATTTTTTGAGCTATAAACAAAAAAAAACCCTGATAATTTTGAAAAAAAATAAATTATAATTCTTTTTTACTTTCTGTTCTGAAACATATGTAATACAAAATTGAAAAAAAATATATAATTTCTTCATAAATGTACGCCAATATGTATTCTGCTACATATTTTTGGCAATAAAAAATACCAATAGGCGTATATTGATTGGTGTGCGCAAAAATGATAGCGTCTACAAAAACTATGGGATATTTTTATTTATTTATTTCTTTTCATCTCTTCCCTCCTGTCAGAACGGCGATCTACCTTGTTTAATTGAAGAAAGGAAAAAAGGTCTTCTGGACGCAGCACTCTTGTTAAAAAGCCTTTATTCCAAAAAAAGGGGGTTTTCAGGAAACCAAAAACACTCTGCACAACACAACAAACTGATCTAGTTTAGCTGACGCGTTTCGCACTATTTAAAGTGCTTATTCATAGCTCACCTTGTTTACATAGGCAGACCGCTGTTCTGTCTCTCTGCAGGATGATCAGCGGGTGCCGGCGGACATCAAGTTTGTGATACCCGCTGCGTGTAATCACAGTGGGAACGAGTCGGCGGCGTATGTGCGTTCCCTACCTGGAAATGTCGGATCACGTAGGCATATATGTGATCCGGCGCAGAGGTGTCACCTTGTAGCAGTTAAACTGCTTTAGGGTGGACCTCAAGTCTTTATCAACATATTTGTGAAATATTTGGTTGACAGACACAGTGGGAGTTATTTACTAAAGCTGGAGAGTGCAAAAGCTGGTGCAGCTCCGCAAAGAAACCAATCAGCTTCCAGCTTTTATTGCCGAAGATTAATTGAACAAGCTAAAGTTAGAAGCCGATTGGCTACCATGTACAACTGCACCAAATCCTGAGTGCACCGGTTTTAGAAAATCTCCCCCACTGCGATATATTTGTGAAAGAGCTTTTGCTTGGCTGATTCTGTTGATGACAGCACATTATCACTCATGTCATGGACAGCATTATGGTCAAGGCACATGTAGAATAGATCAAGATAAAATAAAGGATTAATACATGAATGGTAGTTATGAAACTAACTTTTGTGAGTCTTGCAGTAAAGAAGCAGCATTTTGAGAGGCAGGGTTCTGTTTCACATAGTTCAACCAGCCTGAGGCGTTGTACTCCACCCAATTCGTTCCATAGCTGTGTCCCAGCAGGAAATGCCGTTCCTTAATGCTTCGGAGCAATGGTTTCTTACCTGAAAAACATTGTTAACCTTATTTAGAATTAATTCAGAATACTGTACAAAATATGTGTATTAAATAACAGTAGGAAATGCAGTGATTATATAACTTGAACATGATTTGGGGAATGTGACTATGGCACTTCTGTTTTTGCATCAATGTATATGAATACAAAGTAGATTTAATTTTTTTTAGATTAGAGGAAAACTAGAATGGCTTTGGATTAATGTATTTAAGGTTTATATGCTTCTCAACATGTTTTGTCCTTTTTCTATATACGATCTTTGTTTTATAAATAAACATATAATACATGACAAATGATTCCCAGAGCACTACACGTTAGCGAATTAAAGAGGAAGTAAACCCTGGTGGGTTTTTCTTCCTTTCCCTGCAAAGTAAAGGCATCATGTGCTAGTATCGCATAGTAGCACATTATGTGACACTTCTCTGCAAATGAAGCCCACGTCTTCCCCGCTGCAGGCCGCATCCATCTTTGCCAGTCTCCTTTCCGGGGCCGGCTGTGTGACTGGCCGAAGCCGCTTGACGTCACTCCTAAGCATGCGTGAGAGAGCCACCTATCATGGCACATGCTCCTGAGGAATCGGGAGGCCATTCCTTCAGAGTAAATATCTCCTAAACACCACACGTTTAGGAGATATTTACAGTACCTATAGGTAAGCTTTATTCTAGGCTTAACTATAGGTACAACTTACACAGGGAGTTTTTACATACTCTTTAACCACTTGCTTACTGGGCACATAAACCCCCTTCTTGCCCAGGCGAAAGTTCAGCTTTCGGCACTGCGTCGCTTTAACTGACAATTGCGCGGTCGTGCGACGTGGCTCCCAAATAAAATTGACGTCCTTTTTTTCCCACAAATAGAGCTTTCTTTTGGTGGTATTTGATCACCTCTGCGGTTTTTATTTTTTGCGCTATAAACAAAAATAGAGCGACAATTTAAAAAAAAAAACAATATTTTTTACTTTTTGCTATAATAAATATCTCCAAAAAATATATAAAAAAACATTTTTTTTCCTGTTTAGTCCGATACGTATTCTTCTACATATTTTTGGTAAAAAACAATCACAATAAGCGTTTATTGATTGGTTTGCGCAAAAGTTATAGCGTCTACAAAATAGGGGATAGATTTATGGCATTTTTATTATTATTATTTTTTTTTACTAGTAATGGCGCCGATCTGCGATTTTTATTGTGACTGCGACATTATGGCGGACACATCGGACACTTTTGACACATTTTTGGGACCATTGTCATTTTTACAGCGATCAGTGCTATAAATATGCACTGGTTACTGTGAAAATGACACTGGCAGGGAAGAGGTTAACATTAGGGGGCGCTGAAGGGGTTAAGTGTGTTCCCTATTAGTGATTCTTACTGTGGGGGGAGTGACTGGGGGAGGTGACCGATGGGTGTCCCTATGTACAAGGGACACACCATCGGTCTCCTCTCCCTGACAGGACATGGATCTGTGTGTTTACACCCCATCATTACACACAGAGATCCACATCCCTGGCTCTGTAACAGCCGATCGCGGGTACCTGGCGGACATTGCGGCCACCAGGCACGCGCATCGGCACCCGCGTGACACAGCGGGCACAGCTTTTCCCCCATGTACGCCCTCCTGGCAGGAAGGCGCCGCACTCTAGACGTCTTTTGTCTATAGCGCAGGCGCCAAGTGGTTAACCACTTCCATACCGGGCCTATTCTGGCACTTCTCTCCTACATGTACAAATCATCATTCTTTTGCTAAAAAATTACTCAGAACCCCCAAACACTATATATGTTTTTTTTAGCAGACACCCTAGGGAATAAAATGAGGGTCATTGCAACTTTTTATCTTGCACGGTATTTGCGCAATCATTTTTCAAACGCCTTTTTTTGGGGAAAAAAATAGTTTCATGAATTAAAAAATAACAAAACAGTAAAGTTATCCCAATTTTTCTGTAAAATATGAAAGATGATGTTACGCCGCTTTAAAATTGCGCACACTCATGGAATGGTGCCAAACTTCGGTACTTAAAAATCTCCATAGGCGACGCTTTGAAATTTTTTACAGGTTACCAGGTTAGAGTTACAGAGGAGGTCTAGTGCTACAATTGTTGCATGCGCTCTAACGCACGCGGCGATACCTCACATATGTGGTTTGAACGGCGTTTACATATGCGGGCGGGACTTACGTGTGTGTTCGCTTCTAAGCGCGAGCTACCGGGGACAGGGGCGTTTTAAAAAAATATAATTTTATTTTACTTTTTTTTTTTTTTTACACTTGATCACTTTTATTCCTATTACAAGGAATGTAAACATCCCTTGTCATAGGAATGTGTGTGACAGGTCCTCTTTATGGAGAGATGCAGGGTCAATAAGACCTCCCCCTCCCCCCACATCTCTCCTCCAGGCTGGAAAGCATGAGATCGGTAAAACAAATTCACCGATCTCATACTTACAGCCGCAATGGCGGCTTTGTTTACATTTGAAGACCCGGGCGTGACGTCATCACATCGCGCCCGGGCCTCCGACGATCATAGAGATGACTGGTGACCATCTGGTCACCAGTCATCTCTATGCTCGTCACGTGACCCACCACCGGCGCCGGACGATTCTCTCCGTGTCCCCGATGGCACGGGAGGGCCCGGAGAAGCACCGGATGGCGGCGGGAGGGGGGGGATGTCCCCTCCCGCCGCCTATAAGAACGATCAAGCGGCGGAACCGCCGCTATGATCATTCTTATGGTGCGCAGGATCGCTGGCACTACAAAAGGATATCTGAATGATGCCTCTAGCTGCCCCCATCATTCAGATATCCCCCCACAAAGCCAAGGACGTCATATGACACCCACCCGGAGGGAGAGAGGGTTCCTGCCGGTGTCATTTTACAATGGCCCGGTATGGAAGGGGTTATGCAGCACGGCAGTCTTCCTTTTGTCTCACTTTGTCTAAACAAAACTTAGGACAGAGCCATTCAAGAAGAGAGGAGTCATTCAGTATGTCAATTAAAATGCAAATAGGAGCCTAATGCTTCACCTGCTGGCCCAAAAAGAGAACGCAAACATAAAAGCAAAAATAAATAAATTATTTTGTTGTGAAAAATTTGCATGTAAAAACTACTAGTTCATTTACAAAGTTGATCTTTTTAATTTTTTTTGTAAAAAATGAATGAGAGAATCTGGTTGGTGGCTAGAGGCAGAAATACAGTTCTGCCTTCTAATACTGATAAATGAGGCCCCTGACTCCTAGCTCAAGGCACTTAATGGTTTCAAACTTTGTAAAAATGCCATGCTTTACACTGCAGCATAAATGTGGCTCCATGCACCAGAGACTCCAGCTGCTGCCATTGTCCAGGGGGATGATAACCAGCCAAAAAAATAGCAGATCATTCATCAGTGACAGCCAGAATATTCCCCCAGGTAGATGATGTGATGCTACTTTAGGACTAAATCCAAATAAAATGATAAAGTGTAGAAATTAAGGACCGCTTGTCACAATGTGCAATTTGAAAAAAAAAAACTTCATTCCCTTTTGCAACCAATAAGGAGTGCGGAAAGTTCTTATGCTCTGCTTTAATCCATCAACCGGCTAAATTAAAGCAAACCAGTTCTGAATGGGCACTTGTAATAACATGTTCTATAACATGCAAGTTGGTCTTACTGGTCTGATAAAGTTATTTGTCCCAATATTTAGTTGCATGGTCTGCTGCTATTCCTACTCTGAGGTCTGGCTGTAAAGCTGGCTAAAGACCGAACAGATATATGTAGAGGTGTTTAGATGGATAGATGTTTTGCACAGAGCAGCCCCGGATCTTTCTCTTCTCGGGTCCCTCGTCCCTCCCTCCTGCCAGGTGCCCCCACAGCAAGCAGCTTGCTATGAGGGCACCCGAGCTGTGTCCATTCACACATGGAGCCGCGGCTTGGCCCAACCCCCTCCATATACTGATTGGATCACTGGCTGTGATTGACAGCAGCAGGAGGCAATGGCTCCCGCTGCTGCCAAAAGCCAATCAGGAGTGCGAGTCCCCAGAGAGGCAAGGCTCTCCTGGACATCGCTGGTTCGAGAGGGGGCTCAGGCAAGTATTAGGGGGGCTGCTGCACACAGAAGTTTTTTTTTTACCTTCATGCACAGAATGCATTAAGGTAAAAAACCTTGTGCCTTTACAACCACTTTAAGGATAATAAAGCTGATAACATACACTTCATAACAGAATGTTTCAGCTAAATACTTTCTCTGGTATTAAATATTGTAAGTAGCAATTTTTATCATAATGTTAAAGGGGTTGTTAATCCTCAAGCATAGGATGCATTAAAGGTGAAAAAAAACACCTGGCAGTCACACCCTCCCCCGTTTTACTTACCTGAGCCCGTTCATCTCCTCCGCAGGGACGCGCTGTCTTTCTCTCCACGGGGTCCCGACTCTTGATTGACTACATTGGCTCCCGCTGCTGACAATCAAATCCAATGACGCGGACGCCAGGGCTGAGTCCGGCATTCGTGTATGTGGACGCAAATGCTGGACTCAGGAGCGCGCCCGCAAGGTAACCCCCTCGGGAGAGCGCTTCTCCTAGGAGGTTATCTGAAGCAAGGAGGAGACGTGAGAGCCGCCGAGGGACCCCAGAAAAGGTGGATCCTGGCCACTCTATGCAAAACGAGCTGCACAGTGGAGGCAAGTATGACATGCTTGTTATTTTCAATAAAAAAACAATCCATTACATAGTTAGTCATAGTTTACAATCACTTTAAGTTCCAATGTGCTTTGATCTTTTCCCAGAATTAAGTAGCTGCAGTCCTAAAAAGACTATGGGGTTTATTTACTAAAGAAAAATCCACTGTGCACTACAAAGTGCACTTGGAAGAGCAGTAGCTGTAGATCTGAGGGGGACATGAACATTATTGGATGATAGAAATCAGCAGAGCTTCCTCTCAGATCTTCAGAGACTGGACTTCCAAGTGCACTTGCAGGGCACAGTGGATTTGCCTTTAGTAAATCAACTCCATTGTTTAGTGCTCTCAAATTGGACTAATTTTTTTATCAAAATTTGACATGCCAGCCTTAGAGGGAGTTTAGATGTTTGCACTCAATGTGGTCACCTTCAGGCACACTGATAAACTTTTGGCTTCCAAAAAATTTTTTTTTCAATGTATAGGAAATTAAAAAAATATATATATATCTTTATACTCACCTATGTGGGCTTTTGTTTCGGAAAAAACATTCACTGTCTCTTCTGTGAAAAATTAAAAAAACCTAAATGCCTGCTTGCTTTCTTTTCCAGCACTGTAAACTGAGCTGCACAATCATAGACCAGCTTACAGTGCTGGTTTGGTCTCCGAGTGCCGGAATCACAGCCTCCTGTGCATGCAAAGGAGTGATGTCATCCCTGGCCGGCCAATGAAGAGGCAAAAAGAACAGCACTCAGAAGTAGATACCAGTGCAGGACCATTGGACAGGTATGTATGAAGACTTTAGTTCAACTTTAAGTCACACAAGCCTCCTGCATTTGTTTCATTTAAAGCAGAACTTTACTCATAACAACTTGACAAAAAAATAATGTTCTTTAGCAAGGAACATACATTCCACATTAGTAATTATGCTACCAAAATTAGTGTGTGCTGTAAATTGCCTCAGCATTGCTCCGGTTTCTTCTTGCTTGAGGCTGCCATTTTGCTGAAGCCCAGAACACCTAAACAGCAGTAAATCATAAAGCAGACCTAAACCCATGAATTTAAGGTTTAAAAAAAAACAGTTACATTCCTGCAATGCCGGGATTGCCAACTGTCACATTTGCTTGTGTCCCCAACCAAACTGTCAAACCATCAAATGGCTGGTGTCATAACTGATCACATATGAAGCACCATGGCAGTTGCATATCAAACAGCAGCAGCTTCCTTGGCTATAAAGGATAATAGAGTTTAATTTTGCTTTAAAGGCCCTTTCACACTGCGTTTTTACCAGGATTTTTCTGTGTTTGATGCGTTTCCTGTGCGATTCTGGTGCATTTTTGAGTTGCCTGTACCTGTGAAAAATGGACATGTGACTCAAAAACGCAAAACATGGTGTGTTTTTACAGCGATTTTGATGGGTTTTCCATTCATTTCAATGGGGAGCTGCCTTTTTGGTGTCGTTTTCAAAACCGCATGTGGCAAAGTGGAAAGCGCCATTGGGGGACTCAAGAGGAGGTAAGTGACCGCTATGTGCAATGCCATTGGACAGTGCAAGTAAATAGAACATCTTTTTTATATTAATAAACAAATGAATCTTTAGAATCGCTGGGGAAATGTAAATGTACTGCAGAGATGTTCTGCATAAGTATTTTCTTTTTTATGCATTGGCATACACTTTAAAGGTGAACTTGTCAGTGCAGCAGATCCAAGCTGACAATTAAAATCTAAGTGCAAATTGTGATTTTGTAAAACTTTCAAAGCATATATGACCACCTTCAAAATCTGTGGGAAGACTAAAGCTACAATATCCAACAATGTAGAGTGAAGACTGAGATTAGTACAAATGCCCTTTCCTCGCTTGTGCTCTTTAAAGAGTTTTGTTCATACAGCTAGGTGTACAAGACAATGTAATTCTATACCACAAAAGCTGAAACGTTTCTGATCAGTAACTCACATTAAAATGATTTTCCCTTTCCTTAGAAATCCAAGAGCTCCAAGGGGTTAAATCCCAACCACTCAAACATCGACAAACAGGAATAACACTTAAGTCTTTGGTGATCGTAAGCTAATTGACATATTTTGTTTAATGATTAACAAGTCTATACCCTCTAATTGAAAAAACAATAAAAACAGTGCATTTAAATCTGAATAAGAGCTGCTCTCAATTTTCATTGGCAAATTAAAGTTTCAGGATTAATTAAAATTCTATGCACCATGTACAACAGAGTAATAACTTATCTTTTCTAAAAATAAATGTACATTAGGCCGTTTTAAGTAAAATACTCAAGACACCACTTTTACAAAGTGTCCTGTGTACTCACTGGGGATGATTTACTAAAGCCAAATAGACCATGCACTTTACAAGTGCAGTTGCACTCTGCAAGACTGCAAGGGCATTTGCTCCTGTGGTAAATGAGGACTTAATTTGCAAGGCATACCCAATCACATGCAAGGAAAATAAAAAAAAACAGCATTTTTGTTTGCACATGATTGGATGATGGAAGTCAGCAGTGTTACCCCTCATTTACTAAGCTCTGTAGCAAATGTCCTTGCAGAGTGCATAGTCGATTTGCCTTTGGTAAATAAACTCGTGTGTGTATTAAAAATTACTTGCAGTGCTTAAAGTGATACTAAAGTCTTGCTTTTTTCGTTTAAAAATAACAAACATGTTATACTTACCTGCTCTGTGTAGTGGTTTTGCACAGAGCAGCACAGATCCTCCTTTTTTTGGGTCCCTCGCGGGTGCTCCTGGCCCCTCCCTTCTGCCGAGCGCCACCACAGCAAGCAGCTTGCAATTGGGACACCCAAGCTGCTGCTCTGTGTGTTCATTCAGACACGAAGCCGCAGCTCGGCCCCACCCCCTCTCTCTCTTCATTGCCGCAATGACTGACAGCAGCAGGAGCCAATGGCGCCCGTTTTGCGTCTCAGCCAATCAGGAAGGAGAGTTCTGGACAGCCGAGTCTCTCGTGCAACATCGCTGAATCTAGATGGGGCTCAGGTAATTATTAGGGGGCTGCTGCATACTAGAATGCATTAAGATAAAAAATCTTCTGCCTTGAGAACCACTAATTAATCTTCCATAAATTACTTTCTTTCTCGTACATCACGGGACACAGAGCGACATAGTCATTACTAATGGGTTATATAGTTACCGTCAGGTGCTGGCACTGGCAACTTCCAAAACCGGAAGTACCCTCCCCTATATAAGCCCCTCCCATCCGGGAGCACCTCAGTTTTTTGCCAGTGTCTAAGGTGTTGGCCAAGAAGAAACATGTGTTTTTCACTGAGCTTGCGTACAGGTTCTTTTGGGCCTCAGTAAGCTATTCCGGATCCGACCAAAAAAGCTTCATAGCTAAACGGTCGGTACCCGGGCCTTGCAGAGAAGAGCAAGGTTTTGCCTGTAATGCTTCTCTTAGGAGAGCTGGACCCTGGGATCCAGAGCTCTGGTCATACCCACGACCAAGATGTTTTCTGTGCAGGGTGCTATACAGGTCCAGGGGAGTGGAATCCTTGGGAACCCGGTCCCTGAAGGTTTGATTACAATGCCTGCCGTGATAGGTGAAGTTTGGGCTTTTGTGGACCAAACAAAGTCCTGCGGCGGGGAACAGGTAAGTGGGGGCCCCCAGGAACTTGGTTCTATTGGGGGACCCCCAAGCCTAATTTGTCTTTCTGTCTGTTACCTAATGGTATTCCCGCAAAATTCTGTGCATGCCTGAAACTACTGAAAAAATGTAATAATTTTTAATGGTGGTCAAGAAAAAAAAAAAAAAAAAAAATTTTTTTTATATATATTTAATATATTAGACTGCGGTACCTGTGTTTGTCCACTAGAGGCCGCTGTGGAATGTTTTCTTGTCATGTGGACTAGCTTCTTCTCAGCAGAGCAAAGTCCAGGCAGATGGTGAGTTCTCTTATAGGAAACTGCTTCCTCTGCCATGTTGCAGTGTTTGTCCATCCCCCGGCCTGCGGCAAAGAGGGGCCCTGGCTCCTGTCCCTTGTTACCATATTTGAAATTAGCGCCGAAGGCGCACGTGCCCGCGCGCGTGCACGCGCCTCTATATATAGAGGTGAGCCGGGAAAGGGGGCGGAGCCTGGGGGATGACGCTCTGTGCGCGCCGCAGCGCTTCTGCGCATGTGCGGGCGTCCCAGCAGTTTTAAAAAAAACACAATATTGTAGTGAGCTGGCTATGAAGTACAGAGACAGAGCTGGCAACATTTAAAGGCATACAGCAAGCGGTTGATACAGGCATCCCCTAGAAAGGCACATTAGTAGACACCAACTGTGATATAGCAGCAATTGTGCTAGACTATTCTCAGTAAAAGTGGTGTATTACGGCTGGAATACCTCAGCTTTAGGCTTAGGAATATGCCGTCCAGAAGCTCCGGAACTGAATCTTCCAGGAAGCGAAGGGGGTCTCATCGGGCTCTGAGGATCTTGGGCATACTTCTGCTGCACCAGTCTCCCCTGAAGTTCAGAGGTAAGTGACCGTAGAGACCCCGCAGGGGTACTTGGTACTGTGGCTGTCCTCAGTCACCTGCTCCTGTGTATGTAACAGAGGAGGTTTTTTCCTCAAGCTCTGGGAGGATTAGAGAGAGATTGTCAACATTTATCGCTGCCTCCCTGTCAGGGAAAGCACGCCCGATCTCCGTCTCCTCCTCCAGAGTGCCTGTTAGCAGAGCAACAGTCCCATACAGGGATCGACCTGCCTGAAGGGGATCAGGATGAGGTTGATTCTGTTATAGAGGAATCAACAGTGGGGGAACCTTTTCTCAGCATCTCAAGCTGAAAGATTATGGGTTCAGTCTCTGACTAACATGGTCCGATCAGCATTTAAAAATGCACCTTGCGGAACCATCAACCACTACTGTATCCTCGTTGGGGTCGCTAGAAGCCCCCAGACTGTCTGTTCTTTTCCACTTCACCCTTTACTGAAAGGGCTCATTTACCAGGATAGGGAACGTCCTGAGAAAATATTTATTCCCCCAAGAGATTTCCGGTGGTCTATCCCATGGAGGATAAGTTCATCAAAAAAAAAAAAAATGGAAGGTCCCTACAGTGGACGCAGCCATCTCTTGTATGTATAAATCACTGACATGTCCAGTGGATAATGTCCAAATGTTCAAGAACCCAATAAAAGATTGGAGTCCTTATGAAAATCTGCTTGGTGATACAACCAGCAGTAGCAGCTATTGGGGTCTGCTAAGCAGTGAAGGATCAGTTGAAACAGGTCTTGAGGGACTTGACAGATCAGCAGGCTTTGCCCTAGCTGATCTACCTAGAGCCTTAGGCTTTGCGGTTGACGACATAGAGGATTCAGTCCATCAGGCCTCCCGCCTTACGCTGTCTATAGTACATATGCGTAGGCTCCTATGGCTCAAAAACTGGTCTGCTGAAGCTCCCTGTAAAAAATGGCTGGTTAGCGTCCCGTTTCATGGTGAACGCTTATTCAGGGAAAACCTGGACAAATATATCCAGAAAATTTCCAGCGGTAAAAATACGCTCTTGCCGTTTAAAAACAGAGTTAGAGGTCCCTCTTTGAGAGGCCTACTTCTCCAGTCCCTGGGCCATCGGCTGTGTAACAGTTCCGACGGCCTCCTCGGTCAAATCCCGGGGGTAAAAAACAGGGACAGTAGCAGGGTAATGAGAAACCCTGGGTCAGGGGAGGTACAAAACCTTCCCCAAAGTTAAATTCATTGAAGCCCCCACTCAGTCGGGTGGGGGGAGGACTCCAGTTGTTCGCAAGAGACCTGGCGGGACACGATCAAGGCAGATAGGTGCTCTCCGCAGTAGGTTTGGGATACAGTTTGGAGTTAAAAGACTCTCCTCCTTCCCATTTTTGAGGTCAAACGTGCCAAGGGATCCCCGGAAGAGAGAGTCCCTCCTGTTGGCACTAGAACAACTATTGCTCCAAGGAGTAATTATGGAGGTTCCCCTGGAAGAATGAGGGTTCGGGTTTTTACTCAAACCTCTTTACAGTCCCGAAGCAAACACGGACGGGAGGCCCATATTAATTCTAAAAGGGCTATACAAATTCCTGTATATCAGGACTTTCCAATGGAGTCAATCCGATCGGTGGCCACTGCCCTACAAGGGGAGGATTGGTTAGCCGCGATCGACATCAAAGATGCTTATTTGCGCATTCCCATCTTTCCAGTCCACCAAAAATTTCTACGCTTTGCAGTAGAAGGGCGCCATTTTCAGTTCAGAGCCTTACCCTTCGGTTCGGCCACAGCACCACGAGTGTTTACAAAAATTCTGGCCCTTTATTGGCCAATCTAAGAACACAAGGTGTAATGATAATGGCATATCTAGATGACTTGTTGCTGATAGACCACTTAGTGAAAAAACTAGACGTGGTCGTTCACAAGACAATCAAGTATCTGGAATCTCACGGTTGGATTATCAACCGAGACAAGTCACCCCTAAAAACCAGTCAAAAGTCTGGAATACTTGGGGCTAAGGTTGGATTCAGGCCAGAGAAAAATATTCTTGCCTCGAGGAAAGGTGTTGTCTTTGAAAGATTTGATCCACTTAGTGGGTACAAAAAAGACAGCCGTCCATACGCCTGTATATGAGGCTGCTGGGAAAGATGGTGGCATCATTCGAAGCAGTACCCTACGGTCAATTCCATTCAAGGAATTTGCAAGGGGCCATACTGTCAGCCTGGAACAAAAAAGTTCAGGCCCTAGACTTACAATGTCCTTGTCCCCTTCCGTTCGCAAGAGCCTCCGTTAGTGGTTGGTTCCCCAGAATCTGGAAAAAGGGAAATCCTTCAGTCTGATTTCTTGGAAGGTGGTCACTACAGATGCCAGCCTTATAGGCTGGGGAGCAGTACTGGAGCAATAGTCTCTCCAGGGCAGATGGTCGGATGCAGAAAAGGCCCTGCCCATCAATCTCTTAGAGATACGAGCAGCCCGGTATGCCCTAGTAGCATGGACATCCAAACTCCAAGGGTCCCCTGTCAGAATTCAATCATCAGGGGGGCACCAGGAGTCGTGCAGCCCAGAGGGAAGTAAATTACATCCTGAAATGGGCAGAAAAATATGTCCCAGCCATATCTGCGGTATTCATTCCAGGAGTGGAGAATTGGAAGGCGGACTTTCTAAGTCGCCAGCAATTAGGCCCAGAGGAAGGGTCCCTTCACCCCGAGGTTTTCTGGACAATATGTCAGCGGTGGGGAACATCGGATGTAGATCTTCTAGCATCCAGATTCAACGCAAAGGGGGACAGGTTTGTCTCTCGGACAAGGGATCCCCTAGCTTGCGGCTCGGATGCCCTAGTGTTCCCTTGGGATCAGTTCAAGCTGATATATGCATTCACACCGCCACAATGGTTACCTCGATTACTCCGCAGAATCAGGGTAGAAAAGAAACCAGTGATTCCGGTGGCTCCAGCGTGGCCCCGAAGAGCGTGGTACGCGGAGATTGTAAAATTTCAGTGGGGAGTCCTTGGACTCTCCTACGTCGTCCGGACCTGCTTTCGCAAGGACCGATATACCACCCTTCCTTACCAGCCCTAGGTTTGACGGCCTGGCTATGGAAGCCCACATTCTAAAAAAGAGAGGGCTCTCTAATCCTTTGGTATCTACCATGATCAATGCCAGGAAGCCGGTATCCAGGCAGATCTAATATAGAATCTGGAAGGCGTACATCGCGTGGTGTGAGGCCAAGAAATGGCATCCACATAAGTACGTAATAGGTAGGATTCTGGACTTCCTACAATGGGCTGTAGATAGGAAGCTTGCCTTGAGTACTATCAAGGGTCAGATTTCGGCCTTGTCAATATTTTTTCAAAGGCCCTTGGCTTCGCATTCACTAGTCAAAGCCTTTATACAAGGAGTGATGCGTATTAGTCCTCCGGTTAATATTCCCATATGTCCATGGGATCTAAACTTGGTTCTGTCGGTTCTACAGAAACAACCATTTGAACCATTACAGCATATTTCTTTGGTGCTTCTCACCAGGAAATTGATTTTTCTAGTAGCCATTTGTTCGGCTAAAAGAGTGTCGGAATTAGCAGCTATGTCCTGTAAGGAGCCATATCTGGTTATCCATAAGGATAGAGTAGTATTACGTCCTCATCCAGCCTTTCTTCCTAGGGTGGTACCGAGGTTTCATTTGAACCAAGATGTGGTTCTTCCTTCTTTTTTCCCCAAACCTACTTCGGTAGAGGAAAAGTTATTGCATTCTTTGGATGTAGTAAGAGCAGTTAAAGCTTATCTAAAAGCCACTGCTCAGATTCGCAGAACGGATACTTTGTTTATTCTGCCGGAAGGCCCCAGAAAGGGTCAGGCAGCGTCAAAATCTACTTTAGCCAAGTGGATTCGACAGGTCATAATACAAGCCTATGGCTTGAGAAGGAGACCGCCTCCGTTCAAAGTTAGAGCGCACTCCACGAGAGCAGTTGGAACTTCATGGGCAGTGCATCACCAGGCCTCCCTGGCTCAAATCTGTAAGGCCGCAACATGGTCTTCAGTACACACGTTTACTAGGTTCTACCAGGTGGATGTTAGAAGTCAGGAGGATGTCGCCTTTGGGCGGAGTGTGTTGCAGGCCGCAAAAGATCCTCATGTCTGATAGCGCTCAGCTTATATATGGTGTATCCCCCCCCTCATTTGGCATTGCTTTAGGACATCCCATTAGTAATGACTATGTCGCTCTGTGTCCCGTGATGTACGAGAAAGAAAATAGGATTTTTATAACAGCTTACCTGTAAAATCCTTTTCTTGGAGTACATCACGGGACACAGAGCTCCCGCCCCTCTTTGGGGACACTTATTGCTTTGCTACAAAACTGAGGTGCTCCCGGATGGGAGGGGCTTATATAGGGGAGGGTACTTCCGGTTTTGGAAGTTGCCAGTGCCAGCACCTGACGGTAACTATATAACCCATTAGTAATGACTATGTCGCTCTGTGTCCCGTGATGTACTCCAAGAAAAGGATTTTACAGGTAAGCTGTTATAAAAATCCTATTATTTTATTTCACTTTCATTGTGTCTTTGAACCTGACAAAAAATGAACAGTGGCTGCATCTGATTGGAATAAGCTGCTTAGATTAAGTTGTTTAAGAAAAGAAATGGCTGCACATCCAGGAATTCTGATTGCCTTTTATTGTTCAAAGTGATAACACCAAAGACACCAACACAAGGTCACGTAGACGCGTTTCACACAAACATCTTGTGCTTAATCATTATGTAATGATTTGGTGTCATCACTTTGAACAATAAAAGGCAATCGAAATTCCTGGATGTGCAGCCATTTCTTTTCTTACAAGTTTCCCACGGAGGCGGGCCGGGGCTGGCACTCTACGAGACATTCCACCTCAGGTTATCATCATACACCTGAAGCAGCGGCTTTTTTTCTTTGCTTAGATTAAGTTGCTTTTTAGTCAACAATTCTCCACCCGGCTTCTTCGGTTTTTTTAATGGAGGAATGTTGGCCAGGAGACAGTCAATAAGGCCATCCACTGATTGAAGGCTGTTGGGTGGGAAGGGCCACCCATAGAATGAATTTTGGAGGATTCATCAGGAACTGTCCGAAAGTTGCAGTGTGGGGTCAGCTTAGGAAGACGGGACAAAGGTAAAAGACAAGGCTAAGCACCACTTCAACAGAAAAATTCACAATTTAGCTATCACTTCAGCTGGCTATTTCTTGACCTGCTTTTTATCTCCAAGTTGTTTTCAATAAGGGTAACCTCTGCTTATTAATTCCATCCTCCAATATGAACTGGTCATATTTTTGACCGATGATTTGCACAGGCAGCCCAGCTTCTCTTTATCGGGTCCCTCTTGGCGTCTTCTGGCCCCTCAATTCTGTTGAGTGCCCCCACAGCAAGCAGCTTGCAATGGGAGCACCCGAGCTGAGCTGTAGCTCCATTCAGACACGGAGCCCCAGGTCAGCCCTGCCCCCTTCAAATTGGCTAACTAACTTTGATTGACAGCAGCTGGAGCTAATGGCGCCGCTGCTGTGTCTAAGCCAACCAGGAGGGAGAGTCACAGATGGCCGAGGCAGTTGTGGACATCGTTGGATAGAGATGGGGCTTAGGTAAGTATTAGGCCTCATGCCCACGGACGTTTTTACAGCCGCGTTTTTTGCAGCTTAAAAACGCCTGTCCATGTTATTGTTTCCTTTTTCTTTTTTTTTTTTTTCGAAAAAAAAACAAAAACCGTCGGAGCTCAAAAACGCAATCGCGGCGCTTTTGCACATTTAACGCTTCGCGTTTTTTTATGCCGAACGCCGACGCCAAAGAACGCACTGGTCCTGTTTTTTTTTTACAGCTTAGGCCTCATGCCCACGGACGTTTTTACAGCTGCGTTTTTTACAGCTTAAAAACGCCTGTCCATGTTATTGTATTTTTTTTTTTTGAAAAAAGAAAAAAAAAAAAAACGCAATCGCGGCGCATTTTTTGCCGCTCGCGTTTTTTTCTGCCTAATTCTGACGCTGAGGAACGCACTGGTCCTGGTTTTTTTTTACAGCTTAAAAGCGTCTA
This sequence comes from Rana muscosa, assembly GCA_029206835.1. Lineage (NCBI taxonomy): Eukaryota > Metazoa > Chordata > Amphibia > Anura > Ranidae > Rana > Rana muscosa. Next base: position 160,642,400 of record CM055117.1, on the reverse strand, counting down.
TGCTATTTGCAGCTCAAAAACGTCTAGGTGGGCATGAAGCTATAGACTAACATGGACAGGCGTTTTTAAGCTGTAAAAAACGCTCAAAAACGCAGCTGTAAAAACGTCCGTGGGCATGAGGCCTTAAGGGGGCTGCTGCACACAGAAGGCTTTTTTATCCTAATGCATAGAATACATTAAGACCTTCTGCCTTTACAACCCCTTTAAAATATATACAGAAGTTATTGTAAAATAAATTGAAACTATACACACACACACACACACACACACACACACATAAAATTATATATATTAGGGCTGCAACTAACGATTATTTTCATAATCGATTAGTTGGCCGATTATTTTTTCGATTAATCGATTAATCGGATAAAATCATTTTTAAAAAAAAATTCAATTTTTTTGTTTATTTAAAATAATAATGAAAAAACAGTGTTACACTCAAACTGCATCACAACATAACTATTAGTAAATTCCTCATTCATTACTGACAATGCAGTGAGGGGGCTGGTCATGAATGGGAGAGGGGACTGTACTAGAGGGTGGGAGAGAGTTGGCTAGTTTGGAGACCAGGCATTAGAGGGAGTAGGTTGGGAGGGAGGGAGTTTGGAAGAGGCATGTGGGAGAGGAACCGGACCAGAGGGGGTTGTGATAGAAAGTGAGTTTGGTTGGACAAAGAACCAGACCCAAAAGGGGGGGAGTGAGCTGGGGCAAGGGACCGGACCAAAGCGGGCTGGAGGAACCGGAAGAGAGTGTGGGAAGGAGAGGTGGCAGCTCCGGACGGGAGTGTGGGTGGGAGAGGTCTGTATGCCTCAAACTGACACCAATGATGGGGCACTATCCCCCCCAGTAACACCAATGATGGGGCACTATCCCCCCCAGTAACACCAATGATGGGGCACTATTCCCCCCCCAGGAACACCAATGAAGGGGCACTATCCCCCCCCCAGGAACACCAATGAAGGGGCACTATCCCCCCCCAGGAACACCAATGATGGGGCACTATTCCCCCCCAGGAACACCAATGATGGGGCACTATTCCCCCCCAGGAACACCAATGATGGGGCACTATTCCCCCCCAGGAACACCAATGATGGGGCACTATTCCCCCCGCAGGAACACCAATGATGGGGCACTATTCCCCCCCCAGGAACACCAATGATGGGGCACTATTCCCCCCTCCCCCCCAGGAACACCAATGATGGGACACTATTCCCCCCCTCCCCAGGAACACCAATGATGGGGCACTATTCCCCCCCCAGGAACACCAATGATGGGGCACTATTCCCCCCTCCCCGCCCAGGAACACCAATGATGGGGCACTATTCCCCCCTCCCCCCCAGGAACACCACCAATGATGGAGCACTATCCCCCCCCCCCAGGAACACCAATGAAAGGGCACTTGTCCTCCCATAAATATCAAGATGAATGCTTTGCCAAGTTCACTATATTTTAAAAGAAAGCTGCTACCTTATCGCAGCTCGGCACTCACATGACAGGCTGCTTCTCTCGCGCGCAGCGCGCTCTCTCTCTCTCTCTCTCTCTCTCTTCTCCCTCGAGGCAGCAAAGCGAGCGGGGCTGAGAATACCGTGCTGATGTACGTCAGCAGAGAGGGGAGGAGGAGAGAGGCCGACGTGCCTGGTCACATGAGCACCACTGTATTCTTGTGAGAATACGGCGCCGCCGCCGGCTTGTACACAGGATTCACTTACACTAAGACGGTCAGAGGCGGGACTGGCAGGGAAGAAGGTGTGTTATACCAACTAATCGATAATCAAAATCGTTGACAACGATTTTGATTATCGATTATTATCGATTTTATCGAATAATCGTTTCAGCCCTAATATATATATATATATATACACAGGGTATATATATATATATATATATTATATATATATATATAATATAATATAATATAAAAGGCCAAACGCTGATAAACATTTTCACGATAAATTGATCACATACATATAATAAAACCTGTGTGAAAAAATTACCAACAATTACTGCTAGTCTTTACAGTAAAGTAAATAAAAAAAAAAATGAAGGCACAATCTTATTACCAGGCTGCTCTCCTTCCTGTGGTCCATAGTAAGTAAATAGACGCTCCAATAAGGTGTCCTCATTTCCACCAGGCTGCAAGGCCTCTTCCTCCAACAACCACAGCAGACCTCTGGCCTCGTCAGTTCTTGCAAGGGTCCGTACCTGAGATTAAAACCAAGTTCATTACCCAAGATACATTTCTGCCGTCTCCTCCTGTCAAACAATTGTTACAAGCTTATTTTTCATGTGCATGGGAGCGCAAGCACAAGGAATGAGACCTGCTAACAAACTCCCATTAATCAGAGTAACAACCCCCTCCTTCCCCACTTATCCACAATCTCATTTCTCCGGTCCTCCAGGCAGCTTTGGCTCTAATTGCCAGCCTGATTTTCCTGATGAGATGGCAGCAGAGAAGGGGGACTGGAGAAAAAATAATAACAAGGCCGCAGAGTCAGCAGGGGTAATTCTAGGCGCTATTTTAAAGACACTTAAGGAAAAGAATCAATACTTAATGCTTGAGATAGCAAAAACACATTATTTTGTAGTAAAACGTTTTAGTCTGCTTTCTTGTCTCTGTTGAAAATTCAATCTGGGTGGCTACAAGGTAAAATTACAGCCTTCATTAGGGGGTATATAGGTCCTTTACACATAGACACTACAGCTCTGTGCCCGTCAGTTCTACCCAATTAGTGGTAACAAAGAAGATTGGTTTTCAGATCTCAGTCACATCTTCTGCCTTTATCAGAGCCGTGTGTGTGTGTGTGTGTGTGTACACACCTACACAGAAAACATTCACAGTTCCCAAATGAGGAAGTTACAGTGATTTAAAAATAAATATAGTTTGCAATGTGGAATTTTCCAAATAACAATTCCTATAATAGCCCTTCTGCTCTCCTTATGATTTGTTTTGTCCGTCACAACTGTTGCAGAGAAGCAACTAACCAATCTCATTCAGTCTTCCTTCAAAAAGAGTCCATATACTCAATATAGTATACAGTGTGTGTCCTTTGATTTTTTTTTTGCTAATTCTTTATTTATATAAATAGTGTGAGTGAAGCATCCTTAAGAGCCAAACCTTACACAATAGGTGCGATATCTCACAAAAAATAAAAGGTAGCATTCTATCGTATTGAGGAGGAACAGAAATGCTAGGCATCTGACAGTAAAAAAAAACAAAAAAACAAGTAAAATCTCTCTTCCAAGATCATGGAGATAACTTGTAGAAGAAAAATGCCAAACTCACTTGGTCGGATACTCCAATTTTTTAAAAGGAAAGGACAGAACAGGGGAGCTTACGGTTGGAATCACAGGTGACTGAATAGCAAGGGCCGGGAAGCCTGTAAAAAAACAATGACAGACTGCCAGCCGCTGTGATTATTTATGCGCATATCTAGGGACTATCTGCAGTTAGGGACAAATGATCGACCTTGGACACAGACAGGTGGCATCCAGGACCAATCATCTGTCCCTAACCAAAGGTAACTGCAGGATGTGCGGATACATGCGAACAGCGGCAGACGGCCATGGCTTCGGTCAGTATGTCACTGCTTTGTATGCTCAATCACCTGTGATTTCAGTCACAGAAATCTATTGATGGCCCTATTTAGAAATATGATTGAGGTGTAAAGGAAATGGTACCTTTAAATTGTATAGTGTGTGTTTAGCTTTAAACTAGCATTATCTAAAACATACCGGTATGTATTTTTTTACAATTCTGCTTCACATAGATTTTTCTAACCTATCTGTATGTACAATAATGTAGTAAATCCCTTTAGTGATCTACTGCTGTAAGAGGATAACTAACAAGCCTCTGGCAGTATAAAGTACATTTTATGTTGCAGGTAACATGAGCCCTAATGACATTCCCACAACTTTCAATATCCCTCTAGAGTCTGAGCAATTTATAGCAATTGTGTTATTTTCACTGTAACGTATACTGTATCTCTTATATGGCATGAGACAAACTCCAAGTAATGAGCAAATATAGCTGGCCTTAACCGCACATATTGTATAATTCAATTACAGAAACCAGCATATAAGACAAAGATACATGCAACCATCAATGTGTAAATTAAGCTGATTATATTTAGAGATAGAGAACCCTAAAGTTAAATTTCCTTTAGAACACAAACGTTTGTTACCCAACTGAAATATGCAGTTGATAGTTCTTAAGAGCCGGTTCACACAGGGGAGACTCTGGATCCGACTTCAAGTCGCCCCAAGTCGCGCTGTTTTTAAAACTAATGGAAGTGAATGGAGTCGTCTTAATGTACACGACTGCAGTCGTTCTGACTTCAAAAAAGGTTCCTGTACGACTTCAATCCGACTTGTAGGCGACTTGTACCCATTGATTTCAATGGAAGTCGCCTCCAAGTCGGATCCCCGTTCATAGAGAGGCAACTTTACAGGAAGTCGCCCCTCTGTGAACCGGCTCTAAGGCAAACCCCTCCCACGGAGCTGGTATTTGGTATGAATCATGAGTGGGAACTCCACGCCAATTTTTTAATAAAAAACCGGCATGGGTTCCCCTCCAAGAGCATACCAGGCCCTTAGGTATGGTATGGATTTTAAAACGGCGTGGGGGTCCCCCTAAAATCCATACCAGACCCTTATCCGAGCACGCAGCCCGGCCGGTCAGGAAAGGGGGTGGGGACGAGCGAGCACCCCCCCTCCTGAACCATGCCAGGCCGCATGCCCTCAACATGTGGGGTGGGTGCTTTGGGGCAGGGGGCGCCCTGCGGCCCCCCCACCCCAAAGCACTCTGCCCCCATGTTGATGAGGACAGGGCCTCTTCCCGACAACCCTGGCCATTGGTTGTCGGGGTCTGCGGGCGGGGGGCTTATCGGAATCCGGGAGCCCCCTTTAATAAGGGGGCCCCCAGATCCCGGCCCCCCACCCTATGTGAATGAGTATGGGGTACATTGTACCCCTACCCATTGACCTGGGGGAAAAGTGTCAATAAAAAAAAACACACTAGACAGCTTTTTAAAGTCATTTATTAGGCAGCTCCGGGGGTCTTCTTCCGACTCTCCGGTGCCTTTTCCGCGCTCTCCGGTTCTTCTCCCACTCTCCAGTGCTTTCTGCCTTCTGCCGGCCCCTCCGCTATCTTCTTCCAGCTCTTTTGCTAGCGGGGGCCCGGTCTTCATCGTCGTCTTCTTCCCTCTTCTCTCCTGGAGATGTTGACATGGCGAGGTCTCCCGCTGTAATGCAGTGTGAGTGGCACGCAATAATTTATATAGGCATGGGGCGTGGTCACCGGGTGATGCGACCCCGCCCCCTTATGACGTCACAGTTCCATAATGCCCCGGGCTGTGACGTCATAGGGGGCAGGATCACCGGGTGACATCACCCGGTGACCACGCCCCATGCCTATATAAATTATTGCGTGCCGCTCACACTGCATTACAGCGGGAGACCTCGTTGTGTCAACATCTCCAAAAAAATAAAATAAAGATACTGTTCCTTTAAAGCATGTTATACAGCACAGTGCTTGTGCTATGTCATTTGGCCCCCTGTATACCCTAAAAAACCTGGCTGATCCTGCCTGACTATACCCCTCCCCTCTGCAAACAGACCACCATAATCATGGCTGCTGAGCCCTGACATCTTTGTCAGTTTGCGTGATTCGGTCATCTGCAGCCCTGCTCTCTGTAGCTCTCCCTGTGTCTGTCTCCTCCCCCTTCCTCTCCCCTCCCTGCTTGTACCAGCGCAATAACATGTGTCCCTGTGCCTGTTTAATGTAAAAAAATCTGCCGATCTGTACCTTGAATGAGCGCGACTCCAGGCGCTCAGCTGATTGACGGCTCTCTCATCTCTCTCCATCCTCCCCGGCTGACGTCAGCGGGACGGCTCAGCCCCGCTTACTGCAGTTGTGAGCTGAAGAGAGGAGGAGGAGAGGAATCAGCTGTGCACCCAGAGCGGCGCTTACTGTATATCGGTACAGATTGGCAGATTTTTTACAGAACACCGTCACAGGGACACATGTTATTAAAAAGGTACAGCGGGAATAAGAAGATTTCATAGAAATGGGTTAACAACCACTTTAAGGAAAACCAGTCTTTAACCTTGATAGGGAAATGGCATATTTCATATTCCTTATTAAGGTTGGCCTCACAAATATATAATAAAGCTTCTAATATCTTGGTTATTTTGGCAACGTTTAGCTGACTCGTGTGATTGGAAAGTGATTGTAAGCTGACTCTATGGACAAGTCAGCACCCTCTCCTTCAGGAATGTGCCTCCTTAGAAGGTCATATTGTTGCTTATAAGGGGAGTTGGCCAGGGGTTGTCTTTTCCTTACATTCAAGTTCTATATTTCCAGAGCCAAAACTGGTAGGATTTTAGTCTCACACCAGAGCTTGCGTTATGCTTGTGTCTGAATCTGGTCAGCCATGCTGCATAAAAGCAGGTTGACCCCATGGCGAAACAGCATCTTTAGATAAGTATTCTTGTTATATTTTCTTTATCTTTATCTGTCAGTAGTTTTAATAATCGTTATACTTTGAAGTATCTGTGTGATCTTTCTTTGCACATATTGAACACAACCCCACAAACGTGACAAAACAAACCTTTTAGATTTTTTTTTTGGTCTTCTAGTTCTAAACAGCTACCATTAAAACCTTTTCAAGGCTGTGTTTTTGCTTGGGGCACTTACAGACAGCAGGACTAGGAGAAATGGTGGAGACTGAAAATACATTTTGTTTCCCATTTCGGACCACCTTTGTCAGAATGCCCTTTAGTTCAGAAAACATGAAACCATCTCTCCTTTCTCTAGTTTGGCGATATGTACTATCAAATAGTAGTTTTGCATGCTTGCTCTCAAAGAGCATTCTAGTGATCCTGTTTGTTAAAATAATCACATGCCACAAAGGGCGGAGTGTATACTGACCAGCCATAACATTCTGACCATTAACTGGTAAAGTGAATGAATAAAGGGGTCACATTATGGGGCCACTTTCCTGAGATTGCGGCCTCCCTAGCCCAAATTAATACAAAATTAGGTTAGATTGGCAGCAGTAGTTTAGTCAGGAGCCTGCCCCTTTAAGGGGCTAGATTACAGCTAGTCAGGAAGAGCCAATGGGGGTTCAGGGAATTTTCTGGAATTATAGGGATTGGCTATAAAAGGGCCAGCAGGTGCAGGGTTCTCCCTCTTTCCTGCGGACAGCAAAGAAGATTTGAGCTCGAGCTGTGAAGACATTTTTCTTACCTGATGGCAGCTCTGGTGATGCAGCTGTTGGAGAATGCAGGTAGCTCAGGAGGAGAGGCATGGCTGAGACATTGCAGGGCGTCAGCTCCGGAGGAGGAGGCACTGCTTATGGAGCAAGAGGGAGGAGGCTTGGCAGTGGGCGGCGAGCTGATGGAGGACACAGATACAGGGCGGGGTGTTCCTGTGCCCGCACCGCCTGCAAGAGCAAGGAGAAGCGCGCCTCCAGAGCGAGAAGGACGGGCTGCGGAAGAAGCTGAAGAGACTCGTGTGCCTCAAGGAAAGCCAAGGGAAGATGGCGGCGGCGTGACATCACGGTGCCGCTGCGGAGGTCAGAAGAGGCGGACTTGTTCTCAGTTGCCAGCAGGAAGAAGCGGACGGCGTGGCCAGCTCCATCAGGCTGCACAGGACACAAGGGGGAGACAGCTTGTGCAGCAGTCTCCCAGGCAGCAGCGCGTATCATCGCAGCAAGGCACTCAGCATGCAGAGATGCCCCAACAGGTGCTAGGTGTGCAGACTCCACAGGTTGCAGGTGTTACAGGCTCCAGCAGGTGGTGAGTTGACTCAATTACATGTGTATCTGGTTTGGTAGGTTCACTGTCTTCTTTAATTCAATCACTGTCCAAAGTGTCAGCTCCTGCTGTGTCTTCAGCTTCCCTGGTCTCTCTGTCTGTTAACCCTTCTGTTTCCTCTCATACTCCTGTGTTGTCTAATCTTCCTGTCAGTTTATCCTCTCAACAAGAAAAAAGTACTGTTAGTGTTTTACAGTCAGTCAGGTTAGCCCCTCATTACAGACAGCTGTGCATGCTAAAATCCATGTACCTGAGACATATATGAAAGATGTTATGCCTTGTGAGATGTCCCCTTTAGGATATCATTTAAATGCAAATATTAAAGCTAAAATTTATGTGGACATTCTCTCCCTTCTGCCTGCTCATAAGGATTTCATGGTCAGAGCTGACAAGAGGGGTGAGGAGAGAAGTGAGGAGGAAAGGCGCAGGGTGATCCCTAGGTCATGTAAACAATTGGCTGCAAGCCTTTTTGTATTTATTCTGGTATAATGGCGGAAAAGCACCCAGAGCGGTGTGGGGGACTTTTCCAACATTTGTTCATATCCTAGAAGCCTACAAAAATTTTGGTGGCCTGGGTTGATTCTATTATGACGAATTCTTTTGTCAGAAATTGTCCATTCACCCGTCACTTAGGTGGGGTATGAAAGATGTGGGCCTGTGGCTCAATTTGATATTTCCGCAGAAGCAGGTAGCACCTAGGCAACTCACTGTTAACACTTCCACGGCGGCCTTTAGAAAAGGCTGCTGTTTTGCATTTAATGATAGTCAATGCCGCTGGAATAATTCTTGCAAATACAGAAATGAATGTTCCATCTGTGCGGAGACGCACCCAGCGGCAAAAATGTTTTAAGAGAAATGCAGCTGCAGGTTCTAGCCAGGCGCAGCATATTTTGGTAAGGGATACGTTATGTAAGGAACTAAGGATTGCGGGGCCCTTTTGAGCACCCCCCTTTTTGTAATTTTCGGATTTCCCCATTGGGAGTAGTGCCCAAACGGGAACCTAATGAATTTCGTATTATACACCATCTATCCTTTCCTAAAGGTGATTCATTGATTGATGATATTGATAGGAACCTATGTTCCATGTCTTATGCTATGTTTGAGGAAGCGATTGGCAAGATCAGGTTGTTTGGCCCGGGGGCGTTGTTGGCGAAGGCTGACATAAAATCAGCTTTTCGGCTCTTGCCCGTTTCCCCGGAGGCCTTTAATTCCTTGGGTTTTTATTTTGAGGGACAGTACTTTTTTGACATGTATCTCCCAATGGGGTGTTCGTTGTCTTGCTCATACTTTGAAACATTTTCCACATTCCTTCACTGGATACTTGGCATTCGGTCCGGGTTTGATAGTACAGTGCACTATTTAGATTTCTTATTTGTTGGTCCAGCAGACTCTAGTTTATGTTCAGACTTGTTGCTATAATTTCAAGCTATGTCTCTTGAATTTGGTGTCCCGTTGGCGGAGGGAAAAACTTGCTGGCCCAGCACTTTGTTGGAATTTTTGGGCATTGAGATAGATACCCGCAGTATGGAATTCCGTTTGCCAGCGGAAAAATTGAATAAAATAAAATGGTTGATCGCGACGGTGTTGCAAAAGAAGATACTTTTGAAAGAAATGTAGTCACTCTTGGGTGTTCTGGCATTTGCGTGCAGAATCATGCCTGTTGGCAGGAATTTTTCACGTCGGCTTTACCTGTTTTTTTTTCGGGCTCGAAATCTCCCTTGGATCATGTTAGGATAGCTACCCCTATTAAAAAGGATTTGATGGTTTGGGCTAGCTTTCTTGATTGTTATAATGGTAAGTCCTTGTTTCAGGCCGAATTTGTTGTGGCACGGGATTTTTGTCTGTTTACAGATGCGGCTGGCTCCAAAGGTTTTGGAGCCATCTGGAGATCGCATTGGTTCTGTGCCGCTTGGCCGGAGTCCTGGGTGAGATCAGGAGCTACCAAGAATGTGGTATTGCTAGAGTTGTTTCCAATTTTAGGGGCACTGGAGTTGTGGGGCTCAGAGTTTGCTAATAGGCTCATCTTGGTGGAAACTGATAACAAAGGTGTGTTATATGCAGTGAATTGTCTCTGGTCTAGTTCTTGGTTGGTAATCAAAATCTTGCGTCAGGTGGTCTTCAGATGCCTCAAATTTAACATCTGGTTGAAGGCTAGGTATACTCCGGGGATATTGAAAAACATTCTCTATCTCGTTTTCAGGTGGAGCGTTTTCGTAGTTTGCTTTCGGAGGCAGACGCAGTTGGCATCCTGTGCCCGGCCTATTTGTGGGAGATGATCTGAGTGCTGTGACAGATGCTATTAGGGGCTCCTTAGCTCCTAAGACTTGGTCAAGTTATGCTGCAGCTTGGAGCAGCTGGATAGCCTTTGCCAGTACTGAAGGTTTTCAGTTTAATTGACCTTCTGAGGGTGCTATTTTGGCTTTTCTGTCCAGTTTAATGTGGCAGCAATTTTCACATAGTCATGTGACAAAAATGTTGGCCGGCATATCATTTTTCTTCCGTTTCTTAGGTCTGAGACCTTGTACTTCTTATTTTTCTGTAAAACAGGCGCTGAAGGGGTTCAAGAGATTGACTTTCGTCACAGATGACAGAAGACCGATCTCTCTTGACATTCTCAGTGGCTTTTGCAGAATTACTTCAGTTGTCTGTTTTTCCTCTTACTTTACTTTATTTACTTTATTATTTAGGACAGCCTTTGTTCTTGCCTTTTTTGGGGCGTTCCGTATCTCGGAATTAGTTCCGGGAAGCAAGCAGGGTGGTTCTGGAATTCGATTTGATTGGGTGTTCATGTGTGGCTGCAGCATTCCAAAATGGATCAATGTGGCAAGGGCAGAGGGGTTTATCTAAGGGAGCACGATGATGTTTTCATGTGCCCAGTAGCCTTAGTTAAGCAATTCATGGGACTTAGGCCTCCCGGGGGGGGGGATTTTTTCTCACTCACGTTAATTTGTTGCCCCTGACGAAGTACCAATTCGATGCAGTCCTAAAGAAGAGTTTGGGTAGCATGGGATTAAGTAATTTCAGGTTTTCCTCCCACTCCTTTCGGATTGGCGCAGCCTCGGAGGCGGCTCGACCGGGTGTCCCGGAATCGGATATTAAAGCAATGGGGAAGTGGAAGTCGAAATGTTTTAAGTTATATGTTCGTCCTAATTTGTTTGTTTCATTTTAGGTACCCAACACACAGTTTGGATTATGGGGCACTCATTTATTTATTGGGCTCAAAAAAGAGCGGCTTAACGCAGCTATTCACCGAATTTGTCTCTGCACCCGGACTCTTTTTGGTTGTTTTGGAAAGGTATAAGAGGCCTTCAGTAGTTTCAACTGAACTTTCATTTATCTAGGTTGTGTCACCTATGGCCGTTGCCATCTATCCTGATAATTCACTTGGGAGGTAATGATTTGAGAAACGTTAAAACATTAGACTTGCTGTTCATGATCAAGCAAGACTTGCATCGCTTCAGTACGACTTTCCCAGGTACAACGTTAGTTTTTTCTGAGGTGGTTCCTCGTCTTTCATGGCTCTCCTCTGCACAGAGGAGGGTTATGGAAAAAATGAGGAAAAGAGTCAATAGGGCTCTTGAAAAGTTCATGCCCCCCATAGTCGTATCGGCATGTGGACTTGGAAGGGGGTTATCCAGGTCTATACAGACTGGATGGCGTTCACTTATCCGAAGTGGGTAATGATATCTTTAATGTGGGTTTGCAGAACATGATTGAGAAGGCCGCGACGCTTGGGGTGGGCCGGTCTTGATGCTCAAGACCGGCGTGTGGGGACTGTTATTTATATTTGAAGTTGTGCTACTGCTCGAGTTCTAATAACTGAGCAGGTAGAAATGTTATTTGAATATTTATGAAGTTTTGATTGGTAATAAAGATTTATGGAAAATTATTTGTGAAAAACCAATAAAGGTGTCGCGGCCAAGTTTTTGCCAAATAAAATGTTTCAGGTGTTTATTTAAGTAGTTGTATCTGGGGAAGTTTTGGTCTGGGCGGGTGTGGCCTGCAATCTCATGAATAAAGGGGTCACATTATGGGGCCACTTTCCTGAGATTGCGGCCTCCCTAGCCCAAATTAATACAAAATTAGGTTAGATTGGCAGCAGTAGTTTAGTCAGGAGCCTGCCCCTTTAAGGGGCTAGATTACAGCTAGTCAGGAAGAGCCAATGGGGGTTCAGGGAATTTTCTGGAATTATAGGGATTGGCTATAAAAGGGCCAGCAGGTGCAGGGTTCTTCCTCTTTCCGGCGGACAGCAAAGAAGATTTGAGCTCCCTCCCTCCCGCCCCAGTCGCGATCACTTTTATGTGGTGGGTCACCCTGGATCCAGGGGGGACTGTTATTTATATTTGAAGTTGTGCTACTGCTCGAGTTCTAATAACTGAGCAGGTAGAAATGTTATTTGAATATTTATGAAGTTTTGATTGGTAATAAAGATTTATGGAAAATTATTTGTGAAAAACCAATAAAGGTGTCGCGGCCAAGTTTTTGCCAAATAAAATGTTTCAGGTGTTTATTTAAGTAGTTGTATCTGGGGAAGTTTTGGTCTGGGCGGGTGTGGCCTGCAATCTCATAACATTGATTATCTTGTTACCATGGTATCTGAAAGCAGGTGGGATATATTAGGGAAAAATTAAATATGGTCTCCCTGAAGTTGATGTGTTGAAAGTAGAAAAAAAATGGTCAAACATAAGGATTTGAGCAATTTTGACAAGAACCAAAATTGTAATCGTTAGACGACCAGGTCAGTGAATCTCCAAAACTGTAGCACTTGAGGGATGTTCCCAGTCTCCAGGACCTACCAAAAGTGGTCCAAAAAAGGAAAACCAGCAACGGGATTATGGCTGGCCAAGGTTTATTGATGCATGTGGGGAGTGAAGGCTGGCCCCTGTAGCCTGATCCAATAGAAGAGCTACTGTAGCTTAAAAATGAAAAAGGTTATGCTGGTTCTCATAAAAAGGTGTAAGAACACAGTACATTACAGTTTGCATCTATGTAGCCCCATACTCAACAGAGCAGTCAGAATACCCATTCTGACAACCAAAAGTGCTTACAATGGGTACATGAGCATCAGACCTGGACTACGGAGCAAGTGAAGAAGAAGGTAGCCTGGTCTGATGAATTCAAGAATGGTTTGAGGTACACAAGATTGGGTGTTGACATTGCCTCCAAATTCTCCAGATCTCAATCCAATAAAATTTTTGTGGAATGTGCTGGAAAAACAAGTCCATGGATAAATGGAGGCCCCACCTCGTGACTTACAAGACTTAAAGGACCTGCTACTGACAGCTTTGTGTAAGATACCACAGCATTCCTTCAGAGGTCTAGTGGAGTCCATGCCTCGACAGGTTATGGAGGGTGGTCACAATGTTATGGCTGATTAGTGTATATAATAAGGTATTATTATTCAGGCATGCCTAGGATAGCCAATTATATCCATAAATCTATTATTTTATTCATCCTTCACATTATTCTATGGGGGACATGTCATTCTAACCAAATCGCTGTGGACATCATTTACAAAGTGCCAGACTGAACAACAGAGGATTTCCAGCTTGACAACCAATAAACTCTTCCTTTCCGTTTATTTGGGCAGCATAAAATATGCAAAGGAAGCATTGACTAGTTGCTAGGCGGGAAACAGATGAATTTCAGGTATGGATTCCTTTGCATAGCTACATTGGCCCAGCTTGCACCAACAAAAATATACTTACCGTATATACTCGAGTATAAGTCGACTCGAATATAAGCCGAGGCACCTAATTTTACCACAAAAAAAAAAAATGGGAAAACGTATTGACTTCAGTATAAGCCTAAGGTGTCCATCTGCATGACTCACTGTGCCTCACTGTGTCCATGTGCACGTGCATGCCTCACTGTGTGGATGCCTCACTGTCACTGTGCCCAATCGCCCTACCTGATCTCCGGCGCTGTGTGACTAGACTGACGTTTAACATTGGAGTCTATGGAAGGGGTGTCCGACTTTGAAAAATCGGTGCTCCCCGGCCGTAGGTCCCCTGGACAACAAACTTTGCACACTTATAGATGAAGAGTGGGGCTACACGTGTGCCATGTTTGGGGTCCAGGGATCCTAGGGCCGGCCGGTACCGGGTCCCCAAAATCACTGGAGAAATTACGTTTAACATGGGAGTCTGAGGAAGGGGTGCCCGGCTTTGAAAAATCGGTGCTCCACAGCCAACACAGACTCGAGTATAAGCCGAGGGGGGCATTTTCAGCACAAAAAAATGTGCTGAAAACTCGGCTTATACTCGAGTATATACGGTATTCCATATCTGGCTTTGTGAAAGCAGTGAATAGCTGTAGTAGCCACCACCAATACAGTAATCTCGCCATCTTCCAGGGTCCTGTGCCGAGCGGCTGCTCTGCTGCATAGCAAACAAAGGGGGATTGCTTGCTTCGCATTGGTGCCATTCACAGAGCGCATTGCATTATTCTCAATGAATACAAGCCATTCTCTGATTGGACAAGATGGAGGCAGGTCAATGACCTCAAGATTTCCACCTTGCCCAATTAGAGAACACTTTGCAGTGATTGACTGAAAAGCATTCTTTGAATGGCGCCCTTGCCGAGTGGGCAGCCCCCTGTGGTTACTAAGCAGCAGGCCAGCTGCTCAGGACGGGACCTAAAAGAGCGAGGATCACTCTAGTAGCGATGGCTACTAGAGTGATTCTTCACTTCCAAATGGATTGGCTAGGTATGGTGCAGTGTAAAAATGCAAAAACATCCACACTTGGAGTTCAGCTTTAAGGCCTAAATCGCAAAGTCCCTAGCTACCAGGAGCACTGTGGATATTTTATGGGCTGTTGAGCAGTAAAAAAAAAATAATAATTGAGAATTGGCAAGGTACAATATCGTATAGTACTTTATAGGAGGAAGAAGACAGTGCTCCCCAGAAAGATATACTTACAAACTACACCTAGAAATAAGGTTCTTTGCAATTAATTACATACATTACACACATACATTGATGAGATAATTTACAGTACTCTCCTTTACATGTGCATCTGTGCGATAAAATGACTACAGCACCCACATACTATTTTTTGATTCATGCCAAGCCTCTCATGGGGACACCTGGGCTGAAAGCTTTGCTCTGGTTTTCCCTGATCAGCTCACTTACTGCAGACATTACAGTAGGGTTGAGCTCTCTCTACATAGGTCTTAAAATGTATTATACATTTTGGAGAATGTAACTGGATGGGTTAAAACACCCAAAAGGTTAATAGGATAAGAGATACAGGAAGCAAGGGATGCCATAGCCCACTATAAAACCGAAACATAATTTCTGGGTGAACTACATGAACCCTCATTATCTTTATTATTGTTCTAACTTTTATCTTTTTTTAGGCCTTTGATTTCAAGTAAAGGAGATGTGTTTATAGACATCTCCTTGCCTGCTGCAACTTAAGCAGTTAGACACCTGTTCAGTCATCCACAGCCTGCCGTTACATCCATGCATATAAACATAATTCAGACACTGCATCACACTGCGCACAAGAACACATGAAAACAAGAGTTTTATTAGAGCAGAAATAATTGCACGGATCATTTTATCCCCTACTTTAAAAAACTAAAGGAAAGGCCAATACCTAATGTATGAGAGTCAAAACATCATTGTTTAGTAAACCAGTCTCCAGAAATAAAGTACCCCCCCCCTCAGAAAATTCAGTGCGAGCCCTTTCACACTGGGTCGCTTTGCAGGCGCTAGAACGCTAAAAATAACGCCTGCAAAGCGACCTGGAACAGCCGCTGCTGTCTCTCCAATGTGAAAGCCCTGAAGGCTTTCACACTGGAGCGGTGCGCTAGCAGGACGGTAAAAAAAAGTCCTGCTAGCAGCATCTTTGGAGCGGTGAAGGAGCGGTGTGTATACTGCTCCTGCCCATTGAAATCAACGGGGCACCACGGCTATACCGCCGGCAAAGCGCCTCTGCAGAGGCGCTTTGCGGTGGTTTTTAACCCTTTCTCGGTCGCTAGCGGCCGAATAGCGCTGTGAAATTGACGGTAAAGCGCCGCTAAAAATAGCGGCGCTTTACCACAGACGGCGCTTTGCCGCAGACGCCGCTCCCGCCCCAGTGTGAAAGTAGGCTAAGGGTGACTATAAGGTAAATTACAGTCAGAATGATAATGCATTTGTAAAGATGTCTCTGCTTGATGCAAAGGCAGTATGTAAAAAGGGTGATTTTTTTTTATCAAGTTTTCACAAGTAAAGCATCATTAGGTTTCAAAACAGACCAAAGCTAAAGCATGTACATCAAATGAATATTATGTAGTAGTCTATCCATCTAGCATAAGTAATTTTAGGCACTATCACATTTTCCTCAACTCTTTACCACCAGCTGCAAAAAGCCTTCTGTTTACAGAGCTCTATAACTCAATAGGAATTTTATATATAGCCGATTAAGAGCAATTACTCATCCTTCTCCCACCCCCTTTCTCTTGTTTAGAGACACTGTTGCATACAACTAGACAACCCCTAATGTGCTGTCCATGCATATTATTACATTGTCACATATATTTTTATTCCTAAAACAAACACTGTAAACATACACATACAGTAAAGAATGGATTTAAAACATTTCAAAACTTAAAGCAGAGCTCCACCCAAAAGGGGAAGCTCTGCTTGTCTGCCACATTTGGCACCTTCTGGGGGGAGCGGGTACCTGTTTTTGACAGTTCAGGCCCCCCTCCTCCTCCTTCCCCCGCTGCCGAACCATCCACAGAGCACAGCACGATAGAGAACTGGCTGTAAAGCTGCAAGGTTTCACTGCTGGTTTCCCTTGGTAAAGATAGCGGTGGCAGCACCCGATAGCTGATTAAAAAATCGGCTTGGGTGAATACACTGCTGGATTCCTGGACAGGTAAGTGTCTTAATATTAAAAGTCAGTAGCTACAGTATGTGTAGCTGCTGACTTATTTTTTCTGCAGGAGCCTGGAGCTCCACTTTAAGGCTGACATACATGGCTCAATTTCCTATTTTTCAGCCGAAAAAGGAGAAAATATCAATGGATTCCCAGCTGCGACACCCACAGCTGCCTGAATACCACAGCCCTGACAAACAGTGACTGCATTTAATTTGTCAGCGCCACCCGGCCTTGTCAATTTTTAAATCAACTTTTGTTGAGCCAGGGGGTGCTTTCAGGGCCATCCACAGCTCAAATTTTGACTCATTCAGCAAGAATTGATTGGAATTCGAGCCGTCTACGAGGGCCATTACAGAAATAAATAAAAGTATCCCAAAGCCATTTTAATTTCCCATTAACTCTGACACTGCAATAGAAAGCTACACATGGTTGGGAGCTCCCAGCACTGCAGATAACTATTCCAAATGGCTCTGCCTACAAAGGGTAACTTTAAAAGCGGTATTAACCCCCAAACCAAAAACGTAATTTACTGCAGCTTACTAATCATTAGATCACCTGCTGATCTGGCCAGTAATTACACCTTCTATATTAGAGTGTCTCCACTATGGATGAATGAGCATAGGGCCACCTTTGGACAGCAGCAATGTTAGTCTGGGGGGGGGGGGGGAGGGGATGTAAGATGTACTAGCAGGTTTAAAGCAGACCTTCAGTCATTTTTTCAACTTTCCATCTATTAATTCTTCTGCCCTTGTTGTTTTAACTTTGGATAGTAAAACATTTTTTTTTTCTGCCAGTAAATACCTTATACAGCCCATTTCCTGTTTCTTGTCTGGTAAAAAGGAGAGGGGGTGGTGAGTCATAAGAGGGCCAATGAGAGCTGCAGAGCTGGAGGTGTGCCTCTATGTAAATAGAAAAAGTGAACAGGCAGCAGCTTCAGCTGCCCACAGTTAAAATGGTTGCAGCCAGACTTAGTGGGGGGATATTTCTGCAGCATATTTGGCAAGTACAGAATCACAGTATATACCGTATTTATCGGCGTATAACACGCACTTTTTTCCCCTTAAAATCAGGGGAAAATCGTGGGTGCGTGTTATACGCCGATACCCACTGATCCCGGCGATCTCCGCTGACTGAGCGGAGCGCAGCGATCGCCGCCGAGATACACATAGCCGAGTGTACTCGGCTATACTCGGCTTTTCTCGGCTCTGCTCACAGTCATGCCCAGTCCCGCCATTGGACCTGTGATATGTCCATCATAGGGCGGGACTCGGTGTGACTGTGAGCGGAGCCGAGAAAAGCCGAGTATAGCCGAGTACACTCGGCTATGTGTATCTCGGCGGCGGCTCCGCCCAGTCCCTGCGTCTCTGCGTCCCTGCGTTCCCGGCGGCGTTCGCCTAGTCTCTGTGGTGATCTCGGCGGCGCCAATTTTGAAAACTGGGGCAAGGCTGCACTTAGCAAAGGCTGCACTGGACACTGGGCAAAGCTACACTGGGCAAAGGCTGCACTGGACAAAGCTGCACTGGACACTGGGCAAAGGCTGCACTGGGCAAAGGCTGCACTGGACACTGGGCAAAGGCTGCACTGGACAAAGCTGCACTGGACACTGAGCAAAGCTGCACTGGGCAAAGGCTGCACTGGACACTGGGCAAAGGCTGCAATGGACACTGCTGACAAGGCTGCAACGGACACTGGTAAGGCTGCATTTAAATGTAAGTTTTTTTTTTCCTTAAACTTCCCTCCTAAAAGTTTTTTCCCTAAAATTCCCTCCTAAACTTGGGGTGCGTTTTATACGCCGGTGCGTGTTATACGCCGATAAATACGGTATAAAATAATATGCAAAGTGGTTGGAGGGAAGCTTCAGAATGTTTTTATTACAAATTATGTGAGCAAACTGCAGTTCCTCTTTAAAATTCACTACCAAATTGAAGCCAAGCTCCAGCTAATGCTTTAAAAGCAGTTAAAGTTTTTTTCTTTTTGGGATAAATATGTTACACAAATAATAGCAGATCACTGTAAAAACCTGTCAGTGGTAAATGGTTTGTCTCATCCCTACAACTGACAAAATATGCAGGGGAGCTTGTGCTTTTGAAAAACAGACTATCTGGATCACCAGATAAAAATAGAAGAAAGCAAGCCTAAAAAAGAAAACAAATGCAGCCATCAGATCTAAAAACTGGTAAGCTGCAATAAAACACGTTTGCTTTTGGGTTTAATCTAGACACAATCAGACTGCAGAAAAGAGTTTTTGGGGAACAGATTGTTTCCATGAAAATTTGAAGTGATCTGTTCATGCACAGTCGCCTGGGGACTGGATCAGATCAACACTGACCAGATCCAGACCCCCTTGGGGGGAAAAAAATATTCTAATTTGTGTTCTTGTGAACCTGAGCTTGTACAGCTCTTCTAAATTTAAAACATTAAGGAGGTGCAGCTCCTAACATTAGGGTGCAAGCCTCTTTATTAATTAGGAGCAATCAGTTGTATGTTCTATGGCTGTGACATGCTCTGCTCTCTCTGTCATCCCCACCCCTCGCTCGGCTCAGAGCAGAGGAGGGCGTTAACTATGTGCAGTCTCTGTTCATGTAGTGTAAACGCTGGGCATCATTGGAGCATGCAGCCCCAGTTCTCTATTGCCTGTCTACAGACTGCTCACATCCCTTATAAATAGGTTGGGAATTGGCCATTGTTTCCTTTGGTAATCCGGTACAAACCTGCGCTAGTTTCTATTTCACTGTAAAATACAAATTGGCACAAACAGACCTGAAACTGGTCTATCAGCTCTGCTAATATGACGCACTCCACTTCTGACAGTTTCCTGCACCGTTATAGCAGTGCGGGAAGCTTAAAGGGGAGCTCCACCCAAAAGGGGAACCTCTGCTTGTTCGCACCCTCCACTGCCACATTTGGCGGGGGAGCGGGTACCTAGTTTTGACAGGTACCCGCTCCCACTTTTGGGTAAGATTGCCATGGCAATCTCAGAGTATGTCCAACCCCCCCCCACTACCTTCTGGGACACACACAGGTCTCAGAAGACGGCGGGACCATTCAGAAAGTGCAGCACGACTCCAGCATGCACAGTAGGAACCCAGCTGTGAAGCCTGAAGCTTGACTGCTGGTTTTCCATAGTTAAGATGCCGGTGCCTGCACCTGAAGCCGATTGAAGGGGGAGGGGTTGACTTCACTGGATTTCAACAGGCAAGTCTCCTTATATTAAAAGTCAGCAGCTACAGTATTTGTAGCTGCTGACCTAATTTGTTTTGCCCAAAATGGAGATCCTCTTAAGTCCTCTGTTTTTTAACTTAGAATCTGACTCTTTAGCTTGAGAGTTGGGTATCAGAGGACACCTGAAGTCTGACAGCAGCTGACATGCCAACTGCCTAATCTGTACTGAGACAACTAAAAAGAGTTGGCCATTGCTGACCTTCTGAAAATGTTAGTTGTGTGGTTTTCCTGTGATTTCAAAATTTTGAGACACTGATCTGGAAAAAAACATGCAGATCAAGAAGAGCCAGAAATGTCAATCTGCAAAACTTGACAAAGAAAAAACACAAGCCATTGAAATACAGCAGGAAATGCCATTTTAAAGAAGTTAAAGCAATGGCAAACACACTGTCCTGAAAACAGTTACCATATTTTTTGGCGTACAAGACTACCTTTTACACTTAAAAAAAATGTCCAAAAATCGCGGGTCGTCTTATACACCGGGTATAGAATGCTGCCCAATGGATGTCAGCCCCCTGGATGCCCGCTGGATGTCCGGTAATACTCTATGTCGCTTCAGCCACATAGAGTATTCGCTGCTGAGCCAATCCCAGCGAGCGAAGTATTCTATTAATGAATACAGAGCCCGCTTGGATTGGAGTAACAACCTCCGCCAATCCGAGCAGGCTACATAAAGAGAGGAAGAGAGGCACTTGCGGCTGATGATGCTACAGCTTCTGCCATTCCAAGCAGGCTTTGTATTTATTAAAAGAATACATCGCTCACCATACTTCACAGGGTAAATCCATTCACTGATCTCCCACTACTATACATCCTGCTGTTTTCCTTTGAGGTCCCAGGCACCCAAGAGGAACATGTGAATCTGGGACATAGGACAGGGGGGGTGGTTGTATTACTAGTGGATTTTAATACATTTATTAAATGCATTTTGGTGGACAATTCCCATAGAATGTAACCCAAATGTGGTATAGGTTTGGTTAGTGAAAATTCTACTTTCCAGAGGTGAGGCATTCAAGAGATCTCTTTCTGTGTTATTAATGTTTGATTTACTATATGACATATCACAGCATGGCGAATGAGTAGCTGGCATTCTTGCTTTGTGTTTTTTAATGTTTCTAATGTTTTTTTTTTAAATAGTGTTGCCTCAGAAGGGGGGGGGGTAGTCTTATACGGCTAGAATAGCCCAATGTTTAATTAGGGTGTCGTCTTATACGCCCAGTTGCCTTATATGCCGGCAAATACGGTATTTTTTTATTGAATAGGTACAATACACATTTCCTTGAAGACTATTCAGGTATGACTTGGCTTGTTAAACTGAATGACTATGGGCTGCAGCTTTCTTTTCTTTATTTTTTGTTTCTTTTAACATTTTTGCTTCATGACATATTACAGATTACACCCCTTAACCATTAAATAAAGTATAAGAAATGTCAAGGCTTTCAATCATCGCCAGTTATAAAGTAATTTATCTGGGATTTTATAGGAGTCAATAACACTCCATCTGGTTTCAATTACATTGGAGAATACAGAAAAATAAAGCAGAAAATCATGACAACGTATGATATACCTTTATATTGCAAATACCCATTCATAGATCCTGTTATAAAGGACACCCCTATTATTTACTATTACAGTTGAGCAAGTTTATGATCCTATTATGTTTATTATCCTCTTATTATTATGATCCTAACAAAGGGTTAATCTAAACGTCTGTCTGTGTGTTAATTTCACATATTTCTAACAGACTCACAGCTGTAAATGCTAAAATCCAGACACCCCATTACATTATTTTTACAGGGCCTGTAAAGTGCTGTAATAGTGAAAAGGGAAATGATGCATTTAGTGAGATCTACATCATGTGGAGGGTAGAACTGGAAACTAAGTGACAATTTCATCTCCAATCCCTATAATTTGAGAACTCCGAGGATACGAGCACATGTAAGAAGCCTTGGTGAAAAAATACTGATGCTAAAATAATTATGCCGACAAAACCTATTTCTGATGAATTTTTAGATGAAACTATTTCTCCAATCCAGTCCCCAAGGTGTGTGACCTTTGACCTTAATGGCATTTGATTTCTGTTTTACTTGAAAGAGGACTACTACACTTAGTATTGCCGTTTATTTTTTATGCTTCCAAAAAAAAAACTGGTATTATTATTATTTATTTTTATGTATTCCCCAAAAATTCTACTTTGAGTGCCGGTTCACACTGGGGCAACACGACTTCCAGCGCGACTTTTCAAGGCAACTTGGAGACGACTTGAGCGCGACTTCAGCACTACTTGGAGCGACTTACAACGCGACTTCAAGTTGCCTCCAGGACAGGCGACTTTGCCAGTGGCCAATCAAATAATAATCAGCTCTGTGGGAGGGAGGGGTTTGCCTTAGAAAACAATTTTCACTTCCTGGAAAGTTGCTTCAGTTAAGACGGGGGATCCGACTTGGAGGCGACTTCCATTGAAATAAATGGGTACAAGTCGCCTAGAAGTCGCCTTGAAGTAGTACAGGAACCTTTTCTGAGGTCGGAGCGACTTCTGTAGTGTGCATAAAGACGGCTCCATAGACTAACATTACATCGCGACTTGGGGCGTCTCTGGGCGACCTGAAGTCGGATCCTGAGTCGCCCTGGTGTGAACCGGCTCTAAAAGCTTGGAGTTTTCTCCTATTTATTTGCAAGTATTCTGCATGCCCAGCATTCATGCATAAGCAGTGAATCCTCTGTGTCAGCAGTAGTAAACATGGACTTACATAGAGGCTGGATTCGCACCTTTCCATGCTAATTTCACGCGTCCTTACATGTCTTATCAACACTTATGCACTTTCATACAATGATACTGTCACCAACAGCCTCTATAACACACGTTGATGTATCTAAAATTGGACAATGCACATCAATGCATCATACAGATATAAACACCATTTAAAACAATGGCCGATTTGCACACGTCATTGACCCTATATTCATGCTATAGGGTCTATTGATGACAATGACACAGTATGAAAACACATTGTTGCTGATAGCACATAAAAGCACACTAAAAAGTGCACAGAAAGGTGTGAATGAGCTCAATGAAGTAGGATCTAAGGCAAGTGTCTCCAAACTTTTCAAACCAAGGGCCAGTTTATTGTCCTTCAGACTTTAGGAGGGCCGGATTGCGGCCTGCGGGGACAGAAAATGTCCTGAGCCCAGCATCAGTGAGAAAAAAATATGGCCTCAAAGTTGGTGGTCAGTAGGAGGAATAGTATCCCATCATTGGTATCAGTGGAAGAAATAGTGCCCCCTTGTTGGTGTCAGTGGGAGGAATAGTGCCCCAAGGGCCGGATAAAGGCTAGCAAAGGGCCACATCTGGCCCTCGGGCTACAGTTTGGAGACCCCTGATCTAAGGAATGCCTGGTCTTCACCCTTGCTCCTTGAAACATGGTTTCATAATCCAAAACTACACAAAGACAATATTCCCCTGCGTGTAAATGTAATAGCCTGGTATAGATATTAATGCAGACACCATGTCACAGAAATGTCACACCTTGCCGCCCTTTAGGATTGGGGGTATCCTGTAGCAACTACAAAAAAAAAAATTAACAAAAGAGGGCACACCAGCCTAGTGCATTATTCCCACAGCATTCATTTATTAAAAAGCAGCATAGAATATACTCACAAACATGTGAATTAAAACCGCTTTTTGAGCTACTTGTCCGTAGCCCAGTAGTCCCAGACTTGGTAGGCTCCACATTGCAGGGGTACCTCACCAGAATCCTAAATGGCTGATAACTTCTTCATCATCTCTGTGGGATTATGCAATAGGCTGGCACGCCCTCTTTTGTTCATTTTTCAAGCTCCAAAGATAGAGCTAACCGATGAGCAAATGTATGACCAGGAAAGGTATAAATCCACAAGACAGAAACAAACTCACATTCAGACCAGGGGTCAAGACAGGCAGCAGGCAGAAAAAGTCAAGGGCCAAGAAGAAAGTCAGGAGAGAAAGCAGATAAAACAGCAGATTCAAGGTAGATTGGGCTCAAACCAGAGGGATGCCAACGCTTACTGCATCTGGCACAAATCTTTTGTTCAGGTACAGAACACTGGAAGGATATTTAAATTATCTGCCCAGTTGACAGCATGCTTGTGTATAGTAGTAAATTTCAGCATACAAAACATATGCAAGAGAGAGCCAGTTGGAAGAACAACATTTTGTCAGTCTCCCACTGAAAGTAAGGTCAGCCATACACGTTTCCAATCACGGCCGGTACCGATTCGAACTGTTCAGAAAAAAGGGGCGGAGAGCTGAAGTTACACTCTGCAGTGCTCAGTGAGGAGAGCTCTGAAAGCTGATTGGGCTCATTTACACTTGCTTCGGCTTCAACACACATTAACACTTGCTTCAAAACAAGGCTTTGGACAGGCTTTGTTAAAGCTCTTTGAATGTCAGTCAAAGCCCCTGTCACTAAATAAAATTGTTAGCTTACAGTCCTGTTTACACCTTGCTTTTGCTTTGCTTTTGCTTTGTTTCAAAAATGATACCCCATGCAGCTTTAGTGGTGCTTCAAAGCGTCTTCAAAGCCTCCATAGACGTCTATAGCAAAGTTCGCTTGAAGCCCCACCGAAACCCCACCGAAGCCTCATCGAAGCACCAAGCAAAAGCAAGGGGTAAACAGGACAGTAAGCTAACCCTTTTATTTAGAGACAGCGTTCAGAGAGCTTTAACAAATCGTGTCTGAAGCCTTGTTTTGAAGCAAGTGTAAACTAGCCCTTAAGGAAACCTCTATACCCCTTTCACACTGGGGCGTTTTTCAGGCGCTTTTGGGCTAAAAAAAGCGCCTGAAAAACGGCTCCCCTGCAGTCTTAGTGTGAAAGCCCAAGTGCTTTCACACTGAGGCGATGCGCTGGCAGGACGTTAAAAAAAACTCCTGCAAGCATCATCTTTGGAGCGGTGAAGAAGCGGTGTATACACCACTCCGCCACCGCTCCTGCCCATTGAAATGAATGGGCACCGTTGCCGAAGCACCTGCAAAGCGGCGCTGCAGCGGCGCTACACGGGTGGTATTAACCCCTTCATCGGCCGCAAGCGGGTTAAAACCGCCCAGCAGGTGGCCGAATAGCGCCGCTAAAATTACGGTAAAGCGATGCTAAAACTAGCAGCGTTTTCCCGTCAATGCACGCCCGTCCCAGCCGTACTGAGATAACTAGAACAAGCATACAACCAATGAAGGAAAAGTCAGAACACCTGACTTGGTTTGGAAAACTATTTTGTATGGGAAAAAAACGACTACAACAACCTGTTTAACAATCTGCATAAAGGGTGATTTTACATTTATTGACAGCAGGCCTCATAAGCACAGCAAATGCTTCATTCAAAACCAGCATCTTTCCTCAAGTATACGTGCTTCTGGTAATCTCTCTCTCTCCCTATATACACTTATACTAGTGCCTCTTCGTATTTATTTTACACACAATGACAAGACTCAACCCCGCTTACATTTTCCCCAACAAAAGTTGTACTTGGAAAACCAACAACAGATATAGCTCTTCTTTGATCTCTAAATGACCGAGCATGTACAGAGATACGGGCCAAGCACACAAACTAGAGGAAGGCGCCGTGTCTTTCAATGCTGTTCAAACAGGTCAAGGATGCTGTGCTGAGGGATGTAAAAATAAAGTGTTCCCCTTGAAGGGAAATGCCATATTTGGAATCTTTCCTGACGCTCTCCTCATTAGAAGATTTATCTGCAGGCTGCCGGAGAATGAAAGAGAAGTTTACCTGACCCTGCTAATCTCCCCAGAGGAACAACGCTTCACGAGGCGCTCTTTCTTCCCGCGTCCTTGTGAAGGTGCATTTAAAACAGCTTCCTTTTCCTTTCTCTGCTTTTGTTGCCTTTTAAGAAGGGTTAAAATACCTCTTTATTTAGAGGCCCGATGGAATAAATACCATATAAATTAAATATAAGAAGGTCATGAATCATTTATGAAGCCACAATAGGCTCTCCAGGGTGAAAATGCTTTACTGCTCCCTACCTCTGCCGTGGC
Source organism: Rana muscosa (assembly GCA_029206835.1). Taxonomy (NCBI): domain Eukaryota; kingdom Metazoa; phylum Chordata; class Amphibia; order Anura; family Ranidae; genus Rana; species Rana muscosa. The sequence continues at coordinate 160,616,463 of CM055117.1, read as the reverse complement.
TGCATAACCTGCCAGTTCTGAGCATATGGGTATTTATGAACTGCTTTGAAATGCGGCTTCTTAAAGCCTCAACCACAGACATTTATTGTCAATGTTTTTTATGAGTCATGCGGCTGCTGTCACATTCTATTAAACTTTGCAAGTATTTCTGTTACTTTTCCTATTAATGTGGATCTGGAGTTAAGCAAAGCAGCAAGGAGAGAAGGGGAAAAAAACGCATTCTCAAGAGCATCTGCGAGTCAGAAAGATCCACTCGTTGCCATTTTATGCCTAATAAAGTTGAGAGCTGGATGTAATTGCATCAAGCAGAATAAAAGAACCTCTCAATATTAAAAACAATAAAAGCGTAAATAGGACAAAAGAATGTATAGACCAATAGAGGCAGCTAGATAGCTCAGCATACATAAAACAGAACCATTTCCTTCGTAGACTATGGGTAGGTGTAGAAGGCTATTTATCAGTAATAGTGGATAAACACCAACATGCTAGTGAAAGCAAGGTACATATCTGTATGTATGTATGTATGTATGTATGTATGTATATATATATATATATATACACATACACACATACACATACATACATACACACACACACAGACACACATATATATACACACACACACACATTTTTATATATATACCGGCCGTGTGTACGAGGCTTTCAGGTTTCTCGTCAAGAAAACTGGCCAGAATCTCGATGAGAAAAATAGAGAACCTGCTCTCTATTTTCTCGTTGGGATTCTCGTCGCCCTGTTTCCTGACGATAAAACCGGAGAGTGTGTACGCTTACCTGTCGCCGTGGAAACCCGCGCATGCTCAAAATGACTTTGCCGCATGCGCTGTAGCTTCCTAGGCATAGGTAGGGTGTAGCAAGATGGCGGCATCGAATGTGACGCGCGCACGTTCATCGTAGTCGATGACGTCACCGCATTTGTTCCATTCAAAAGAATGGCGGTTCTTTTGAATCGAGCGTGTGTACACTCGGCCGGGACAAGATTCTTCTCAAGAATCTCGTCAGGAAAAACTACGTGTTTTTTCCTGACGAGATTCTCGGCCGTGTGTACGAGGCTTTAGGCTGGCAATAGACAGAGCATTTTTCTCTCCTGCAAACTACGGGTTGCAGGAAAGAAAATTGCTTGATTCATCAACACAGTCAGTGTTGATGGGGGTAATCTCTCCGGCGAAGCCATTGTGTTCTGCCGATAGGGTGGCAGGGGAAGTGGTCCTCACTGGGAGAACACAATTGCCACAGCCGCTAGAAATAATCACATGTAAAATCCAACAGGCTGGTTGCACCAAAGTTGATCAATCAATGTGGTTACATTCAGCCTGCCCATATATGGTGTAATCACGGCCGGTTACTGCTGGCTTTAGACAGGGATAGATAGCTAGATAGATAATTGGATATATAGATAGATCAATGTCACTAAATAAACATATGCACAAAACTATTTAACCTACAGCTACTGTTAATGTGTTCTGTTAATGAGGAACTTTACCCCTACTCCCAAATATTCCCCACATACTGCACCTCTTCCTTGCGGCCATCATCAAATATTTTGTGTCTGTGTGAAGATGCGCTGTAGCTTTCGCCATTTAGAGATCTGTGCATACACATCACTGATTCCTGGTATCTAGGACCTTGGAAAGGCCTGCATTGTGTGTGCAATTGCCCAGGAATACCAAACACATGCACAGGAATGCTGCAGTTTTCTGCCAGCTCACAAATACCTGGCAGAGAGGATGAGTGGAATCCCCCTCAGTATAACATCACCTCCTGGGATGTGTGATGTGGACCCTTCATCATCATTCTCGCCTAGGCAGGAAAGCAGGAAGTGCTGTGCTACAGCACAAAAAAGAAAATAAACCTTTCCAACATGTGGAAACCTCCTTCAGTTATCTAAGATAAAGGGGTGAGGTGCCAGGAGAGTAAAAGCTCTTTCAATGGGTAAAGGAGAGAGGCAAGGTAAGTGAACTGTGGGAAAGAGTGAACGTTAAATTTTGTAGATTTTAGGTACAGTACTCTACATTATGTCAACAGTCCCTAGCTAGAAAAATCGAAAAAATCTGAATTATTTTTATGTGTTTTGGTGCATTAGGCTTACTGCATGAATAGAAAACAGATACATTTTGAAGCAATTTTCTGAAGACATTCCCCTGAGAACACAGGGCCACTGAAACTATGACATTTATGAGTCATGAAAACGGGAACGAGTACACTTTCATCTTTATTCCTCTAACCTCGCCTAAGCCTCAGTAATACCTTCTGTTCCTCTAGGAGACCTTGATAGTCTCTTACCAGTGATGAGCAACCTGTGACTTATGGTTTCTGTTTATTGCTAACTGAGCACTACCCATACTACAGGCAGAAGCATTGCAAAATATTCTGTTAACTCTTGTGCACGTCTGTTCATATTCTATGTATTTCCAGCATTTTACAAAGTTTTATTCAACTGTAAAGCACAATATAAAAGATGCACACTCAGATTTCAGAAGAGCATAACAGTTTGTGAGAGAACATAAAAATCTGCATTTTGTTTTATAGCCTGTCAAATTATAATAAACAGTGCCTTGCAAAAGTATTCACCCCCTTGGCTTTTTACCTATTTTGTTACATTACAGCCTTTAGTTCAATGCTTTTTTAATCTGAATTATATGTGATGGATCAGAACACAATAGTCTAAGTTGGTGAAGTATGGAAACGCGTTTCGTCTCCTAGGACATCATCTGGGGTGTCCCTCCACGGTTGCCCCCCTTGTATATATAGGAAAAGTTACCCCAATCAAGAGAGTTCATCCCTGGCCGCATTGTCAGTGGAAATGGCATTACTTCCTGGTTTTCCTAAGATGGCCGCCGGGCTTGTGTTCCGAGCCTCCATCTGGGTGCCTCTGACAAGGCCAAGCCTCGTTTTGGTCTCCGATATCACGTGACTCCCTGACTGAATGCCAGGAAGCTCTCGCTGTGGAAGCAATCAAGAGAGTTCATCCCCGGCCGCATTGTCAGTGGAAATGGCATCACTTCCTGGTTTTCCTAAGATGGCCGCCGGGCTTGTGTTCCGAGCCTTCATCTGGGTGCCTCTGACAAGGCCAAGCCTCGTTTTGGTCTCTGACAAGGCTTGGCCTTGTCAGAGGCACCCAGATGAAGGCTTGGAACACAAGCCCGGTGGCCATCTTAGGAAAACCAGGAAGTAATGCCATTTCCACTGACAATGCGGCCGGGGATGAACTCTCTTGATTGGGGTCACTTTTCCTATATATACACACAAGGGGGGCAACAGTGGAGGGACACCCCAGATGATGTCCTAGGAGACGAAACGCGTCAGTAGGACTCCATTGTTGCCACATTCTTTGCAAAGCGCTTTTATATCAACTTAAAAGTATTTCCGCGACATAAAATTTTGATTTATATACAGAGTTACGCTATGTGGCTGTTTCTTTTCTCTATTACATGATACTTACCTGCTCATATTGATTGGGATATTCCCGGACCACTACTGCATATGAGGTTATCTGCTAAGAGGTCATCTTTCTTCTGCGGTTTCTCTCTCCCTGTTGATGTTTGGCCATTTCCAGCACAGCAATTTGCAGCATACAGATTGTCCAGGTTCCATCGTGGTTCCACCACACCAAGCCCGTTTGACCCACTGAACATATGTTCCTCTGGGTTCAAACTATCTGGTAAGCTCCTTACCTATTGGTGGTGGTTCTCTTCATCTTCTCACTGTCACTTTTCCTTCAAAGTCTTCACCCACTTTTGAATTTCACCATTGCCTTCATTTTTTAATTACTTTAGGACACTCAGTTGCACAAGTTTTCACTTGTATTTCGCATATAGACATTTTGTATATATGAGGACTTCTTACTGTTCTTACTTAATATTTGAGTGTCTTTTTTATATTGCACCGTTTTTATATACTCATTTGAGTGCGTCATGCATTCTTGTTCATTTTTTTGATTGGCGCTACACTTTTTGTTTCCACGCTTTTTACTATTTGTCTACTTGTTGTGTTAGCAGCTTATCCAGAGGGCAGCGCGGAATTATTTTGTATGCCAAGTTGGTGAAGTAAAATTAGAAAAATATATACATAAAACTATTTTTCAGAAATAAACTGATAATTGGCACGTGTGTATGTATTCACCCCCCTTTGTTATGAAGCCCATAAAAAGCTCTGGTGCAACCAATTACCTTCAGAAGTCACATAATTAGTGAAATGATGTCCACCTGTGTGCAATCTAAGTGTCACGTGATCGGTCATTACATATACACACCTTTTTGAAATGCCCCAGAGGCTGCAACACCTAAGCAAGAGGCACGACTAACCAAACACTGCTATGAAGACCAAGGAACTCTCCAAACAAGTAAGGGGCAATGTTGTTGAGAAGTACAAGTCAGGGTTAGGTTATAAAAAAAATATCCAAAGCTTTGATGATCCCTAGGAGCACCATCAAATCTATCATAACCAAATTGAAAGAATATGGCACAACAGCAAACCTGCCAAGAGACGGCCGCACATCAAAACTCATGAACCGGGCAAGGAGGACATTAATCAGAGAGGCAGCACAGAGACCTAAGATAACCCTGGAGGAGCTGCAGAGTTCCACAGCAGAGACTGGAGTATCTGTACATAGGATGACAATAAGCCGTACGCTCCATAGGAGTTGGGCTTTATGGCAGAGTGGCCAGAAGAAAGCCATTACTTTCAGCAAAAAACTAAATGGCACAGTTTGAGTTTGAGAAAAGGCATGTGGGAGACTCCCAAAATGTACGGAGGAAGGTGCTCTGGTCTGATGAGACTAAAATTTTACTTTTTGGCCATCAAAGAAAACGATATGTCTGGCGCAAACCCAACACATCACATCACCCAAAGAACACCATCCATACAGTGAAACATGGTGGTGGCAGCATCATGCTGTGGGTATGTTTTTCAACAGTCGGGACTGGGAAACTGGTCAGAGTTGAGGGAAAGATGGATGGTGCTAAATACAGGGATATTCTTGAGCAAAATCAGTACCACTCTGTGTGTGATTTGAGGCTAGGACGGAGGTTCACCTTCCAGCAGGACAATGACCCCAAACACACTGCTAAAGCAACACTTGAGTGGTTTAAGGGGAAACATGTAAATGTGTTGGAATGGCCTAGTCAAAGCCCAGACCTCAATCCAATAGAAAATCTGTGGTCAGAATTAAAGATTGCTGTTCACAAGTGCAAACCATCCAACTTGAAGGAGCTGGAGCAGTTTTGCAAGGAGGAATGGGCAAAAATCCCAGTGGTAAGATCTGGCAAGCTCATAGAGACTTATCCAAAGCAACTTGGAGCTGTGAAAGCCGCAAAAGGTGGCTCTACAAAGTATTGACTTTAGGGGGGTGAATAGTTATGCACATTGACTTTTTCTGTTATTTTGTCCTATTTGTTGTTTGCTTCACGATAAAAAAAAAAACAAAAAAAACAACATCTTCAAAGTTGTGGGCATGTTCTGTAAATTAAATGATGCAAATCTTCAAACAATCCATGTTAACTCCAGGTTGTGAAGCAACAAAACACAAAAAATGCCAAGGGGGTGAATACTTTTGCAAGGCACTGTATATACATACACACACACCTAGTATTTTAATGGTTTTGCAACTCTAATACTCTGACCTACGTTATTCTTTTGTTTCCCTCTGTATCCGCCACTGGCAGTCTCCTTTGTATTTGTTTTTACATTTAATAAAACTCTATTGACAAAAAAATAAATAATAATCTATAATAATCTATCTATCTATCTATCTATCTATCTATCTATCTATCTATCTATCTATCTATAGTACATGGAAGATATATAGATGTTATCACTGCAGCTCAAATCTCTTAAGTCTCAAGCTGTCCATATGTGTTACACATGAACGCTGTACCTCAGGTGGCCCTGTCATCGCCCTCCCGTCCAACATCTTTTAATTGAAAAATCAAAAGGAGCTGAGAAGAAAATTGTCGTTCAAACACCGACTCCAATCAATCAGATGCAGTCACTGTTTGGGTATTTTGATAGCCAGTGGCTCTAGATGTCAGAATACAAAGTTTGCTTAGGGAGACTCCTCCATCCACGCTGTTTAGCGTGGAGGAATCCATTGGATTTTTGTTAGCGCTACCCACAGACTGAATAACAAAATCAATCTGTGCATGGATGGCCAGTTTCAGTCTCTTGTAACAGGAAAACATGTATCTACGTTCTTGATAATTAAAGGATAAGTTCCCCTTTGTACAAAAAATTATAAAATGCAAATCTTTTTGCAGGTAAAAAAAAAAGTGCATTTATTATTTTTGTATTGGAAGCCTGTAAAGCATTGCACTAGCGATCAGGAGAGCGCTGATACCATGCAGGTCTTCTGCACACTGTCAGTGGTATCTGTTTACCCGTACATCCCATACGGATAAGATGATCCTCACTGACAGGAAGACTCAATGAACTACCACAGCGCCATGGTAGTTCATTGAGATCTACAAGCCGACAGCAGCTAAGGATGTCGGGACTTGTAGTTCATTGACACAGAGCAGTGTGTGAATGACGCGGCCGCGTGGGTGGAGCCCCACATAGCCACACTGCTTTTAAAACACCTATTATGGGGAACTTCTCCCCATACTGCTGTCACAGGGAGGGGGGGGGGGGCAGTGGGCTGCAGCTTCAGCACTAGGAACGTGTTACATGTTCCACCCTAAAATCGGGTGGAACATGTAACATGTTCCCAAAGGCTAACTTATCCTTTACCAGGTCTGTAAATTGGAGCTTGTGAGGAATATTTGGTGCACATATAAGTTGCAAAGCTTTTTACCTGTGTTTATCTCTCATGAGTGATTGGTTTCAAAACCTCTGGAATCAAGTGAATGAAAAAACTACAGTAGACCCTAGTGACATATGGGGGGTGATTTACTAAATCTGGAGTGTGCAAAATCTGGTGCAGCCGTGCATGCAGCTTTTAATTTCAGCTTGTACAATTGAGCTTTAACAATAAAAACTTGGAAGCTGGTTTCTATACAGAGCTGCACCAGATTTTGCACTCTGCAGGTTTAGTATATCAATCCCATGCTGTGGAATGCTGACGTTCAAGTCTGGGAGAAAGCAACAGAGCAATTGGTGCATGTGATATCTTTTAAGTGATCACTACAAGACAGTCATGAGTGGGTACAGTAGAGCTTTCATACCAGGGATAAAATCTTATAATAGTACTAGACCTTCCTGGGGAAAAAAATAAGTTATGTACAACATACTACCCGGGAAAAGCTGCTGAAATGCTAAAAGGGCATAGGCTTTACAAGGTGAGCTCACACAAAATAGATTGAATCAAAAACTATTGATTACCGGTACTTACAAATTCTAAGTCTCCCATCTGCTGCGGCCTTGATGAGGGACTCACCCTTCATTTCTCTTTTTAGAGAACTAGAAACTTACCCATAGCTGAAATCCTTTGGATTCATCCTTTAATTATGCAATACAGTATATATAGTAGCATAATTCACCAGCCTAATGCTGTGTACTGTACAGCTATTCAAAATATTACACATTTCATAAAAAAAAAAAACATATTTCATTGGGCACAATTACTTGAACAACACAAACATGTTATACATACAAAATGTAAATTTCCATGACAGCATCTATTTAACAGTCATGGGAGCAGTGGGCTTTATGGTACCCCCTGCCTTGCTTACCAGTGTTTGATGCGAAGCTTGGTCTACAGCAGCTACTGAGCCAGATGTACTGGACTCTATTTCATCTAAAGCAAGCTCTATGTTTTCCTAGAGGGGACAGATGAGTGATTAGTATTCATGAGACTAAGATTTAAGTTATGACATCATTAAAGATCAGTCTGTTAGTCTATACATTTATATAATGGTGCACGGGGGTTCCATGCCAACATGCCTGTTTTTCATATTCATTCTATACTATTTATCCCACGTCCTATGTACTTCTATGTATTGTGTGGAAAGGTTAAAACCTTTGTCAGGTTTTTATTGCTGTCTGTATCCCAGATGATGAGATGAACTTTCTCTGTCTTGAGGACAGTTGTCACTAGAACTGGAGGTAAGAAAAAAAAAAAAAAAAGGGACACCCGTTCACGTGACTTTGGAGAGACTTCCACTTGATTTCCGTTGTGTCTCCACAGCAGGAAGGAAAGGTTAATCTTCCAAAAAAATGGGACACAAAATACAAAAAAGTGTGGCTTCAAATACATAATAATGAAAAATAATGCCATGGGTAGATTAAAGGATCCAAACACATGGAAAAAAAATGAGCTGAACTTTAGGGTGGGATACAGTATTTGAACAAAACAGTGATTATAAGTGAATTTTGAAGCAGTGAGTGTCTAATTGGGCGGTCAAATACAACACGTTAATGATTATTTCAGGACTCCGGGTTTAAGTTCAAACAGGCTGCCTCAGGAACCCCGTACACCAGATCATCCAACCAATTATGTTTAATTTAAGGTTTCACTACACCAGTACATCTATCAGACAGAATATGAAACAAGGGCTACATAATTAGGTCATCATTAACTTAAAAACTAATGAGAAGTAATTACAAAGAGATGGTAAGAAAGAAACTAGAAGGATAGAAGAGGGACGGGTTGAACAAATGAAGTTGGTAACAAGGGTATTTGAGCATCAACTACAACTGTGCCACATCCAGGAGGTACACTAGTATTCCAAGGTGCTTTGATCTCTAGAACAATGGCTATTTTGTAAATGAAAAACTACTGACTAATCATAGAAATGGTGAAACTCCATACAAATTTTTTTTTTAAAAATGCAGGTCATACATTCTGAAAGCCAGTTAAACAATTGTTGAAATTAGTAAATATATACAGTATAAAAAGGAACCAACTATCTATTCCCTAGGTTTGTTATAAAAAACAAATTGTGAACACTATAAAAAAACGGGCAAATTTAGGACATCAAAACAGATTTTTACTGGAACCTTATTTTATATAAGCTTTTTCTTTCAGTAACATAATCAATTTGAAGGGTGACATGGGAATTTATTTTCTCCATTGCAGATCCATGTTCGATTTCACACAACCTTTATGGACTACTTGCTAGGGTACCTCCCTGAGATTCTGTCTAATAGTTAGAAAGACGTGTAATAAATGGCACCAGAATATTCATTAACGTGACCATTTATAAAATAAACTATTTTTATGTGGGATATGGTACTCAAACTGGTAGTCTAACTGGTGACCGGTGGTGATGATGACTGTGATGGGGTCCACCTTTTTAAAAGGTAAAGCAACAGGTAAAACATGAAAGAGAAAATGAAATTTCTTTTGAGGCCATCCAGCAGTACAGTAAAACACATAATGGGGTGTATTTATAAAGCAGGGAGTCTGACATTCACCAAACATCCTCTGCAGGTGAATCTTCCAGATCTATGCATTTTAAATGACAGTGATTCTCAACCAGACAATGTTTGGTGACAATCACATTTATTGCTTTATAAACAGACCTAATAGTATATTTTTTTATTTGCAATTATAAATGAAGATGACCAAATTAATAAAATTTTCAAGCATGACTCCATGCAAAACTTTTTTTAGTGTTGGATATGATGGGGAAAAATTATAACCTCTACAGTGTTTAATGTTGTTCCATTTGGGGTAAACCTCCCATTCAGTTGCATCAGAGACAGGGATCGAGGAGGATCTCTCCAACAGGGACACAGATAACAACAAAATTACTTTTGATATTAGAGAGGGAAAGGAATAAAACATTGAAGGTTTTTTGCTGCCGCCTGTGTCCCCACTAAGATTTCCCCACTTTCTCTTGCGTCACCAGGACAGGAAATGGTGGGAAAACGTGCCAACAGGGCACACACCGCAAAAAAATAAAAATAAAAAAATGATGTAGAGGAAGGGAGGGATAATCTAACTTTTGACTGAAGTTCTGCAATTCATATGCCAATTGTAATACTGTCATGGCAAAGGCGGCATTTTACGAATAGTTCACAAATGCTAACAGAACATTCCGTTTTGACCTCCAGGAACCTCGAACATCCAAATAACCATTTATAATACCTCCTTGTAACGCTCTAATTCCTGTGCAAAGGTTTTCTCATGGAAAAGGGCCTGCAGTCTCTCCTGTCCATAGTTATGGCAAAGTTCCTCAAAGGTAGCAGCTCGCCCTTGTTTCACCAGCTCTGGATTCTGAAAGCCGGGGGTGTCCACAATCATAATCGAGCAAAGGGAGTGCTGGCTGGATTTCAAGGCTCTGCCAAAACAACAAAAGAAAATTCTCTGTACAGGATTTGAGATGGAATTATAGAATTGGATAAATAGCCTGCGCATACAATTCTCAAGCTGGCAGGCATCCACTGAGGATATTATCAGCTCATTTCAGTAAAAATAATAAGCATTAGCTGAAGCATATTCATTCATACCACCTATCAACAATACACTTAATAACAATAAGAAGAAGGAAACTGCAAAACTCCTCCAAGTACTGCATATTTTTAATAGTTGAAGGCAGTGTATAGAGCAAAGCACTAAATAAACTTGCTGCTGTGCCAACCAGTAAAAGCCTCATCCAGCATTTAAACTGCACACAGAGAAGGGCGGAAGTACAGCTATGAACAGGACGACATAAATAACTTTTAGCGTGCGTAGCAGAGTAATGCTACCCTATGCACTGCGGAAGAACCCCGAGCACTATGAATCTTGCTCCAATAAGCTCTGGAGCAAGGATTCAACTGCTGCAGAAAGAAAGCAAATAAAATGATTTATATAACCACTAAGTTATGATTAACCACTGAAGATAGCTTGTTCGGTATTCACATGAGGGTCCTAAAATGGAACTAAACGTTAAAGAAGAAAAAGTACTAGGAGGTAGAGCTTTGAATGTCTCTTCTACCATAAACTCTTACCTTCCCCATAGCATTTTTTTTCTTTTTTTATTTGTGCACACTTTCTGCCATGCACACAGAATGCAATTTACATTCCTAGCCCATTCCCACCGCCTGTAAGATGCAGAAAATGGAGTCAGAGGATGTAACTATCAAAGGCTGCTCAATGGCTATAGGGAAAACACTAAGATGCAAGAAGATAGCAGAGAGAAGATAAGAGAGCAGCGGTAGGGATCATGGAGCTGTCAGTATTGGAGGAGGGAAGATTCCGCTATAATGTATGTGATATGTGTTGTATTGCACGCTATGGGAAAAGCTGCTGACCCATAGCCTTGGTACAGTTCCTTTTTAAACACACAGTTAAAAAAAAAAAAAGGGGGGGGGGGAGTTAAATTTCACAATCAGTATTCCGTACATGTTGCGACGTATGTGTTAGAGACTGCGCTGGACTGAGTAAATCTGTTGCAGTAGGAATGTGCCCAATGGTGGAGATAGGTTGCAAGCCCTCTTAGTTATTGGGCAGCTGCCTTTTAGGTACGTCCTTAAGTCCTTAAGTTTTCTGCCCATGCAACCACAGCTGTCAAACCACCAGCCTGCCTTCAGAAAACCTTATAAATACGCATTGCCTGGGATCTACTCCCAGTCAGCTAGGCATGCTGCAAGAGCCCTGAAGAAGGGAGAATCCTTTCACAAATTTGCCTGTGCCCATTGACTACATAACTTTCTTTTTATAAAGAAGTCTCCAGTAATGGGAAGCAAGCTACCTGGTCAGTATGGGGCGTCAACAGTCTTGGTCAGGAGAGCAGCTATAGCAAATCTTGTGATTAAGGACAAACGGAATAACTAGGATTACAAAGGATAACGTTGAAAGGCTAGTTATATTTTATTATTTAATAAAATTCATATTCCTCAGTCTGGGTGTTTAGACTATATTTAATTTATATAGTTTTTATTCTATATCTTTGGAACAAGGAAATTAAATAGAAGGCTTGGACTTTTTAGGCACAACCAAACAGGCTATAGATATAAAAAATATTTTATTATACACAAGAATATGTTAAAAACATCCACATTGAGAAGTCAATGATTCAAAAAAGTTACACAATTGATACTGTACATAACCAATGGATAACTGTATGGAAACTTGAAGATGACTAACAATCATTTCATGAATATATCGAATCCAGAAGTAAGGTTATGTAGCAGAAATTCGATGAATAGAATGTCCTAGGCTCTACATGTTGCGCGCCTTGCGCTTCTTTAGGAGAATCAAAAAGACTAATACAGCATATGGAATAACGCGGACACAGCTTAAAAACAGGTTAAAGTGCAGCGACGTTGAGCTTAGAACGGCTAATGGGGAATAATATTGTAGTAATCCTGGCAAAATAATGCGTCTAGGGGATCAAGGAGAGTAAAGCACTGGAATAGCGAAGGAGGATGCGACAGGTGTTACTACCTGAGCGGCGGCGGCTCCTGAATTGGGATTTTCTTACACTAAGGTTAATGCACTCCCTATTCAAATTCAGGCTACAACTGTGATAGCCACACATCTAGCCCTCTGGGAAACCAATGGGCTTTATTACCCTCCTTGAAGGTCTAATTAAATACTGATCCTCTACGGGGAACGTATTTCAGCGTGTGTTTTGGCTATTAGGAGTTGCTCCTTTTCAGAGGGCATCGACCCCCGGTTTTTCTACTTTATACCTCCTAGCTATTCCAGTGCTTTACTCTCCTTGATCCCCTGGACGCATCATTTTGCCAGGATTACCACAATATTATTTCCCATTAGCCGTTCTAAGCTCAACCTCGCCGCACTTTATCCTGTTTTTAAGCCGTGTCCACATTATTCCATATGATGTATGTCTTTTTGATGCTCCTGAAGAAGCGCAAGGCGCGCAACATATAGAGCCTAGGACATTCTATTCATCGAATTTCTGTTACATAACCTTACTTCTGGATTCGATATTATCATGAAATGATTGTTATTCATCTTCAAGTTTCCATACAGTTACACAATTGATACTGTACATAACCAATGGATAACTTTTTTGAATCATTGACTTCTCAATGTGGATGTTTTTAACATTCTTTTTGTGTATAATAAAATATTTTTTATATTTATAATCGGTTTGGTTGTGCCTAAAAAGTCCAAGCCTTCCATTTAATTTCCTTGCTCCAAATTGATAGGGCGTGGCACTGTAACCCTAGAAGTATCCACAGGACCACTCTGTGTTGATATATAGAATAGGAAAATATTAATTATCTTTGTTCTGTTTAATGTACGTATTCAGTGATCAGATGGACACAACATAGCATTTTCTTTTAGGTTTAACTTTATTTAATTTTCATTATATTTTGTACTCTATGCACTATGGATGTGGTTATTACTGAATTTTGTGAACTATGAATAAACTTTACCCTTAAAAAAAACAAAATTCACAACAATTTTTATCCACATTAGAGCTTTTGCACACAGGTGCCAAAAACACCACTGTGTACTTTTTTTTTTTTTTCTTTTTTACTGAACTGAATGTAGCCTATTGCTTTCCCAATAGGCATTTACACACAGACATGTAATGATCAGTACACTAGTGTTGCATTTAAATTAGTTTAAAAAAAAAAAAGAAGAAGAATTTGCATTACTGTGGAGAAATTTACACGCAAATACTAGAAGATTTTGAAGGTTCTTTTGCGCAGGAACTTTCTGCCAGGAAGATCTATTGCTCATACATCAGTACTGTGTGCAAGGACCCTTAATTAAAAGGAACATTCACTACAGCCAAGAATCTGGTCAGCATCACAAACACCACATCCAAGGAAGAAAACCCACTAAAAACTAACAGACAAATCATTTTTTTATTTCTAAAAAGAACTTAACTAAATTGTAATTTAGAATAAGGATTATAAGTACCAGATTTAAATGGTGGAAAATTATTACAATTTTAATTTAAAAAAGGAGGACAGAAAGCGGGACTTTACATGAGGCACACGAAAGCATAAGAATTTGTTGAATAAAAAGCAGTTTTTATTTGGTTCAAATTATTATATAATTTCATTTTCAAAAGTTTTATGCATTATGCTATAAATCAGTATTATTACAATACATTGAAACCAAATTATTGCACAGTAATTAATATTCCATCAAGGAAATTTCATATATTCAGATATACATACGGTAATTGAGAAACATTTTTTTCACATAGCAGTTGATACATATACAGATTTAAGACCTACTAAAATTTCACCTAATGGGGATAAAAAATGATGGAAAAGAAATTAGAAGGAACGTCCACAAGAAGTTGATGAATATGTACACTTAGCGGTAGTTATTAGCTCTACGCGTTTTGGGGCCTTGAAGCCCCTCATCAGGAGCAGAACCATAGTGATCATCTATGAAATAAAGGGGGGACAATCATATTTCAATGATCTATAAAAATAATGGAAACAAGTGGGCAAGTATAGGACATGGGAGGCCCCCCCATATGCACACTAAACCCACAGACTTGCATGTACATCTGCGCAATGGTGGTGTGGCCATGAGAGTCACAAACCGGCCAAAGATATCACAAACGGGAGCTGAGGAGGCGTAGCAGGGCGACAAAGACCAACACAGACAGCACCCCGAGAGGGTCGAAGTGTATGAAGTGACACGGGTGTAGGCTGAATGATGGAACCCCAAATACATGGGGGACCTGTGTGAAAAAAATTGTGTTTGAAGAAAAACAATACAGAAAAATTATGTGAAAAAACTGTGTAAATGAGTATTGAGCAGAGTGGGTAAATGGAGTGCAGGAGGGAAAAAAAAAAGAAAAGAAACAGATTAAAAATAAAGAAAACAGGGAGATGGAGATAATGAGGGAAAACAGAGATTAGAAAAAGGCCAAGTGAAGTGTGAGTGATGAGAGAACTTGAGTAGGGATGGATACCTGTAGCAAAGTGGTGAGAGCAAATATGCCGTGGTGCATATTGTTCCTCCGTCAGGAGTGATGTGATGAATACTGTGTGTAAGACCCAACCAACATCAAGTGACGCCTGCTTCTGACATCCTGGAAGTCCGCCCGTGGAGGACGCGGTGGAACGCGGAAAGACTTGATCTGTCCACAGCGGTGATTTACTGCTGTGTTGTATACCATCCTATACTCTGTGGCTTTCCTTAGGGACATATCCCTCGTCATACCCCGTGACATCCATCTGCTATACACGGGAGTCAAGTGCTCCATATAGCTACTACAGACGGAACTGAACACGCTGATCAGCATCGTTTCCATGTCCAGGCCCCCTCATATTTGGGTATCGTATGTCTCATTGAGCTAGTGATATTGAAGCCGGGCTGTGTACAATACATGCCGACAAAACTGCTACGTTGAATTGCAGTGTCTGTATTCATATAAGGTGTTTTCTTCTGCTGCAGTTTGGCTACCACCATTTACCACTGATCACATCTGAACTTCGGTCTGGTACCTTATTAGTGTATATCACTATTTGCTATATCATCCCATTACCAGCCTTAGTGCCAGTGGATACGACGACTGGATCCTATTTTTCTCTGCTCCCTTTGGACTTGCATTGTATAGGGAACCTTCCCTCATCTTCTGTTCCCCTGAGGTCCCACAGACATTCCCCTTCTTCCCCTCCCCCCTCCCCCTTTTCCCATTTGCACACGGGCTATAGCCTTCCTGGAATCTCTGTGGGGTTTACCTGTTTAGTTTATAC
Organism: Rana muscosa; assembly: GCA_029206835.1. Lineage (NCBI taxonomy): Eukaryota > Metazoa > Chordata > Amphibia > Anura > Ranidae > Rana > Rana muscosa. Next base: position 160,600,878 of record CM055117.1, on the reverse strand, counting down.
TGTTTTGGTTTTCTATTTTTGCGAATTTTCGCAACAGGCTGCCCGCACAGAGATATCAGGCGTCCGGACGTTTTGTCATTGTCTTATGTTTTGTGGTCATTGTCCTGTTCTGTGTCATTTTGTTCACGGCTACACATGGATAGCAACCCTTGCCTCTCCATGCGTTGTGTCAGTTTCTTGTCCACCACATTCTCTCTAAGAGGAGTGTTTTATGGAAATATTTTCCAATTATTGAATAAATTATTATCTTTTGTACCTACCTTCTGATTCTGGAGTCTCTCATTTTGGTCTTTGGATCCCCCATTAATTTGGTTGGGACCCTACCCTCCCCCTTTTTTGTTTTCTTAAATCTGTATATGTATCAACTGCTATGTGAAAAAATTGTTTCTCAATTACTGTATGTATATCGGAATATATGAAATTTCCTTGATGGAATACTACGGTAATTACTGTGCAATAATTTGGATTCAATGTATTGTAATAATACTGATTTATAGCATAATTGATAAAACTTTTGAAAATGAAATTATATAATAATTTGAACCAAATAAAAACTGCTTTTTATTCAACAAATTCTTATGCTTTCGTGTGCCTCATGTAAAGTCCTGCTTTCGGTCCTCCTTTTTTAAATATTGAACAGGGATGGAGGAGGTGTACTGAACGGGCTCCGCTGATCCTCATTTAAAGTCCCAAAATACCCTTTCCCCTTTCCCTTTGCTACTATTAAAATTAAAAGTTTATCTAAATCCAGAAAGAATACTTGAAGATATTGAGGCTTACTAGGTCCCTGGATGTGGTGGCTGCATTTCTTTTCCTTTTTTATGCTTCTTTCCTTTATTTTTACCTGGAGATCCTGCAGATATAACACACTTCCTGTTCCTTGGTGGCTATGCTATATTCACTCCATTGTATTTCCATGGTTGCCACCCAGACTGGACTTCAAACAAGCCCTCTTCTCTTTATCTCAACTACATGGTTGTGAGGGAATTCATAGTTTACAGATGAAAGATGATATTCATTGTGCATTCACTTTAGCACACTGAATTTCTGCCAAGAACAACAAGTATGTTCTGTACTTGTTAAAAAAAAATGCTTGAAAAATGAAAGTTAATTCAACCACCACATGTAAGGACTTCTAAGCTGCAGCATATTACATTACATTTTGTTCTTGGGTTTAGATATTCTTGAAACAAGTGTATATTATATATCACAATAAAAGTGGACACATTAGATCAGGGGTCTCCAAACTTTCTAAACAAAGGGCCAGTTTACTGTCCTGCAGACTTTAAGTGGGCCAAACTAGAGCTAGTGGAAGTATAAAATGTCCTGGTGTCCAGTGGGAGGAATGGAAGGAATTCCGCCCCATCGTTGCGGTCAATGGAAGGAATTCCGCCCCATCGTTGCGGTCAATGGAAGGAATTCCGCCCCATCGTTGCGGTCAATGGAAGGAATTCCGCCCCATCGTTGCGGTCAATGGAAGGAATTCCGCCCCATCGTTGCGGTCAATGGAAGGAATTCCGCCCCATCGTTGCGGTCAATGGAAGGAATTCCGCCCCATCGTTGCGGTCAATGGAAGGAATAGTGCCCCATCGTTGCGGTCAATGGAAGGAGTAGTGCCCCATCGTTGCGGTCAATGGAAGGAATAGTGCCCCATTGTTGCGGTCAATGGAAGGAGTAGTGCCCCATCGTTGCGGTCAGGGGATGGAATAGTGCCCCATCGTTGCGGTCAATGGAAGGAATAGTGCCCCATCGTTGCGGTCAATGGAAGGAATAGTGCCCCATCGTTGCGGTCAGGGGATGGAATAGTGCCCCATCGTTGCGGTCAGGGGATGGAATAGTGCCCCATCGTTGCGGTCAGGGGATGGAATAGTGCCCCATCGTTGCGGTCAGGGGATGGAATAGTGCCCCATCGTTGCGGTCAGGGGATGGAATAGTGCCCCATCGTTGCGGTCAGGGGATGGAATAGTGCCCCATCGTTGCGGTCAGGGGATGGAATAGTGCCCCATCGTTGCGGTCAGGGGATGGAATAGTGCCCCATCGTTGCGGTCAGGGGATGGAATAGTGCCCCATCGTTGCGGTCAGGGGATGGAATAGTGCCCCATCGTTGCGGTCAGGGGATGGAATAGTGCCCCATCGTTGCGGTCAGGGGATGGAATAGTGCCCCATCGTTGCGGTCAGGGGATGGAATAGTGCCCCATTGTTGCGGTCAGGGGATGGAATAGTGCCCCATCGTTGCGGTCAGGGGATGGAATAGTGCCCCAAGGGCCAGATTTTTGGCAAGCAATACACTTTTTACTGAATACAACCTCTGCTTGGGCATTTTTGTCATCATATGGTCAGTATGAGTTGTTCAATTATGTGACAGGTTTGCTTTAAATGAAGGCTTCTTTTTCTAAAAGGTTTACAGTGCAATTCTAACACGTTAAAAAAAGCATCTGAATAAGATAAAATATGTTAAACATATTGCATTCTCTGATAATTTCCACAAATCAGTTCTTTTCAAATGAAATCTGAATAAACAAGGAGGAGAATGAAAGAGCTGTTTAGTAGTGGATGATGGGTATACAGGCCTAATCGGCGAGCGGCGCTCAGTCCTTGATTCAAACTGAGCGTATGCCCTTACCCTCACTCAACTGAGAAATAAATCACCTGCTTGATGGATGATGGCAACACAATCCATTTAAAGAATGAACATGAACAACAGTGATCAGACTGCAATTCACCTGAACAGAAGACTGATGCCCTAGTTATCAGCACACGGAGAGCTGTTCTATGTGAATACACACATTAGAGAATCAAAACAAAGCCAAAATTAGGTTCTAAATATAGGGGAAAAGCCGTGGTTTAATCATTTAATCAATGGTGAACTTACTGGAGAGTGAAACGTATGGCATTAAAGGCGCCGAAGATACTAAGGGATGTTAAAGCTGAACACTAGGCAGAAGTAAAGAACACAGCTCTGTAATCAATATAACACAATTAATTGTACTTTTAAAAGCAAGAAGTGCAAGTACCTGTATTTCACCTGGTATTAGCCTCTAGCAGTCCCTATACAGCAGGACTGGGGTGTGAGAGGAAGAAGCAGCACAATGAGTCAACCAGATTATGTACTGACAAGCAGCATGCTGATAGGAGAAATGTGACACACGTAACATGTGACACACAGATGAGCTCATCCCTGTACTGATTCTCCTTTCACTGTGAAGTGGACTGAATGATGCTGCCAATCAGAACAAGGACATCTAGTGGCAGAAAAAGAGTACTGCAGGGGAAATCTCTGGATTGAAGGTGGATATTGTAGCAAATCTGGTGTTGGTATTTTAGCTTTTATTATACTTTTTTTAATACGGTGATTTGCTGGACTTTTGCTTTAAGATATATATTTAATAAGATGTTATTTTCTATTTCAGCATTCAATATTTTTTTTTTCTTTTTCAAAAATGCCTCCCCTCCTACCTACCAAACACTCATTAACTTGCATAAATTAGCCTGAGGCAAAATTACACAGAAGCAGCAGTTGGCTGGCATAGGACAAATAAACAAGATTCTTTTGACATTCAGCCACAATGGAGAAGACATAGCTTTCATCTCATTTCTTAATTTTCATCCATTCAAATTTTTCTCTGCCTAATGAAGCAAGCACATGCCTGCTATTATATCTGGACTTGCTGTGGGGACAGGTTACTGTATTTTGTTTTCACACATCTTCCCTGGCATGTACTAGACAAGAGTGGTTCATTTAATAAAATACTTTTCACATTTAGGACAACCTACAGTGGGTGGTATAAATTATAAAGGAACCTTCTAAAGGGAATCTATCAAATCAATTTCTAAATAAAGCTTAGTATGCCATTGGGTACAAACACACTAGTGGCCTGTTTGTGCCATTTCCTTTTCTTGTCTGATCTAATCTGCATCAGGCCTTCCACACACAAGGTCAATAAAATCCTTATTTCATGTTAACAACTATCACACTCCACCTCCTACAAATCCCACAAGGTCACCCTTCTTCTAGAGCTCATCTCATTTAAGGCACGAGTTTTTGCTTCACATGGCAAGGAACTTCTACATCCATTGTCAAACCCATAACCAACAAGTACATGGACACTGCTTGACTGCATGATAGAATTTACCATTTATATATTTCTAAACAACAGTTCCTGCACTCTTCTATGTTTCCAAGGTCTTGAGACATACCAGGGAAATAATAATCTAAGCTCCCTGTGATATTATAATTAGGGATGCACTGAAATTTCGGCCACCGAAACATACCGGCCGAAAATGGCCTTTTCGGCAAAATGCCGAAAAGGAATTCTTGCCGATAATTGAGCCGAAAATGGGGCGGGGCCTGTGTGGGGCCCCGCCCCTGGTGCCACCCATTACGGGGGTGTCTTTCTGGCCGATGCGCGCCGCAGTCCTTTCCTCCTCCCCTCCCTCCTCACGCGATCTCCGTGTGATCCAATGGTGGGACACACTGATTCAATGGTGGGACATTGAATTAGTGTGACGTGTCACAGGAGGCGGGACATTGTTACTGCGGCCTGTGTAGTTAAGCTCCAGGACACACGAAGATCTCCGCAAGGAGGGAGGGAACTTGCAGGCTACATGATGGGCACTGGCAAGCTGCATGGTGGGCACTGGCAGGTATAGATGACGGGCACTGGCAAGCTGCATGGCGGGCACTGGCAAGCTACATGGCGGGCACTGGCAAGCTACATGGCGGGCACTGGCAAGCTACATGGCGGGCACTGGCAAGCTACATGAGGGGCACTGGCAGGCTATATGACGGGCACTGGCAAGCTGCATGACGGGCACAGGTGATGCTGCATTGATCTCTTGTATTATGTCCCCAGTCTCTGACCATCTCCTGTACCGTGTCCCCAGTCTCTGACCATCTCCTGTACCATGTCCCCAGTCTCTGACCACCTCCTGTACCATGTCCCCAGTCTCTGACCACCTCCTGTACCATGTCCCCAGTCTCTGACCACCTCCTGTACCATGTCCCCAGTCTCTGACCATCTCCTGTACCATGTCCCCTGTCTCTGAATATTTTCGGTATCGGTTTCGGCACCAAAAAACCCATTCGATGGATCCCTAATTATAATGGTGCCAGAAACGGTCAGAACTGGCATGCACCACATTAACTAAGCAGATAGAAACTGGTACAGATAGACCTGAAATAGGTCTATTTCAGAGTGAAACAGTAACCAGCGCAGGTCTACACCTGATTAACAAAAGGGAATACGGCAGTTTTTCACATAGAAAACTGCTGCAGATTCCCCTTGGTGAACATGTGAGGTGTCAGCACACTGCACTTGCACAGGGTTAACGCCCTCCTCCCTCTTCTCGGAGGTGAGTATGGGGTGGGAGAAGGCAGAAAGATCAGAGCATGTAGCTCTTGCTCTCCTGTTCTCTGTGCTGTTTCTATCACAGCCACAGAACACAGACTGATTGCTCCTAATTATCCAAGGTGCTTGAGCCCCTTAATTGTAAATTAGAAGCAGCATCTACTCTATGTTCTAAAGCTGGGCGCTAACAGGCCAAAATTCCTCTGAAAATGGTCGGTCCGGCAGTAAGAGGTCTGTGTGTACAGCTCCTAATCCGACACAAGTCAGTCTCATGGCGGCTTCTGTTTTACGAGCATCAGTGGTGTATTTTGGTTTTCTGCTGCCCTAGGCAAGACTAAAATTGGGTGCCGCCCCCCCCATCTAAATTTGCCCACCCCTTCCTGTTTAAGATTCACCCCACATATGACACATGATGACTATTCAGCAACCAGGCAGACATTAGGTGGATTGCACACAGCACAGCCTTCGGGTTACCTGCAGACTCACCCCAGTAACCCAAACTTGTCCCCTTCACCTGCATTCCACCTATAAAGGATAGAGGATTGTTGTGTATTCCAGGCTGCACTGAGCGTTCACATCCCCGCTTCCCCTCAGCCTACAGAGCCTGACAGTGTACATGGATGGATGTCAACACACTCTGCACTCCGAAAAACATACAAATCATCAGACAGGTGCCGGCATCGCACAGCAATACACACACGCGCGCGTGCGGAAAATGGTTACCGTTGGGTGAAGCTGAGGAATTTGGAGAAAGTGGGGCCCACCCCATCCATCCACCATAGATGAGGGTGAGCAGAGCCCCTGAGAGATGACCGGAGAGAGGAGGGAGTGGGGTCCACAGTACATGAACATGACTTGGAGGCTCAATAGGCAGCTGAACACATTCATCATCATCCATTAACCCTCCGCTGAGTCCGCCCCTGCAGTGACGCAACTGGGCAGCGTCGCCCCCTGAAATATGCCACCCAAGGCAAATGCCTTGTTTGCCTCGTGGCAGATACACCCCTGGCAGGCATGCTGTAAAACCAGCATCTGATCAGCGCTGGCAGCCTAGCGCAGGCTGTCCCCGTTCGAACAAATGGTCCCCCTATCAGAATACAATAGCTCAGTGGGGAGATTGTGGCACCAACATCGGATGTGTTAATACGGCGATCTGTACGTTTGTTTATTTTTTTCATTTAGCCCGCTGAGTTCAATGAAAAAAACTTCCTGTGTGTATCCAGCTTACGTTTATAAGAGTTGTGCAAACACTGTGTTGCACGACTCTTTGTTAAATTCTCCCATAGTTTACATACTGAGTGAGTTTGTTTATATGTTAGATTCACATCAACTGCTTAGCAGTATGGGGCTAATCTCTTTATAACAGCAGAATGTGCAACACAATTGCACATACTTGTTCTTTCGAAAGCACATGCTTGCTTCGGGTCAGTGACTTAAAGTATTGAAGCCAGAGGCTGCCAGGCAATTAGCTTTTTTAAAATGGGGATCACAACGGCAGGCCACATACAAGGTCTATTAGTTTGATTATAGTTTCAGCAGCAAAAGCACCATCCAAAATATCAATTCAATAAACCCTGTTCTCTTTTATTGAAGATTCTCCGTTAAGCATCTCCTATAAAGTGATCGGCCCACTTGCATACCTGTTTAGCAGCGAGATGAGTAAAGTGAAAAGCTCCGAGTACAATCCAGAGGCCATGCCTTCCAGACATTCCAAAGCAGACAATTTGGAACCTTTGCAGGGAGAAAAAAATTAATAAAGTGAATATATAATTTACATAGCAGTAATCAGTTAACTTGAGTGTGTGGTAAATACTAGCAAACACAACTGGCAAATTAAAAGGTCACAACTGTAAACAGTCTGCATTTGAATAGACAAACCAAGGACCATAATATTTTGAATGAAAGCTGTCTGGTTAGTTTTGGCAGCAGTGTGTTCATTGATGGTAACAAAAAAGGGATATCATTCTTCTGGCTGTGCTGTCTGGCAGGGCTATGTAAATCTCAGGACTAGATGGACAGAAATATTAACAACTTTGGCAGGTAGAATAACTCCCTTCTACATATTCCATCTGTGTATTTAAATGTCTGTCTTTAGTTCAGATTTAAAAACGTAATATTACCAATGCTTAGTAATGTTAAAAAAATAATGTGTTGCTATGTTTAGTTTGTATTATATATAACATAGGAGGCAACCATATTTGTTTGTTAAATACTTGATGTAGGCTCATGTTCTTTACTGCTCCTTCTACTAATGCAAGTTTATTGTGCAAGGCTGGGCTACCAAATTCTTGTTAATGACACCAAACACATATAATGGAGGTAAAATTCAGCTTTCTTTTACTTTCCTGCACTGATACTACTGTGTGAAAAGGGACAAGTGGAGCAGACCTATACACCGGCAGGTTAGGAGGGTCACTGTGTCCATTATATAATGGAGGTCACTGCCTTGAGTCTAATCAGCCTGGGGCACCTCATCATAGAATCACTTATGCATTGAAGAATGATTCCGAGTAATTGAAAACTTGAAGCAAAATGAAAAAAGTGAAAAAAAAGAGAAAAGAAAAAAGAATAAAAGGAAATGTCAGATGAACATGTGAGGCCAGGAATGAGATGTTTCATTTAAAAGCTGGGATTAATACCTTTTAAAAAGGTTAGAAGATTTAAAGTAAACATAAAATTGTAGAGATTGGGGCATGTGAGTCACATCTCAGGAAAAAGTCAGACCAGGCTTTAATAGGCAGACAATCTGCCTTATTTCTGTTTAGCTGGTGACTTACTGGGTTCTTAACGGGATCTACAGATTTGTTAAGAGAACATAAAAATAAATCTGTAAATTAAAAATTAAAGTATATGTGAAACCTTAAGCCCCTTTCACACGGCAAGCCCGCTCGTATCCGCCGGTCTGTTTTTCAGGCGGATCCGAGTGGACCATCCATTGATTCCTATGGGAAGACGGGTGTCAGAGGGGATGTGTCCGCCTACACCCGTCTGCCATCCTATCCGCTAAAATCAGACATATGACGATACGTTCGCCATCCGTCTTGGCGGATCAGATAAGAGCTGATGAAAATGGACATGCAGTCTGTTTTTGTTGGATCTCTCCATAGGAATCAGCGGCGCTCTGACAGGCCCCTCCCTGCTCAGTGAGCAGAGAAGGACCCGTCATCCGTTGGCTCAGCGGAGATCAACGGAGAGATCTCCTGCCGAGCTGGTGGACTCCGCCTCGTGTGAATGAGGCCTTACCTTAAAAAAAAAACCCACTCAGTTTCAGGGCTAATTCCCACTATTTGCGGTTACCGCATGGTAAAAGGTCTGCCATCGCAGGAACAAACAGGAAACAATTGTTTCCAATGTGTCCCATTCACAATGCAACACAGTCTAGGGCTGCGCTGCAGTGTGCTGCAATAAAATGCAGACCATTTGCATGTTATCGCATCGCACCATGCTGAATTGCACAGCCATGTACAGCGTATTGTACCACTGTACATTATCGTGAATGAAGTGTATGTTTTTTTACACGTCAAATAAAATTAGTACAAAACATCCTTGTGTGAATACAGCCTAAAATATAGACGGATGGCAAAATGTGTGTGTGTGTGTGGGGGTGTGTGTGTGTGTGTGATTATATATATATATATATATATATATATATATATATATATATATATATAAATTTTACACACACACACACACACAGATAAAGCCCTAAAAAGGTCATATCCGTCATAGACCGGACTCATTAGTGAACACTACATTTGAGTTAAACTACCCCCAAGTCATCACAATTTTAAAGAGGAAGAAAACCCTCCAAGAAAAAAAAAAACACCCTGCAGGACAAAGGCATAATGAGCTAGTATGCATAGCATACTAGCTCATTATGAATTACTTACCTGAGATCGAAGCCCGCGCAGCGACCCTCGTTCACCTCCTCTGTCGCCGCCATATCTCCCGGAGTGACTTCCGGGTATCGCTGCTCCGGCGCTGTGACTGGCTGGAGCAGTGATGCGCGGGAGCCGGCAGTGACGGCATAATCGCCTTCACTAACGGCACACTCAGTACGCCTGCGCCGTTGTCTACGGTGCGCCGTAGATATTGGTGCCTGTTTTTTGGAAAATATCTCCTTAACCGTGTAGGTTAAGGAGATATTTCTTGCACCTACAGGTAAGCCTTAATCTAGGTTTACCTGTAGGTTAAAGTGGTCTGTAAGGGATCACAATCTGTGTTCTCAGCTGCGTAAGGAGGCTCAGAGAGCTGGGGGTGGAGACTGCAAGGGGGTGTGTCAGCAAAAGACAGTGAAGCAGAAGTACACCAATCTTCCCTGTGAGGGGCATGTCAGCACAAGTCAAACAATAGGATTTTTATAACAGCTTACCTGTAAAATCCTTTTCTTGGAGTACATCACGGGACACAGAGCGGCATAGTCATTACTATGTGGGTTATATAGTTTACCTTCAGGTGCTGGCACTGGCAACTTCCAAACCGGAAGTACCCTCCCCTATATAAGCCCCTCCCATCCGGGAGCACCTCAGTTTTGTAGCAAAGCAATAAGTGTCCCCAAAAGAGGGGTGGGAGCTCTGTGTCCCGTGATGTACTCCAAGAAAAGGATTTTACAGGTAAGCTGTTATAAAAATCCTATTTTCTTTCTCGTACATCACGGGACACAGAGCGGCATAGTCATTACTATGTGGGATGTCCTAAAGCAATGCCCAATGAGGGGGGGGGGGTACACCATACATAAGCTGAGCGCTATCAGACATGAGGATCTTTTGCGGCCTGCAACACACTGCGCCCAAAGGCGACATCCTCCTGACTTCTAACGTCCACCTGGTAGAACCTAGTAAACGTGTGTACTGAAGACCATGTTGCGGCCTTACAGATTTGAGCCAGGGAGGCCTGGTGATGCACTGCCCATGAAGTTCCAACTGCTCTCGTGGAGTGCGCCCTAACTTTGAACGGAGGCGGTCTCCTTCTCAAGCCATAGGCTTGCATAATGACCTGTCGAATCCACCTGGCTAAAGTAGATTTTGACGCTGCCTGACCCTTTCTGGGGCCTTCCGGCAGAATAAACAAAGTATCCGTTCTGCGAATCTGAGCAGTGGCTTTTATATAAGCTTTGACTGCTCTTACTACATCCAAAGAATGTAATAACTTTTCCTCTACCGAGCTAGGTTTGGGGAAAAAAGAAGGAAGAACCACATCTTGGTTCAAATGAAACCTCGATACCACCTTAGGAAGAAAGGCTGGATGAGGACGTAACACTACTCTGTCCTTATGGATAACCAGATATGGCTCCCTACAGGACATAGCGGCTAATTCCGACACTCTTTTAGCCGAACAAATGGCTACTAGAAAAATCAATTTCCTGGTGAGAAGAACCAGGGAAATATGCTGTAATGGTTCAAATGGTTGTTTCTGTAGAACCGACAGAACCAGGTTTAAGTCCCATGGACATATGGGAATATTAACCGGAGGGCTAATACGCATCACTCCTTGTATAAAGGCTTTGACTAGTGAATGCGAAGCCAAGGGCCTCTGAAAAAATATTGACAAGGCAGAAATCTGACCCTTGATAGTACTCAAGGCAAGCTTCCTATCTACAGCCCACTGTAGGAAGTCCAGAATCCTACCTATTACGTACTTTCGTGGATGCCATTTCTTGGCCTCACACCAGGCGATGTACGCCTTCCAGATTCTATAGTAGATCTGCCTGGATACCGGCTTCCTGGCATTGATCATGGTAGATACCACAGGATTAGAGAGACCTCTCTTTTTTAGAATGTGGGCTTCAATAGCCAGGCCGTCAAACCTAGGGCTGGTAAGGAAGGGTGGTATATCGGTCCTTGTGAAAGCAGGTCCGGACGATGTGGGAGGGTCCAAGGACTCCCCACAGACATTTTTACAATCTCCGCGTACCATGCTCTTCGGAGCCACCCTGGAGCCACCAGAAATCACTGGTTTCTTTTCTACCCTGATTCTGCGGAGTAATCGAGGTAACAATTGTGGCGGTGGGAATGCATATATCAGCTTGAACTGATCCCAAGGGAACACTAGGGCATCCGAGCCGCAAGCTAGGGGATCCCTTGTCCAAGAGACAAACCTGTCCACCTTTGCGTTGAATCTGGATGCTAGCAGATCTACATCCGGTGTTCCCCACCGCTGACATATTGTCCGAAAAACCTCGGGGTGAAGGGACCATTCCCCTGGGCATAATTGTTGGCGACTTAGAAAGTCCGCCTTCCAATTCTCCACTCCTGGAATGAATACCGCGGATATGGCTGGGACATATCTTTCTGCCCATTTCAGGATGCAATTTACTTCCCTCTGGGCTGCACGACTCCTGGTGCCACCCTGATGATTGATATATGCCACTGCCGTGGCATTGTCCGATTGAATTCTGACAGGGGACCCTTGGAGTTTGGATGTCCATGCTACTAGGGCATACCGGGCTGCTCGTATCTCTAAGAGATTGATGGGCAGGGCCTTTTCTGCATCCGACCATCTGCCCTGGAGAGACCATTGCTCCAGTACTGCTCCCCAGCCTATAAGGCTGGCATCTGTAGTGACCACCTTCCAAGAAATCGGACTGAAGGATTTCCCTTTTTCCAGATTCTGGGGAACCAACCACCAACGGAGGCTCTTGCGAACGGAAGGGGACAAGGACATTGGTAAGTCTAGGGCCTGAACTTTCTTGTTCCAGGCTGACAGTATGGCCCTTTGCTAATTCCTTGAATGGAATTGATCGTAGGGTACTGCTTCGAATGATGCCACCATTTTTCCCAGCAGCCTCATGCACAGGCGTATGGATGGCTGTCTTTTTGTACCCACTAGGTGGATCAAATCTCTCAAAGACGACACCTTTTCTTGAGGCAAGAAAATTTTTCTCTGGTCTGAATCCAGCCTTAGCCCCAAGTATTCCAGACTTTTGACTGGTTTTAGGGCTGACTTGTCTCGGTTGATAATCCAACCGTGATATTCCAGATACTCGATTGTCTCGTGAACAACCACTTCTAGTTTTTCCACTGAGTGGTCTATCAGCAACAAGTCGTCTAGATATGCCATTATCGTTACACCTCGTGTTCTTAGATTGGCCAATAATGGGGCCAGAATTTTTGTGAACACTCGTGGTGCTGTGGCCAGACCGAAGGGTAAGGCTCTGAACTGAAAATGGCGCCCTTCTACCGCAAAGCGTAGAAATTTTTGGTGGACTGGAAAGATGGGAATGTGCAAATAAGCATCTTTTATGTCGATCGAGGCTAACCATTACTCCCCTTGTAGGGCAGTGGCCACCGATCGGATCGACTCCATCCGGAAAGTCCTGATATGTAGGAATTTGTTTAGCCCTTTTAGATTTAATATGGGCCTCACGTCCCCGTTTGGCTTCGGGACTGTAAAGAGGTTTGAGTAACACCCGAACCCCCATTCTTCCAGGGGAACCTCTATAATTACTGCTTGGAGCAATAATTGTTCTAGTGCCAACCTTTTAAAATGGAAAGGAGGGGAGTCTTTTAACTCCAATTTGTATCCCAGACTTACTGCGGAGAGCACCCATCTGTCTCTGATCGTGTCCCGCCAGGTCTCTGCAAACAACTGAAGTCTTCCCCCCACCCGATTGATTGGGGGCAACCCTTCATGCATTTGACTTTGGGGGAGGTTTTGTACCTCTCCTGATCCAGGGTTTCTTGTTACCCTGCAATTGTCCCTGATTTTTACCCCCGGGATTTGACCGAGGAGGCCGTCGGAACTGTTTCACAGCCGATGTCCTAGGGACTGGAGAAGCAGGCCTCTTAAAAGAGGGACCTCTAACTCTGTTTTTAACCGGCAAGAGTGTACTTTTACCGCTGGAAATTTTCTGGATATATTTGTCCAGGTCTTCCCCGAATAAGCGTTCACCATGAAATGGGAAGCTGACCAGCAATTTTTTACAGGGAGCTTCAGCAGACCAGTTTTTGAGCCACAGAAGCCTGCGCATATGTACTACAGACAGCGTAAGGCGGGAGGCCTGATGGATTGAATCCTTTATAGCGTCAACCGCAAAGCATAAGGCTCTAGGTAGATCAGCTAGGGCAAGAGCCTGCTGATCTGGCAAGTCTCTTAAGACCTGTTTCAACTGATCCTTCACTGCTTGGCAGACCTCAATAGCTGCCACTGCTGGTTGTGTCACCAAGCCTGCTGTAGCAAAAGCAGATTTTAATAAGGACTCCAATTTTTTATCTATTGGGTCCTTGAACATTTGGACATTATCCACTGGACATGTCAGTGATTTATTCACACAAGAGATGGCTGCGTCCACTGTAGGGACCCTCCATTTTTTGATGAACTTATCCTCCATGGGATAGACCACCTGAAATCTCTTGGGAGGAGTAAATATTTTATCAGGATGCTCCCAATCCTGGTAAATGAGCCCTTCCAGTAAAGGATGGATCGGAAAGGAACAAACAGTCTGGGGAGCTTTTAGCGACCCCAACGAGGAGACAGAAGTGGATGATGGCTCCGCAAGGGGCATTTTAAATGCTGATCGGACCATGTTAGTCAGGGACTGAACCCATAATCTTTCAGCATGTGATGCTGAGAATGGCTCTTCCACTGTCGATTCCTCTACAACAGAATCGACCTCATCCTGATCCCCTTCAGGTAGGTCGATCCCTGTATGGGACTGTTGCTCTGCTAACAGGTACTCTGAGGGAGGAGACGGAGATCGGGCGCGCTTTCCCTGTGACAGGGAGGCAGCGATCAATGCTGACAATCTCTCTTCCAGCCCTCCCAGAGCTGAGGAAAAAACCTCCTCTGTTACATACACAGGAGCAGGTGAACTGAGGACAGCCACAGTACCAGGTACTCCTGAGGGTGCTCTACGGTCACTAACCTCTGATTTTTCAGGGGAGATTGGTGCAGCCGAAGCATGCCCAAGATCCTCAGAGCCCGATGGAGACCCCCTTTGCTTCCTGGGATTCTTAGTCCCGGAGTTTTTAGACGGCATATTCCTAAGCCACAAAGCTGAGGTATTCCAGCCGAAATACACCACTTACTGACAATAGTCTAGCACAATTGCTGCTATAAAAACAGTTGGTGTCTACTAATGTGCCTTTCTATGGGGATGCCTGCATCAACCGCTTACTGTATGCCTTTTTTAAATGTTGCCAGCTCTGTCTCTGCACTCCATAGCCAGCTCACAACACATAATTGTGCCTTTTAAAATGCTGGGACGCCCGCACATGCGCAGAAGCGCTGCGCACAGAGCGTCATCCCCCAAGCTCTGCCCCCTTTCCCAGCTCACCTCTATATATAGAGGCGCGTGCACGCGCTCGCGCACGCGCGCGGGCACGTGCGCCTTCGGCGCTCTTTTTTGAAAAAGGGAAACTAGGGACAGGAGACAGGGCCCTTTGCCGCAGGCCGGGGGATGGACGAGCATTGCAACATGGCAGAGGAAGCAGTTTCCCACAAGAGAACTCACCATCTGCCTGGACTTGCTCTGATGAAAAGAAACTAGTCCACATGACAAGAAACGTTCCACAGCGGCCTCTAGTGGATTAACACAGGTACCGCAGTCTATATATTTTTTTTTTCTTGACCACTATTAAAAATATTACATTTTTTAGTAGTTACAGGCATGCATAAATATTTAGCGGGAATACCGTTAGGTAACAGGCAGAAAGACATATTAGGCTTGGGGGTCCCCTCAATAGAACCAAGTTCCTGAGGGGCCCCCACTTACCTTTTCCCCGCCGCAGGACTCTGTTTGGTCCACAGAAGCCCAAACTTCACCTATCACGGCAGGCATTGTAATTAAACCTTCAGGGACCGGGTTCCCAAGGATTCCACTCCCCTGGACCTGTATAGCACCCTGCACAGAAAACATCTTGGTCGTGGGTATGACCAGAGCTCTGGATCCCAGGGTCCAGCTCTCCTAAGAGAAGCATTACAGGCAAAACCTTGCTCTTCTCTGCAAGGCCCGGGTACCGACCGTTTAGCTATGAAGCTTTTTTGGTCGGATCCGGAATAGCTTACTGAGGCCCAAAAGAACCTGTACGCAAGCTCAGTGAAAAACACATGTTACTTCTTGGCCAACACCTTAGACACTGGCAAAAAACTGAGGTGCTCCCGGATGGGAGGGGCTTATATAGGGGAGGGTACTTCCGGTTTGGAAGTTGCCAGTGCCAGCACCTGAAGGTAAACTATATAACCCACATAGTAATGACTATGCCGCTCTGTGTCCCGTGATGTACGAGAAAGAAAGGCTGTTCTCCCAGTACAGCCAAAAAACTGACAATGCTGATATGGATGTGCTGTGTTTAAAATAGAAAAGCAGGGGGGCTGGCAGGATCTCCACGTATTTCACACAAAGAAAGCAATACAAAAGAGAACAAGATGCTTTTTAACCCAAGTACATGGTACAACAGACTTATCGGGAATATGAAATGCAAACTAAATAACTGTGTGAGATAATAATAATAATAATTTATTACATCAGAGAAGACAACATTTCCCCAAAAAATACAGTAGTAGTATTATGCAATGTATGCCACCTAAAACAGAACCATTATGGTTTATTCTCACAATGATGATCTATGAGATAAGCTACAAAATAGAAGTGAATATTTATCTGTATACTGAATTAGCCATTTAATTCCAAAGAGAGGCAAAGCCAAGATATAATACTACTAAATGGCTTTATCAGATGAAACGGATTCTCATTCGGCTTGGTCCCCTAGTCTATAACAAGAGGATATGCAATTTCCTGTACACTTGTCAGAAGACTTTACTGTACTAGAGCACCTCTGGGTCTGCTTCACGGTGATTTAGTAGAGCTACGTTAATATGATTCATAAGCTGCTAAATAGAAAGTGGGTAGGAGTAAGCTGTAAGGTAATGTTGCTTTCATATCATTTAACAATAATTCCATGCAAAATCGAATGAAAAAGCCAAGCATTTTCAGATAAGACGGAGGAATTTACAATAAACTGTAATTGGCAGACCAGTCTGAAATTAGGCAACTTAAAGCAGACCTTCAGTAATTTTTTCAACTTTAAAACTATTAAATCCTCTGCCCTTGTTGTTTTAACTTTGGATAGTAAAACATTTTCTTCTGCCAGTAAAATTACTTTATACAGCCCACTTCCTGTTTGTCTGGTCATTAGCCTAGGCTTATGACATCATGTACAGCTCTCTCTCTCACTCTTGTGAGAGTTTCCAAGGAAGGGATGAGTGGCAATGAGGGCCAATGGAAGGGATGAGTGGCAATAAGAGGGCCAATGAGAGCTGCAGGGTTGCAGAGCTGGAGGTGTGCCTCTGTGTTTATCCAGGAAGTGAACAGGCAGCAGCTTCAGCCAGACTCAGTGGAGGGAGATTTCTGCAGCATATTTGGCAAGTGCAGAATCACAGTATATATAAAATAATATGCAAAGTGGTTGGAGGGAAGCTTCAGAATGGCAAAGATGTTTTCATTACAAATGATGTGAGCAGACTGCAGTTCCTCTTTAAAAAGTCTATCTGTGCAAATACATTCTGCAGGTTGTAATCAAATCTGTAACATGCATACTACATTTGCAGTGATAAATATGGGGAGCAGCAGCTTACCAGAACCATCTCCTTGGCTGGCATCATCGAGTCCTTGGCGGAAAGAGGTTGACTTCTGGAGGGTGCTGGTTTTAGATTGGTGTTTGAATATGGATGAGGAGAGTTCTTCCAGTGAACAGCCCAGGAGATACGCAGCTTTCTGTGCCCATTCGTGGCGTGCAAATTGCTTTCTGCCACCTTTTGGGGAAGAGAAGATTTTTTTTTATCGGCCGAGCCTTTTTGTGAGTGACTTATATGCTACACAATAGTCATACAGCAGTCAAAAAAATTGTAATACACAATTAAACACCATGTCCATTTTGGTGCATCAACCCAACAGCTATAAAGATGTTCACAAGTTCAACAACAAATCTTAAATAACCTTTGGCGTTTACTGTACATACCTGTACGTTTTGTGTTCTTTACGCAATTTTTTGCGAACTCAAGAGACAAGCATTTTTTTTAATGCTGCCACATCTGAATACAGCAATTATTCCTAGACCCCAAACACTTAAAATACACGTATTGCCCTATTCTAAAGCTGGCCATATAGGTAAAAATTATTCTTGTTCAGCTTTCTGGGCTGAATGAGAGAGACGTATAGATTTTCCCCATACATGCTAGCCAGCATGATGGACGAAGGTATCGCTGCCGGCTATTGTATTCGGACAGTCAATACCTTTGGCTGTCAGAAAACCTGAAGAGTGACTGCAGCTGATTGGCTGTAGTCATTGTTCAATTAACTTACTGGTCTAGTTTGTTTAATTTTTCAAAGTTTATTGGAGTTGGGTGGTGTTGGAAGAGCAACCCACGGCTTGAATTTTTGAAGCAGTGTATGGCCAGCTTGACACACAGATAGATACCAGCTTAAAGTGGTTATAAAGGCAGAAGTTTTTTTTTTACCTTAATGCATTCTATGCATTAAGGTAAAAACAACCTTATACATACAGCCCCCTTTCCCTTTTAACCTACTGAAGCCCGATCTCGATACAGCAATGTGCTAAGCTCCTCTTTCCTCATTTGGTCAGACACAGCAGCGGGAGCCATAGTCAATCACAGCCAGTCTATGGACACACAGAGCGGGGCTCGGGAGTGAACACACCCGAGAAGAGGATCGGGGCTGCTTTGTGCAAAATTATTGCACAGAGCAAGTATAATATGTTTGTTATTTTAATAAAATAAAAGATCATTTACAATCACTTTAACCAAGTTGTTTTCAACTCCTGTCCTCAGGACCCACTAACAGGCCAGGTTTGCAAGATAACTGAAATACATCACAGGTGATATTAATTGCTGCTCGGTGATTGCAGTATTCTAGTCTGCATCCCCCCAAGGTAATACTTAAAATCTGGCCTGTTAGTGGGTCCCGAGGACAGGAGTTGAGAATCACTGCTTTAACCTTTTGACCAGGTATACATGCTTTGTGGCTGCAACTCAGTAAATGGAGAAAAAGGCTCCTGAGAAGAAAAAAAAAAAAAGATATAAAAAGGAAACTTTAAAAAGGTGGCAGTACTAACAAATCCCACCACATTATGTAGATACAGCTGCTGATTTCCAAAAACAAGTGTTTAAAACAGAGGTTAAACACAAACTCACGTAAAAAGTTTTCAATTTTGTTTCCCCAGGGGACCAAGTACATATAGGATTTGGTCCTAATTCTAACCAGTGGCCCTTTGTCCCCTAAATGCACTTTTTAATGCTGGGTACAGCTCCGCCCACTTTTGCAGCCCAAATTTTGGACATTCCTTTGGGGGAAGATAAAGCCAGCATAGAGCTTCATTCCCTCTATAATGCTGGGTACCAGAGCCCCAAATACCATTCAAAACCAGACAGGAGTTCTAATCTTTCCTCACTTTATTCAAACTAAAAAAAACTAACTGCAATATAGTGACAGAAGCAATGTCTATTGCCACAAATCACATGATAAAGTCAATTGTCTACTTTGCAATAGACAAATAACAGCTGGAATGTGACTGTTCACAAAGCAACAGTTCTACTTTTCCCATCTTAAGTTTTTTTTTCTTTTTTTGTAAATCAGCCCAGATCTCCCCAGATAAACTCACAGCATCGGCTCAATATGAGTCAACGAAACATCTTTTGCGCTGAGACACTGATTGCGATCATCAAAACAGGACAAAACAGGACAGAACAGACACAATCACTTGGCAGTATATGAAAGCAATAAAGATAAAAAAACACTTTCTTTACCTTCATCTGTTTCTGTATTGCAACGGAGCAGCATGCAACATGCAAATAAAAACACTTGGTTAGAAAACAGACAGACACAAATGTGCAGTTCCTCAATCAGAAGAAAGGGCAGGTATAGAAGGGGGACAGTGAACAGGTTGCTGAGCAGGCGGTGCAGGTCAGGACTCTGCGTGTTACTACAACATGCTGACCACAGGTGCTGCTAAATTAGAGGATTACAGAAGGAAAGAACTGCAGGGAAAGCCACTATCAGCAATTGAGATTCTTACCGACTTAATAAAACACATTTGCCAGCGAAGAATAATCCCAATCTTACTTTTTTTTTAAATTATCAATAGAAAGTATTTTAAGAGAAGACTGTTAATTTACTCCTGTACTAGTATATGTTGACACAAATACAGGACTGTGTCATAAGCAGGGGTTTAGGAAGAAGACTGTTGTGATCAGGATGAGGGGAAGATGGGGACATTCTTGACCCTATTCAATCATTAAATAATGACAGACATTCTGGTTGTTATTGCTGATCACAGAAGAAATGGTTGGAACTTTAAGGGCCAGTTCACACCATAGAAACGCAGTCCCGCTGCGTTCCAGATGCTTTTCTGCATGTGTTTTTTTTACGTGTTTTTGATGCCTTCCAACACGTTTTTGATGCAGTCCAGTGCATTTTTCCCCCCTTTTTTTCTTAACCTTAAATAAGGACATGTGTGTTCCAGCGCATTTTCTTATGTGTTTTACAGCATCCCAGTACAGTCTAGGAAAAATGCAGCATGTTCTACTTTTTTTTTTTCTGTAAACTGGAACTGCAAGCACTGGTGTGAACTATGCCATTGAAAATAATATAACCAATAGATGTGACTTAGGGGTTTTGCATAATTAATGGTTATGAAGTTGTTTCAGCTACTCTGTGAATCGAATTCAATATGCGTTTCAGAGTCGAATTGTTTTCTCCATTAGGATTCCTCATAATCTGGTGGTTAGGTTTCTGTGAGGGGGGGCGGGCTGGGGGGGCCTGACCGGGGCACAGGATGATCCCATTTGGGGTGCCCAGGATGGGTAGGACTTCCCAGACCATCTGACTCTTTGGTTCATTTTTATACCGTTCTTCTCTCTCCTTACCAGGGGTAACTTATAATTTCAGTTCCTCGACCCATGATTTTTTTCTGAAACACCTTTGGAGGACTTGTTGCTAAGTCTCTGTTTTGTGCTGAAAAAACAAAGTTTTGTTTTCTTTTTTTTTGTAATTCATGATATTGCCCTTTGTCATGATGTACTTATGTGATTTTTATATTTGATTTGAAAAATAAAAATCTATTGAACGGAAAATAATATAAACCTACTTTCCATGCGTTTTTGATGCAGAAAAGAAAAACGCACTGGAAGGCATGTGGTTTGAACTGGCCCAAAAAAAAAAAAAAGGGACTTTTTTTACAAGGCCACTAGACCTATAACATCTATATTTTTGTTTAACACTTTAATAATAAAAAGGAGTTTTCTGTAGGAATGAGCACAGCAGCAGCTTCTGACAGTTTGCAATTCTCTAATTAAAACGTTATATGTATCTATACATAGCAGGAAGTTAGCTTTGACCTACTGGATAATCAGGCCTCATGTACAAAATGGAAGAAGGGGAGCAGGTTATTATATTTTAACCCTTTTATGACCACCTAACATATGTGCATAGCAAAAGGGTGGACCACTGTGACAGTGATCATGTAATCACAGATCCTTCCCGGGACACTGGGGAGAGTGGGAAGGTGTTAATAAGCCAGCTTTAAACTCCGCTTTTAATTTTCTTAATTATGAAGAAGGGGGGTGGGACTTGGCCCTGCTTCACTAAGTTTTTCAACTATTAAAAAAAAAAAACTACAGTGCCTTGCGAAAGTATTCGGCCCCCTTGAACTTTTCATCCTTTTGCCACATTTCAGGCTTCAAACATAAAGATATAAAATTTTAATTTTTTGTGACGAATCACCAACAAGTGGGACACAATTGTGAAGTGGAACGAAATCTATTGGATTTTTGAAACTTTTTTAACTAAGAAAAAAATGAAAAGTGGGGCGTGCAAAATTATTCGGCCCCCTTGCGTTAATACTTTGTAGAGCCACCTTTTGCTGCGATAACAGCTGCAAGTCGCTTGGGGTATGTCTCTATCAGTTTTGCACATCGAGAGACTGAAATTCTTGCCCATTCTTCCTTGCAAAACAGCTCGAGCTCAGTGAGATTGGATGGAGAGCGTTTGTGAACAGCAGTTTTCAGCTCTTTCCACAGATTCTCGATTGGATTCAGGTCTGGACTTTGACTTGGCCATTCTAACACCTGGATACGTTTATTTGTGAACCATTCCTTTGTAGATTTTGCTGTATCTTTGGGATCATTGTCTTGTTGGAAGATAAATCTCCGTCCCAGTCTCAGGTCTTTTGCAGACTCCAACAGGTTTTCAGCCAGAATGGTCCTGTATTTGGCTGCATCCATCTTCCCCTCAACTTTAACCATCTTCCCTGTCCCTGCTGAAGAAAAGCAGGCCCAAACCATGATGCTGCCACCACCATGTTTGACAGTGGGGATGGTGTGTTGAGGGTGATGAGCTGTGTTGCTTTTACGCCAAACATATCGTTTTGCATTGTGGCCAAAAAGTTCGATTTTGGTTACATCGGACCAGAGCACCTTCTTCCACATGTTTGGTGTGTCTCCCAGGTGGCTTGTGGCAAACTTTAGACGAGACTTTTTATGGATATCTTTGAGAAATGGCTTTCTTCTTGCCACTCTTCCATAAAGGCCAGATTTGTGCAGTGTACGACTGATTGTTGTCCTGTGGACAGACTCTCCCACCTCAGCTGTAGTTCTCTGCAGTTCATCCAGAGTGATCATGGGCCTCTTGGCTGCATCTCTGATCAGTCTTCTCCTTGTCTGAGCTGAAAGTTTAGAGGGACAGCCAGGTCTTGGTAGATTTGCAGTGGTCTGATACTCCTTCCATTTCAAAATGATCGCTTGCACAGTGCTCCTTGGGATGTTTAAAGCTTGGGAAATCTTTTTGTATCCAAACCTGGCTTTAAACTTCTCCACAACAGTATTACGGACCTGCCTGGTGTGTTCCTTGGTCTTCATGATGCTCTCTGCGCTTTCAACAGAACCCTGAGACTATCACAGAGCAGGTGCATTTATACAGAGACTTGATTACACACAGGTGGATTCTATTTATCACCATCAGTCATTGAGGACAACATTGGATCATTAAGAGATCCTCGCTGAACTTCTGGAGTGAGTTTGCTGCACTGAAAGTAAAGGGGCCGAATAATTTTGCACGCACCACTTTTCAGTTTTTTATTTGCTAAAAAAGTTTAAAATATCCAATAGATTTCGTTCCACTTCACAATTGTGTCCCACTTGTTGGTGATTCTTCACAAAAAATAAAATGTTATATCTTTATGTTTGAAGCCTGAAATGTGGCAAAAGGATGAAAAGTTCAAGGGGGCCAAATACTTTCGCAAGGCACTGTATGTGCATGTTAACGAGAGCTATCCGTAGTCAAAAATGTCCTTATATTTTACTGCGGATAGCTGAAAGACCTCTTCAATGAGGAGTTTATATTGTATATAAAAGCAGTAGTACGATGAAATTCGCTTTTTTTTTTCTTAAGGCCCAGTGTAAAAATATTTGCTGCAATAGGCAGCAGTAATTTAATTGAACAGCATATCCCTTCAACATGGTTTCCTCTAATGAAAAGTAAATAAAGCACTTCTAAATAATCCCTTTGATACCATCTATGAAAGATTCCCGTTTACATAAGTATCGCACTGATAGTTGAGATTATGGGATTTGGCTTCCATTACAGCAAACTTTCTGGATGATTTCGCCAGTAAATTGTGTTTTTGTGACCGCAGAAAAAGAAAAACGATAGTTCAATATAATAGTAGTTAGGGTCCAATCAGATCTGTCCATTCCATTTCTGCCAAAGCATAAAAAAATCAGACAAGCACCATATTTTCCAACACAGTGCACCACAATGCTGGGTAATTATTTACCGTGCGTCAGGGGTCCGTTGTAATGCATGTGCATCACAGATGAGTATATGTGCTGGGGTGCCATGGACAATGAATAGCTCTGCAACATCATAAAGCTAATGTACGGGTTACTACAAAATACAGCATTGCAAATCTGTGTGTTTGACTCAGTAATAGCATGTCAGATAAATCTGCATTTTAAAACCATGGATGATAGCTCTCAATATTTTTTTTTTTTTTTTTACAGAGGACGGAACTTGTAGAATTACAGTTAAATACTGTGTTTTTATCAGTGTGTATTTATACTTCTAAAAACATATATCACGCAAACATATATGAACAAGGGAGCGGCCATGTTTACTTATTACATATGCATGCTGTGCTTCCTGTTTAGTAGTAATGGATGGCTGCTGTGCTATCAGACATACAGAAAACACCCTCCCTGCAGCGAACGGTTAGTGTGTTGGAACATTGACCACACATGTTTGCAAACACACATATATCCGTTAGGTAAATAATATTTGAGCCTGCATAGTACATAAATTAAAATATGAAATTGCAAGTATGTAAAAAAATAAGACCAAATCACAAAGTTACTTTGAAATAAACGGTTTATACAAAAAAAAAAAAAAAAAATCCAAACCTACAGGAAGTTGACTCTAGGCATAAAATTAAACTACTTGCAGCATTTGTGAGTTTGGCCACCAGTAGGGGCCGCCACAAGGCTGTTGTCTTTGTGCTCCATGTCCTACTCCTGAAAGTGGCACTAAAACCCAGTGGTCAGAGATTCAGGATCTCCACTGTATTCTTCAATAAATGGAAGAGAATTGCTGTTCAACAATGTGGCACCGCTGAGCAATTCAGAGAGGGGTGTTGAAGGTTTGGGGGGGGGGGGGCATCCCAGTTTATATAAAAGAGTTTTGGGAGTAGGGTATTTCTGGAAATTTTAAATATAACAGCAGCACCTATGATCAGCACATTACACACACAGGGATAGAAGGTAATTCATGCAGTAATGAGTACAGTGCACTATAACTAGTACTATTCCAAGTCTCAAGCTAGACTTTTATTATCATTACCTTACTTTTGTCCTTGTAACACATAATGTTTTCAATTCTGTGCAATGAGGATGCTAGTGGAAAAGCCTTTTATTTCAATCAGGCAAGTAAGAATCATAAAACCATGCAAGGTCATGTTGTCAGCAAAATGGAGTGAATACACACATGCAATCAGAAACAGTGCTACTAAGACAGAAATCTTGATTAAAGCGCATCTATAGTCATTTTTTTCTAGGATGGAATGGGGAAGAATTTGAACCCCCGGAGGCGCTAGGAGCTTTAAAGCTGTGGTGCGTTCGTTCACCTTTTCATTTTTTTTCTAAAAAAGATGAATATTTAAAGTATGGAGCCCTGCTTAGCAGAAAAACCTGACAAGGGTTCGAACCTTTTCTCACTCCATCACAAACTTGGCGATAGATATTCTTTAATTCACACAAAGTGTAAAGCAGATCACACATTGGCAGATTTCCCATCGATTATGAACAAAGATGAGATCTGACCATGTTCTTGGTGATCACTAAATACCCAAATCTATTGCACACACTTCCTGCTTATCCTTTAGATCAGGGGTCTCCAAACCTTCTAAAGAAAGGGCCAGTTTAATGTCCTTCAGACTTTAGGGGGCTGGACTGTGCCCAATGGTAGTAAACAATGCCCGATCTTTGGTATTTGGGGGGGGGTAGTTGGTGTCAGTGGGAGGAATATTGCCCCATTTTTAGTTATCAGTGGAAGGAATTACACCCCATTGTTGAGGTCAGTGGAAGAAATACTGCCCCGTTGTTGGTGCCAATGGCAGGAATAATGCCCGAATACAAAATAGGAAACGGCTGCACTCCGATACCAGTCCAAGAATGTTTTTATTCCATAAAGTGCAAAAAACTGACAACAGGACACAGTCAAGTATTGCAGGTTGGAGTGCAGCGGTTTCCTATTTTGTATTCAGCCTTCATGGATACGAGCGGGGGCTAGCACCCAGTCCATTTGGAAATTACACCCACCTGGAGCGGCGTATTGTCTTGTTTCCAGGAATAATGCCTCAAGGGCCAAATAAAGGCAAGCAAAAGGGTCGTAGTGTCCCTTCTTCGCTTAGATGACAGTAATGAGCCTCATTTGGTTAGGCAGTTTTGTGAGATATTACATCATCTAGCAAACTAGTATTTTACCAAAAAGCAGAACGGTCTGGGTTCTGAATTCAGCTGCTACTTTATGTAGACTACGTGGCACACTCACACATTGGACTTGCAATAAAAGATAAATAATAAAAAAAAACACCTCTGCCATGCACAGTTACAAAGCAATTTGCAAATGTACAAATTAAGTCTCAGTGAAAGTTCCTCTATCCTGAGCAATAGGGAATCATTACCACGTTGATCAGATCATTACCAGTTTTCTATT
Source organism: Rana muscosa (assembly GCA_029206835.1). NCBI lineage: Eukaryota > Metazoa > Chordata > Amphibia > Anura > Ranidae > Rana > Rana muscosa. Next base: position 160,575,312 of record CM055117.1, on the reverse strand, counting down.
TACATGTCTTTCACATGTTATCACACATCATAAATAGAGTGTGTCTGAATGTTGTACAGGCAGGTACAGTGTATTTTTTGAATGTACAAAGTTTGGCTCAGACTGCCATCTGGTGGCCTAGAAACCCACAGCATCCTAACTGAAATATTGTATGATGGGTATTTATGCCAAGGAACTGTCAAAGTGCTCCCTGCCAAACTGTGTAAAAGAATCATTAATGGAGATGACTTTGTATTGGTGGACACCGTTTTAAGTACTCAAAGTCCTAGCTGCATTCTCCACAAATAATGAAGTTTAAGAAATTGCCTCAAGACTTAGGAGTCCAAAGAACTTGTCTCAGGTGCAAAATGTGAATTCTAGCTTTGCTGCTATTACAGAAATAGTCTGCCATGGACTAAAGCGCCTTTGTACAGAGCCATTTGTAAGAGTTAGCATTGTGTCTGCAGAAAAATATGGCTTATTGATGCAGCTGAGTGGTTGGAAAGCCATACTCGGTGTCTGGGCCCAGTGAAGGATGGGAATCGGACATGTTTCATGCTATGCAGAGCAGTGAGTGAAACGCTACAAAGTAGGATCTCCGGCTGGATGACAAAGAAAATGCACACAGGTAAAGTACAAAACAAAACTCATCAATAACCAAACTGAATTACCCAGAGCATCTACATCTGAGACTTCGGGGGAAGGCAAGGTTACACAGGAATTAAAGTTCAGGTCATTATCATTGTCACTAACTATAATGTATTAGTTACACATCACAGTGAGGGAACTCAATCTAATACAACTATTTCTGCTGTGCAGAACATGCAAGAAATGACACAACGTAGGAATAAAAAAGTCATTAAATTAAAATGAGATATCTGGAATTTATGATTGCCATTCCTCCTTATGGGAGGCAAATGATCAAACTGAAGATCTTTAATTCTCTTTGATATGTGGTTACAGAATAACAAACAAATCTGGTCACCGCATTTACAGTTTACATCTCCATTTTAGGATGGTTATAATAATGTAGCCCTACCTCTCACCATCTACAGGCTGAGTGTTGGGATGGTTTTTATTTTGTCTGCCAACAGCACATACAAAGAGAGTTCATTTACTAAAACTGGAGAGCGCAAAATATGGAGCAGTTCTGCATAAAAACCAATCAGCTTCAAGTTTTTATTTTTTTATCAAAGCTTGATCAAACATGCTAAAGTTAAATGCTGACTGGTCACTTTGCACAGCTGCACCGAATTTGCACTCTCCATTGCACAGAGGCGCTCGTGTGAAAGGGGCCTAATGCTCCTTCAGCAGCCCAGATATCAAGCAGGAGCCTAACACTGAGCCACCATTTCTGCTCTATGAAAAAAGACCAAATGAATGACAGCACACAACTATCTTAGAGGGTTAAGACTGTGCTATTCTAAAGCCCTGTACACACGATCGGATTTCCTATGGATTCGATTCTGATGGATTTTTCCATCGGATTTCAGATGAAGCTGACTTCCATCAGTCTTGCCTACATACCATCAGTCGAAAATCCGACCGTCCCAAACGCCGTGACGTAAAACCCTCCGAAGAGCCGAGAAAAATTAAGTTCAATGCTTCTGAGCAATCGTCGACTTGATTGTGAGCATGCGTGGGTTTTTTTCTCAGACGGAGTTCCAACACAGACGATCGGAATTTGCTATCAGTTTTTTTTCCCATCGGATAAATTTAAAGTGGTTGTAAACCCACTTTTTAAACAAAGACCTACAGGTAAGCCTAGATTAAGGCTTACCTGTAGGTGCATGAAATATCTCCTTAACCTACACGGTTAAGGAGATATTTGTATGTAAATGCGGCGACGCTGACGTCACCCCATTCACAAATTCAGCTAGGTCGCAACATTCGACGACGTAGCCAAATTCGACAGCTCACGCGCGCATGCGCGGAGTCACGTCTTCGCCGCTCCGGCCAATCACAGCGCCGGAGCGGCGCTGTGATTGGCTGCAGCGGCGATACCCAGAAGTAACATTCCGGCTATCGCCGCAGCGATGGATGCGGCTAGAGGAGGGACACGGATGACTTCGGGGGCCCCGATCGAAGGTAAGTGGTACATAATGAGCTAGTATGCTAGTCATACTAGCTCATTATAGCTTTGTCTTGCAGGTAAGTAAAAAAATAAAAATTGTCTACGTGGTTTACAACCACTTTAAAACATGTTCTATTTTTAATCACTGATGGAAAAAAGACCGATGGGGCCCACACATGATCGGTTTTTGTCCGATGAAAAAAGTCCATCGGACTGTTTTCATCGGTAAAACCGATCGTGTGTACAGGGCTTAAGTATTAGAATAAAATTGTAACAAATGGCAAGTCCTGACAATTTTTTCTAAAAATATAAATGTAACTAAATATGTGTCTAATGTTATAAGAAGAATGATTTGAATGCTTAGTCTTTCCTCTACCAGGACAATCATAATGTACCTTTGGTGGCTCCAGCTGCCCCTAGGTGGTAAATGGCTCCAAGAATTAACCAGCAGGCCTTTTGCTCATCGCCGGAGATTCCCAGGATCTTCATAGCGGCCTGTAGTTTGCTGAATAACTGTGCTGACTTCTGCTTGTCTTCAGCCTTAAGACAATATGGACAGTGTTTATGTGTAAATATTCATCATTAGTTATAAAAAGCTCAACTGAAGACTACATGTCAGATATAGACAAAGGGAATATATAGGGAATACAATACTAAAAGTGGAACTAAAGGCAATTTATAACACTTTTTTTTTCTTTCCAATTGGGTAAATTTCACTTCACTTCTTGTCCTATAGTCACAACAGGAGGCGAAAGGAAATCTCTCCAAAGTGAGGAAATCCTTGGTTGTCACCAGGGTCACCAGGACCAGTGTCTCATTGGAAGACTTCCCCTTTATTTCTGTTCTGATGACAACTATATTTTGGATTTTCTCTAAAGAGGTTGTAAACCTCCATTTGCAAGTTGTACCTATAGGTAAGCTTATAATAAGGCTTACTTATAGGTACTGACAATATCTCCTAAACGTGCGCAGTTTAGCAGATATTTACTTTGTACTGCGCTGAGGATGTCATCAGGGCATGCGCTGTGAAGAAACGGCCCTGTGTCTGGCGGCTCCCGCGTGCATGTGCGGGAATGACGTCACGTGGCTCTGGCCAGTCACAGAGCCAGCGCCCGCGGCAGCAAAAGGAAGAGGGGCAAAGATGGATGCGGCCTGCAGTGGGGACGGCACGGGCTTTGTTTGCAGGTAAGTGTCACATAATGTGCTAGTATGCTATGCATACTAGCACATTATGCTTTTACTTTGCAGGGAAAAAGAAAGGAGGTAAAACCCATCAGGGTTTACTTCCTCTTTAACTTTCGGTGATAAGAGTAAACAGGACAAATAGAGAGGGTGAATCTCCCTAATGGGGGCACAGACAGCAATCGGCACATAACATCCACAAGGTCCCTCATCGGCCACATGTCTCCACCCCCAAGCTCTTGATTGCATCCATAACAGGATATACAGAACACACATGTATGTCTAACCTCCAACCCACCCACATCTCACCATCCTCCAAAACGGCAACAGTGGGACGCAGATGAAGGAAGGACAAGTGTGGGGTGTGGGTATGGGCCTAGTGGGAGGAGGCCACCTTAAGTCCCTGGTGCCTGAGGCCCAAAGGCCACATGCAGCCTTTTGGTACATGATGTGCGGCCCTCAGACATCAGCAGTTTGTATTGGGAACATTAATTAGGGTAACAGCATTGATCTCTACTAGCCTCATGTTACATGTTCCTAGTTTCATATTGTCTTTTACAGCATATCCCCAGACAACAATGTAGCATATCCACACACTCTGCAGGTTCTGGCAGTCCTTTCAAGTATTACATAAAGTGAACATTATGTGTCTCCTTTTGTTCATGTCAGGGGCTGCATTTAAGACCCATCTCCTACGTTGACAGCCACTACCCTAAGTTGTCTATGCATGGGTTTCAGGGGATCTGTGGGGGTCAGAAAAAAAAATATATACCTTTTACATTCAATATACTGTACACCCCTAATCCTAATTAATGGTTCCCCATTGAAAGAAATTAAAGTGGATGTAAACCCTCACATATACCCAGTGAAGTGAACAGCCTCAGATGATACACAGAGATGAAACAAATCTCCCTACGTAGGTTTTTACTTGCTTATCCGCTGTCTTCAGCTTGCTATATTCTTTAGAAAGAGCACATTGTGTTAGAAATTTTCTCTTCCTGGTCAGCACTGGGAGTGAAGTCTTGGCATACACTGTGTGACAGCTCATTGGAGGAAAGGCACACACATCCCCACCACATAGGCAGAGGAAGAAAGGAATGTGCGGTGAATAGACCAGCTCTCTGCAAATCTAATTATAGTAACCTCCCCAACTCAAATTTCAAGCTTGTTTTATCTTGGTTGGAGAACTTGTCAGAAGTTATCATGCCAATGACAGAAGAACGGAGCAGCAGAAACACAGGGGACTTAGGGCTTTGGAGAGAGATAAGAAAACACTGTGGATATATGTGCCTAGGTCAGATTTAATGAATCAGGTTTACAGCCACCTTAAAGAAAACGCACCCTGCCACTGCCTTCAACATTGACCGCTAAGCATCTTGGCTCATAGTTGGCCCATGTTAACCATGCAGATTTGTATCATCATTCTCCACACAACCTCCATCTTGTGCCACTCCATAATGGCAAGAGCCAAGTCTCATTTCCAGTAGTAATGGTAGTAGAAGTAGGTTTGAGCAGAATTAAATTGTTTTGTTTAATTTGCACAAATTGCTTATAATAGAATGAGTGGCAAACACTTTTTGCATGAAAAGGAGTGAATTTTTTTGTTAAGATGGTTTACTTTATTCACACTTTGTGTATGTACTATATGGCATTCAAACTTCAATAAAAAAAAGTACATACAGTATATTTATTGCATGCCATGTTGTGTTTATGTGAATATTATTGGGGAGGGGGTCCATACCTTTTATCAAATTCTTAAAGGGGTCCATGACCCAAAAAAGGTCAAGAACCACTGCTTTTAGGAGATTCACAATAGCACAATGTGTCTGCGCTAGACACTACCTACCTTGGAAGTGAGGGTAATACCAAACACATTGTTTTCTGCCAAGTGATTGAGGTGAAGCTCTGTCCTGTAAAAGGATAAAATATTCAGCTTAATAACACTTAACTTAACCACCTGGAACACTTCAACTACCCCGATTACACACCAACGACCCTGATTACCAGGGTCATATTGAGCTTTCGTGCTGCTCTAAGCATATACATGATCATGCACTTTCAAACAGCTCTAACCCGATAGTCCGTAATCACATCACTAAAAATACAAATTAGAAGCAGGACACACTCTTCAAGGAATGACGGTGTTTGTTAATCCACAAAGTCCCCAATCCCCAATCCCCTTACACAAGCTATGAAGAAAGAAGAGGCTAGAGAATTATATTGGAACTTCAAAGAGTCTTCTGACTTCTCTAGACAGCAATATACCTCTTTCCTTAGCCCTGGTGCTGCATTCTCTGACAAGTAGTGGTCATCCTGATAATTAATATAACATGGTGTCTAATGATATGATAAGAATGACATACTAAACAAGTTATAGAAACGGCACTTCTACCACCAATTAAGTGTCTGGTAGTACAAGGTAAATAGCCAGCAGTTACTACCAGGTCCAGTATGGTCAGAGGAAATCGTTGTCTCTTTCCTCTTCAATAAGAAAGTCAAATTATCTTCATCATATGTTTATTATATATAATATTATCACAAGGTAGTGTGTATAGTAGGGTAGCTAAAACTATTCTGGGCCACAGATGCATTGGTGCTCAGAGGACTCTTACAAAATGGAGATGTGGGAAGAGTGTGTAGCCTGCAAAATGACTAAAGTAACAGAGATTGTTTAAAATCTGACAAATCGGGCTAGATAAAAAGCCAGATGGAATAATAATCTGTATTGCTTTAGATGCCGACGAGAATGAAAACAACAAAAAAAATGTACTTCTGAATTAATTGGGGCCACAACAAGACATGGATCATAAACTGATTTTGTTATGTTAGGCAAGGAAAAGACAATCAATACAGATTGTCACATCAAACAAGGAATGAGTCTTAGTATCTAGTGAAATCAATTATGTCAGTTGTTCAAGTCATGTACATAAGCTGTATGCACCCAATGAAAACTGGTGGTTGGTTTACCAAATGCACAAAAAGATTGTAAAGGCAAACAACAGACTACGGTTTGTAAAATAAATAAATAAATTAATTAATTAATAAAGTATTGGTAAGTTTTCAATTCCTTTATTGTTGAAAGTTATTAAGATTACCTAAAGTACTAAAATAGAATAAAAATCAAATATTTGGAAGCACCCTGTGTTTAGATTTTTCCAAATGGTCATACATGTTCCATTCTGGACCACCAGCTTTGTAGTGCAAATGCCTACCTAAGCAATCTATTTAGTTTATACCCCGTCAGATAGACTCTCATGCTATACAGTTGTTGGTAGGGGTGTGCAGTCATTGTAATCTCATCTTTTTACTTTACTGGTCTCTTTCACAGCAAAAGTGTAGAATGCATTGAACAAACTAGTTTTACAGCTTGCCACCTGATGGCTTCAAGTGGTAAATATACAATATTCTTATGTAATAAAATAAAAAAATCATCATCGCCTGCCACTACTGACCTACTTTTGAAAATGTTAGCCAACTAGCTGTTATACTGATCCAGTGGCATCAGCCTTACAAAGTATAGAGAGAATGAATTCTGATTTGTCCATTTATCAATTTGTTACAAGCATGCCCAAGATCAGTGTTCGTACTGAAAGATGGCACTTAAAAACTGGTTTAAATTCCTCCTAAACCCTGTTTCCTATGTTTTGTTCTAGCACACAGGTGTCAAACACAAGGCCCGCGGGTCGAATCCGGCCCTCCAGGACATTTCATGTGGCCCTCGCACCTCTCCTGCAGCTGAAGGAGAGCTCCAGCCCTCCTCTGGTCCTCCTTCAGAGCAGAGTCCAGACCCTTACTTTCTGCTTTCAAGCAATGCATCCAGCTTTTTCCCAGCGGCAGCATAAGGAAAGGGGGGTGCACTGTGATGTAAGGGAGAGTGGGGGACTCAACTTCTGATGGTGGGGTGGCTCTTGACATCTAATGTAAGGGGATGGGATGCGCTGGACATCTAATCTTACAGATACAACCGGCCCTTTTGAGGGCAATCATAATGCTGATGCGGCCCCATGATGAAATTGAGTTTGACACCCCTGTTCTAGTAGCATTCATCGCTTCTTAATGTTATTTGAAGGGGAGGGGGCATGTATTTTTTTAAGAACAGTGTAAAGAACAATGGTAGCCGTAATCAACAGAAACCAGAGGTCAGTCTTCAAGAGTGCTTCGTGGGCGATGATCAGTGTGTGTTACCTGCACACAGTACAGTGCTGCAAAATACGCTGATGCTTTAGAAGTACGAATAAACATTAAAAAAAAAGTGGCTGTCAAAACACAAAAAAAACACAAACTCCACAAATAACAAATATCTGGCTCATGAATCATTTTGAAAATAAGCAGACTAAACAGAACAGCCAAGAACAGTTATTGTACCGGAGAGTGCTGTCCGCTCCAGCCAAGAGGTAGTAGAAACTATTGAAGGAAGCTTCATTTTCTGGACGTCTGGCCACTCGGAGTTTCTCCAGAAGCATCGTCTGAAACCCAAAAATAGGCATAAAAATAAAGTGAGGAAAACAAATCAGGACAACAAAAAACATAGTTTCAGTTCTCAAAAAAAAAAAAAAAAAAAAACGTGCTCATTTTATTTTCCAAGTGAATAAGCCGTTTTGTTTTTTTTGTTACAGCCATTTCTACAAACTACTGCCAGTTTGTGGATTCTCCTCAATATTCGGCTATTGCTCTGAATAAGATGTTCAAAAGGTAACACTGTGGTGTTTGTTTCCACCAGTATGATTAGAACATGTGTGCCCTTTGGCAGATGTGACATTGTGACTCCTGTACAACAAGATACTTCTCACCCAGTGCAGATGCAGCAGCTTACAATGTCACCTTCTAACAAGCAACCCGGGAAAAAGGCGACATTTTAACAAATACAAAATATTGCCATACATAGGAGTTAGAAGCCTTGACCTACGCACAATGAGCGTGAAGGTCAAGGCAGCTTGCAGTTGCGCTCTAGGATTCTTACAGGTCATAATATACACATATTTTACCCAAATTAACTGAAGAATTAGAGTGTGGTTTGTTCTACAATACTACACAATAATGCCATGTACACTACACATCTGCATCTTAGCAGAGCAGTTCAGTTATGGAAAACCTTCCACATACAACTAATGATGGGTAAATTATTACCATGAGGCCGACTACTTAATTAAAAGACAGCTTCTTGCACATAAAGTAATCCAGGATCAGTGGAGCCACATCCTCCAAACGGCATGTGTCACCTAAAGAGGAACTGCAGTCTGCTCAATTTGTAATAAAAACATATTTGCCATTCTGAAGCTTCCCTCCAACCACTTTGCATATTATTTTATGTAGCGGGGTCTTCAAAGTTAGTGGGATACACCTGGGGGTAGAGTGACCCAGGTGTGTAATTATTGCAGGGTTTAGACCCCTTTTTGTTATTCGTGGAGGATTGGGTGGTGCAATATTCTCCTTTGCCTGTGGGTGGCGGAGTATCTACAGGCTCGAGGTAGAATCACTACCACAGTGCTACCCTTCTTTGTCCCTTCCTGGAGATGGTACGGCTGGGGCGGGGAACCCGCCGTGGTATCGACGGGAGGAGATAAAAGGGGGAGACGCCCTCGCCACGAGGTCTGTCTTCGGGATCATCTCTTCACGCACCCAGGCACCTTCAGCCTGGGTGCGGGCGATTCAAGGTTCCCGGCCTAGGCGCCCTAGGCCTGGCCGGGATGAAGTTGGGGTTCCATCCCAGGCACCTTCAGCCTGGGGTGAGGTACTATTGAGGAGGCCTGGGGCACGGTGACTTCGACCGGGTCCCGCAAGGGTGAAGTGGTTCCAGGGCGCCCCTTGCGAGGGGACCCGCATCTGAGGTGAGGAGGCTGGGGAGGTCACTCGTTCGAAGACCCGTTGTAGTGTCAACCCGGTGACGGATGGGCCTTCGGTAACTCCCTTGGAGGACATCTTCCCCTGATAGGGGCCGCAACGCAACGGAGGTATTCATGTCAAGACTCCTACAACCCTTGGTCATAGCACAGGGGGTGTAGGGACCCAGATCAGTATAGTGCCTCGACCTGCTCATCCCACCGTATCATGCCATCGCATTGCCTGTATGTGGAGATACGAAATAAACCAACAGTTGGACTGTGATCGGTGTATGGACTCTGTTAATGGGAGCAAAGGGTGGTTTGGTGGTTTCTGCACAACAGACTCGGTACATGCCCAGGACACACCGGCCCGAGGAAACATCAGGTATTGGCCTTCACCTCACCCACAGTTATGGGGAGGACATGGGCCGTAGCGCACCTCACTCTGTCGCGTGACATACCCCTAGCTAAAGAGGACGGGGTGAGGCCACTACACGTGGGGGCTCGCTCGTCCGGGATTGTGTGTGTCTTGGCGATGGAACTATATACTGCGATTCTGTACTTGCCAAATATGCTGCAGAAATCTCCCTCCACCAAGTCTGGCTGCATCCATTTTAACTGTGGGCAGCTCAAGCTGCTGCCTGTTCACTTCCTGAATTTACAAAGACACACAGAGGGACACCTCCAGCTCTAAAGCTCTCGTTGGCCCTCATATGACTCATGCCCCCTCCCTTCCTGGCAAACTCTTACGAGAGTGAGAGAGAGAGAGAGAGAGAGAGAGAGAGAGAGAGCTGTGCATGATGTCATAAGCCTAGGCTTTTTACCAGACAAGAAACAGGAAGTGGGCTGTATAAGGTATTTAGTGGCAGAAAAAAAGAATGTTTTACGATCCAAAGTTAAAACAACAAGGGCAGAAGATTTAATAGATGGAAAGTTGAAAAAATTACTGAAGGTACACTTTAAATAGTCTACCCAAAACTGAACTTTAGGAAGGTACTGCGGTGTTAGACCCTCTGAGGTTTCTAATCTCTTGGGGCCTCTATTCGTGAGATCGCTGCGCTAGCCCTTAGGTAAGCTTCAAAATAAATTTTTATTAGATCTACAAAAGAAGATGCTGAAATATTCAAAGGCTGGTGTGAACAGCCAAACTTTGCCAATGGACAAAGACAGAGTTAGGCAAAAACATAGACCAATATGAACTTGACACTTTAGCACTCAGAATTCATAAGGAAGGTTGCTTTAAAATGTGCCAATGTCATGAAAACTGTACAACTTGGACTGGATGGTGAAAGCGATGCAGCCCTCCTCCGATCAGGGAATTCTGTACTGTATAAACAAAGAGCAAGGGAGAAAATGCCTAGTGTATTATCTCCAGCACTTTATTAAAAGATAAAAATATAAAAATTATACTCACAAATCACAATGGAATAATAGCATGTCAAGATTACAGAGTCCCAAAGTCTGCCTTCCAACCTCATGGGATTACACAGATTTCAGGGGGACTGGCTCTCTTCCTCAGAGCAATGAATAATGAACCCCCCCCATCTAAACGTCCCTAAATAAAGGAAATTCAAAAGCCCTGCCCCCCACCTTTTCACCTTAACCCCCCCCTTCCTTGAAACGCCTTTATTTTTGGGAGGTTCAAATGGGGGGGTCCATAAGTCATTGCTCTGAAGGGGGCCAGTTCCCAGAAAACACGTCAATCTGTTCCATGAGGTTGGAGGGCGGACTTCTGGACTCTAATCTTGACATTCTATTATTCCATTGTGGTCTGTGGGTATAATTTGTATCTTTTAATAATGTGCTGGAGATAATGCACTAGGGGTGGGCAGGGTGTTTGCGCCCTTTTGTTTTTTGTAGTAAAGAAAGAATTGGGAACTATAGAACTTGAGTTGCTGGTTAAAAGAACCAAGACGTATAAAGCCAAGCACCACCAAATATCACTTTTAGGTATCACTTTGGTTTAAATGTTCTTCTAAAAAACATACCATGGGTGGCACACATCAAATTCTGCTCCTCAATGTTCCCAGTATCAGACCTGGTCATACAGAGCTAGCATATGAAATTCACTCAGGCCTCGAGCATCATGAATAGAATATGAACTTTAGGAATACAGAGGCGTAGTTTTTTTCACAATGCCACCCGTCCCACTTGATCCTATCCCTGCTTCTAAGACTTATGCTGAGCTGCCCTTTAGTGACCTTGAAATCTACAATGGTACACTTTCTTTTGTTCGATTTTTACATTTGTATAGGAAAATACAAATTTATCACTGAAAAGTGCAAAACTGCTGGCCTTCCTAAAGGATATCTGAGCAGGTGGAAATGGGTTAATTCCATTCTCGATAAACCAGCAAAATCCTTGCAGTTGAAAGCTGGTGAAATTTGTTTTCTTGTAGGAAATTAATTCACAGTCTTGTGCACTTATGAAAAGCTACTTAGTATCCAATGTTAATCCTTTCCATGCTGAAGGCTAAAATCACACACCACACCGGCTTACAAATCTAAACACATTTTCCACGCTTACTTGTAGGTCTTTCTAAGCTCTCAATGGTAACCTGAGGCACCCAGACGTATATTTGAGCATTTCCTCTCACCTGTATGGAAGCAGATGCCACCTGTCCAGCCTGGTCAAAGTCAAGAGAAATGATCTGTGAAAAGCGCGTGGCATTTCCATTCAAGTTGGTACTGCTGTTGCCGAAAGCCTCCAAGATCGTGTACACGGCTTGCCACTTCTCAGCTGTAAAAAAAAGTCAACACCACAGTGCTTAGATTTACCAGGAAAGATTCCCAATTGCATAGCAACTTTCTATGGTGACTTAAAGCAGACCTTCAGCCATTAACACATTTTTTTTCCTTGTTCCATCCCCTTCCTCTTTCACAATTGGATAATGTTCCCCTATTACTAGCAATGTTTACCAAGTTATTTTTTGCCACTCCGCAGCACTTCCTCCTTTCTAGCCTAGATGAGAATGACATTGGATGTCAAAAAACAACAAAGAACAATTCCCAGCTCACTTACCAACCAGCCTGCAACAAACCAAATTGTGCAGTCTAAAGCCTCGTACACACGACCGAGTTTCTCATCAAAAAACGACAAGAAAACTGCAGAGAGAGCTTTCTTGCCGAGAAAACCATTCGTGTGTATGGTTTTTCGTCGAGAAAACTGCCGGGAAACTTGACGAGAAAAATAGAGAACCTTCAAGCCTCGTACACACGACCGAGTTTCTCGTCATAAAAAACCCGTAGTTTTTCTCGACGAGATTCTTGTCAAGCTTTCCTTGCATACACACTGTCAATTCCAAATCTCGTCGTTGTTCTGTGCGGTCACGTACAGCACGTACGACGGCAGTATAAAGGGGAAGATCGATTTTGCTGATCTCGTGTTACCGTGTGTGAAGTAAAAGTTTGGGAAGAGACGATTCGCGCTTTTCAGTCTTTGTGCTTTCAGTTCGTTTTAGCGTGACGAATGTGCTATCTCCTTTACGAAGGCTTGTTTTACCAGAAGAAGCGCTCCCGTCTCATACTTGATTCTGAGCATGCACGATTTTTGAAGACTCGGAAAAGCATACACACGAACGGTTTTCTCGTCGCAAAACAGGCCGACGAGAAAATCGAGAATCCTGACGAGAAAATAGAGAGCGGGTTCTCTATTTTTCTCGTTGAGATTCCCAACAGTTTTCTCGACGAAAAACCATACACACAAATGGTTTTCTCGGCAAGAAAACTCTCTCTGCAGTTTTCTTGTCGTTTTTTGACGAGAAACTCGGTCGTGTGTACGAGGCTGCTCTTTATTTTCTCGTCAGGATTCTCGTCGGCCTGTTTTGCGACGAGAAAACCATTCGTGCGTATGCTTTTCCGAGTCTTCAAAAATAAATTCTGTTTGGCCAGCTTCTGTCAGATGAGCATGCTGGAAAACCAGCAGCAGACCAACTCCCGATCAGTGCTCTCAGCCAATGGCAGAGATCGCTGATCAGAGTGTTTTGGCGGGAGGGTCACCCCCCTGTCAAAAAAACAACAGCTCAGCGGGGGAGATCGCTGTACTAACTTTAGTACAGCGGCTCCGACCGGAGCCGTCAGTTTTTTTTTTCATTCAACCCGCTGGGTTGAACAAAAAAAATTAACTCATAGGCTTTAGATGCTTAACCCCTTTCTTACCGGGCCATAATAATATGTCCGCCGGGCACCCGCGATTACGGCAGGAGTGTGGATCTGTGTGTGTAAACTGTCAGAGGTCGGGAGACCGATGTGTGTTCCCAGTACAGAGGAACACACATCGGTCTCCTCCCCCCAGTCAGTCCCCTCCCCCTACAGTTAGAATCACTCAATAGGGAACATATTAACCCCTTCAGCGCCCTCTAGTGTTAACCCCTTCCCTGCCAGTCACATTTACACAGTAATCAGTGCAGTTTTATAGCACTAATCGCTTTATAAATGTGAATGGTCCCAAAAATGTGTCAAAAGTGTCCGATATGTCCGCCGCAATGTCACGGTCACAATAAAAATCGCTGATCGCCGCCATTACTAGAAAAAAAAATGCCATAAATCTATCCCCTATTTTGTAGACGCTATAACTTTTGCGCAAACCATTTAATATACGCTTATTGCTATTTTTTTTACCAAAAATATGTAGAATACATATCGGTGTAAACTGAGTTAAAAAATTGTTGTTGTTTTTTTTTTAAATTGTGATATTTATTAAATCAAAAAGTAAAAAATTTTGTTTTTTTCAAAATTTACGCTCTTCTTTTGTTTATAGCGAAAAAATAAAAACCGCAGAGATGATAAAATACCACCAAACGAAAGCTCCATTTGAGGGGAAAAAAACCCCCAAAGATTTCATTTGGGTACAGAGTAACATGACCACGCAATTGTCATTCAAAGTGCAACAGCGCTGAAAACTAAAAATTAGGGCTGTGGAATTTAACTATTAATTCCTCGATTAATCGATTAACTGTTTTGATCGATCAAAAGTCTTCAGGGAGATCCGGTGACGTCACGGACACCGGCGGGGCTTGCCGTGTCCATCTGAAGTGCTCCTTTGCTGTGCCTTCATATCTGCATGCCGGCGGGACCTTACTATCTGCCACACGCAAGGGCTGTTACACTTCCCTCTATCACTTCCCTCTATCAACCTGGGATTCTACAGCCATCCACGGGGAGTTGTGATCGTTCCCTTCACGGGACAGCTACATGCCGACGGACTGATGTTAACCCCTCCTTATCTGGATTCAGCAGTTGTATCGTTGTACACATTTTTATACCAGTATCATACTTAGCTACATGTTTTTATGACTGCTTTTGCTACCGTTTGGTATTACTCGCACTATTTTTACAGTTTATGTAGCTACATCGATTTTATCTCCAGTGCAATATTTATTTTGTTACCTACTTGAAGACTATAAAAGTTTTAATGCTATTCCCATCGAGCGCTGCCTTTGTGTGTTTTTTGTATCCTGCTATCCATTTTTCCAGTGGTTGGTAGCTGCACTGGGAATCGGTCTGCAAGGAGATCAGCTAAAAGTAGTTGGATCCATGTGCGTTATAATTAATCGAAATTAGTCGATTAATCGATTTAAAAAAAATCGATTAATCGAACAGGAAAATTTTAATCAGTAACAGCCCTACTAAAAATTGGTCTGGGCAGGAAGGGGGTGAAAATGCCCAGTATGGAAGTGGTTAATCAGTCAAAAGACAGCAATAAAACAGCAGGTCTGGGTCTAATAGAGGGGATTCTTCTACATGACTACTAGAAAAGATGGGTTTCATTTACTAAGTGGTAGAAGCTATTTACTTTGCAAAGTTATTTTAGTGAGTTAAGTGAAGCAGTGTTTGCTTTGAATACCAAATCCCGTTTTTTCACTTTCTCACACATGATCGGGTATTCACGTAGAGCTCAACTCCAATGTAGGGACCGACCGATTATTGGTGCGGCCGATCATCGGCGGCCAATATTCACTTTTTCAGAAGTATTGGTATCAGTCAAAAAACTGACCGATATTACTTCAAGGGGTTTGCTTTATTGTAATAACAACCGATGCGGCTCAGCAGCCGCTCAGCTGTTATTACAAGCAGCGGAAGGCCCGAGCAACCAGCCGGCACGTCCCGGCTGGCCGAAGACCCGAACAAAGCCGATGCTTTATTCAGTTCTCGGATCTAGTAACCAGGAAGCGATGTCATGAGATCACTTCCCAAATTACTGCCATCTTAAAGGCGCCAGTTTTAAAAAATAAAGTATTCAAAAATGCTGATCTTGACGTTTTGAATACTTTCAAGTGCAGGGGAGGGGTTTGGGGTCTTATAGAACCCGATCTCTCCATAAAAAGCACCTGTCAATGCCTATTACTGTCACAAGGGATGTTTAGATTCCTTATGACAGCAATAACCGTGATAAAAAAAAAATGTAAAAAGGACAGTGTAAATTTTTTTTTTTAAATGTACAAAATATCGGCCATCGGCAGGAGAGGTGGCCGAAATATCGGTATCGTATCGGCACCAAAAAAACTATATCGGTCGATCCCTACTTCAATGTATTCACTATAATTCATAAACTGCAGAAAGTCTATTTTCACTCACACAGGCCCAGTCTGGTAGACTTGAAGGTAGATAAAGAAACAAGAACCGTAACAGAGCCTGCATATGTACTTAGCAAACACAGTATGGCTGTTCCCATGTTTATATAGAATTTCAAACTATGCACAGAAAGGTTTTGCAAACCTTAACACAAATTGATAAAATTGACATTTACATTATACTTATTTAACATATTAATCTAAAAAAAGACTACAGATTTCAAGTAAAGCATATACAGTCTTACATAGAGTATTACATTGGCAATTGTAAAAGCCCTTGTTGAAAAAATAAAAAATAAAAATAAAAATCTTTGTACTGTAGTTAGAACTATTAAAGTATTGCCACACTTCTAATAAAATGGTGCCACCTAGTGGTTAGGAGATATACTGCAAGCTCAAATGAGTGTACCAGAAAATATAATACTATTGTGTGTTCTACTGGAGAGAACGCTCAAACTGTGCTCGTAATCACGGAACACTTCACCTGCATTTTCACAGGCTGGTGTTTAGAGACAAAAGAATACCAGCTTGAAGATTTGGTGGGATGGGGGGGATCTTATGTCTTCTGAGTGAGTTTACATTTAACCTGAAATTTGTGACTACATTGTGCTTTTATAGCATACAATATAGCATTCAACGTAAAATCCTCTCTTTATTGTATGTATGATGAACGTTATTCAGTAAATGTTAATAAGTAAACTAAACCAAATCACTAAAATCTAAAGCTTCAACGTGGAAGAAAAGTCTAAATATAAGTACTCTTAAAAATGTTCCTTCTACCTATCCTGCCTAACCTGTATAAATGATCTATTTGTAATCCACTCCAGTCTGGCCACGTGATCCTGCAGCTCTTTGTAAGGGAGCGCTCCCTCCTCTCCCTTGCAGCAGCCGCTCACTGACACAGGGGAGCCAGAGCTGCGGGATTACATGACCAGACTAAAAAATAGGGAATTATACAGATTTTTTTTCATACAGGCCATGAAGTTCTTTATTCAAGCTCTTCCTTTTATGGGGTGACAACAGTTTCCTTACGAGGCTTCTGTATTGAAACCTTGTTACATGCAGTCTTTTTTGAGAAAACATATGACCACACCAACACACTGCATAGGAATGGTACATGGTTATCACTATTAAGAAGCCAATCCAATAAAATGATACTGTATATAGTGGATGCTGGAACGAGTGCGTGTAGAGAAGTAGATAATAGAGGCTTGAGGAAAGCAGCAGTACTGAGATGCAAATGAGGACAAAAAAAATGGTCTTTGTAAACCATTTTGTAATTTATGGGGTAAAAAATTACTTTTGTTTAGGATAAACAGAGCTTTAGCGCATACACGATCGGATTTTCTGCAGACAAAGCGTAGGACTTTTGTCCGAAGGGCGTTGGCCAGGAATTTGTCTTGCATACAAAACGGCACACAATTGTCGGCCAACAAACACAAAACAACGTGGTTTTTCAGCTCTTTAGCGCCACCCTTTGGGCACCTTCTGCTAATGACGTGTTTGGTGAGCATTGCTTCCGAGCATGCGTGTTTGTACTTTGGAGTTTTGTCCGACGGACTTGTGTACACATGATCGGAAAATCCGACAACACACAATTGTTGGCGGAAAATTTTAAAGCCTGCTATCCCACATTTGTCCGCGGAAAATCCAACAACAATTGTCTGATGGAGCATACAAAATGGTCGGATTTTCCGCCAACAGCCTGTCCTCACACAATTTTCTTCAGAAAATCCGATCGTGTGTATAAGGCTTAAGGGTCCTTTCACACTGGCTCTCCGATCAGGTCCACAAGACAGTTTTTTCAGGTGAACCCGATTGGACCTTGCAGTCTCCTCTATGGAGCTCCGGATTTCAGCGGACACATGTCCACTGACACCCGCCTCAATCCGATCAGATTTTGCCGGCAAAATCCAGACGGATGGCGGTCCTATTTTCATCTGTCTGGCGGATCGGATGAAAACAGACAGGCGGTCTGTTTCCACCCGATTTGTCATAGAGGAGAGCGGGACTGTGTCCGTGTCCTCTCTGTGCAGCGGAGCGGACAGGACCTGTCATCCGCCTGCTCAGCGGAGATCATCGAAGCGATCCCTCGCTGAGCAAGCGACATCCGCAAGACAAAGGCACCCGTGTGAAAGGGGCCTAATGCCTCGTACAAACGATCAGATAATCGCACGACTTATCGTTCGCATTTTGTTACAGAATATCAATGTTGAATTCAACAGTGGATTTTGCGCTTTATGAAATGTACGATTTTTTTTTCGTACGATTCTGGAAAACCTTCCTGTTTGCGTAGCTACGTATTGGAAATGTCAAATACATGTGACCCCGGTGTCTGCCACGCCTTTTGGTTTACGTTATCCCATCTCCTTCCGAGTTATTTTCGTGCTTCCGATCATGCGTGGTGTTTGTCTATCGATTTTTAGTGAATGCATACTGTACTGATTAAACGATTGTCCTTCGCTGGGCTATTGTCTGAGCGAAATTTTCGCGCATTTCCCTTTTGAATATTGTTGGACAAACTGTCGTGATCGGCTGTCGAAAGCTGTGTACTAACGATCAGACTATCGTGCGATCAATCCGAAAGCGAGATTTATCATCCGATTATCTGATCGAGTGTACGAGGCATAAGGGTTTGATTTACTAAAACTGGAGGGTACAAAATCTGGTGCAGCTGTGCATGGTAGCCAATCAACTTCTAACTTCAGCTTGTTCAATTAAAACGGAGTTCCACCCAAAAATGGAACATCCGCTTTAAGTGATGGTGACCCTCTGACATGCCACATTTGGCATGTCATTTTTTTGGGGGGGAGCAGATACCCTCTTTTTAGAGGCATCCAGCTCCCACTTCCTCCCGGGGCTCCGCGGTGCCGGAAGGAAGTTCACCTCTCTCCCCTCCCTCCCTGCAATCTTCTAGGACACGTCACAAGTCCCAGAAGACTCCCCGGCCATTCACAGCACGGCTCACGCAGTGCGTGCCCGGCTGTGAAGCCACAGCCGGGTGCCCACAGTAAGAATACCAGCACCGTGGAGAGGAGGGGGAGAGGAGCGGGGCGTTGTACACCCACATCGCTGGACTGTGGGACAGGTGAGTGTCTGATTATTAAAAGTCAGCAGCTACACTTTTTGTAGCTGCTGACTTTTAATTATTTTTTTTTCAGCGGAATTCCGCTTTAAACTTTGACCAAAAAAACTGGAAGCGGATTGGTTTCTATGCAGAGCTTCACCAGATTTTTCACTCTCCAATTTTAGTAAATGAACCCCTATATGTCATTAATTTCGTGTGATGGACTTTTTTTTTTCAACCAGGCTAACGAAGGTTAGATCTTTTTTAATGCTGAAACAATTATACCCAATGAGAGCAAGGAACATTAGATATATATATACTAGTTATGCAATACCTGACAGAATCTTTCCTGTGCTGCCAGACACAGTAGCCAGATATTGGATAAGATGCTGACAGCTTGTGGTCTTGCCAGAACCACTACTTCCCAGTAAGACAATTGACTGGTCCTGGCGAGTCATGAGCATATTCCAGTATGCAGCTTGGGCCACACCATAAATATGAGGAGATGTGTCTTCCCTTCGACATCCTTTGAACATATGCATCACCTGGAAGAGGAGAAATTGTTATTTCAGAGGAGAGCAAACCAAGTAGTATGACTGGACAGGATTAATATAGCAGTAAAATGAACAGTGATATGAGGGCTTGGCAGTTTATGGCAAATATGCACAGAGGTTGACCGCATTCCAAAATGACAGAAAATCCAACAAACTTTATTGATATAAATCCATTATGAAAAAAACATAGCAGGCATCATAGCTCAAACAGGCAGAAAACAAGATCTTAACGCGTTTCAGGCAACATGCGCCTAAGCGCATGTTGTGTTTAACACATTAAAGGATAAGTTCGCCTTTGGGAACATTTTACATGTTCCACCCATATTTAGGTTGGAACATGTAACATGTTCCTGCTTCTGCAGCCACTCCCCGATCACCCTCCTGTCTCCCCTGTCACCATTTTAATAGAGTGCGACTGTGTCATTCATTCACAGTACCAACAGCCTTTGGGGCTGACGGCTTGCAATTCTCAATGAACTACCAGGGTGCTGTTGAGCGCTCCAAGTAGTCAACTCATTCTTCCTGTCACTGAGTAACTGCCTGCCTGTGCCTGCATTGCACCCACGATCTACTGATCGTAGGTGAAATGCTTTCCAGGCTTCTACAAAAAAAATAAAAAAAAATAGTAAATGCACATTTTATTTTACCTGCATAAAAAAGTGCATTTATTTTTTTTTTTTGTTAAAGGTGAATTTATCCTTTAAAGTGGTTGTAAACCCCCCTGAGACATTTTTACATATTAGGTAAGCCTATAATAAGGCTTATCTATATTTACTGAAAATATCTCCTAACCGTGGGCCGTTTAAGAGATATTTACCTTGTAGTGCGCTGATGATGTCATCGGCACATGCACAGTGAAGAAACAGCCCTACATGCCCTTTCTTTCCCAGCATGTGCCGTGACTGGTGGCTCTTGTGCGCATGCCAGTCGCAGAGGCGGAGTCCGCAGCCCCGGAAGGAAGAGGGGCGGAGATAGATGCGGCCTCCAGCGGGGACATCGTGGGCTTCGTTTGCAGGCAAGTGCCACATAATGGGCTAGTATGCGATGCATACTAGCCCATTATGCTTTTACTTTGCAGGGGAATAAAGAGGAAGTAAAACCCATCAGGGTTTACTTCCTCTTTAACATCTTGCTCCCTGCCTGTTTGTCCTGTATGGATTTACATCCATAGAGTTAGGAAATTCAACTAACAATTTGGTGTGCAGTCAACCTCTGCGTATTTGTGGAGCTGCTTCTACTTACTTTACCCCCCTCCCCCCCCCCTCCATACTGTGCGCTAGAGCTGCGCAATTAATCGTTAAGAATCGTTTTCGCAATTTTTTCCCCTTTGCGATCTTGACAAAGAATTTCCGGATTCTTTCTATGCAGAGAATTCTCTCTGCTCTGCGGAAGCCACAGCCGTCAGAAGAAAAACCGGGCAGTCTGCCAAGTATCACAACATTCTTTAGCAGTAAAACCAAGTCTAAACATTGTAACAATGTGTCCTTTAGATCAAAGGAATACACTTGTGTAAATGAGGAAAGTTTAACCACTTAAACACTAAACCGTTTTCTGACATTTGTTGGTTTCAAGTTAAAATCATTTTTTTTTTGCTAGAAAATTACTTAGAATCCCAAAACATTATATATATATTTTTTTTTTGTAGAGACCCTAGAGAATAAAATGGTGGTTGTTGCAATATTTTATGTCACACTGTATTTGCGCAGCGGTCTTTCAAATGTAATTTTTTGGGAAAAAAGGACTTTAATGAATTTAAAAAAAAATAATTGTATAAATGTGAAAGATTTTACGCCGCGAGAATCGTGATCTTTATTCTAAGCAAAAAAAAAACGTGATTCTCATGTTCTTAGTACTTCCAGTTATGGGGAGCATGAGGCTCACTCCCCTTCCAAGGATATCACACATATTAATTAATCAGACTCTTCAGCCCCGTACACACGGTCGGACTTTTGCCCAACAAACTTCGTTTTGAGCAAGTTGGACCAACAATCCGACCGTGTGTACGCTCCATCGGACAAACTTTTTTTGTTTGGTTTTGGATTTCATCGGACAAAAGTTGGGTCTGCAAACGGACAAACTTTTGCCCAACAAAAGTCCGATGGAGCAAAGTCCGACCGTGTGTACAGATAACCATCGGACTTTAGTCCGATGGACAAAACAGCTAATGTTAAAATCAACCAACAATAGCAGAAGTTGACCAAAGGGTGGCAGTAAAGATCAAAAAAACACGTGATGTTGGAAGAAGTTTTAAGAAAGTTTGCAGAAAAGTCCGAGCGTGTGTATGCTATGGGTGTTCCCAACCAACTCCGTTCGGACAAAAAAACACGGAAAAGTCCCATGGAAGTCCGACCGTGTGTACGAGGCTTTCCTCTTCTGTAAAATTTTCAAAAGGATTCTCCAATTCCAATTTCATGCCCTGAGCAATTCTGTTATTTTTCTCGGCTGGACAAAGGAAAGAGCAGTGCTTAGACCAGTACTTCATACCAGAACTGGAGAGGAATGATGGCAGAGCTGGGCATACGAGGGCAGAACTAAAACATCTTGACTTTTTTTCTTTATTATTACAGGATTTTAGAAGAGAAGATTTAAAACTGCTATTAGGCCATAACAAGTCTATCTTCTCTGAATTACAGCACACGTGTCAGTCTTGTTCCTTGAAAATAAGTAAAGTGATGAAATTGTCAGCATGGAAGAGCAAGCTGTAGGTCACTGAAAGCAAAACGCGGCAGATTGTACCAGACACAAAATGATCTAGCCTTCTCTTGTTTAAATCTTAACTTCTTAGAGAGCTTTCAGTGCTTCATAGAAATGGCTTTCAGAAATGACAGAGCTGATGGAAGATAAGGGATGATTTTATTAGGAAACTTGACTGCGACCATAATTAGGAGTGAATGTACCTGCACAGTTATAGCTCTGGGGAAATTTTGTTGCCATGGCAACTACGAGAACATTTAACTGGGAAACCGGAAAAAGAACCGACGGGGTTTGAATGACCTGGCCTGCCCTGATGTATCTCACATCAGAGTAAATTTATAATGAAACCCGACAAGACGGATGTCTCTGTGCTGGAAAATAAGGGGTCTGTGCTGCTGAAGAGAAAGGGTAATTTAGGAGCAGAATGGTATCCCTGGAGGCCTACGACTGTATTTCATAAAAAGATGAAGGAAAACATAACAGGAGCCAGCTTCAGATATACCCATCACCTAGTGATCAATGTGACCTGTTCACTGTAGGCTGTATCAGTTCTGTTGTGCAAGGAATTTGGGAAATGCTGCCTTGGGGGGTTATTTATACGCTAGAGAGGCTCCTGCAACACCGAGCAGCTAAGAGAAAGGCTGGTACTGGGTTGTTAGGAACAATGCAGCAGCAGGAATTTTTACTGATGAAAAAAGTACACCTGACATATAAAACTGTATCTGGTCATTTGTAAAGGACTGCACTAAAAACAAGAACACAATAGCGCAGTCCAATCATAAAACATACCTTCTCATCAAAGCAAAATTATATTAAAAGCCGACGCCAACTAGAACAGAAATTTTGGGGCAGTAGGTTAAAAACACTATGCAGGTTAGAAAAATGTTGCTTAAAGGCCATACCTGTAGGACATGAGCAGCAGGCACCTTCAAGGACTGGCTGATAAATTGCCATTGTAAACAATAAGCCTGTCCTGCTGAGAAGCAAAGATACATTGAGCGCTTGCCCCCAGCATGACAGGAGCAAGCATACTCTCCTGTTCAAAAACCAGCACCCTCCCTTTGCAGCAGCGCCTATGGAGATTTTTAAGTACTGTAGTTTGGCAACATTTCACAAGTGTGCGCAATTTTAAAGCGTCACATTTGGTTTATATGTACTTGGCATAACAGCTTTTATATTTTATCAAAAAAGTGTGCTATATATTGTGTTTTCTTGCATTAAAATTCATTAAAGTGTATTTTTTTAAAAAGCAAAGTGACATAAAATATTGCAATGACCACCATATTATTCCCTGGGGTCTATGCTATTCATACCCCTTGAAATTTTCCACATTTTGTCATTGTAACGAAACGTCCCACACTCCACTTGAGTGCTTTCGTCATATACCACTTCCTCCCAGTCCGAATATAGATATCAGATATTCCAACCGCTGACAACTACAAACAAGACGATACTTGCTTGATTGCTGAACATGAACTGTTTATTAGAACCAGAATACAGTCTTTTTATACACTTTTAACACAAGGGGTTAGATAACGAGGTAGGGCTGGCTCCTGGATACTGCCACCTCCCCTCTAGCAACAACTTAGCAGACAACTATATAATTAGCATGTTAATTAACACAGCACTTAAGGCAGCCCAGGTGACCAGACAGTCCGTCTCCAGAGGTCAATGTGATCAGCTCTTTCAATGATCATGTATTGTTCAGAATTAAACAAACTAAGAATAGTCTTTACATAACCTGGATAAATATCACTGTCCCATTTTAAGTAATCCAAGACATATTTTTTCAGTCGTGAAGATCAAAAGTGCAGCGCTAAAAAGTGACAGGGGAAATGTCACAGGTGCAAATAAGTATTATTGAGATTATCTCATGATATAAAGTGTCCATATATAAGAACATTGGCCTATAAAATTATATGAAGGGCAAAAGACAATGCATCATAAAGTCAGTGAAAGTGACATATCCGTGCAAAGAATGGTGAGTAGAATTCAATCAAGCTCCTATGCAGGAGGTTTGAAGCGCACGCCATTGCCGCATTCCTGGATGTAAATCAGCCCCTGCACTTTTTACACTATATAAGCGCAGTAGATACAGACCAGAACACACCCCTGTGGAAGTCCTATAGGACGAAATGTATAGGGTCCTACGTCTGTTGACTATACTGCGCTCTCATTTGTGATCACTCTGCACGAATCGCTAGATCCGTACTGCCATTGTTTTATATTTTTACTTTTTTTTTAAATAAATCCTGCTTGCTTTTTGATCTACGCCATGTGGAGGCTTGTTCTTTTTATTTTTTCATCTTTATGTTGCTAAATCTTGGAGAGATACTTCCTTTCAGCTTATCGCACCTTAGTTCCTGAGAACGGAGAGGCCTGATGTTTACCACCATTCCTGCTACGGATTGATCGGCTACCCCCAGAGAGAAATTCCAGGATTAACCACAGGATCGCCACTCTTGCCTCTGCTTGTTTGACCCACCCCTAATCGGTTTGTGGGTCCACGCCAAACGGTAAGAGTACCCATCTTATATCTTTGATGTCAATTCCTTTTCCTGTGTTTAACTTCTACTCGTCAACCATCAGGACTGTCTTTATTCACCTTTATTATCAGTTTGCTGTTTTGGATATATTTTTTCCTATAGACACTTTTTTTGTTATGGACTCCTGCATAGGAGCTTGATTGAATTCTACTCACCATTCTTTGCACGGATATGTCACTTTCACTGACTTTGATGCATTGTCGTTTGCCCTTCTTATAATTTTATAGGCCAATGTTCTTATATATGGACACTTTATATCATGAGATAATCTCAATAATACTTATTTGCACCTGTGACATTTCCCCTGTCACTTTTTAGCGCTGCACTTTTGATCTTCATTACATATACACTTTCTATTTGTTTAGTGCTAGCAGCTGTTTCACCTTCACCTCAGCAGCGTGGTTTTTTCCCTTTATTTACATATTTTTTCAGTCACCCTGTGCCAGGATGGCACAGGGTGACTTAGACATAAGAGGTTCATGGGGAGCTGAAACAAGGGTTTCCCATCCTTTGCAAGGGATTCTGGGTTCCATGGGCCTTCCCGTCACAGTCATGTTACAACCAAAAACGTTAATATATTTTATTGGGATTTTATGTGATACAAAGTGGCACATTATTGTGAAGTGGAAGATAAATGATTGTCAAATTTTTTTACAAATAAATATGTGAAAAGTGTGGTGTGCATTTGTATTCCGCCCCCTTTACTCTGATACCCCTAACTAAAATCTAGTGGAACTAAATCTCCTTCAGAAGTCACCTAATTAGTAAAAAAGAGTCCACCTGTGTGCAATTTAATCTCAGTATAAATACAGCTGTTCTGTGAAGCCCTCATAGGTTTGTTAGAGAACCCTAGTGAACAAACAGCATCATGAAGGCCAAGGGACACACCAGACAGGTCATGGATAAAGTTGTGGAGATGTTTAACCCCCTTAGCAGTATTCCAGAGTGTGGCTTGGGGTGAATTGTTCATACCATAAGCGGTAACCCCAAGCCAGACTCGGGCTGCATTGCAGGATACAGGGAGACTTACTTACCTTGTTCCCTGGATCCTGCGATGTCTCCCCGCAGTGTGTGCGAGCTGTCTCCTCGCTCGATTCACACTGCCGAGTGCCGAGCACCGTAACCTGCGACGCTGCGGCGCACGGGGGGCTGAGATCGGGGCCAAATTCAAAAAACACAATACACATACAGTATACTGTAATCTTACAGATTACAGTACTGTATAAAAAAATTACACATCCCCTTTGTCCCTAGTGGTCTGTCCAGTGCCCTGCATGCACTTATATATTATAAAAACTGTTCTTTCTGCCTGGAAACTGGAGATTCTCCATAGCAACCAAAAAGTGTCAGTTTACGTCAAAAGTGGTTTTAGACCAGCTAGAAAACAGCGATAATAAATTAGAATCACTCGCAGAATTGAGCGATAGCGATTTGTGGGGAAATTCATCATCAAACACTGAAAGTAATGACAGCGACAATTCTGCAACTGAACAAATTTCAGTGTTTTTGATTTGATTACATTAGTGAATAATTTTTATAATAATTACATTACTATTTGTCATAATTATTTATAGTTATTTATTATATTATAATTTATGATTTTGTGTTTCAAACTTTATCATACCTGGGATGTCTACTAGACTCTTGTTTGGACAGATTTAAGTAAGTAATTACTAAGAATTGCAGGCCTACAAAACAGAACACCAAATTTTTGGTACAAAATTCCAGACAGAATCATACCGCCACGGAGGTTAAAGCAGGGTTAGGTTGCAAAAAAATATCCCAAGCTTTGAACATCTCATGGAGCACTGTTCAATCCATAATCGGAAAATGGATAGAGTATGGCACAACTGCAAACCTACCAAGACATGGCCGTCCACCTAAACTGACAGGCAGGGCAAGGAGAGCATTAATCAGAGAAGCAGCCAAGAGACCCATATTAACTCTGGAGGAGCTGCAGAGATCCACAGCTCAGGTGGGAGAATCTGTCCACAGGACAACTATTAGCAGTGCACTCCACAAATCTGGGTCTTATGGAAGAGTGGCATGAAAGCCATTATTGAAAGAAACCCATAAGAAGTCCTGTTTGCAGTTTGCGAGAAGCCATATGGGGGACACAGCAAACATGTGGAAGAAGGTGCTCTGGTCAGATGAGACAAAAATTTAATTTTTTGCCATAAAAGCAAAACGCTATGTGTGGCGGAAAACTAACACTACACATCACCATTAACACACAATCCCCACCGTGAAACATGGTGGTGGCAGCATCATGTTGTGGGGATGCTTTTCTTTAGCAGGGACATGGAAGCTGGTCAGAGTTAATGGGAAGATGGATAGAGCCAAATACAGGGCAATCTTAGAAGAAAACCTGTTAGAGTCTGCAAAAGACTTGAGACTGGGGTGGAGGTTCACCTTCCAGCAGGAAAACTACCCTAAACATACAGCCAGAGCTTCAATGGAATGGTTTAGAACAAAGCATATTCATGTGTTAGAATCGCCCAGTCAAAGCCCAGACCTAAATCCAATTAAGAATCTGTGACAAGACTTGAAAATTGCTGTTCACAGACGCTCCCCATCCAATCTGACAGAGCTTGAGCTATTTTGCAAAGAAGAATGGGCAATAATTTCATTCTCTAGATGTGCAAAGCTGGTAGAGACATCCCCAAAAAGACTTGCAGCTGTAATTGCAGAGAAAGGGGGTTCTACAAAGTATTGACTCAGGGGGCTGAATACAAATGCACGCCACACTTTTCACAATATTTATTTGTAAAAAATAAATAAAAAACATTTATCATTCTCCTTCCACTTCACAATGATGTGCCACTTAGTTTTGGTCTATCACATAAAATCCTAATGAAATACATTTACGTTTGTAGTTGTAGCATTAAAAAATGTGGAAAGGGGTGTGAATACTTTTTCAAGGCACTATGTGTATATGTGTAATTTATATATATATATATATATATATATATATATATATATATATAAATAAATAAATGTTTGGGAGTTCTGAGTAATTTACTAGCACAAAAAATATGATTTCTTTTTCGTACATCACGGGACACAGAGCGACTTAGTCATTACTAATGGGTTATATAGATTACCTTCAGGTGTTGGCACTGGCCAATTCCAAACCGGAAGTACCCTCCCCTATATAAGCCCCTCCCACCCGGGAGCACCTCAGTTTTTTGCCAGTGTCTAAGGTGTTGGCCAAAGAGTAACATGTGTTTTCACTGGGCTTGCGTACAGGTTCTTTTGGGCCTTAGTAAGCTGTTCCGGATCCCACCAAAAAAGCTTCATAGCTAAACGGTCGGTACCCGGGCCTTGCAGCAGAAGAGCAAGGTTTTGCCTGTAATGCTTCTCTTAGGAGGGCTGGACCCTGGGATCCAGAGCTCTGGTCATACCCACGACCAAGATGTTGTCTGTGCAGGGTGCTATACAGGTCCAGGGGAGTGGAATCCTTGGGAACCCGGTCCCTGAAGGTTTAATTACAATGCCTGCCGTGATAGGTGAAGTTTGGACTTCTGTGGACCAAACAAAGTCCTGCGGCGGGGATCAGGTAAGTGGGGGCCCCCAGGAACTTGGTTCTATTGGGGGACCCCCAAGCCTAATTTGTCTTTCTGTCTGTTACCTAACGGTATTCCCGCTAAATATCTGTGTTTGCCTATAACTACTGAAAATGTAAAATTTTAATAGTAGTCAAGAAAAAAAAAAAAAACAGGGACCGCGGTACCTGTGTTAAACCACTAGAGGCCGCTGTAGTCCATTTTTCTTGTCATGTGGATCTTTGGTTTTCTCAAGTCAAAAGATCCAGGCAGCTGGTAAGTTTCTCTGTGGGAATCCACTTCCTCTGCCCTGTTGCTGCGCTCATCCACCGCACAGGCCCTACGGCAAAAAGGGCCCTGGCTCCTAGTCCCCTGTTTGATTTCGAAAAGGGCGTGCACGCGCCTCCTATGAAAAAAAAAAGGGGCGGGGCGGGTGGATGACGCTCGATGCGCGCCGCGGCGCTTCTGCGCATGTGCGGGCGTCCCAGCATGGTTAAAAGACACAGTACAAGTGTCAGCTGCATGCAAACAGAGCTAGCAACAAACAGTGGCACACAGAGGCGGTTGATGCAGGCATCCCCATAGAAAGGCACTTTAGTGGACACCAGCTGGTATATAGCAGCACCTGTGTTAGACTATTACCAGCAAAATTGGTGTATGACGACGGGAATACCTCAGCTTTGTGCTTAAAGGATATGTCGTCCAGACGCTCCGGAAATAGATCTTCCAGGAAGCCAAAGGGGTCTCCATCGGGCTCTGAGGATATTGGGCATGCTTGTACTGCACCAATCTCCCCTGAGAATTCAGAGGTCAGTAGCCGTAGAAACCCCGCAGGAATGCCTGGTGCTGCGGCTGTCCCCAGTCCACCTGCTCCTGTATATATAACAGAGGAGGTTTTATCCTCAACTCTGGGAGGATTGGAAGAGAGATTAACAGCATTGATCGCTGCTTCCCTGTCTCAGGAAAAGCGCGTCCGATCTCCGTCTCCTCCTTCAGAGTGCCTGTTAGTGGAGGAACAGCCCCACACAGAGATCGACCTACCTGAAGGGGATCAGGATGAGGTTGATTCAGTTATGGAGGAATCAACAGTGGAAGAACCTTTCTCAGCTTCTCAGGCTGAAAGATTATGGGTTCAGTCTCTGACTAATATGGTCCGATCAGCATTTAAAATGCCTCTGGCGGAACCACCATCCACTACGGTTTCCTCGCTGGGGTCGCTAAAATCTCCCCAGGCTGTCTGTTCCTTCCCAATCCACCCTTTATTAGAAGGGCTTATTTACCAGGATTGGGAGCATCCTGATAAAATATTTGCTCCCCCCAAGAGATTTCCGGTGATCTATCCCATGGAGGATAAGTTCATAAGAAAATGGAGGGTCCCTACAGTGGACGCAGCCATCTCTTCTGTTAACAAATCACTGACATGTCCAGTAGATAATGTTCCAATGTTCAAAGACCCAATAGATAAAAAATTGGAGTCTTTACTAAAATCTGCTTTCTCTACAGCAAGTATGGTGACACAACCTGCGGTAGCAGCGATTGGAGTCTGCCAAGCAGTGAAAGATCAGTTGAAACAAGTCTTAAGGGACTTACCAGATCAGCAGGCTCTTGCCCTAGCTGACCTGCCTAGAGCCTTGTGTTTTGCGGTGGACGCCATAAAGGATACAATCCAACAGGCCTCCCGCTTTACGCTGTCTATAGTACATATGCGTAGGCTTCTGTGGCTCAAAAACTGGTCTGCTGAAGCTCCCTGTAAAAAACTGCTGGTTAGCTTCCCATTTCATGGAGAACGCTTATTTGGAGAAGATCTGGACAAATATATCCAGAAAATTTCTGCCGGTAAAAGTTCACTCTTACCGGTTAAGAACAAGGGTAGAAGTCCTTCTTTTAAGAGGCCTACTTCTCCAGTCCCGGGCACATCGGCTGTGAAGCAGTTCCGACGGCCTCCGCGGTCAAATTCAGGGGGCAGAAATCAGGGACAATCACAGGGTAACAAGAAGCCCTGGATCAAGAGAGGTACAAAACCTCCCCCCAAGGCATGAAGCGTTGCCCCCACTCAATCGGGTGGGGGGAAGACTTCAGTTGTTCACAGAGACCTGGCGGGACACCATCAGAGACAGATGGGTGCTCTCCGCAGTAAGTCTGGGATACAAGCTGGAGTTAAAAGGCACTCCTCCTGCCCAATTTATGAGGTCAAACGTGCCAAGAGATCCCCAAAAGAGAGGATCCCTCCTTCTGGCACTAGAACAACTATTGCTCCAAGGTGTAATCATGAAGGTTCCCCTGGAAGAAAGCGGATTCGGGTTTTACTCGAACCTTTTCACAGTCCCCAAACCAAATGGGGACGTGAGGCCCATATTAAATCTAAAAGGGCTAAACAAGTTCCTAAATATCAGGACTTTTCGGATGGAGTCGATCCGATCGGTGGCCACCGCCCTACAAGGGCAGGAATGGCTAGCCTCGATCGACATAAAGGATGCTTATCTGCATATTCCCATCTTTCCGGCCCACCAGAAATTTCTACGCTTTGCAGTAGAAGGGCGCCATTTTCAGTTCAGAGCCTTACCTTTCGGTCTGGCCACAGCACCACGAGTGTTCACAAAAATTCTGGCCCCATTATTGGCCAATCTAAGAACACAGGGTGTAACGATAATGGCATATCTAGACGACCTGCTATTAATAGACCACTCAGTGGAAAAGCTGGAAGTAGCTATTCACAAGACAATCGAGTATCTGGAATATCACGGTTGGATTATCAACCGGGACAAGTCAGCTCTAAGACCAGTCAAAAGTCTGGAATACTTAGGGCTAAGGCTGGATT